>OX381713.1:39397165-40597165 GCA_947462335.1 Harmothoe impar | reverse complement strand
TAGGTCACTATCAAACTATCGTGTTTTAATACCAATAATTGAATTCCCATCGAACTTATCTATAGATTGTGATGGTCTTTTGGTATTCATGGAATATTTTGATATCGCCTGTACTTGGTGATTCAATTATACTTCAGTTAAGGTCGACACAAATGATAACTAGGCTGTTAATTCAACTGATGGACAATGTTTTGTTATCCAATCATATATATATCTCCCCCCCCCCCAAAAAAAAGAAAAAAGATGTGGAAAAATAATTGCCACTTACTAATGTAAATATCGTAGTCACAACTAAATCTCAGGAACATAGATTTGATCATGGACGGCCTACTTTGTAAAGAAATCGTAAGAAATCAAAGTACAGAGCAAAACATTACTGGTTTATCTTTTTAGCACCTATTGAGGCTCTATATGTATAGTGATATCTCTTGCTTAATAAGAATTATCAAACTCAAACTCAACCCAATCACATGTTTCTTGTACCAATAGACTCAGCAGGAGCTATGGTAGCAGACATCACGTCCCACCTTCCTGACAGCCAGGAGAGATTTACCGGTGCCACCCCTAAGGCTGGGGGTCTGGTGGTCTACACCACCCACGTAGCCATGAGCAATGCCGCCTTCAAGCCCCTCATCGACTACCATGGCAGGACTGCACTCTGCATGGTCACCCTGGAGGGCTACCCCACCGTCAACGCCAGCTTTACATTCAACGTCGAGTGTGAGTAGATTCAAGTTAAAGAACATTTTTTGTGATTTTGGATTGAAAAGACAGAAAAGGGAAGGAAAGAAAATTGAGAGCCGCCACACAGAAAGGATGCTCGGCATGAGGGCACGCGGAGTACCCTTTATGCGTGTCTGCATACGCCCTATTGCCTGTTTTCTAAGAGAGATTTTAAAGTTGAGAAACATTCATTAGGCCAAATTTAAAAAAAAGGTTTGTTTCAGGTCACCCGACCGAGCCTACTGAAATAGGGCCGACCCTACGTTTTTTTATGGAATTTTGAAGAAGTTTTCATATGTTCATGCCTTTTCCGTCAATTTTAGGGTTTATACAAAAACTGGCAAGTACTTTCATGTTTAAAAAAATAAAACAAAATCAAAAAGATATCCGACCTACCGACCCTAGACTTTCTCCCCATGTTACCTGAAACATACCTTTCATTTTTTTGGCCTTATATAGAACGTTATAATTATTTGAGGTTAGTTAAACTACATGTAATACAAAACTACGCCAATGTTATATTGAAATCGTTCATATAGCTAGTTAAACCTATTTCTAACACTAACACATAATTTATTACGTCTACTTCTTCGCACCAGACTTGATTATAAGGGCATCGTGTTATAGATAGTGAACTGTTAAACTGGAATCCAGTTGAAACCCACTTGCCGGAATCAATATCCATTAAGTATTTAGGCTCTCACGCCTTAGTCTCTTCAGCAATCTTTTACAATAATTCAACGTTCTAGTAGGCCGAAATCAATTGATTTCCTTCAGGTTCAAGTTGTACATGAAGATTTGAAGACATTTAAGCGTGAACTGTAAATATCCCAGAATGACATCGAAAATGTGTAGTTTTGTGCGATCTTTTCAAAAATGGATAAAATGGATAAGGACAGCATTTTTTCCTGGATTGTGTTGGGTTACCTAAAACATAAGCCTCGTTTTACTTTACCTGAGAGGTGGTTCTAGGTCAGAGAATGGTCGAGAAACAACCCCCCTGACTCACTCCGACAATGTTATGGTGTATTTGGGGGTAATTACCTGAAAGAGATTGGCCTAGAAACGTCCAATCAGTCTTGCACGCAATCTATAACGTTAGAAGAGGCAGTCTGGGTGTATTACCTGCACCTCTAATTCTCAGCTTGAGCACTATACAAGGAGATATTTTACTGTGACAGTCCACCTTCCAGATTTTAATACTGTCCTACTTCTTCTATGATTTGTATGTGATATAGATATGTTAAACGTGTTCCTGACTTGGCTGCACCGGAATTAACAAGTCATAATCTTCTCAAACTTTAGCAATAAAATAATTGCACTTCAACTCCAAATTTCCCTTTATACTACAGCCGAGCCCCGTATCACATGCCCTGAGAAGGTAGCGGCAGATGTTGGAGCTAAGGACACCAAGTTGGAGTGCACCGTCCTGGCCAACCCAGCCGTCACTACCGCCACCTGGGGGGTACCGGAGGCAGTAGCCGGCATGGTGGACAACCACACCACCTCCAACAGTGTGAGTGGTTTAATTCTGTGCTTTTTTATAGAGCGCCGGTCTTGTATAAGTGCCGGGGAACTGGGGTCTTCAAACGGCAGATTGAAGAGCGCCCCCCTCCCATTCAGCAAAGAACGTTTTATAACATTTTACAACGTTTCTAATTGGTTTATAGAAAACGTTTGTACCTCAGACGTTATAAAACATTTCCATTTGGTTTGGAGGAAAACGTTAGTGATAAAACGTTATTTTAATGTTGATAAAATGTTTCTGCTGGTTCCAATATCAGGTACTAGGGGGAAGCACTGTCCTATGATGGTATTTTGCCGGCTCTTTATCTCATTATATCAAATTAAAAGTGTCATAATGAGTACTATAATAACATTTTTCAATAGTTAGAGCTGTAACATCTCATACTAAATCAAGCATGATATAGTTGGGTCCAGGTTTATGATTACTGTACATTTTATAAGCGATGTGCAGGGGAATAAACTGAGTAAACACCCATGATGTGAAACTTAAGATTTACTCAGTTTCCACTTTCAAAACCGTCCTCATGATACCTATCTTGGTATGAGAGATATTTTATCTCTCTTCATCAAGCACAGTCTCATAAATATGGAGGATGTGAATAGAAGGACTGTACATACCGTTCACTCTTGAATAATATTTATATACTCTATGAAAATTGTATTCAGAAACCATCAACGCTATATTGACCTAATATAAAACCACTTGCAAGCCCTCTTTGTGGCACCTCTTTGAAGCATTATTTTGTGGTTATGATAAGGGTTGAAGAAAAACGTTTGGAAAAATTGAGTCCACATTTTACGTCAATTTAACCTTCAAAAACGAACCTTTTCACAACGTTTTTTCAACGTCAATATAGCATGTTTTTGCTGAATGGGCCGGCGCATTATTGTGATGGCACGGCCAGTGTTGCTTTAAAGTAGTATATTGGAAGTAGCGATGCGTTAGAACTCTAACAGTTTGCTTTAAACTCGGCAATCTGACAAGTATCTAAACCATATATAACACATATAGGCCTGTATATATATATATATATATATATATATATATATATATATATATATATATATATATATATATATATATATATATATATATATGTAGGGGCACGAATAATACATGTATAAATGGGTTCGTGGAGTCAACGCGGGAAGTGCCTCCTTCGGACACTAGGTGACAACACCTACGCCATGTCCTTTCGATTATCCGGTAGCGGAGCCAGGCAGGGCACTCCAGACGGTGCCACATCGACACTGCTTGGTCCGCGCTCAGGGTATATAAGTAGGGGGGGGTGTGATAAATCTACTTTTCTTCGGGGACAGGCTCAAACTATGCATTTGGGTCCAAAAACATGGGAAATCACAAAAATATTTTTTTCGGACCCCCATGACCCCCCCGTACATAGGGTCCGAAAATCGGCCAAATAGTGAGAAAACAGCCCAAATTCAGGCTTTCAGATTCCCTCTGAAATCAAGTCATGACTTCATAAAAATGGTCAGAAACCTTCATATGGGACCCAAAGAGACCATTTAAAGTCATATTGTTGTGATTATAGAGGTGTTTCCCCCTCTGGGGAGGTGGTTAGTCCATGGTAAAGTACCGATAAATCAGCTATTTTGAAGGCATTTGCTCCCTTACAATCACATCCCTATACTGCCACAAAAGATCCTCAGGACACCTAATCAGGCAGATTAAACCCTTCTGGAGGGTCCCCTCTTTCTGTCAACTCCCCTCTATGACCCCCCCCCCTCCCAGCATGCACCAATAGCCATCAGATAACTCTCCCCCAGGACCACCCCTTATGACCCACCTCCACCCCATCCCCACCCTCACCCCAAACTAATAGCCATGAAATACCACCCCCCCCCCCCTCGGCTCCATATCACACAGTATAACCATCAGCCCAATCCTCCCTCCATGTGGCACAGTGCACAGCATTGCCTCTCATGGTATGTATCATGCCTGGGAGTGGGACAGTGGTGTGGTTAAAAGAGGGCCCCCCTCCAAAAAAAAAGAGTGAGCTGGGTCCTTGAGATCACCCTGGTAGGTGTATCTACTACAGCTGGTAGAGGGATACTGTACTTCAAGTCAAATTTGGGTTCAATATTTGGTTTAATATCAAGATATGTATTCATCTGTCCTCAAAGTTTGATATGAGGTTCTACCCTTTACCCCATGTAGGGGATGGCATAGGTCTACCAAGAACCATGAGTAGTATAGTATGTATCGGAACGGGACTATAGTTAAGTACTGTTTATTACTCAATCGACATGCAGCCAATCAGAGGCCTCCATTTGGTCACGTGACCGGAAGTGACCTACTTAGGGGATTAGTGGTGACGTCACGTGACCTAGTTAGCCAATCAGAGGCCTCCATTTGGTCACGTGACCGGAAGTGACCTACTTAGGGGATTAGCGGTGCATTCTGGGTAACCCTGCAGCCAATCAGAGGCCTCCATTGGGTGACCGGAAGTGACCTACTTAGGGGATGGTGCATTCTGGGTAACCTACTGACCTACTTAGGGGACCGGAAGTGACGTCACATGACCTAATGGCCAACCGGAAGTGACCTCATTGAGGATCACGTGACCGGAAGTGACCTGATTGATCACGTGACCGGAAGAAGAAGAAGAAGAAGAAGAAGAAGAAGAAGAAGTGACGTCACGCGACTTAATGAAGAGATGAGCGTCTTTAAGGGGTCACGGGCTTTAAAATGTGATATCTTTTTTTTTTGGAGGAGGAGGCGAGTCTCTTATTTTTTTTCGGTAAACTAATAAAAAACACTACGATATAAGTTTTTTTTTCATTTTTTATTGTTTTACGAGCGACTGGAAGTGACTTATTGAACTAGTTAGAAGCGTTCTTTAGAGTGTATAAGGGGGAAGGAGGGGAAGGAGGGGAGGGGAGGGGGGGAGGGGGGCCCTTTTAACATGCATGGGGAGGGGGGCGCTTTTAGGATGCATGGGGCGAGTGGTGGGGGGGAGGGGGGGGGGGGAGGGGGGCACTCTAGGGGGGGGCACTCTAAGGGGCGCGTTTGTCTCTTTTAAGAAAGAAAAAGATTTTCAATCGAGAGACACGCTTCTTCTTCTCGAGAGGAAGAAGCGTGTCTCTTCGTGTTTTTTTTTTGTTTATCACGTGCTTCGATGAGGCGATCAGCTGCGACTGGAGGAAGAAGTGACACTTTAAGAGATCGCGCGTCTTAATTGTTATGATATTTTTTTTTTTTTTTTTTTTTTTTACTTACTAATAAAGAAGACGTATGAAAATAAAACACAACAATTCACATGTCCGTCGTTCTCGTTGTTTCTTGCTTGATAAAGTCAAGTAATATCGCGATGCCGAGGCCAAACTTTCCCATGTCCTCAGTCAACACTCGAAGGAGTTCAAAAGGCGTACCGCCGGCGCCGTCAGCTTCATCTTGCCACATTTTCAACACTCGGAAGGCCCACTCAGCGGGACTTCCTCCGTATTCGCATTCTTCAGCGATCTTATCTAACCTCTCAGGCGACAATTTTAAATGGTCCCCCACCTCTTTCCACCTGCTACCCAGACGTCTGCCGAGGGTGCCCAAGTGCTTATGCATCGCGCGCGAGTCGGGGTTTTCGAAATCCAACCCCTGTCTGTGGAGAAGGGCCATCCACTGAGCCAACAGTTCCATGCGTCTAATGCGGGTGAAGACGCGACCGAGCTCGCCCCATCTATGACGATGCGGGGTTTCACCCCACCACACTCGGAACATCGCCGTACACAGCTCCTCCGGTGTCTTGACACTGCGCTCTACTAGAGCATCCATACGGGCGGCGCTGACTTTTAAGCTACTGCCCAACTCTCTCCAACAGCCGCTCAACTCTTTACCTAGTTGACGAAGCAAGGCGTCGCTATAGGCTAACCGCCGCTGTCCTACCTGTCGGGTCTCCCCATCATCGGTCTGCCTCGCGTCGCGTCTCACGTCGTCAAGCCGCATTAACTTTTTTTCAGGCGCACCGGGCGGTGAAGGCGAGCTTGAAAGTGGAATAGCTTGAGCCATCTCGTCTCGTCTTGGCGGCGGCGGTAGCGGCGGCGGCGGCGGCGGCGGCGGCGGCGGTGGTGGTGGTGGCGGTGGTGGTGGTAGTAGCCGTTACTGGGGTCAGAGGCGATATGTTTTTTTTCCAACAGAAATGAGAGCTTTTTATACAGAGGGAGTTTAATCCCATTTCCAACAGCGCTCCAGCTGTCTAGCGCCCTGTCCGCATGACGCTTTTTCAGCCGCTCCGCTCCTTAAGAGCTTAGATGACGAGGGGGTGTGGCATCGCTATCCGTGGAGACCAGCTGAAAACGGTGTTTTTTCCTCACTCATAGCCTTAATACCTCCTACCCCCTACCCGAGGACGTCTCCCTCCCTCTGACATTCATTGTAACAAACGTCAGAGGTCAGGTGAAAATCGGATTTTTTTTCATGCACAGCCTTAGTCAGCTGTCACCCCTCCCTATTGAACTAGCCGGCGGCCCGCCCGCCTGGCCGGCCCGGTCTACTCACCACGGCAGGAGGTGGTGATTTTTGTCTTACACTTAAGTCGCTCACCACATGCACACGCCTCTACTCACAGACAGACACGTTCGTCTTAGGGGGGTCCTGCTTCACGCCACACGCCTCCTGTAGTTTTTTTTTGTATACACACTGTAAGCTCATCACCGTTACCGTTAATCCTTTATACAGCTAACGCGCGCTGAATGGCTGAACAGGGTGGTAAGCGGCTTAGCTCACCACAGTGGATCCCTCAAAAAGGGATCCAGCTGAAAACGTCATACCTTATGTCTTTGTGAATGGCCGCCGCCGGTCAGTCGACGGCAGGCAGCAACCGCTTAACCCTTTATACAGCTAATGCGCGTTGAATTGCTGAACAGGGTGGTAAGCGGCTTAGCTCATGACAGTCGATCTCTCAAAAGAGGGGGGGGAAAGGGATCCAGCTGAAAACGTCATGCCTTATGTCTTTTTGTTTCTCTTTGTGAATGGCCGCCGGCCAGCCGGCGGCAGCTGAACAGGGTCGGTAAGTAGCTTAGCTCTAGAAGCGAGAAGGCGTATATAAGGGGCTTGGAAACCTCCATTCACTCACTCATTCTTTTTTGCTGCTCTCTACAGTCACCACCATGAGCAAAAGACAACAGCTAGCGGCGTTCAAGAACAAGAAGACTACGCGGAACAGCGTTCGTTTAGCGTCAGTGCCTGCTCTTGCTACTGAACATGAGACTACCGCCGCAGCCGGTTGGTCTTATCACCCTCCTGCTGTAGCGAGCGCTCGCGGCAGTAGTAGTAGTAGTAGTAGCAGTAGCACTAGTAGTAGCAGTAGTAGTAGTAGTGGTAGTAGTACTAGTAGTACTACTGGTAGCAGTCGTCGTGCTAGCGACGTTGTTACACTCGCGACGGTACACGTTGCTGCTAAGCGCGCTGCCGCTGCTACCGCCGTCCCGCCTGCCGCTGCTGCTGCTGCTGCTGCTGCTGCTGCGCCTGCTACTGCTGCGCCTGCTACGGCTGCGCCTGCTGAGGCTGCTGCTGCGCCTGCTACTGTTGCGTCTGCTGCGGCTGCTGCTGCGGCTGCTTCTGCTGCACCTGCTGCTACTGCTACTACTACTGACGACAACGCTCCTGGCACAGCGCAGTACTGGCAACCGGGTTTTTACCTCCCCACTACTGTTGATGACTTTGATGACCTGCCGCACGTTGCACAGCCCCTCTCCTCCACCACTACATCGACGGACGCCCTCGACGCCGCTCGCGCTGAGAGTTACAGCTATTCGGACACTCAGCCCCTGAACCGAGAAGAAGAGGAGGAGGAGGAGCAGCAACAGGGTGAGACAGAGAACGACGCTGACGACGAGGCGTACGAAGAACCCGAAGGGCAAGGGGTGAGCGGTACGTTTTTCGGCTTCCCTCTTCGACCTTTCGACCTCACTTCCTCCACTGCTAGCGCCCCCCCGTCCGGTCCGTGGCGACTGCCCTCACCGCCACCTTACGAGGGCGGCGGCGGCGCTTCATCTTCTACCGCTACACACAGCACGGACGGCGTGTGGCTGCGCTGTTCCAACAACGAGACCTCCGATACCACCAGCGCTGACGCTGCTCCTGCTATCGGTTCTGCTGCTGATTCAGCTCACGCTGATGGTGTTACTCATCCTGCGGGTGTGAAACGTTCTAAGGTGAGTTCCAGAACAACAAGGCCCACTAAGAAGAGAAAAATACAAGATGGACGAGAAGAAGCAGAGAAAACACTCGGGTTAGAGTTCTGCTTAGACGGAGCTTTGACGCTGGAGATCTGGGAGGACGTGGCTAGACTGTCTAGGAGGCCGCGCTACACAAAAGACGGCCAGGTGAAAGAGGCGTCTCTGACCAGAAGCAAGCGAGTGCACTTCACGGCCGACGCGCTGCGCGAGCTCATAGCACGCATCGCCGATATCCGCGCAGTGGTGCGCATACGCGACACAGCGGCCGCGCAAGGAAAACCTAATCACACCCCCTGGTTCGCAGTGCTGGATGAGGCGGGCGAAGTGTACGCAGCTGTGAGCTACTACAGCGGTAAGAACCTCGTCCACGTGCGCAAGTACGAAGGTCCTGACAAAAAACCCACACAGCAGGGGGTGACGCTGTCCGCCAGAGCGCTCAAAGAGTTGGATGACAAAACAGAGATCATTCTGAAATATCTCGGCATAGATTCGGAATGAGAGACGCTCAACGCTCACACGCGCACACACACACAGCGTTTGACGTACGCTGTATGAGACAGACAGACAGACAGACGGATACACAGACAGCAGACAGAAAGATAGTTACATAGACGACAGATTGATAGATGGCTAGATAGATAGATAGATAGTTAGACGGCTAAGTAGTTGGTAACCGAGTGAAAAAAAAACATGACACAGTACGTATGCGAAAAGTGTTTCAAAATGTTTAAAAGAGCGTACAACCACGAGAGACACGTAGAAAATTGTAGAGTAGTAGCTAAGTTTTGCCCTCTATGCGGCGAAGGGGATTGCCGAAAGAGCGCTTGTCGACGCGAATGTCTGGACGGGGTGACCGTCCCTCCGCGCATATGTGCTGTACCGAACGGGGAGGAAACGTTCACGGCGAATTGGCCTGCGATACAAACGGGCGTCAGGATGCACGGGACTCGCGTGAGTGTAACAAACTTCAGGCTACCAACCGGCGAGTTGAGTGACGCTGTAGATACTATGCGTCGCATTCACTTGACACAAAGATTCAGATACAAAGTGGGTTTCTCGGTAGGCTTACTGTTACAACACAGAGAAGACAAGAGCAAACTGCGCTACTTCCACGCCTCCCAGAACAACGCAACTCTCATACAACCGCTCCCTACTGTAACTAATTCAGAAACTTTGGAAGAGCTCCTCTCAAAGATGCAAAACACCGTCGCTTGCGAGGAGGTACGGAAACTTTGCGACGCTGACACCAAGTGGCACGTTCTTTTTCCTACCAATTTGAACATCTGCGTTTACATGGGACCGGGGGAATTCCCCATAGGCGGTAGGATCACTCAGGCCGGTCGAGTTGGAAAGAGAAGCGGCGTGTTAGATTTTCCCAACAAGGACAACCTCTGCATCTTCCGCTGCATTTCCTTTCACTTATACAACACCAGCAAGCGCGCTTCAGATTTGTTACGTCAGTTCTGTCCCGCTGCCACACCTGAATCCTTTCCGGGTCTGAACATCCGCGACTTACCCGCGTTAGAGAACTTGTTTGACGTACAAATAGCGGTTTACACCGCGTCGCGTCAAGTGCCGGGGCGGAAGTTGAGAAGACGCGTTACTCTGATCAGACCGCCTTCCAGAACTGTGGCCGCCCGAGGTAAAGTCAACCTACACCTGACGGCGAAAGGCGGTTTGCACGTCTCTCTCGTCACGGACTTCAACGCGTACGCGGGCATATACGAATGTTGCAAGTGTAAGGCGGCGTTCACCACCGAGTTCTTGCTGAAGAGACACAGGAACCAGCTTTCCTCTTGCCGACAAGTCAAGTTGCGCTACGTAGGTGGCATCTACCAAAATTCGAGAACGATTTTCGAAGCGCTAGCAGACTTCTCCATTTTTCCCCCCGACGGACATTCCGGAATCTACCCTTACAAGATCGCCTTCGATTTCGAGGCTTTCTTCAGACCGTGCAAAGAACCGTCGACGGAGCACGTGTCCCTGCTGTGGGATCACGTCCCTTTGTCGGCTAGCGTCGCATCCGACTTTCCGGGGTGGGAGGGGCCCGTCTGCTTCGTCAGAGCGTCCGACGCAGATTCCGACCCCTTGTTGGACCGAGTTTTAAATCACATAAACGAGAACGCCAAAGCGATCGGGGAAGCTGTGCTAGAACTTTACCGACCGACGTTAGCGAAGTTAGATGCGGCGATAGGTGAAGCTCTCCTGCTGGAGGAGGCGACGTTCACCACCCCTTCTCCAGGCGGCTTCGCTGCGGCTCAGACCAGACACCCGTTAGTTCAACTGAAGAAGCGTCTTCTGAGATACATCCGTCAAGCTCCAGTGGTGGGCTTCAACTCGGGGCGTTACGACTTGAACCTGATCAAAATACGCCTTCACTCGTTCTTCGCCTCCGGAGACCGAAGAAACCAAGAATTCAGCGTCATAAAGAGAAGCAATCAATACTTGGCGGTTTACACACAGCACACGGTTTTCTTGGACGTAGTCAACTATTTGGCACCCGGTTACAACTACGCGACCTATTTGCGAGCTTTCACCAGGAACGAAGAGAAAGGTCACTTTCCTTACGAATGGATGACGTCTACCAGGAAACTGGCAAACAGAACGCTGCCGCCGAGATCGGCTTTCGACAGCGAGCTGACGGGCGTCAAAATGTCCGAATCCGACTACGCCGCATGTCAGAAAGTTTGGTCCGACGAGAAGATGCAAACTATGGAAGACTACTTGATCCACTACAACAACAAAGACGTGAAACCTTTCATAGAAGCTCTGAAAAATCACGCTAAATTTTTCCAAGATCGCGGCATCGACATGTTGAAAGACGGAGTTTCTCTCGCCGGTTTGACTTTACGCTTCCTCTTCCAAAACCTAGAAGACGCGTTCACAACGTTTCCCCAGTTCGACGCCGTCCTCCACGCTCTGATCAAAGAGAATCTAGTCGGCGGTCCTTCCATCATCTTCCATAGATTTCACGAGAAGGGCACCACGCGGATAAGGGAGCACAAGTACGGCGAAGAAGCGAGACCGTGCCAACACATCCTAGGACTAGACGCTAACTCTCTGTACTTGCGCTGCATGAGCGAAGCGCACTGCACGGGCTATTACGCGGTGAGACGGCCCGAGACCGAGTTCAAGCCCGAAATCAGGCAAAGAAACTCTCACAGCGCTTTGGAGTGGTTACGCTTCGTAGAGCACGACCGCGACGTGAAACTGCGCCACGCTCTGAACGGCGGCGAGATGGCGGTAGGCTGTCGGAGAATTCGCGTGGACGGATTTCACGCGGCCTCTAATACGGTTTTCCAGTTTCACGGGTGTTGGTTCCACGCTCACGAGTGCATACCGTCGCACCGATATCAGTGCGCTTCACTGAGAGAGGAGAGACGCGACAGAACGACCAGAGTAAGCGCTTACTTGAAAGCGTTAGGTTACAAGCTGGTCGTCGTGTGGGAGTGCGAATGGCGAGAGATGAAGCGTCGAGATGAGCGGGTCAAGGCCTCCCAACAACGCTGGAAGGTTGACGCTTTGAAAGTGTCTCGAAACGCGATGAGCGAGAGCGACATCCTTTCCGCTGTGAAAGAGGAGAAAATGTTCGGTTTAGTTCAAGTGGACATCACTACGCCGCCTCACCTACGAGAGTACTTCGAAGAAATGACCCCCGTTTTCAAGAACGCGACCGTTTCAAAATCGGACATAGGCCCTCATATGTCAGACTTTGCGCAGGAAGAAAAGCTGTTGAACACGCCTCAGAGATGTCTGATAGGGAGTTACCACGGAAAAAATATTCTCTTGGGAACGCCGCTTCTCAAGTGGTATTTAGAGCACGGTTTGATAGTCACCAAAGTGCAGCTGGTGGTAGAATACCTACCTAAACGCTCCTTTGCCGGTTTCGCGGACGAAGTGACGGCGGCGCGAAGACGTGGCGACGTGAACGAGAACGAGAAAATTCTGTCAGACTGTTACAAGTTAATGGGAAACGCTACGTACGGTAAAACAATCTGCAACAAAGAAAAACACACGGCGGTGAGATACACTGACAGTCGGAAGTTCGAACTATTGGCCAATTCGTGGCGCTTCAAAAAGGCGTCCGAGTTGACTTCCGATCTGTTTGAAGTCGAACTACAACCGAAAACGGTCAAGAACAACCTCCCTATTCAGATAGGGTTCATGGTATACCAGTACGCGAAGTTGAAAATGTTAGAGTTCACATACGACTTCTTGGATAGATTCGTCGATCGGCGCGATTATGCCCTTTGTCAAATGGACACCGACAGTCTTTACATGGCTCTCAGCGGTGCCACGTTGGATGACCTAGTGAAACCTCGCCTGAGAGAGACGTACTTCAGAGAGAAACGAAAGTGGCTTCCGACAGCGGTGTGCGACGAGCACTTAGAGCTTTTCGTGAAGACAAAAACGGAAAGAGTGCGAGAATGGTGTGCGCCGCCCGGCGGATGTTGTGAGAGACGGTACCTTCACGATCTGAGAACTTCGGGGCTCATGAAAGCGGAGTGGGAAGGTGACGGGATCCTAAGTCTCAACCCTAAGACTTACATTTGCTACGATCGAGTCAGCGACACCGGTGAAAGAAAATCCAAAAAATGGAGTGCAAAAGGCGTACAGAAGAAACAAAACCCCCAGGAACCAGACGCCTTCTTGGATGTTCTTCGCCAACGAAAAACTCTCATTGCTGTAAATAGAAATTTCAAAGTGGTGCGAAACAAAATGGTCACCTACACCATAGAGAAAGACGGCGTGCGCTACTTGTATTATAAGCGTCGCGTGCATTCTGACGGTGTGACAACGAGTCCTTTAGAGATATGAAAAAAAAAAAAAAAAAAATAAGCGTGTGCATCTTTTCAAAAATAGAGTGTTTATCAAGATTGAAAAAAAAATAAATTAAAAAAAATTAAAAGAAAATATTGTTGTGTTTTTATTATCATACGGCTTCTTTTACTAGTAAGTCGCGCAGTCTCTTAAAGCGTCACTCATGTGACGACGTCGCTTCCAGTCACGGGATCCTAAACAAAAAAAAACTTCTTCTTCTTCCGGTCACGTGATCAATCAGGTCGCTTCCGGTTGGCCATTAAGTCGTGTGACGTCACTTCCGGTCACGTGACTCATCAGGTCACTTCCGATCACGTGATCCTAAATTAGGTCATATGACGTCACTTCCGGTCCCCTAAGTAGGTCAGTAGGTTACCCAGAATGCACCATCCCCTAAGTAGGTCACTTCCGGTCACCCAATGGAGGCCTCTGATTGACTGCAGGGTTACCCAGAATGCACCACTAATCCCCTAAGTAGGTCACTTCCGGTCACGTGACCAAATGGAGGCCTCTGATTGGCTAACTAGGTCACGTGACGTCACCACTAATCCCCTAAGTAGGTCACTTCCGGTCACGTGACCAAATGGAGGCCTCTGATTGGCTGCATGTCGATTGAGTAATAAACAGTACTTAACTATAGTCCCGTTCCGATACATACTATACTACTACCATGCCTATGTTATATTTTCATATATCTGAATATCATAGCAGCACCCTGAGATGTTGCATGTATGCCCGTCTTTGACAAAATCTGATCTTTAGCATTGCAAATGAGGTATCAGGGTTACCTACCCCTCCCCATAATATAATTGCAAGGTTTATTATTGGCTTCAATAATATTCTAACTAGCTATATGAACGATTTCAATATATCATTGGCGTAGTTTTGTATTACATGTAGTTTAACTAACCTCAAATAATTATAACGTTCTATATAAGGCCAAAAAAATGAAAGGTATGTTTCAGGTAACATGGGGAGAAAGTCTAGGGTCGGTAGGTCGGATATCTTTTTGATTTTGTTTTATTTTTTTAAACATGAAAGAGAATTGAATTAAATAATTATCTCTTGTCTTATGTCTAGGATACTAACCATGCAAGGTGTAGACAAAGAGATATGGACACCAGTCCTTATTTGGAGTCATTTGCAGGCTCCCCCACCCCTCACCCCTCTACCATCCATCATTCTATGCATTTAACCACTTGGTTAAGGAGGAGAGTCAGGTTTTTTTATTATTGTTGTATCAGGTTATTAGTGATGTTAATATTAGATCTCTGCTATAACTATTATAGAATTACTATGTATAATAAGTGTAACAACATGAAACAGTCATCTTGACCATGAATACACATGGGGTGAGGTACTAGGCATAGAATGGAGGGGGGGGATGTGATCATTGGTAGGGTAACTCAAAATGAATATAAAGACCTTTGAAAAGGGTATAATCTATCTGATCTAAACTCATTTTAATATGTTGACAATTCAAATACAATGAAGCAAAGGCCCTCCAAGACTTGGGTTATATTCATGCAATCACAAGAATATGACCTGTAATCATCTCTTTTGGTCCCTTATCAGTTTTCTGTTGAGGTGGTAAAGCCATTCATGCATGTATGATAAATAGATTATAAGAGGTCTGATGGTTGGAGTTCTTAGATGGACTGAGGTAGCCCTCCTCTTATGTCTGTATAGGGTAAGGGAGGAGGCCTGGGCCCCCTCCATATCCCCCACCCCTCTTTTAAACACACCACTGTCTTACTCCCAAGACAGGCTAAGGTGTCTGTGAATGACTATTAATGTTTAAATATCCTGATATTCTGAGTACAGTGTAATATAGAGGTGAGGGCGGAGAGGGGAAGGGAGTTATCTGATGGCTATTGGTGCATGCTATGGGGGGGGGGGGGTGTTAGGGGTCATAGGGGGTAGTTAACAGAAACAGGAGGTCCTTCAGAATGGTTCATGATGATGTTTTATGGCAGTATAGGAACCTGATTGTATAGGAGCAAATGCCTTCAAAAAAAAGCTGATTTATCGGTATTTTACCATGGACGCACCCCCTCCCCAGAGGGGGAAACACCCCTATAATCACAACAATATGACTTTAAATGCTCTCTTTGGGTCCCAAATGAAGGTTTCTGACCATTTTCATGAAGGCATGGTGAGGTTTGAGTAGGAATCTGAAAGCCTGAATTTGGGCTGTTTTCTCACTATTTGGCCGACCTTCGGACCCCATGCACGGGGGGGGTCACAGGGGTCCGAAAAAAATATTTTTGTGATTTCCCGAGTTTTGGGTTCCAAATGCATAGTTTGAGCCTGTCCCTGGAACCGTACGACAAAATTAGCGATTTAACACCCCCCCCCTAATATAAGAGGCCGAGGTTGGCTACTTCAGAGAGTTCGTCCCAGGACGAGCTCAGACCCACACCCTTCGCTATCTTCGTTACCTTTCGATTACGGGGCACCTACACCCCTCCCACTTTCTGGCTCCTGCACCAGCTATGCTGGCCCAGGACCAGATCATCCAGCTTTGCTGACTTCGAGCTAAAGGTAGAATGCTGTACATTTCGAGTTGGTTTTTGATTGAACCGAACAAACCTCCGTGTTACTTTGAGGCTGTGATCGTGACTGAATAAACCTGTTGCATTCAAACCGAATTTGGAACCTGTGTTCGTGTGATACTTCCACAACCCCTACATATATATATATATATATATATATATATATATATATATATATATATATATATATATATATATATATATATATATATATATATATAATTATATATATGTATATATATATATATATATATATATATATATATATATATATATATATATATATATATATAAAATATTAAATGTATTTACACTGTAATACAATCCCCTTTATCAACCTCATTGGCCTGACGTATCTGAGTCCCATATATTGTTTATTAACCAACTACACCTTGTTACTGTACCTCAGGTTGTGAACATCAATCTGACCACGTCTCTGACCATCACTGAGCTAACCAAGGACTACTACGGCAAGTACAACGTGACGGCCACCAACGTGCACGGCAGCACCTCGAAGATGCTGGAGCTCGTCGACCGTGAGTACCTTTATGTATACACACCAGGAGGCTGTTTATACCATCAGATTTATACACCAGGAGGCTGTTTCTAATAGATCAAAAAGCCGATCTACTAATGCTAAATGGGTCGAAATACTTTCATAGCCAAAAGTCTGTGCAGCCCTCACTGAGAATAACCTGGTTAAGAAGCCATTTGATACTTCATTAATTTCTGAAATTTGTATTATGGGTCATTGCCTTTCACCATATAGTTCAATAGTCCTTCTTTCCTTCCTCTTCAGGGCTCGTCTCTGGGGCTACTGTCCCTACCTACTCCGGTGCCATAGCAACAGGCCTCAGCCTCCTTCTCGCACTGATCCTCCACCGATAACCGGATATGACGTCATCACCCAACAACAAATTGATCAGAGTAAAAATTATTTGCTTCAAGAATGATGAATTTGTTTGGCGCTTGAGACTCTGACTCCGCACCTGAGGTGGTTGAGAAACCTTACAGAATGAAAATGAAGCAAAATAGTATCCCTTTCCGTCCCGACAGAAGAACAAAGGTGTGATAAAGAATGACACCATGAAGAGCTGGTTAACTGAATTATATTATCAGTGTGTGTTTGACAGAATGATGTAGATATCAGACAAAAGAGCATTTCGAAAAGGGGCCTTCCAAATTAAGACCCCTTGAGTCGAAGTTGACCATGTCGGAAACATTTACACTTATAGGGTCATGATTGAAGGTTCAGGAGACTAACCCATTGAAGTCACCATAATGCTTTAAATTGTACATGAATGCAGTGCTCGTCAGTGCTACGTCCATGCATTATGTCGAGCCAACATGGCTGATGAAATGAGGTGTCGTGTCCTCCATAATGGGTTAAGGGCACAATAGCCAGTTGCAGTTTAAATACATCTAATGCTGTATTGCAACAATGATTGTGATAGGTCCTACAACATAATAGGTCCAATTTTCATTGATTATACATTCATAATCACATGATATATCATTGATTTTCAAGAGCTTTCGCCGACTGTAATAGTTAGGCCTAGATTTAATGAAATGAAAGAAAGGAATGAAAGGAATTACCTTTGGATAATTATCAGGCATGTCTTACGTATACCTTACTTGATCAATATCCAAACTAGGTTTTATAGTTATGAAGGTGTTTATTGTCATGTCGAAAAAGTGAGAGGTAATTCAGTCACGTAAGTTAGTCACTATATATTGGACAATCAGAGACTTTGCAAATAGAGGGATCGAGGGATCTGTAGGTGCAAATTATTGTATTTTATTTTGGTTATGTAGACTCATGATAGTTTATTTAAACAAATTATGATTTTCAATGCATCATTTGTTCTGGTCCAAAATCTTTTGTATCAATATGACACAGCGGGGCATATACACCCAAAATGGCAACACAGAGATTTTGCTACAGCAGTTCATAACAGTAGTAACTATGGTGGTAGCGACTTTGTACATAGATACAGTACGTGAACAAAAAGAAATATAACTACATAGATTCTAATATTCCCACAATTCATGAGGATGCATTGTAAAAGGTACTGAGTCTGTTGTTCAATTTATTTCCTATGCTCTATCCTCAGGATGGTATGATGCCAGTCTACTAATGCCTCATATCAAGGCTGATTGTCGTCATGATGCTCCAATGCAGCATCAGCGACTGTGTCATCATAACTGCATCAATTGGTGCATCGTGCCGATCTGTCTTATTGAAAGGGTAGACACATCAGTGTCCAATTTAGCACTGTAACATAACTATATGTGCAAAACTAAGCTCGCATACTCTCATATTCATCTTATTCATCTTATTGGATGTGATGACATGTGCACTTGGGCACTGGGTACGATCCTGTGCCAGCTATTGGCAACGATCTACGTTATGTTGAATCATTGGATTGTGTCCATATATACACAAAGGGTACAAAGCGAGAACAAACAAAAAATAGCCATATTTACAAATGGATGAATAAAGATGATGATTGAAATTTTGTGAATAATGTGTATATATAATAAGGAGATGATGCAAGTAGAGGTACTCTGTATACTTTAATCTATACGCTTGGCTACATCAGTAAAAATGCATTTATTTAACAGAAAGAGTAATACATAGGCCTAATGGAAGTAGGACCTGTTGATCTGTAACTCTATACCTTGAGTGTTCATTTGAAAACATTAAATTGTGTCAGTGTTTATGATTGTAACCCTAAACTCTTTGAAGTGTGATAAATGATTTTATCTTTTATTCAACTTAGTTTAAATGCTGGTATATATTAACATGGCTTTAAGGGAGTAACAACAAGGGGGGGGGGGTGGTTGTGGACCCCTTGACGGGGGGGGCAAAAAAATTTGGACCCCTCTTGGGGGGGGTATCAAAATAATTTTACCTGTTTATGTAAGCTCCCTATTCATAGTAATTTAATAATTCCATACAAAAGTTTGTGACATTCCAAATCATTAAAATCATCGTATGTTTATGATACTAGTTGTTATGGCCACGTGTTTACTGATTGTAGGATATACACATATACATATTTAGGCGTAGGTTTAAAATGCTTTGTATTGTATTATTGCGAGGGAAACCTATACATGAAGTTGTCTCTGTCCGGGCGAGTAGGAGTAAATTTGCGCCGATGCTATATAGGTTAATGCATTACATTATTTTCTTCTGTAAATGTTTTCTAACCCAATAAAACACTTGAAAATGAAGACGTTAAGTTAGAATCCTGTACTGCACTGAAAATTAATCAAGGGTGATTACTTTTCGTCATCACAGTGATGATGACAGTTGACACCTGTGATTACCTGGTAATCACTATAGGGTAATCATATGTGATGACCCTGGGTCAGCACCGTAATTACTTTTTTGAAATTTTACGTCAAAATAACGTTTTAAAACTTCATATAACGTTATGCCATAGAGAAACATTATATAACGTTATATAACGTTATAAAATGCTGTATAACATTTTTTGTTTACTGGATATGCTCATTTATTTCTATATATACAACAAGGTATTAATCCCTAATAATTTCATAATGCTCCTGTCACCACACCTTAATTGAGAGCACCTCTACCTCTCATAGTTAACCCAATAAGGCATAGATGTGTATAGTGACCCTTTCTTGCCCAGAACTATTCTGACAAAAGTTAGTTTTTTACATCATCAAGGGAAGATAGTGGAAGTACAGCTAAATATTTTGTTCTGGCATATGGTTCATATTATATTTTTTGAAAGCTATTGGAATTATCTTTCTATTACTCTTTGAACAAACATTCTAAGTTAGGTTACCATGCAGAGGAGGAGAGAAGTGCCTACTCTCGTATGATGGTAGTTTTACTGTATTTTACCATCAGACTTTCTGGTTCAATTTCCTGTTCCTGTCCACTGGTTCCAGGCTACCAGCAGGGGTTGCCCAGATCCAGCAAAATCCCAAGTTCAAGGTCATTTGGCTGTTACCAGAGCCTTCCTTCAGAAGGATTTGGAAACGAGAGTAAGAAGTGCCCTGCCTCTAGAGAGAAAATGATGCGTAACTGGCTCTCAAAGAAGACTTCAACAGCACAGTATATACTGACCATCTGTTACAGTCAGAGGAACTAAATTTGCATACAAGTTCTGTGGGACAGGGCCCATATAGATACTTCATATGTGTAGTTGAATGTATAAATTTGATTTTCATCCACAAACAGTGTGTCTCCTCTGAGTCTCCGGTCTCCTTATTAGGCATCATACATCTGGCTATTCATTTATGGCAACATATTGAATATACCTCCAATAATAAGTGTGTAGGACATGCTCAAAAATATACCAGAAATACTTGCCATATATAGTAATATTGCGATATCATAAAATCATGCATGGCCTATTCTATTTAGGTACATGGAACCTAGATATTTTAATTCCCATTTTCTCCACTAGAGGCAGGTCGCTCCTCTCCATGGCAACCAGAAACATACTTTCCACTGATATCAAACATTATTGCCAATCCTCCGCAGAGATCTGGTTCTGCTGGTTTATTTGGAACTAGTCTATTTGGGCTTATGGAAACCCCTCTTTTGGTGTACCACATCAGGGCATACCTATTGAGAATAGTAGGAAATGTAAACCGTTATTGTAATCTTCAGGAAAAATGATTAAAATCTTTTTCATCAATATTTTTATCATTTTTATCAATATTTCTTTCAATATCTGTAATAAACTATTGCCAGACTGCGCATTGGGAGTGCTTTTAATGCAAAAGTATTTATTGTATGATCAAACCTCTGATGTCAGCATAACATATTTGGTGTCATCTGAAAGCTTGTCTCATTGCAAGTCTTCTGCTGTAGGAATCATACTAATCCGATGAACCGGGTGATTTTTACAAGATAGATAGTGCTAAAATCTTTTTGGAGTTCTGGGCAGGTGTCCATGTGTACACACATGTGTGCTCTTGAGAATTTTGCTAAAAATATACTTGTAAAGTATTTGATTTTCTAAAGTGATAATATTCTTCATATATTTCACTTTATATAAGTTTCTATGGCCAGTGCTAATAATTATGGGAAAAATGATAAATGACCTGGAGTAGGTGCTGCAATAAGATGGGGGTGGATCGCTAAATTCGACACGGCGACATGGCCATTTCTTAAAATCGACATGTGACATGAGGCCTAGTGACATGCGACATGAGGTTTGGAACGTAATTCTTAAAATAGACATGGGACACAGGGTTCATTAAGCGACATGGACATGCGACATGGCCATTTCTTAAAATCGACATGCGACCTGGGGGACCCCCCATAGCCCTTTAGTGCCGAGAACTATTTAATCAATATCAGTTTTATTCAACATGATTGTTCTGATGTTGGAAATCATGTCTTAACTTCTTCTCCTTTTAACATAAGGATCATAAAACATTTTCTGGGAGGTCTTGAAATGGATTTTTAATTTTGACTATATGTGTACAGGCAAGGGAAAATGATACTCCGAGGAAAAAGCCAACTTTAAAATTTATGTCATAAGCTTTCCAGTGATATATTACACAAAAAGGTATTAATTCTAGTTTTTGAGAAATGGCTTAATGAATGTGTATAGGCATTGCCCTATCCAAATTCCCAATAAGCCCTAAGTCTCTTATTTTCCAAGATTTCTCTATCTAATTAGCATAATTATGAAAATTGAAATCTATCATACATTTTCATTCTTTAGGTCATAAAATTGGATCTAGGAATGGTAATTTCATTCTGATTTGACCATAATAATCCTCATGAATAATTTTATCAATGGGAAAATTTATTTCTTCTTTTTAGAATGAAAATCATGTTGCCATGGCAACACATATCAACAAGGATCCCCATTTAGGCCTCAAAACTTTCCTTTTCCATTCTAAATATAGAAGCTTTTCACCAAAAATGGAATGTTTTGAGTTATCCTATTGTATTCTCCAGTAAAAATATCCATAACACATTTTTTTGCCTGTTTCTTACATTTTAAGCCATAGTGGCGCCCCCCTGGTGGCTAAAATCGGAACTATTAAATCCCGCAGGGACTATCCTTTCTGCTTGCCTGCTCACATATGATTTTTTTCTTATTATAGAAGACTCTGATCGCCATGGCAACCTGCAACCCTCTTTCTGTCTATCTGTTATAAGCAATATACTTCATTTGTACATACACAGAAATATCAGCGCCATTGTCGCTAGAACCATCCGGGTAACCTCGTCAACTCAAATGCGGGACTTGACTCGGTCATTATGGACCACTTCACATGGTGGGTGTATCCTCGCACGGCCTTTTACAGCTAAGCCTCTGTACACATTCATTACAAAATGTAGTTCCCCAATTTTACCTCCAGAAATCTAGTATTCTTGACTAAATAGTGACAGTATTCGATTCAATTCACATGAGAATACAATATTCTAAAAGAATGTGTCAAAATAAGGTCCATAAATAACAATTTAAAGCTAAATTCGGTGCACAACTTTGGGCATGGCAGTTGGGATTTCGAAATGTTGTTTACAAACAAGGCTATAGCTGTCATCTTCTTCAATGGCCAAATTACAGAAGATCCCTTCTATTTTTCAATAGATACGACAATTGGAATACAATCTAAGGAAGATCAGACAATAATATGGTAGTGTCAATGATTCTAAAAGTAATTAGAAAATTTGACAGATCCGCGCACATGGTAGGGCCTAAGTAGTCCCCCCCCCCCCCCCCCCCCCCCGGTCAGGACCCACATGTAAGAGAAAGGTTCCCACCCGAACCTGAGCTTTGTAAGTGTGTCGCTAGAACCACTCTCACATGAAAGTCAGGCACTGCCTGACTTTCATGTTCTAGCGACAATGAATGGGCACGTAAGGGATAGGCCTACACCCCGGCCTACACCCCCTAGTGGCAAATACTGTAATCAAGATGATGACCGTGATGACTTTACCTCATCAACTGGGCATCATTACTCTAATCAGTAGTGATTAGTCGCAAAGGTAGGCCTACCTAGGTTTTCTAAGGGTTCTCTCACCCTCCTTCTATATAGGCCTAGGCCTAGGCCTACATGTCCAATATCTATCTACCTGTATTCGTAAATGCTACATCGCTATGATAGACCCCCCAGTCTAGGTGTTAGGTTATTACAAAATGAAAGGAATACTTATAGCATCCAAAATCACGGAAATTAGCCTACTTGTGGTAGTAATATGGTCCTCGCTAACTCTAGACTCTAATATTTGAAAATTCCCTTCCATTTTGGAAGGTGAGGTCATGGGGAGGGTGCACTGCAAAAAAGGTGCTTAGGTTTTAAACATGTTTAGGTCTAAACATGTTTAAAGTCTAAACATATTACTAGGTTTGTGTCTTTGAATTCCTCTGTTTATGAATTAAACACGTTTATTCTAAACACCTAAACAGTTATATTGAATATATTTAGATGTTTAGTATTTAAACAGTATGAAAAACTGGTGTTTAGGATGTAAACATGTAGTATTTAGATCATAGTATATCAAACACATACCAGATGGCAGCTCCGTGGTTGACTGTAGTTTCTACAACCACTGGAATGTTATTGTGGATCTAAAGGTGCTTAAATCTGATTTAATTAACTTAAATTACATGGGATACAAAAGGATAATGATACACATTACAGGATCTAAAGGTTGAATGCTATATCACTATGATTACAATGCAATAAATATACATCTGCTACATGGACACCTCTTTCAAAAACTCTAAGAATGGATAGAGCATTATCTTCCCTGAAGGTCTGTTGTATTGACTCAAGGTTGTGTCTATGTTAAAATAGAGGCCTAAGTTAAATAGTGATGCATGTACTATGGCTCATGGGGGGGACTGCTAGAAGTCTCTTCAAGACACTATATATGTATAGAAATAAAATAAATTAGGAATTTAATTAAACATCAGTATCTAAACATAATAACATGTCTCTAGACACACCACTTTTATCCTTAAACACTTGACAGATAAACACAATAATATGCTAAATTATTGCATTCTAAACACATCATTGTCCTAAACACATTGCTTCAAAACACATAAATGGCTAAGCACTGAGCTAAACATATTATTTGTCTAAACATGTTTAGGAACATATTGTGTGGACAAAAACGAGGCAGGAATGTGTTTAGGATTGTGTTTAGGATCTAAACACCTTTTTTGCAGTGTGGGGGTGGATATAGGCCTACCCATAATTTGTCGATACCTGGAATAGCTCGAGAATGGTGATATGCATCTTCACTGTGAGCTGTCCCTGTCTAGCATCAATCTATCGCGATATTGACGATAGATGTCTCCACCGGTGTCGTTGATTTATATCTCTGTAGGGAGTGACCTCGCTGCACATTTCATCGGAATTCTAAAGTGAGTCTTAATGAAAGTCTTAATCCTAAAAGTCTTAATTATAGGTACCCACCAAATGTAGATGGCATGATATGCATATATCTTGGGGGGCTCTGCCCCCCAACCCCCGTTTTTCTTTTCTTTTTTTCTTCTTTATTAATGGTCAGTACTATTAAGACTTTAAGAATAAGACTTATTAAGAGTTAAGACTTTAAGACTAAGACTTATTAAGACTTGATTAAGACCCGAAAGTGGGTTTCGGACGAAGACATGTGAACCCTGCCACTACTCAATCAGAACTGAATCAGGTAGGCCCATTCCCTCCTTTCATTGGTTGACTGACCTCAGCCATGATTTTTTTCCCCTACGTTGAACTCTACATCCATGGGTCCAGCCTAAATGTAAAGTTAGATTTTTTTTCTAAAATTCCATTTAAAACTGCCCTGTAGTTTACTACACAAACAATACGGGAAACTATCAATTAAGACCCGAAATGCAGCCGTGCTCCCTGATTGGGGGCCGTCCATAAATGACGTCATGCTTTTTTAGACCATTTTTGACCCCCCCCCTCCCCCCTTGTCATGTTTCATCATGCAACCCTTGACCCTTGACCCCCCCCCTAAAAATATGACGTCATGCAGAGAGTACCCCCCCCCCCCCTGCGAAAGCGTTACTGCTTCCTTTTGGGTGTATGAACGTATATATTCAAAGGGATACATCCTTTATTACTAGTTGAGTTCTGCCTTTAGAAAATGGATTTCTTTCCATTAGCCATCATTATAATACAAGGTCGTTGGCACCATGATTTATTTCATGGTGAATATGGCAGCCCTGTTGGTTTAACTCTTCCTTTACCGATCGCGCCTTTTGGCAAATTTACCCCTCAAGACCGATCGCGCCTTTGGGCACAAAATCGGCCGTTTTTTGGCCGATTTTGGCCGATTTTTTGCCCTCTGTGCTTTGCTTGAAAATTGGTAGAATACATGATTTTTTCTGACAGTGGTCTATGGCATATTGTCTCTGCATATCTCAATCGGTTTGTACATACATTCACTATTCTAAAAATGCTAGACACCTCAACTTGCATGAGATTCATCTCATTTTCAATATAATTTGAGCAATATTGACATGGACTAATCAATTAGTACGACTATTAATTGACAGGGGGTGGTACCAGCTCTCCCGCCAGTGACGCCGTGACGTCACTGCCGGCCTGCTACACCTTCAATCATGGACACTTAGATAATTTTATTTTTTTTGCTTTGGGTGAATATCGCCTCTATATCGCCTCAAAATGACTATATGTTTTTGTGGCCATGAATACCATGGCAATCGAGCAAAGTGTCCGAAATGCGAAGCCCCTAACCCGGACAAGGGAACACCTAAGAGGTTACCGCCGGCACAGGACGACAATGTCGGCCCCCAGGGCAGCCCGCCCCTGCCGGGGCATCCAGGCGGTGCTCCCCGCCAACAAAATGGTGAGGCTGGGCGGGAGAGCGGGCAGCCCGGGCAGGAGAGCACAGACCCGGAATTGCTTCTCAAACAACAGTTAGCCAGAATAGAAGAGCTTACCTTGCAGGAGAGGAACAGGGAAGCCGTACTAAAACGGCAACGACGGCTGAAGGAGGCTGAGATGGAGCTGGCCGGCCTACGGGCAGCAAACAACCTGAATGAGAGGGACACAAAGCAGGCAATGTCCGCGTTCCGGGGAGCCATAGAAGGCGCTACGATGGCGTTCGAGGGTGAGAAACGTGCTTCAGTCAGTCACCAGAGCGCGGATTCTCGGCCGGTACCCGGCGGACAACATGCGGACACGCGGGGACCAGCGTCGATTTCTACTCACCGGGGTGGAGAGTCAAACGCGGCCGCGGACATAAACAAGCATGGCGGCGCCAACTCTCACCCTTCTGGTCAGGCCTGGGGAGACGATGTACGAGGCGATTTTGATCGTTTTAAAGGCGATGGACAGTGGCAGAGGACAGGACAAGCTTCAAATGGCTTCAGCTCAGCTCCCTTTACCACCGACGACTGCGCAGAGCGAGAGGTGGGCCGCGGAGAGCGATCGGACACCCGTGAGGAGCGAGGTCAGGTTGGTGGTGTGTATTCAAATGGCAGTGCCGACACTTCTTACCAGTCTTACCTGCTCTGGGTGCAGCAGCAGCAATCCCAGCACCAACAAGCTCATCAACAGCAGCAACAGCCATATCAGCAGCAGCAACAGCAGTTTCAACAGCAGCAACAGCAACAGAGGCCACAGCCTCTGTACCCATCCTCTGCTTCAGCCACCATCCAGGCAGGGCTACAGAGGGCTGGGCTATCACACCGGTCTCTGGGACTACTCTCCCCAGACTTTGATGCTGCTCTCCTGGGACCCCGTCAACCTCAAGGTTTGTCAGATATTCTCTATGATGAGCTGAGGGTTTATGCTAGGGACAACAGGAGGAAGAGGTCTAGGGAAAAACGTAGGCCTGATTATCATCTGGAAGTGGACAAGGATTATAAGCAAATGTCCTACCGAGAGCTTGTGTATGGTATGACATGTGTGCACGAGTGTATCATTAAAGGTGAATTTCCCAGCCGCATAACGGCCAGGGGCTACTCTGCCCGTATGAAGTTCATCACTATGAGAGGCTTGTCCAAGGCTTATGAGGCCGACACTCTTGCTAAGTATGAGTTCAAGGTCACCACCAAGGTTATAGAGGGTGACCTCACAGATTTTGTATCCTGCGATGAGGATGCCCGCCACGACTGCCTGGGCGCGGATAACACTGGACCAGTCCGCAGAGCACTGGCCCGGGAGGAGGCACGCAGTGAGAGTCGGGGGCCAACAGCGGGGGACGGGGCTCCTGCAACAAAGGAGGACTGTGCCCCCCGGATATATGTGGGCAATGGAACTTCCGCGACAGATGCGACTATAACCCTTGCAACAAGAAACATATTTGCAGCAACTGCCGGGGGGCCCATAAAGGTAGATACTGCAGGAGCCAACCTAGCGGTTTCTATGGCAACCAGACTCAGATGATGGGTAACCCCCCTCTAGGATATGGGAGTGGTTTCCCACCTCAAGGTCCCCCTCATGCCCAACAGGGCAACCCGGGTCATCATATGTGACCACGTGACTTAGCCGTCAGTGCGGAGCCGAGCCGAGTGCACGCGCAGACCTTAGCGGTCAGTGCGGAGCCGAGCCGAGTGCACGCGCAGACCTGGGACATCAGTGTAGATTGTGATGCTATTTGTGTATGTGCGAGTGTAGATGATTTGTGTAACATGTACGCTGACTACCTTCCATTATGGGATGTCAAGGAGACCCACTTTGTGGGGGGTGTGCGATCACAGATGAACTTATGTGCCTGGAGGGAGATGCTGTCGGGACATGGTGTAGCCGCCCCCGACCCAGACGCACATTTTTTGTTGGACAGTTTAACCCACGGCTTTAAATTGGTTGACCCAGGCTCTGTGATTCACCCCTATTTGTGTACAAACTATAAGTCTGCGACTGTCTCAGCCAATGATGAGATTAGCGAGATTATTCTCGAAGAGTTGAGTAGTGGCAAGTTATCATTGGTGCCGAGTACCCCCCCACTGCATCCATGCCCTCGGTGCCGTCGAGAAGAAAGGGGGCTCATATAGGCCTATCACGGATGCTAGCCGCCCGCTATGGGCATCCATCAATTCCTTTATGGAATCAACCTTCCAAACTTTCAAGTATAAAACCGTAGATATTGTTTCCGCAGCAATGCAGCCGTACTGCTTTATGGCAGTCACAGACATTACCAGTGCTTATAGGTCAATTTTGATAAGAGAGAGTGACAGGAAGTTTCAAGGTTTGCAGTGGGACAGAGACGGTACCCCGTGCTTCATAGAGGACAATTTCTTGGCCTTCGGGACCAGGATGTCTCCCAGTGTGTTCACTCGCATCACCGACGCGGTCTCGCGTCATATGGAGGGACAAGGTCTCTTTTGTGCTAATTACCTTGATGACTTTCTAGTGATGGGTCGCAACTTCAACGAATGCCAGACGGCTCAACTTTACCTCCATAGTGTATTGAGGAGGTTGGGTTTCTATATTTCATATAAAAAGGTCAGGTCTCCGGCCCAAATCCAGACCTATCTGGGAGTGGAGTTAGACTCCATCGAAATGAAGCTCCGTCTGCCCGACGAGAAAATAGCCAGCCTACACGAGGAAATAGACTTCTTTTCAGGTCGCCTGCGGGCGACGAGGAAGCAGCTGCAACGCCTATGTGGGGTTCTAGCCCATTGCAGCACGCTAGTTAGGGGCGGCAGGACCTTCAGTCATCGAGTCATCGAAATGCTTTCGCATTTTACCCCCGGCAGGCGATATGTTTCGCTATCAAAGTCATTCCGCCAGGACCTCCTGTGGCGGTCAGACTTCGCAGCGTGGTTTAACGGGGAAGCTAAGATCATCAAACCGGGCCTAATGAACACGGCAGTCATTCACACCGATGCAGCTACCACGGTCGGGTGGGGGGCTGTGTACGGCGACGACTGGGCCGCCGGCTCGTGGTCTAAGAGAGATCTTCACAGTCATTGTGCTCCTAAACCGGATATGCACATTCCCTCTAACATTAACGTACAGGAGTTATATCCTATCCTCATGGCGTTGAGGAGATGGGGGGACGAGTGGCGCGACACACGCGTAGAATGCGTGACGGACAACACCCAGGTGGTGGCCGCTTTGAATACGGGCAAGAGTGACAATAGCAGGTCTATGGACATCCTCCGCCTCATTTTCTGGGACACTGTGATTTTTAATTGCCATCTAGTGGGGGTTTTCTTGCCGGGTTACAAGAATGTTGTTGCCGATGCAGTGTCCAGAGCCGAGTGCTTTAATGACATTCCTTTCCATTTATGTTGTAGAAACAAACCAGTTTGTCAGGGAGCTGGACATCAGGGCCGCGGAGTTGAGGTCAATGGCGTGGTCGGCCTCCACCTAGAAAACGAAAACTTCCCAGTGGAAGAAGTTCCTCAGCTTCTGTGCCCTAGCCGGCGCCACCCCGGTACCCACCAAGCTTGACGTCATGTGCCGTTACGCGGTGTACCTGTCTAAATCCTTGAGATATTCTACGATCCAGAACTACATCAGCGCTGCGATCAGCCTTAACAACTATTTTAGCCATGATGTGCTATACCTCAGGTCTAAGTTTACCTTTGCTATGACAATGTTGGGTATCCGCCGGGCCTTGGGCGACCCAGAACCTCACCGCCCCACTTTATTCCTGGAGGACTTACATTTGATGTTTAACAGCTTGGACCTTTCAAATCCAAACGAGATCACTATGTGGGCATGCATCACCTTGGCCTTCAGAGGCCTCCTAAGGAAGAGTAATCTTGTCCCGGACTCCAGTGCCTTGCAGGGTCACTACCTGCATAGAGGAGCCGTGGTCTTCAATGACTGGGGGCTGGAGATAAAAGTGTCCAGCTCCAAAACCATTCAGTACTGCCAAAAGGTCCACCGAGTCCCTGTCACTGTAGCTGGTGGTTCCCCAGTGTGCGCGGTGACTTGGGTCCGGAAGCATTTCATGGATAAGGCAAAAATCATGAAAAATGTCAAACAATATTGTTTTTTGGGTGAAAAATGATTTTGCCCAATCTTTCATGCTGAAAAAGATAGTACCAAAAGTTAAGGTCTATTTTGATGCATTATGGCCTAAATATAAGTTGCCATGGCAACATATACATTAAAATAAGCTAAATTAAATTTTAAATAGGGCTTCATCTCCCTCATTGGAACACATAGAGCGATTTAGGGTACCTTACTTTCTGGTCATTCAATACTGTTCATTTTGTCATAGATGTACTTCTAATTAGAATATTTACTAAATTCTTTCAGATTCTGAAAGGTTAGGCCATCCCCTACATCTTAATATTCCATTTAAATTTCATCTGAAACAATCTGGTTTTGAGAGAGGTGCCTTTATTTGGGACGTGGTAAAGGAAGAGTTAATGAAAGAACGTGGTATTTCACACACACCCCTGCAATATGAAACCCTCAGTCATATTTCATGGCCTGTCAAAAAAAAGTCTGCCATTCTTGTGTCCCAACCTTTAAAATCCCCCAAACCTCCCTGAGGAACCACTACCGTACCTGGGATGAATGGACTATCTTTAGTTTCCCTATATTTTGGCAAGATCTTCCCCCCCCTCCATACAATCTTGATATGCTCCAGAATTATCCCTCCCCCCCCCCCACCCCAAACAAATCTACAGCCCCTGAGAGAATGGGGTAATGAAATGTGGGAGTAGGGTAATTATTGGGAAGGGGGAATTTGGAGCAGGGGTGGATTTACCCCTGACTGGTGGCAGCTAAATGGAAGGCAAAGTCTGGGGGGATCTCTAGAATTTGGATTTATATTTTCTAACCACATTTGGATCGGCTTACATTTTCAGTAGTTCGGTCTTGACTGGACACACCTTTTTCAAAACCCTGGGTCAATCACCACAGTTTTAACCTCAGTTTACTACTTTTGAAAATGCCCTATGGGACCCTCTTTAACATAATATTGCCCATATATAGAGGAAATTGTAATGTTGAAAATTCAGAAATTCAAGAAGTAACGTTACCATGGCAACAATCTGTGTTGGTGTGATCGACCTTGATACAACCTCATTCTATCTACAAAATAATATGCCTTACTGAGTGTTCCCTTTGTGATCGAGCACAAACTCCACTTTTGAGTGGGGCATTCCAAGCAGCTCTGTTCGGGAGAGGATCGGACGAGTACACAGAGCTGCTTATAGAGGCTACCCCTCCCCCCTGCTGCAGACAATTTTGAAAAATATATATAATGCCAAATTCTTCACTGACATTTCCTGCTTTCCTTGCATTCTGTCCTACCTCTGCAATCACTTTTTTTTCACCCCCCCCCCCCTCCCCCCCTCCAGCATGACGTCATTTATGGACAGCCCCTTGGCTCCGATGAGCTGTGCAGCCAGCCTTGTGGAGTTTCTAGACCAGGAAATTAGAGGCTTCTAATCTCGTGCCTAGACCACAACTCCTGTAGTGTGCAGTAGACTACCATGTCACAAAACTGCGTCGGCCGGGAATCGAACCCGGATCGACTGCTTGGAAGGCAACCATGCTAACCGTTACACCACCGACGCCTTGGCTGATAACTTAAGCCAGAAGCAAAAGATTTTGGAATAAGCTGGTACATGTATCTACATTTGAGTAATAGGATTTAATGCCTTCTATAATAATGCAGTCATCATTATCTAGTGGCATTCTAGTTATTCACACGTTGTTATCCCTTGTTAGAATGTGCCATTACTACCTGTATTCAACAATATATAGGGCTGAGTACCTGTCCCGGCTGCACTCTGACTGCTGCTGGAGGGGCACGGAGATCTGCGCCTTGAAGCGTCGGAGATCTTGTATTTCCAAAAATTAAACAACTACACAATGTGGTAAAACGGCTCACTCTCCTCAGACAGACAACAATAACCCATATGTTTTTATATTTTTTATTAAAGCACTGTACAATGTTGTATCATTTTATATACATCCACTTTCATGTCTCTGGTATCAGACATAAATATAACTTAGAATTAGGTGAAACTCAAAACGAGCATCACCTGGCCCTGTGTCGACATAATGCAAGAATGGAACCTATGGTATAGTCGGTGCTACATTCATCCAAGATCCACCTTTCACCGGGGATGTAAGTCAGGAGAGGCGAGAAAACAGGAAGGCTGACCAGGCCCTTCCTGCAGTGCTCCCAGCCATCAGAACGTCCCCAGTACGGCCACCCCAGTGCTCCTGATGCCCTCCCGGCCTCCCCTGCAGTGCTCCCGGCCAGCAGAGCGCCCCTAGGCAGCCTCTTTGCCCCTCCTGGAATCGTCCCAGTGACTCACTGGGAAGATTCCAGGAGGGGCAAAGAGACCGTCCCGGGGGCGCTCTGCTAGCTGGGAGCACTGCAGGGGAGGCCGGGAGGGTATCAGGGGGGAAGTGAGGCCTTCTCGGGGGCGTTCTGCTGGCTGGGAGCACTACAGGGGAGGCGGGGAGGGTCTATGGGTAGTGGGTTGGGTGGAAATGGAAGTTTTTGTCAATAGTAGGCCAACAAAGTTCTGAAGTATAGAAAAGTTTCAGGATAGTGAGATTCCAGGAATTCCTGGAATTCCAGGAAGACTTACATCCCTGTTTCACAGTTGATACACTCCCGAAGGTTTGGCATGATGCACTAACATATGCATAATATATGCACTAACAAGTGAGCATGAAGCTTTGAGACATCAATTCCCTGCCCTCCTTTAAGGGCTAAGCACAATATATAGAACCTCTCATTAAAAGTACACAAATAAATATTTTCATAACAATTCTAATGACTCGAGTTTCTCTGTGAGTTGTGGCACCTCAGCCCCTTTACTCTGCACCTGTGCTGCCCCTTGCAGAATTCTTAATGAACTAGCCATGTCTTTCTGAGAGTCTAATGGCCGCTCTTCCGGTTCTGGTCGGGCAAAGATGACCTCATTAACCTCGTCCGGTATGTTCTGTGTGTAGATGGTTGGGAAGACTGACTTGACGTCGGCTATGACGGCCGCCCGTAGAGTGGCATCACGACACGCTAGGTTCACCATCAAGACACCTGTATTTATGTACATGGCAAAGAGTAAATTGTTAAGTCACAGTAAATAATCTGGATTTAACAAGAAATAGCTTACTGCAACTAAAGTCTGTTTGTATCACAGTACATATACTGCATCAGTAAGGGACATAGTGCATTACTGAACTATGCTGCCCTTACAATCTCCCATTCACATTTTTAGTACTTAACTGTTCTAGTCTACTATATGGTTAAGTGTGAGTGGTGATATAATATTGCCCCTTTAAAGCAGGGAACCGTATGTACCTTGTGGGTTGAGGGCAGCCTTAATGTCCTGAAGGTACTGTTTGTCCACAAAGGCCTGTGGCGGACAGCTCATGCCCACACTGGCGTCGTGACTGTTGACGTCCAGCATCACCACGTCACGCTTAGCACCTACACATAGAGTAGGGGGAGTCAGTATGTACTACCGGCATCTTGAATATATACACGGTACATAATATAGGAGATATTAACCGAAAATGTATTACTAGTTGTCAAGACAGTTTACTGTAATTTCTCACATATAACATATTCTATGTATAACCTGACACCTTTAACCTGTAAAGTCTAGCGTATAACACACATTTCATGTATAACCTACCCCTTTAACCTGCACGGGGGTCTTATTTGTGTATAACCCTACTGGTAACATGTTGCAATTTAAGGTAATAGAAGTCCATTGGCCACAAATGTACACAAATGTAGCACTGAGTCTTGGGGCAGTGGGAAATAGTATTATGTCGCCATGAAACCAACTTCTGATCCCCTCAGTCTACTGATGTTGCCGGTTTGATGCCAGGCTTAAACAATACAACAAAAAGTAGTGTGAAAAATTCTCTGGTTTTTGTTGTACCTGAAGCAGCTTCTTTTCGTATAAACTGTAGTCCATCCGCAACGTGTACACGCATGTTATCATCTTGGGTGAAACCGAACCATTCTGTAGCCACTGTCACTATAACCGGGTCAATCTCCACCGCCTCTATTTTTAACTGGAATGGAAAACACGGGAAAAGTTAAATAACAGACCAGAGGAAATTTGTAGAGCGAAGACAGGAGAGTAGATTCTATCTATTGTACAGTCAATTCATAAAATATATACTGTATTCAACGTATTAAGCCTCCTTCCCTAAGGCACAAGATAATGTAGATTTATACTTCATTTAAGCAGAGGCATAGGCCCTGATTTAAGTTAACATGGCCATGAATCTATTCTTGTGTATGATTTTCTAGTATTTTTTTAGGAAATATATTATAGTATTCTAGAATAGTGCCATCTTACCTTAGGTAAATGTTTGTGCAGAAAGACGGCCAGTCCTCCGCCACCAAGTCCAAGTATGACAACCGAGACACCCGCCTCTGTTATATAAAGCAACAACAGCTGATTCATACACCATGAAGACAAAATGGCACTCTTGAACACATAGAATTTACCGGTATACAGCAAAACATTAAATCTATATGGGACCCAAATGACATGCCCTATCTCATTACAATCAAGAAGCACCACTTTTTATTTTGTGATTAGAGTTATGACTCGACTAGCTATATTCTAGATTCAATCAACAAATAACCAATTGACAAAGACTTGACTTGAAAGAAGACGGTCCATCTCCTATATTAAAACTACATTTACATTGTGATTACTGGGTAATATAAACATCTTGGTATCTACATATTGAGTAGTGTTGGTCTAAGTATAACATGATAATGCTCACCCATTCTTTTCTGGAAGTCAGGCAGTAGCGCTAGTCCGGCCACCATGACACTGTGGTGTGAACACGACAGGTAACTCATGTCTATTGCCGGCTTTGTCTTCTTCTTACCGCCTTTCTTACGTGTCACTTCTATATGGATAACGAATGAGAAAGAATGTTAGAAAAAGAAATTCAATCTGATACTGATTACTGCCCCTATTACTCTTCTATTAGAAATGTTATCATTACAAAGAAAGAAAGTCACTTTGAGAAAAATTAAGTTACTAAAATGTCTTTTAAACTTCCAAATAATACTACGGCATTTCCTTCCCATAATATTTCTTTCCCATAGTATCATCATTGTGGTTTAGTGTTATAGCAGCCTACCCTTTTTAAGGCGGGCGGCAGACTGTACCACTTTGTCGTTGCTAAGGAAGACTAATCGTCGGTAGATCTGGTTGTCCGAGTCGACATCTTCCACGACAAACTCTCCACTCAGCTCGCTGCGCGCCCGGTGACGGACCGTCCTCTTGTGGATGTCGTTACCAATGGAAAGGAACGGCACCTGGTGAAAAGATTTCAAATTAATGTTTTGGGGTTACTTCAGAGGTAATTTTACAGGGCTGTTGGCCGCAAAAATGGTTGGGATTTCAAGCTTACGGATTATCGAAACATACTTAAACGTTACTACTATTCTGGAACTGTTCTCAGATATGCGCATTAGATTGGTAGGGGGCGGATTATTGGTTGGCCGACTTTTGAGGTCTGAAGTCCACTGTGAAGTTTTGCACATGACCAACAGGTTATTCACGAACCAAACCCCAAGGGCGGGTTATACAAGAGTCTTTTGGAAGTATACTACAGTAGGCATACTAACATAGCCATAGTCAGACCGGGCCTGGTGACCCTAAGTATTCCTTCTCAATACGAGAACCTACCTGTTTGTTATCCCCCAGGCCTGGTGGGGCCAGCTCCATGACTTTAGCTGTTAGTAGCCCCTACCTGTTTGTGCTCCCCCAGGCCTGGTGGGGCCAGTTCCATGACTTTAGCTGTTAGTAGCCCCTACCTGTTTGTGCTCCCCCAGGCCTGGTGGGGCCAGCTCCATGACATTAGCTGTTAGTAGCCCCTACCTGTTTGTGCTCCCCCAGGCCTGGTGGGGCCAGCTCCATGACTTTAGCTGTTAGTAGCCCCTACCTGTTTGTGCTCCCCCAGGCCTGGTGGGGCCAGCTCCATGACTTTAGCTGTTAGTAGCCCCTACCTGTTTGTTGTCCCCCAGGCCTGGTGGGGCCAGCTCCATGACTTTAGCTGAGAGTTCGTCCTTGACAGAGTCTAGGTCTCCGTATGTGTGGTCTCTGTGCAGAAGGACCACCACGAGGCGGTCAAAGCCTGCCGTCTCCGCTAACTGCTGGTGGCCTTCAACTGTCGCAAACAGCCACTCCGTCTCTCTACAAGACAATCCTTGGTGGCATCAGTTTTCATGGTCAAGTAACTAAATGTTTTTGTTTGTTTTAGTTATTTTTCACAAGGTTTTAATTCTGACATTCTTCGATCATTTTCTCCTATCTGTTATTTGATGTGGCACATCGAGTCCAATGTATTGGCCTTTCGTGTAAAAACAAGGAGAGGTGTTGTGTCTTTGACCACAACTACAAAATTGGCCTATCGACCAAACCTCTCCTATTACCTTGTTAACCAATTGTTGTACTACATGTGGTATACACTCACTTGGAATCGTAGTTAATAAATCTTCATCATTTTATTTACAATTGATATCAGATTTTATATCATTATTGATAAATGAAACAAAATGTCATGCTCCATATTAAAGGTTACCTTCCTTCTGGTACAATAAAGATGGCAAACTTTCTGCTGGAGCGCTTTGGTCGGTCAACAACTTGCAGCGTATAGCGGGGAGTGTTTGACGCAGCGCTGAACAGATCCAGCGATATTTGTTCTCCGACTTGACTCCTGCAAAGGAACCACAATGTATGATACGACTTTTTAAAATAATTTAGATATTGTGTCTTTTAACTCTATTCACTTTCTCAGCTTTCCGAAATAAAATTGATTAAAACACAAAACTCAAAATTCTCAGTTTTCCGAAATAAAATTGATTAAAACACAAAACTCAAAAGCATGAGAAAGCTGTTTACATGATATCAGGTTAAGGTTTTTCTTTAAAAGGTGAGTTGAACTTAAAATCCATAACCACAGTACAGCAGTAGATACCTAAGAATTGTCATATAGTCCTGAACTTGTTGATTCTACTCCCTGCCACCAGATGGAGTTGTAGTAAATGTCGTTGCACAACCAGCCTATGATTCATGTAATGACATAGTGCAGAAGACAAAGGACGTCTTACGACTTGGCTTGTATTGTATGCTTATGCTGTTGTCTTTTTTAGGTGGTTATGGTGATTATATTCATGAGGAGCACTGGCAACAGAAATCCCACTGCTGCACTTTTACCGAGCCAAGAGTGATTTTACTTCCCACAATATATAAGTATACGATTATATGGCTAAGCCTGTAAACATCGTGTATGTCAAATTGTCAAAGTGTCAAATGACTAGAATTTGGATCTTTATGACACAAATATAAAACATAACCCCCTGTGAACTGCTCTGGGTGTGACCTACTTCTGGTTGAGTTGCTGCCTGATGACCCCGTAGTGCTGCATCTCCTTTATAGCATTGGCCACCTGGTCTGTGGTGTCATAGCGCTCCACGCGGTCATCAAAGTACGCCACCTCTAGTATCTGAAAGGGCATCATTTATATGGACTTGTGGAAAAAACCATCAAGGAATACTTTAACCCTTCATTTCTAATATCAATTGTGAATATTTGTCTTTTTGTGATTATGTTTTTCAATTGCGGTTTCTGACCTAGGGAAACATACCTGTATATCCTTCTTATTTAGGCTACCATTTTAGCCGTGCTCTTTTTTAAAGAAGAGCAGGAGCGTGTTGTGGGAGGGGAGAAATTCTTTCTTCCTGTTGAAGCGTATTCCACTGCTTGTAGGATAATATAAATAATTTGATAATTTGGAACTGGTATGAACTATGGTACCTGCTTCATGTTGGGCATCTTCTTGAACTTGGTGAGAACGTAGACAAAGACGGGCATGTGGAACTCCTTGGTGTTTTCTGGTGAGCTGTCGTCCTCCTGTACCCGACATACACGGATCATCCAGCCCCTGGAGGAAAGAAGCGAACCCCTTACAGACACTGGGAATTGTACTGGGACTGTTATGTTCACTTTTAAAAAGTGGATTTCATTTATTATAGACTCTCGACTGAAAATATATTGAGCATGATAACCAGATCCTTGACTACCGTACCTACGCCCATGTACTTATCGATTTAAAGGCGTGATCCACACCTCCGCCCCCACCCCTCCGGCCCTTATACAAGACAGGTGCTTATTCAATATCACCTTTAAAACCAGGCGTTCATTTAATACCTGGTGCTTATTTAAAACCTTGCCCTTAAAACATGATGGTACCACAACTCACTGGTCTGTAAAGTATTTGAGGACCTTGCTGACAATGTGCTCCTGGGCCAGAGAAATACAGATGTAGCGACCGCCTACCCTCAGGACGCGTCCAATCTCACCGAACATCTTATCGACTTTAGCCAGGGTATCCTCCTTCTCGTCTGTCAGAATAGCGTCTAATGTTCCCTTGTCCAGAACAACACTAAATTCACTGTCAGAGAATTCCATCTACAACCAGGCAAAGAAGTCAGTTTTTAACATACATATGCATTTTAAACATTGTGGTAACTTCTAGAAATAATAATGTTCAGATTATTTGCAAGGCTTTGGTAAAATCTGATTACCGTTAGAAGCTAAATGCATGGAATAATTGAAAATGGAAAACATATACCGGTATATGCAGAATAGTGTACCGTAGCATTCGGGATTCCTCTCCTTTTATATTCCTAATACCAAGAAAGACTTAGTCTACCATAGTTGCAGGCATTTTTTCATCGGGTACAGCTTAGTTTACTGTATTATATAGATATTTTGCGACCATTTTAGAGAATATCTCGGATTTAATATCTTACCTGAAAGACGTCCATCTTCTTGAAGGTCATGTCTGGTCGCTGTTGAGCATTCTTGTCCGTCATCTGACGGATGACGACATCGCTGATGTCGACGTTGGTGATGTTGTGGTAACCGACGTCGTACAGGTCAGCGCTGAGACTTGAGTTACCGCAGCCCACGTTAAGCACCTTGTCTGCCGGCTTGATGTACTTGTGGAGGATACCGCACAACTCTCCATACTCACCATACCTAGGGGACAGTGTGATATTTAATGTAATTACCGAGTTATAATGGATTATATAGATATACAGTGAATCTCCATAATTATTAGCATACAACTACCTCTATCTTAAAGGTGTGAGTATGTTGAACAATGATCTAGGTCCAAAGCTGGAGTCCTAAATGTCCCAATCTCTCTTTAGAGCTATTGCACTCATACTATTTCATCAACATAATATTAGTATGCTACATGCATATGTGTTTCCAATCTATTGGTTAATCGTCAAGTTCCAATACTCACCATTCAAATGCTTTATCGCCCCTTTTCTTGAAGAAGCCTTCCCAGAAATCGGCTCGGCCAAAATCCGCATGACTCTTCGGGAGGAGACTCATGGTGTACCTTGTACTGCTGTAGACGTCTTAATTGTCCTGAAATAAAAAAAATTGATGATTTTACTTTATTTTAGATTTAGGTGATATTTCATCCCTAAACCGAGAGCAGAGGACAGAATGGTGGTTGTACGTAGTGTTAATTTAGTTACACCCATCCACAAAAGTATGGCGCCAAAGTGTTACCCGGCGGAAGAAGGTCAGCGCACATGCGCACCCTAATAAAGTTACTCTCGTGGAGCATCTTCTTACAAGCAACATGTCGTTGTGTTTTTGTCCATAGGCCCTATTCAGGTTACCAACTCCCGCATTATCGCCTCCTCGCCAGGCAGTTTCCGGTTTGGGCTAGCCTAGGCTAGACCTACCTGCTCAAACCTCCGAGCTACAGCCACAGCCTAACTCAAAATATATATAAATTGGCATTTTAATAACATAAATGTATATGCTATCTCAGTATCAGAAAGAAAATATTCTGTTCTTTAGACCCACCACAGTTCTGTTATGTGACAAATTAGGATCAATGTACAAAAGTTAAAGTAAATACTGACACATTGGCACTTGAGTTATAGGTTAATAGGCCTATACATGTAGTATAGACACATAGGCCTATGGCTTATAGGCCCCAAACAAACCTACCTCCAGTGATGTAGGCAAATCCATAGTTATAACCTCCATTGCTCCATGTGCAATATCCTAATGAGTAATATTTGTCAATAATCCATGAAAACAGCACTATAATGTCAGGCTTGTTTCTGAGACTGTGTCAGTCTCCATCAAGCATACAGTACCAACTGACCAAAGACCCTGCACATGGGATACTAACTTTGGCTTTCTTGATGGCACCCCCCCCCCCCAGCCTACAGGTGTGGCAGTCAGCCTCCACACCTCCAGGTGAGATGTACCTGTGAGATGCTCCTGTCACAGTTACCCCCACCAGCCCTTCACACCTCTGGGGTGGATGTGGCGGATTATTCAGCATAGGATGTTACACATGGAGGCTAGATCAGGCCTAAAAAAAAAAAAAGTTGTGTTCCGGTATCCCGACCGACCCTCCGTTTTTGGGGCCGACCCTAATTTTTTTTTAGACATTTTTATAATTTTTTGTTAATTTTACGACATTTTTGGTGTTTTTACTACTAAAATTCACCTTTTTACCAAAAAAAAAAAATTTAAAAAAAAAAAAAATCCGACCTACCGACCCTCTTTATTTTGGGCCATGTTACCGGAACTCAACTTCTTTTTTTTTTAGGCCTCATGGACCATGGACAGTTTATATCCACATGTCGATCTACTAGGCATATTTACCCATTGGATGTAACTGGGACTAAGTCTAAGGTTAGTTACGTGTCTATAGGCCTAGAGCCTAAATGGGGGGGGGGGGGGTGGTGCAGAGGGGTCCCCCTGAGGCTGAGATCGGAAAGTTGCCGAAATTAAGGGGCCCTTTCGTTTTTTAACCCTTTAATCTATTGTAAATTTAGTCCAAAAGTCGCCAGGTCGCTTACATTATTGCCTTAGTCGAAAGTCGCCTTCAAAACGGCCCTGGTTGCCAGGTGGCTTTTGACCCATCTGGAGCCACCCAACTGAATGCCAAAACGCTACCTGTCTGGTACCTCAAGTTGAACTCTCGACAAAACCATGCTACATATTTTACACATTGTTCAAAATCATACAGATGGATAGATCAAACAAATACCTTTCCAATAAGGTCTTACTTAAGTCTGTGTGACATTTCAAGCCAAAGAAATTAATTTCTTAAAATAACATTTGACAGGCATAGGCTAAGTGTCACACAGTGAGCCAGTGGGGTGGGGGAGGGCGGGTTGGACCGGAAACTGCCTGAGCGCGGGCATTATGGGAAACCTGAATAGGGAGAATACAAAGTATTTATCCAATACGTAGTGTGCATGCCCAACCCCTGACCCTAGTTGAACGTGCTCCAAACAAGTGATCGCTTAGCCTTACACAGAGATTGATACTAAGATGTTCTCCCTGATAAGTCTAGGTCGACATCGGTGACTACCCCACCCCACCCGCTTTCTAGAGATCCGGGTCTCTCCCTGACAGTGACCCTGTAGGCCTACTTCACACGGGACAGCCTGTCTACCCCTGGCAGGGACGGATGCAAGATTTTTGAAAAGGGGGGGGGGGGGGGCGTGAAATAGGCAATGTACTGGCCTAACTGGGGGTATTGGAAATTGTCACATTAAAGTGTACAGAAAAATAGGGGGCGTACGCCGGGTCCGCCCCCCCGCCCCCCTAAAATTAATCCTGGGCCTTTCTAGTCACGGCAAGACTCTACTTGTGGTAGAGCACCTGTCAGATCGTAGCGACCAATTGCTTTGAGCCAGTTCAACTAGGCCTTTCCAGGGGCGGATCCAGGAATTTGGGAAAGGGGGGTACAGTCACGGACTGAGTTAGGTGTTCCCGGACTACTGAAGCTGAGACCCGGGGGTTGAGGATGAGACTCGGACTGCCAATTTCAAGAATTTAGAATTTTTGGTTTATAATGATTTTAAATGAATTTGGCGGAGTGGTATGTGAGCGATAATATGAGAAAATGCCGTATCGGCGATCATTTCGCCTGTAACCCTACTTTATTAGGCATCTCATTACATTGACAACCTGTAGAATAATACCAAATAGATACCCTTACACCAATTTTTATGTTTGGTATCACCTATAATGGCAGACTGTGAAGGGATTCGGAATATTCCTCGCTTACCGATTTCCCACGTGCAGAACCGGAAGTTGTTGTTCACGTCACTCTTTCTACCTCAAACGCACAAGAGCGGTACCGGGTACGCAGCATCTTTCGCGCCTCCGCCGGATAACAGTTGTTCTAATGTATGTTACATTGTTAGTATATCATCATAGTATATGGCTCTAGACTCCTAAATTTGACACGGTGAGGGGTGGTGTATTAGGGGAGGGGGGTAAAAGTTTTCGACCCCTCCTGAGGGGGGTGGTGTAAAAAATGTTGACCCCTTTTGGGGGGGGGGGGGGTAAAAAATTATTACCTTTTTTAGTTTTAGCCCAAAAAAAAGAGCCCGCACATTACTGAAGGTAGTTGTGCCTCTACATGGGTAAAATTCGATACGGGCGACACGGCGACACGGCCCTTTTAGGCCATTTTAAAAATCGACGGCCACAGGAAAATCGGGGATAAGGCCACTCAAAAAAAAAAAGTTGTTTCTCATCACCGCGCGCATCATAAAAATCATGATTTGGGGAAAACTTTTTTTTTTTTTTTTTACATTTTTGATGAAAAATATGTTAAAATTGCCAAAATATTGGCAAATTTGGTATCAAACTAAAGCTTATGATGCCAGCAATGCAATTAGCTAGGTGTAACTTGCATTCTTGCAACTTTTGCTGATCAATAAACTCCAAATTACTAAAATTTGAAAATTGATCGCGAAATGTCCAAATTTCCCTATATAAATTGGCCCGAGTAAAAAAAAAAAAAAAAAAATTTAATAAAAAACGCCCTCGTCATATTTTTCATTGCTTGGTGATGAGAAACAATTTTTTTTTTTTGAGTGGCCTAAAAATCGACCCACAGGGGGGTTTCTCTAAGTTCCTATATAGGCCTACCTAAAAATCGACACGATGCCACTGCCCCCCTGCTTAAATTCGACACGGGCGACACCAGGGGCGGATCCAGGAATTTGAGAAAGGGGGGGCGCTGTAATACCTACAGCATTGGGGGTGTTGAACCATCTAAATTAAAATTTACCAAAAAATAGGGGGGGGGCGCGCGCCCCTTGCGCCCCCCCCCCCTGGATCCGCCCCTGGACACGGCCAAAATTGTGAGTAGGCCTACCCATGTAGAGGCACATAGTTCAAAGGGGGAGAGGGGTGAACTTATTTTGGCGCCTTCGGCGAGTGGGGGCACGAAACAATCCACGTGTTCTCGAGGGGGTACGTAAAAAATGTTGCACCTCCGTGTGAAATCACACCGCACCCACCCCTTGAAATCAATAAAGGAACACTCCCTTAGTAACATGGGGCAGGAGGAATAAATAGATAGTCAGATTTTTTAAAGACACTGGGTGCGATTTCTCATGAAGGTAGGGGAACATTCACAAAGACGTCACCTTTTTTAGTGCCATTTTCAGGACCCCCCCACCCCCTTGTCAACTTTTGTTACCTACCAGCACTAACCCCCCTAAGAAAGACGTCACTAATATTCAAGACCCTTCCCCCCCCCCCCCCCCCCACCACCAGCTAACCCTCTAAATGCACAGTCTTACACAGTTCAAATTGATATAGACACAACGGTACAATCTAATCATTCATAAATGTACATACTAAAAATGGTGCAAATGGTGATGTATTTGATTAGGTTACGTTTTTTGACTGGTCGACATATTCAACAGGCAACCTCAGAGTAGCCCCAAATTTAAAGTTATCCTTGTCCTTGATACATAGTTGTATAGTGTTACATTAGATTACTATCACTGTATATGAGTTGAAGCACAAGTGCTGGTCAAACGCACTGGTCAAATATGTCACCAGGTCAAATACGCCAACATTTGTACCTGCATCACTTTTGTGAGACAAAGTCATATTTGTCCAGTAGTAGCATACTGGTGTACATAGTGTGACAATGGCCAATTAGTTGCCATTCCAGCTAGATAGCAGAGCTACTGTTACATTGACATCAGTTTTAATACTGATATGCACAATATCAAGAGAATTCCCTAATCCTAATTAGTCATTTTCTTATCTTAATTAGTTAATTCTTATCCATGCTACATAGTGTTATTTTTATTCATAAATATGTCTGGACTTAAAAATGTGATGTCACACAGACCCTGGGACCCCCCCACCCCCATGTCACTTTTCGTCACTAAACCCAAAGACCCACCCACCCCCCAGCAGGTGACGTCACTTGTGAACATTCCCTAAGGGACTAGAGGGGACTGAGGATTGGGTAATACGGGACACCTACAGTCTATACGAAAACCTGCCGGACACCGGCTATAGCCGGCAAAAACTCTGCTGGTCCGGGAGAAAGGTGTCTAGTGCCGGCCCGAATAGCCGGCTGTAATCTAGAGATCTTTGCCTACATTCTAGTTTTTACGGCTTGTAAATCGGACCATTATTAAGGTTTCTATAACATAAAACAGAAAGCTAGTATATTTTCTGTATATGTTGTTCAGTAATTTACATATTAAAATGATTTATGTAATTGTAACATACAGGGGAACCATATTCTATATGATTATTAGTACAAACACTTGCTTTATATTTTATTTTTTAATAACAAGATTGTACTCCGTTATTTGGGCCTGCAGAAATTATGCCGGGCCTGCAACAAAAGAAATCTGCAGGACCAAATGTCCTGCATGGTCAAAAAGTTTTCGTGTAGACTGCACCTAAGGGAGTGATCATTTTTTAACAACAGGGGGGGGGGTGGTGGGTTTCCGCGCGGAGCGCGCGAAATTTTTTACACCCCCCCCGGTCAAGGGGTCAACATTTTTTACCCCCCCTTAGGGTCGAAAATCGGCTCGCGCGCGGGCCCTTTGAAGCATAGTAACGCGCGGGCTTTTTGGCTCAAAACAGGTTACATTTTTTTGCCCCCCCCCCCCAAGAGGGGTCCAAATTTTTTTGCCCCCCCCCCAAACCCACCACCCCCCCTGTTGATAATAAATGATCACTTCCTAAGGCCACACCAAAAAAAAGACTATGACTAACTATGACAGAAAAGGCCACCCAAACAAATTATTTCATAACCCAGTCTCAGGCCCCGACTCTATAATAGTAGAGTCTGGGCAAACTCATATAAAAAACTTGTTTCACTAACTTGCCCTCAGGAGTTGACCAATCAAATCCTGTACACCAATTTCTGTGCACAGCCTGACAGGAAGTAACAATCTAAATATAGCAGTTCCACCACACTGATAAAATGAAGGGATCCAAACTTGTCAAAAGGTTGTCTTATGAGAAGAGTTTAGGGTCTTTAAAGTGACGGTCATAAATAAACGAGTTAAAGGTTGTCTATTTGATGAACTGTCCGGTTACCATCCCACAAGACAAGACTAGGGTCATCTAACTGACAATGTTAGCCCAGGCAGTGGCCCACTCCAAGTGACAAGTTTAAGGTCGTCAAATTGACAACCCAGAATAGTTAACCCTTTATTGGCTGCAAACTGCTTTAAATGTGCTTGAATCCCTTTGTCAGCATGATGCATGAATGTAGCCCTGGTGAGTCTATTCGCCAAGCCTGCATTCATGCACCTTTGGAAATGAATCAACAGTTGGGTGAATATACTTGCCAAGGCTGAATTCATGTATTATGATCACATAGAGCATAGCACCTTAAAGCATTATGCACCCCTTAGAGGGTTAACCTGTGCACTATAACCTCTACTTCACTGCAGGTGGAGCTAACTGGGTTCTGCCTAGGCATAATTGTTGTCCATGTCCGTCTATATTTCTGAGGTTTATAATAGCTAATTCATACAAACATAGAGGTATGTAGGCTAGGGGAATCCCTGCCATATCCCCAAGTCTATATTGAGAGTATTTCTACCCTTTAGTTACAGACTGCTAACACATATGTGGATGTCATACCAATGGGAGTTTCCTTGCAGCTATTGTACCATAGAAATAACCACAAAAGAGGTGTCTGTGCCCTACACATATTTGTTTTGTCTCAGTTATATCAAAACATTGATTCCTTTACCTTTTCTAGCATCCCCAATAGATAAATCTCAGGATTCTCCATAACATGAATGTGTATTCCCATAAATATGATTAAAATCAGCATAGAAATTATGCAATTCATTCCCCAACTTTATACAGAATGCATGTTATACTGATGCCACCTACAGGGAAAATCCTGAATCAGACCCTGGTTTCCGAGTCTAGGGCTGGCATGAGTCAGGTTTTGGGCTGGCACATACCAAGTGTATCTTCTATCTGACAACTACAGCTAGAGGACCCACTCTCTTGTCACTTAGAAGAGTCTGCAGACAAGTTTACTTTTTTGAGTGTACTTCACTGCAGGTGGAGCTAACTGGGTTCTGCCTAGGCATAATTGTTGTCCATGTCTGTCTATATTTCTGAGCTTTATAATAGCTAATTCATACAAACATAGAGGTATGTAGGTTAGGGGAATTCCTGCCATATCCCCAAGTCTATATTGAGGGTTTTGAGCTGGCACATACCAAGTGTATCTTCTATCTGACAACTACAGCTAGAGGACCCACTCTCTTGTCACTTAGAAGAGTCTGCAGACGAGTTTACTTTTTGAGTGCAGTCCCATTTGCAGCCCTTGTGGTGGATAAAGGTACTGATTGAGCGAGTCTGGCATAACCTCAACCTTGTAGTGGAGCACAAATCACAGGGGTCTTTTTTTATACAGCAAAGGTATCCAGTCTAATGACCAGAGTGACCCACGTTGTCCTACCTACACGGTACAACTAGGACTGTGCTTGGAGACGTAGATAAGTTGGTGCGCGTGGTCTACCAGTATTCCCTTTTCAAGTAATATCGGTACTAGGGTAGAAATAAATTGGTTTGTGTGGTGACCATTGGGGTTACATAAAATTGCATCAATATACCTATTTAGAGCTAAATTATAATTTTGGACCAAAGAAATCACTTACGACCTTTGTTTGATTTTCACCTCATTTTTGCCATAGTTACTGAGAAATTAGGTAAAACAGCAAAGAAGTTTCCGTAGGCCTATGACTCATTTTTATCTAATATAGTATATATATGTATATATTGTAGCGGGCACGTATCGCTCGGGGCAGCCAGAGCGTACGTGGAGAGCGCATTGCCCGCCTGTGGTAGCTCAAGTACCGTAGCAGAGCAGTGAGAAGCAGCTGGCCCTGTGGTGCAGCGGTAGCATTCTCAACTCCGGAGCGGAGGGACCGGGGTTCAACTCTCCGTGGGGCTCGACGTTTTCCCTGACCTGTTACACTGGTGCCGTGACCAGGATCCACCGAACCTGGGTTGGGTACTTGAGCATGTTCAGCTTCTGCTAGGAGGTCCGTGGGACCTCCATTGACCTGGCAGAAGTCTGAGCGGTTTCAGCTTGTGCTATGTGTGCGTCCAAAGACACATGTTCAGGGCAGGTGACTGGCTTCGCCGGCTAATTCTAAGTAAGGGGTTAGCTTTGATCACAGATTGCTGAGTAACATGTCTGTCCGCGGACCTAGCAAAAGTCTGAAGGGGAGTAATGTAGCGGGCACGTATCCCTCGGGGCAGCCAGAGCGTACGTGGAGAGCGCATTGCCCGCCTGTGGTAGCTCAAGTACCGTAGCAGAGCAGTGAGAAGCAGCTGGCCCTGTGGTGTAGCGGTAGCATTCTCAACTCCGGAGCAGAGGGGCCGGGGTTCGATTCCCCGTGGGGCTTGACGTTTTCCCTGACCTGTTACAATATGTATGAAACTTTTGAAGCTGTTGTGCCATCTACATGTATATGAGAAGTAATTTGAAATATACAGCTTAAAGACTACAGTGGTTTTTCTTAATTTGCAAATATCTCAAAACATGGATTTTTCACTTACGACCTTTGTATACTGAGGTGACGATGTGTAATCATAGTTAAAGTATGTCGTGTAGACAAGGGATGAACCTCTGGCATTACTTATATCACATAGAAATCAGCCAGAAATAAAATATATGTACTGGTAATTCTGTGTGTGGTACTAGGGTAATTATTTCTGGAGCTACAGAAATGTACTAGGGTAAATTGTTCAAAAAGGTAATCGGTCTGAAAATTCCAATCAATTGGAATGAATGAGAGAAATAACTGAGACAGTGGTGTGAAAGAGGGGGGGGGGGGGGCGGCGGCTGGACCCCCTCCCCCTTTATAACTTTGAGAAATGCCGCCCCCCTCCTAAAATCGCATGCACCTGTAGAATCATGTTTGTTGGGGGTCTCGATGGGGGGGGGGGGGGTCTCCATGTCACATGTCGATTTTAAGAAATGGCCATGTCACCCTGTCGATTTAAAAAAAAAGCTCATGTCACCATACCTTTTTAAGAAATGCTCATGTCGCCATGTCGATTTTAAGAAATGGCCATGTCCCATGTCACTATCTCTGAGATTTCTCATGTCCCATGTCACTAAGGCTCAAAATGACCATGTCGCCATGTCGATTTTAGTGGTCGACCCCCATTTTGTTGGACCGTTTTTTATTTTGCCCCCCCCCCCCAGCATGGAGGCTTTTTCAGCCCCCCCCCCGCCCCCCCCCCCACCGAAGGACTGTTTTTCATTATGACCCCCCCCCCCCCACCCCCACCAGCTGGCAATAAATGACTCGGCCATTTAAGATAAAGATAGACGTAAAATAACCTCTGCGCACTTTGTTCCAATCTCAGAAGGACCTTGATTGTTACAACCATTGCATGTCATAGGGCCATCGGCCACTTGGCCCAAAACAGACCATAGCACTCCAGCTAGACAAAGTCAGTGCAACGCCCCTCCACTCCTCACCCCTCATACTCACATGCAGGTCCCTCCCGCTCCCTAGACCATGCCCCCTGTGTGTCGGAGCTGTGGCTTTGGTTTTCCAGCACATTATTTAGGGATTATTATTGGCGCCGTCAGGGGTGACTCGCCCTTTGAGGCACTCATCGGGGGGGGGGGGGGGGGGGGGTGGCAATTTAGCGATAGCATGTGTGAGATTAGACACACCCTGGAGGGAATGGAGGTAGGCTAGCTAGGGGGCTGGGGTGGCGGTGGGGGGGGGGGGGGGGCGGGGTGGTCATAAGGTGACAAGGGAGGGTGTGTGTGTGTGGGGGGGGGGGGGGGCAGAAGTGAAAAAGATACGTGTGAGCGCCGGCCCCTTCGGTCCCAGTGGTCGATCCATGATTTTGAAAGGGGCTCTGTGTTGGCAAATATTTCCACAGTAGATTTTTGGCTAATCTTTACATTATAATACACAAAGCCCCCCCCCCCCCCCCACCAAAAAAAACACACCCACAATCCGCCACTGGGCCCCAGTCCCGCCCCAGGACGAATAATGACCGCTCCCTCAGACACTGAGGCGGGAAGAGATAAGACATTTCACATCTCGGTAACATGGCGCCAGTTTGGTACACACCGCCGTGCTTGACGATACAATCAACTATCTAGAACGTGGTATACAATGCTACAAAGCTTTGGTTCTGGATCTCTAATTATTGTTTCCGAACTAAATTCATTGCTCTAAAGATTTAGAACGGGTGAGATGGCGAGCAATATATGAGACTCAGTAGCCCCGGAACTTACTAAGCCTATACATGTGTAGTATAAAGCAGGGTATCTGCACAATCAAAGATGTAAAAGTGAGGGAAACAAGAAGGAAACAATTAAAAACGGTTCCAAATGCCAAAGAAGGGACGCCTACAGAGACAGTCAGACAAAGGAAATACTCGGAAAAGAATATTACAAATACAACTCACAAAGAGGAAAAGGGGACAGAAGAAAGGCATAGTGAGTAAGGAGTATACAGAGAGCAGAGAGTAGCTTTGGTTGGTAATCCTTGGTAGGGGAGGGGGGGGGGCTGCTATCGGCGGGCGGCGTCTGTGTGTACGGCGGGCGGCGACGTGGTGGCGGCGGGCTGCGGACTGGGCGGCGCCGCCGAGCTGTGTGATTATAAGCCGAGGTGACTGGCCGTCTGGGCGCGTGGCCGACGACGGGCGCTGCCGGGAGGAGGGATGAGGTGGGAGGGGGGATGGGGAGGAGGAGGGGGGTTAGGGGAGACCAGGCCCTTAACTCAGGCGCCGACGAGGCGTCGCCCGTCCAGACGACGTAATGCTGGTGGCGCCCAACCCGGCGCCGGCCTGCCCTCTCCTCCTCATCATCACCCCCACCTTAACCCCCCCCCCCCCCAACCCAAACACCAACACCTACACCCAACCTTCGCCTTCTACATCGTCATGTACCAGTGGAAGACAGAGCCGGAGACGGAGACAGGCACGAGCATAGACTATTGGGCCCGGCTATTGGGCTCTGTGTGTGTGTCGAAAAAGATCTCCCTCGCTCCAACTTTTGGGCCAAATCCCACCGTATACACATGTACATGAAAAGCCCCCATTCTCCCTCAAAAAAAGGGAGGGCGCGCGCCCCCGTCTCTTGCTTTATTGAAAGATATATTATACTTCGTTTCGCCAGTCCTGCTTTCAATATTACAATCTGCTGAGTTTAATTATCATAGAGGCTAAGACATAGTATCGTTACAATGGCACAGATTTCTATCAATATATAATTATATGTATAGATCAGCTGGCAGAGATAGCCTACTTTTAGTTATGGAATTGACATCAAGACAACAACATGCAATTTACCTCGCATTTTCTTTACAATATTATTTTCAAGTTATGAATTTTTGAATGTAGGCAACGCCTTAGACTATATAGCCTCCTACTATTATATATCGTAAATTCCCGCGTATAACCCGCACTTCGCCTATAACGCGCATCCTGACCTTGGAGGAATCCTTTAACACGCATCTGGAGCCTGAAAATCACCATTTTAGTACTATATCATACCGTCGTATTCCCCGCACCTAGACTTTGATAATATTGTATAACCCGCACTAGAGGTTTGGTTCGCGTATAACACATGGGTTATACACGGGAATTTACGGTACCGTTAATTCTCGCGTATAAGCCTAACTCTCGTATAAGCCGCACCCCGAGTTTGGGCCGATCCTATAAGCCGCACTGGCCATCTGATTATGGTGGCTTTGATACTGTACTATAGTAGCAAAAACTCGCGTATAAGCCGCACCCCGACCATGGGCCGATCCTATAAGCCGCACCGGCGATCTGACCCTCGTACTAGCCGCGGCTTCTACGCGAGAATTTACGGTAGTACTATAGTATGCCCGGGTAGGCATCTATGACTGTAAATTCCCGAGTATAACGCGCGGGTTATAGGCGAACCATAGCCTTATAGGCTTAGTGCGGGTCCTACAAAATTCACAAAGTCTAGGTGCGGGTAATACAGTTTTTTTCCCAATATAGTACAGTACTAGAATCGCAAAATTTCAGACCTTTGGTGCGGGTTATAGAGTTATCTGAAAGTCGATGCGGGGTAATACGCGGGAATTTACGGTAATCTAAATTCCAGGGGGTGGCAGCTTATTTGTAACATTAAATCGTAGAGTCATTGAGAGTCCATGAATAGCTATCATGAATGGTTCTGCATATCAATGTTTGAATAGAGGGAAAAAGAAGTAATAAGAAATGAAGCAGAGAGAGGCTAATTACGCGGCCGCGTGCGATATGTACATGTAAAGTGAAATGTACCGCCAGCCGGCGTCAGGGTGGCGCCGGGGAATTGGTCTGTACCGAGGTTGGCGCCAGACGACTCCTAAAGGTCACTGAACAGTTAGGTTCCCATGCGCAGATAGCATTTAGGCCCATTTAGGTAGCTCGGAGAGCAGACGACATTTCTCCCCCTGGCGCTGGTACTTCACGAGCCGCTTGGCGGGAAAACTGCGGCTGCCGCTAGAAGTGATAGTTAGGATATTTTTGTATGTTTTCTGCGGGGAAACAAAGAAAAGTCTAACCTTTGTGGCGGTTTCCCATACAAGTTCACGGATATTTGGTTGATTATCGACAGACTAAATCGCACCATAGTCCGAGTTGGTTGACAGGTAAGTGCCGAATTGGAATAATAGGTCCACGATGAAGATAATATCAGACGTAGCCTGGATGCGGGCATTTCGGCTAGACTACTACAATCAAAGCAAATCTACCTGAAATAATAACCTCTGATAGCCTATCTGATATTCACATTCAATGTCCAAACTTTAGGCCTCTTGGTTTGTTATCGTTAAGTTTGCTGAAATATCATGCGAGCGCTGTTAATGTTTCTGGAAAAAAAAGAGTCATATACAAGGAGCTTCACCGTCATAACAAACTTAAATAATTTACCCCCCCCCCCCCCCCCACCACCACCCACCCCCGCCTCTCCTCCTGGTCATCTCGACTGTTATCTACTACCACTTCCCCTGGTCTGGTATCCACAGACTGTTGGCGCCACTTGGCGGGGAGCAGACGACAACAGGTCTGCACCCAGACACCCAGGGTAGGAGCCAGGCGCCACTACGTCTGGACACCAGGCAGCAGGGTGTCTGCCTCATGGACGCCCTTCCATGGTCTGGAGGCCGGGTAGACAGGAGGAGTTGGGGGGGGGGGGGTACTTCGTATAGTTAGTGTACCTATATTCTCCCTATTCAGGTTTCCCATAATGCCCGCGCTCAGGCAGTTTCCGGTCCAACCCGCCCTCCCCCACCCCACTGGCTCACTGTGTGACACTTAGCCTATGCCTGTCAAATGTTATTTTAAGAAATTAATTTCTTTGGCTTGAAATGTCACACAGACTTAAGTAAGACCTTATTGGAAAGGTATTTGTTTGATCTATCCATCTGTATGATTTTGAACAATGTGTAAAATATGTAGCATGGTTTTGTCGAGAGTTCAACTTGAGGTACCAGACAGGTAGCGTTTTGGCATTCAGTTGGGTGGCTCCAGATGGGTCAAAAGCCACCTGGCAACCAGGGCCGTTTTGAAGGCGACTTTCGACTAAGGCAATAATGTAAGCGACCTGGCGACTTTTGGACTAAATTTACAATAGATTAAAGGGTTAAAAAACGAAAGGGCCCCTTAATTTCGGCAACTTTCCGATCTCAGCCTCAGGGGGACCCCTCTGCACCACCCCCCCCCCCCCCATTTAGGCTCTAGGCCTATAGACACGTAACTAACCTTAGACTTAGTCCCAGTTACATCCAATGGGTAAATATGCCTAGTAGATCGACATGTGGATATAAACTGTCCATGGTCCATGATCTAGCCTCCATGTGTAACATCCTATGCTGAATAATCCATGACAATAATAATATCAGACAGGCTTGTTTCTGAGAGTGTCTGTCTCCACCCAGCCTACAGGAGCAACTGACTGAAGACCCTGCACAATAATAAATTTGGCTTTCTAGATGCCACCCCCCCCCCCCCCAGCCTACAGTTGTGGCACTCAGCCTCCACACCTCCAGGTGAGATGTACCTGTGAGATGCTCCTGTCACAGTTGCCCCCACCAGCCCTTCACACCTCTGGGGTGGATGTGGTGTCCCACCCTAACCCTTCCCTTTGAGGTCAAGATCTGAGGCACACCTCTAGTAGGAGGGGAGGGGGGTATCATGCATTACAGTTTATGCACTACCTTAAAATGCATTGTCAATATAGATAGAGTTATTTATGAAACGCTCTTTCTGAAACTGAAAGAATTTAGTCAATATACCACCTAAAACCAATGTTATGATTCAATCTTGATATAGTACAACAGGGACCTTTTTTAGGCCAACAATTGCCCATATTCAATTTATTATGTTGTAATTATGCAGGACAAGGTGTGTTTCCTATAGGCTCGGAAGGGTAGGATTAGGGGATGGTTTTAATTTGATACTTCATTTATTTAGAGTGTAGCATATTGTAGTGTACAGACATGTACGTGTATGCTACATGTACAGGGGTAGAAGTGGGCGTGGCACCTGTCAAATGGAATTGTCATGCATGTATTAGCCACATTGCCATATACATGGCGGAATTATGCCTTGACAATATAGGTCTACAGATTCAAACATATCCGTGATGTTGTGTCCATCCTGTTGTCAGGGGGGGGGAGAGAATAAACCTGTTTTGAGCAAAAAGCCTACACATTACTATGCTTCAAAAATTATCACTCCCTAATATCCCAAGAGACAGGCCACTTTGGCATGTTTCAGAAAAGATTTCGGCAACCCTGCATGCATGTGTCATGGATTAGTGCCACCTGTAAAATAGGATTGGGTTTTTGACTATTTTAATAGCATTTTGACAACTAATTGTTTCAAAACATAACCCCCCCTCCCCTCCTCCCAGAGGTGTGGGACGCCACATCCACCCCAGAGGTGTGAAGGGCTGGTGGGGGTAACTGTGACAGGAGCATCTCACAGGTACATCTCACCTGGAGGTGTGGAGGCTGACTGCCACACCTGTAGGCTGGGGGGGGGGGGGTGCCATCAAGAAAGCCAAAGTTAGTATCCCATGTGCAGGGTCTTTGGTCAGTTGGTACTGTATGCTTGATGGAGACTGACACAGTCTCAGAAACAAGCCTGACATTATAGTGCTGTTTTCATGGATTATTGACAAATATTACTCATTAGGATATTGCACATGGAGCAATGGAGGTTATAACTATGGATTTGCCTACATCACTGGAGGTAGGTTTGTTTGGGGCCTATAAGCCATAGGCCTATGTGTCTATACTACATGTATAGGCCTATTAACCTATAACTCAAGTGCCAATGTGTCAGTATTTACTTTAACTTTTGTACATTGATCCTAATTTGTCACATAACAGAACTGTGGTGGGTCTAAAGAACAGAATATTTTCTTTCTGATACTGAGATAGCATATACATTTATGTTATTAAAATGCCAATTTATATATATTTTGAGTTAGGCTGTGGCTGTAGCTCGGAGGTTTGAGCAGGTAGGTCTAGCCTAGGCTAGCCCAAACCGGAAACTGCCTGGCGAGGAGGCGATAATGCGGGAGTTGGTAACCTGAATAGGGCCTATGCAATGATGTAGTCCCCCGCCCCCTTTTACCCCTTTTCAACCCAAAATCCCCCTAGAAATCAATATACCAGTTTTGTATTTTTTATAAATGATCAAAATATCCCGCTGTAAGCCTACCAGAATGTCGCCCTTTTCACTAAAATGAAAGAGGGGATAATCGCCACGAACAGTTCCTCTTTTTCCCCCATTTATTTTATTTTGATTTTCCTAGAATGGCCAGATCAACCAATTTATGCTAAGGCTTTTTGAGGTATCAAACAGTCAATAGATTGGTACAAAATGTAATAAACATCAAGTACCCCCCTCCCCTCGCCCCGCGGGGTCTGGAGGGAGGTACAGGGGCGGGCGTATGTAAGTCAGGGTGGGTGGGTGTGTGGGTGGGGGGTCCCGGGGGTTGGTGTATGGGAAATACAGAATGGCAGGTTGTGTCACTGTGGAAAGTGTGTGCGGGTTGTGTGTGTTCGCAGGGGGGGGGGGGGGGTGTAGGGAAGTGGCCTATGTTACATTTTGAGAGGGAGGGAGGGATATGTGGGATGAAGTGGGAAGGGATGGGGGTGGGCGCCAGTACTCCTGGACCGTTCCATCACTGCCGCCCGCGTCCACCGACAGCCTGGAGCCGGTGTGTCGGGACGACAAGACACAACAGGAGGTGGGGCGTAGGGGGGGGGGGGGGAGAAAACTCCTGGCTCCAAACCTGCAGCCACCACAGTACAGCACGTCTCCACTGGGAGTACAACTAGCCGTACCCCCACCACAGAAAGATATCCTCTAGGATTTACCATATAGACACAACACACACAGGCCTGACGGGGCATATATGCTGTAAGTATTGTATAGTATATCACTTTAGATAAGTAACATATTAAGTTATTGTCATACTCATATCAGATAAGCTATGCTCATTATTGTTCCTATATTTCACGACATGTACCCGAGAACATATGAAGTTAATGCACAGAGACCTTGAGATGATGAGACTAAAGTTTACAGATTAGATACAGTATTTTATTTAACAATGATGGGGCCCTTGATGGGGGGGTCCCCATGTCGCATGTCGATTTTAAGAAATGGCCATGTCGCATGTCTATGTCGCATAAAAGTCACACACATCATATCATGACAAATAAAACATTAGGGAGCGTTCATTATTTATGGCAGGGGGGGCCGAGCATTTTTCAAATCGAATACGTAAAAAAGAAGTGCCCCCCCCCCTTGGAATAGGTGGAAAAAAAGTGACCCCCCCCCCTCGGAATAGGTGAAAAAAACATTTAACAAAAAACGAAATTGGCTTGTACTAGTTGAATGTATGTAATCCTGGCCTTTCAGACACTCACCATCTTTAGATTAACATTAGCGTCACCAATAGGGGTCTCTTATCAGTTGGATGGCTGCAGGTAGTGTTATGACTACTATGCACGGGCCACTTTTTCAGTCACCACTGGGTATTTCCTTCTTTATTCATCTAGATATGGGCAAGCCATGAGATAATAACGCTATGTGAATCAATAGAGCCCATTAAAGGATATATCTAGCTATTGTTTGGTGTATTCCATTTGAAAATCGAATCATGCAGACCAGATATATTAAAAGAATAAAAAAGCTTTCTTGGAATTTCATGAACTATTCAGAATATTTACCCCGCGCTCATTTTCTGTAAACTACATCATATAGAGGAGAACCATGGCTTTCCATTAATACATACATGGTCAACCTAAGATGATTTTAAGCCCCGCGGATTTGCACAATTGTAGGGAGTTGTATTATATGTATTACTATTATGTTCCCCTGAGGGGTTGGCCGGGAGGAGGGGCTACCAATGCCCACACCCAGGTGTACAAGCCCCGTATACAAGCCCCGTGGACAGGCTCCGGCCGTGAGGAAGCCGTGACAGCCGTGCATGGCTCAGTCTGAGTGACACCTAGGGGGGTCCATGTAATGGAGAGTTCTCTATGGGACACTCCTCCAATAGAAGCCTCATTTTTTCAATGAATAATCTCGAGTTCTGTTGGCTAGAGACATGCTAGAGACAAAATTAAAATAGTTTTATTATCCTGATGGCATAGCGCATCGATAGAAATAAAATTTATAACGATATGATAAATTCTTAATTTCTCTGTGGTAATGCTATTAACATACTGTGGTGTTTATATATCCCCTGGTGCATATAACCCCTCATGCCGTTATACCTTCTACCAAGCTGGGGGTGCCGGTTGTACAAGGGTTTTTAGAAATATTACAACAGTAGAGTGAGGCCTTGTTAGTCCAACCAGTCCCGTTGCAGGCAGAAGCTGGTCTGATGTTGAATCCTATAGATCGTTGAAACAAATTTTGTCTGTTTTGTCTCATGAAATAACCCTCAATGGTGAACAATGATCATGAGCCTTTGTCTTACATGCAAGTTGCAGGCTATATACAGGAATTTATAGTAGGTCAACTATAAATTGTTCTAGCCATATTGTTGCACGGTGGTGGATAAGAGATTTGCGGAACTGAGGCTAACTTAAATGAGTGAGGAATTGGAATCTCAGATTAAGGGTGACACTGCACCCAAATGTATGTCTGACTTAATTATCCAACGGATCATTCATTGCAAGCAGACCAACAACACTTACAAAAGAACTATTGATGAGATACTCTTTTGGTTGTTCAGACTTCAATCTATAGGGTAAATGTGGGTAATATCGCTCATGTGGTAATATCGCGCACCCCCCCTAAGAGGCACATTTTTCAATATTTTCTTGACTTTTTTTTTTTTAGTAGTTAGCCACATTATTTGTCATATCATTTCAATGTATTTCGTGTTTCTGGATCATATATGTATGTTATGAGCTATATATGAACAAAAACGTTTAAAAATCTAATTTTCTTAATCTTTCTATATCTGCATTTTCTATACTAATTCCCATAGAGCTTATATCGCTCAGGCATGTTGTTATATCGCTCACTTTTCATAAAATAAAATAAAATATAATAAATCATAATGATTAAAGTGGACTAGTCTTACAGGGTAGCCATATATCTCATCTATATCATGTATCATTTTGGGAATGCTGTCCCTCACCATACAGGTGTGAGAGCATACATGTGGGGTAAAGCACCCTGTTTTCACGCTTTTAGGTGTGAAAACAGGTGCGCGGATATAGCCAAAGGGTAAAATACACTGTATATCAATGGGTGAGCAATATAACACAATGCTGTGAGTGATATAACAACAAGTACAACGATATAACCCAAACATTTAGTCACTTTTAGGTCCCTGCTTAACCTACAGGGGGTTACTATTGGTCTCAATTTTTTTCTCGTTTTTTTTTTAATATAAATATTATTTTTGAAAAATCACAAAAAAACTGTTTCTTAATGACAGCAGATTACCTAAATTTGGAACATTTGGGTAATACCGTCACTAGCTGCGCGATATTACCCACATTTATCCTAACTCTGAATGTTTTTGCCCTACAAGACCGAGATCTCAATTCTCAGGGTCTGACTTTGTAGGTGCAGTAGCTTCCTGCAATGGTATAGCTTCTAGATTTGGCCACTCAGGAAATGCTGCAAATCATTGTAAATTACTGTGTCCATGATAGTAGCAGTTCTAAAAGCCTAAGCCCAGACCTCAAGTTTTGATGAATTCAAAGAGTGAGATTTAACCAGAGTGTTACAAAGTGCAGTACTGCAACTAATAGAGGGGATTTTAGTCAGGCATCCCCCAAAGATCTTTTGAAAAACTGCAGGTCATTTGCTGATGGGAGAAGAATGTGGGAGAAACTAGAAGGTGAGAGTGAGATTACCTCCAAAATGTATGGTGTGATCCTTGAAAGATACAGTTCAGTGTGGTTCAAGTTGGATGGGAGGTACGTAGGGGATGGGTCAGCGGGTTGCCAGCCCGCAGATGCATTGGATGTATTCTATCCTTCAACATTAAGCTCAAGTCGAATCCAAAGTGACGCACTGACAGATGAGGTACTGTCTCTATTTGCAGTAATTTTGCCAGAAGATCATCTGGGTTCATTTCCGGGGGGGGGGGGGGCACTGAGGTATGTTACGGATAACCACTGCCACACCTCTCCAAGGAGCGGTCGCGGTGGGTTGGCAGAGGGGATGAAAAGGAGGGGCAGTCAGCGCTTCTTAACAGTAAAAGGAGGGGTGGTGACCCCCGTCCCCTGCTTTCTGGATACAGGTTTCTTGTGTTTGTACAGTAATGTTGGAGCACAAACATGTTTATGGTTGTTAGAAAACTGCTAATTGCTAAGTTTATCATTGTTATGTCTGGCTCCTGATGCTCAGATGGGAAGAGAACAGGTGACTTTGGTTTCACTTAATCTGCTTATAGGGGCGGTCACTTGCAACAATTTGCTTCAATATAAAAAGGAGGGGCCGTCAGTTACTCTCTCAGCTCCCACAGTATGAGGAGTAGGGGCGGTACCGGGGCAGTGGCCACTCACCCACATAGTGGCAGTGCCCACCCCAGGGTTCATTCTTTGTAAAGTCAGCTTACAATCAACTCCACCTACCAAAAGGTTTCTCAAACTACCCACACCAATTGCACAAATTACACCTCGAAATCCCATCTTATAACCAGCACCTGAGGTCTGGTTTTGGCTATTTTAGTTTTGTAGCATACTTTAGCCTCAGCCTTGTATAGCCAGAGGGGTGTGGGAAGCACCTTGCCTTTGGCTAGGGGAGGCAAAGCCAAACTGAATGAAGTTCCAAAGTGTGTGCGATGCTGAGTGTCAGCAGGGACACAAGAAGTTAGTTTTTAAGGGGTTTGGGGGCTATGCCCCCAAGGAAAATCTTGACAATTTTGACATAATTTGGTGAAATATAACGCAGACTGTTACCAAAATCTGTGACATTTCTACATACCAAATTCGCGACATTTTTCAGGAATACCCCTAAGAAAAATGACCCCCCCTAAGAATAGGTTAAAAAAAAGTGACCCCCCCCTTCGAATACCCCTTAAAAAAGTGGCCCCCCCCCCCTTTTTCGCTCAGCCCCCCCCCCGGCCATAAATAATGAACGCTCCCTTATGAAACAAGGTATACACAGAATCGATCAGTGCCAGAAGTGTCAGTTGCATCGCGCACCAACCCCAACATACGGGTCCCCCGACGGGCAGATCGCCCATTCTCTACCATAGAAATATGGCTATAAATGCAAATATATGATCGTGGCTAAATATTAGGTTGTAGATATTGGTAGCAAATGTCATCACGAGTCCATAGATGTTCATGGTTTGTTGGTACGATCAATATTAATGGTTCTAGGCCATGAAACATGCTTTTTCCCGTAGAAAATGAGCAGACTCGCCCGTGAAACGTGAGCGATATTGGGTGCATTTGCAGGGGCGCCGTCTGGTGGTTAGCGGTGGAACCGCTGGTAGTTCAATAGTATAGTATGGACAGACCAGTATATGCTGAGTGTCAGCAGGGACACAAGAAGTTAGTTTTAAAGGGGTTTGGGGGCTATGCCCCCAAGGACAATTTTGACAATTTTGACATAATTTGGTGAAATATAACGCAGACTGTTACCAAAATCTGTGACATTTCTACATACCAAATTCGCGACATTTTTCAGGAATACCCCTAAAAAAAATGACCCCCCCCTAAGAATAGGTTAAAAAAAAGTGACCCCCCCCCTTCGAATACCCCTAAAAAAAGTGGCCCCCCCCTTTTTTTCGCTCAGCCCCCCCCGGCCATAAATAATGAACGCTCCCTTATGAAACAAGGTATAGTATGGACAGACCAGTATATGCACATGGACATTATTTATTATTAAAAAGTATATATAATAGTCTGCATATGGATGCCGCGGGATTGATGCTTGTCCCAACTGAGGCAGGCTGCAGCCGAGGAAGGGGAGGGCACATGTTTTCTTTCTTCACATGTTTTCTTTTGAGTTGTACATGATTTGTTATTCTCGGGCGCAGAAGCTCTAGTTGCTAGGGAGAGGCAAAGGGTCTAACTACGTAGGCTATGTGCTAGGAAAAGTCACCTTTTTGCCATTTTCTCTGCAAATAATGGTATTAGAATATTTTCCATCTCAATTCTAGAAGATATTTTAAATATTTTTCAGATTCTGTAATCCTTTTTGTTGTAAGTACACTAGATCTCTTGCGATAAGGATTTTAACACTTTTTTCTAGTACATTGCCTAAATATGTATCTAGACCCCTTATGGGGGTGTCTTATCTTAGGGGAGATACGCCTGATAAGGGCCACTCTGGACTGTGTGACGTAGGTTCTGCTCCCAAGAATAGAAATATGGTCTTTGGCTCCCTCATTAATTTTGAGGATTTAGACTTTCTGAATGGGCCTCTCCCTTGGGCTTGGCATATCGTCACACTTCCCCATCCCACCAGCATGGGGATTTGCAGGGCTTGGATATGCTGGAAACATGGTAAACCGTTGGCCTCCTATTGATTAACACTTACTGAGTGCAGAACAAACACCTGTCAGTGATACAACCAATAGGAGAAACCCAACAGGAACAATGTACAAGTATACGGCATGCACCTCCTAGGCATCTGTCGAAAGACAATACTGGTTATTGGATTTTTGCCAAATAAAAATACTCAAACTCAAACTCAAACTCCTGTAGGGCCACCGTATGTCGGGATCCGGGATTTTGTAAAAAGCAAGGCCTGCCAAGGTATTGGAAAAAAAACCATGTCTGATTATTGTCAAAATATTATATAAGGGAGGGTTCATTATTTATGGCAGGGGGGGGGGGGGGTGAGCGTTTGGCAAATTGAATACGTCAAAAATAATTGCCCCCCCCCCGGGATTGGTTGAAAAAAAAGGCCCCCCCTCGGAATAGGTTGAAAAAAAAGCGCCCCCCCCTCAACCTGGATCGTTTTCAACTTTATTACAAAAACGATGTTGGTGTCTACTAATTGTATGCATTTAATCCTGGGCACTTTTTTACCTGCAATTTACTACCTTGCAACAAATACATCCATTCGTAAGGTGTTTTAGTGTAAACGTCTCATGATAATCGCTGGTGAGTGATAATAGTCAAACCTCAGACACTTGACTTACATACCGTTGAGTTTAAGGTTGATCGCTACTTATTGAATATGGACTACTGCGCAGCTCTCTGCGCATATAGCTTTAACCTGTCAGAATAAGCTAATATTGGGATACTGGATACATATACATACATTCCAAGTCATATTCAAAATTTGGACTATTCCGAGCAAAATTGAACATTTTATTGCACTTTAAAAATTTGATATATTTGGAGCTAGTGATATTTGCTATTTTTAACACAAATTAGAATATTGGAATTATCTACCAATAAATCATTATCAAGATTGATATAGGTCTCATCACTGTGCTTCAAACAACTAAGGGTATACACTTGTTTCATCAGACTACTACCACTAGATGGCGTGCTCGTAGGCCTGCCTCCAACAGGGGCATCTGCCCCACCCAGCCCCAGGGCTCCATAGGTTTAGCATGGAGGAAGAGAAACCACTTACAATCATGCCCTTATTATATAGAAAGAATGCTCCAATGCCTTAGAAATTGTAGATATCCAGAGGCAAATAGTTTAGCTACATGCAGTGTTAATATTGGGAAAAAATATTGTGTGAAACGACATGTACAGTTAGGCGCAAAGCCTAACCAAATCGAGTCACCATGACTTTGTTGTAATCTAACCCCCAGACATGTGGTGTAGGGCTCTACACCAGGGGAAGGGTTGACCGCACCTCTTTGGTAATAGCAGATGGTACTTATATGGAGGGAGGTGGACACAACTGGGTCAGAGGATGAATTAGTGGTAAAAGTGTGCGAGGGGTAGACATAGGGAGCCTCACCCCGGTCTTATCTAAATATCAAAACAGTGGCCGCTGGCCAAGGGTCGCCGGTCGCTGGTAGCCTTGACGCGAGACTGTGTAGACCATTGCAAACATGACAAACCCTGAAACTGCTTGAGTAGGAAAAGAGGGAGAGGAGGGTGGGGATGGTGGTCAGACCAGGGCTCACCCCCTGTGGTGAGGACGGCCCGACACAGAGAAGAGACAATAAACACCTGTCAGATAAGGCGTTGGTCACCCCACCCTACAGCCGGGATCAATTAGCAGGGTGACTTTAATAGCCCATGGTAGACAGATAACACCATAAATGTACTGCATACACCCCTATGGGAGGGGGAGCCTTGTTTATAAAATAATTATACCCATCACCACACCCCCCACCCCCCCCCCTCCCCCCGCTTGCCCCCCTACGGAGGTCCAGGGTAAGCAGAGGTAGGATGGGAAGTGCCCCTGTAGGCCGAGTCTGCTGGCCAGGTCGTTACTAGTGCCGCCTGTTGTTTAAGCTTGATGGAAAGAGTGTATAAAATATACACATTTTTTGCCCCGATACTTGGCCTTTAACCCATTATTTGGGCCTTTAAATATGAGATTTAGACAGTTTCTGTCTTACTTTTTAACTTTAAAGGCCCAAAACCCTAAAATTATGCGCGGGACCACCTATCAAAATTACTTTTTTATGTTAGCAAAGGATCTAAACTATTTTTTGAGAAAGTAAAAAAAAAGGTCTATGGATTACTTTCGCTATTTTTAAAGATTTTGTTGATAAATATATCATCAAATTTTATCAATTGTCCTAAAACCACCACTTTTTTTTCCTAAAAGGGCTGTTTTTGGACCATCATTTTATTTTTCCCATTTAAGGACACAATATAGGATTATCCATACAAAATATAACATTGATGTGGGCAGTGGTTCACTAAGAACAAAAATCGTGAAAATTTCACACTTTTTGGTATTTTTTGCCAAAAATAGAAAATACTTTTATTTTTTTTCAAAAATCTGTAATAAAAAAGTAGCTCGGGACCCCCCCCTATTTTTTTTCCATTTTCCATTTCTTAATGATCTAAACTACCATGAGGCAAAAAATTTGGAAATTCTATGGATGAAAAGTTAAGAGTAGCGATCAACCTTAAGGGCCCCAGTGCTTATAAATTGGAAGCTCCCATACCCTCAGTACTTACATGAGGCCGGCACTTTTTTGTAGACTGACAAAGCGGTGGGCTATTCTGAGTGTCAAAAGTGATGCAGTGAGAAATTTGCTGGGAGTTTGAGGAAAATTTTAGAAAATTTTGAAAATATTGAATTAATTTGGTAAAATATAACACAGGCTGTTACCAAAATTCGCGACATTTCAATGTACTAAATTCGCGACATTTTTAGGAATACCCCTAAAAAAAAAGGCCCCCTCCCTAAGAATAGGGTAAAAAAAAAAAGGCCCCCCCCTTTGAATACCCCTAAAAAAATTTGCCCCCCTCCCCTCAAATGCTCACCCCGACCCGGCCATAAATAATGAACCCGCCTTAAGATATAAACACCCCGAGTATTTGTCAAACTGACCTTTATCGGCTAAAAGGGAAGTAAAGATCAAGATGGTCCAAGCCCCACTCCCTCTCAGGTCAAGGGGTCCATACTTATGCACCCCCGCCTCCACCGAATCCACCAGCTGCCCGCCCCCCCCCCCCCCCTGTTGTGAGAATATGATCACTTCTCAATTTAATACAATGCAATTATTCAGAGGCTTATGAATGTGTGGGTGTGGCGGGGGGGGGGGGGATGTTGGTTTACTTGTACCATAGAGACCACAGAGAATTGGCTATCTCTCTACCAGGGGTCGGCTACTGGGCGTCACTCTACCACAGACTGCCTGGCGCCATGAATAAGCACCACAGACACTAAACTTGACGCGGCCCTATGTCATTACAGTTTTGATGATACAAAAAATGTAGTCATACTACACGTGACGTGGTCACATATATTTATACAAATGTATTGTCATACATGGGTAAGGCCAAAAAATGTATGTTTCAGGTAACATGGGAAGAAAAATGTAGGGTCGGTAGGTCTTTTTTTTTGTTTTGTTTTTTTAAAACATGAAAGTACTCGGCAACCTCTCAGAAGACCCTAAAATTGACCGAAAATGGGTAAAAATTTCTTCAAAATTGTATTAAAAAAAGCAGGTTCGGCACTGATAGGGTCGGTGGAGTGACCTGAAACAAACCTTTTTTTTGCCTAATGATATTAAATCATGTAGGTAGGATTGATATAAATGTAGTGACATTGAGACCAAAACAATCATTTACACTTGTCTTTTCCTCTACCCATCTCACTCCCTGTAGTGTAGGCCAAGATGCCTGTGAAATCTTACATGTGCTCCCTATTATACATAATCACAGTAAATGCGCTGGTGTTTCGCTGGCATTCCGCAGAGTAGAGAAGGAATCCCCACACCCACTCCACTAAATTTTGCAAATCCCCCAAACGGGTCCATACTCGGAGCCCTAGTATAAATTTAACTGTGTCATAGTATGTTTGGCCGTCTATTTAAGCCGTTGTGTGTTATCAAAGGCTATTGCGTAATACTCTAAAATGTTTCCTTTTCTTATGTCACAGAATAAGACAATGAAGGGAATGCCCACCATCTGCCAACACCTGTGAACACAGAGCGTGATGAGCGATATGATAACCAACCAGGTGGCACCTGACACTACCACCACGGACAATATGGCCGATACTGAGCATCAGGCACCTGCAGTATCACAAGTTGGTGGAGAACCCTGTGATAAAACTAAACCTGAGGATATGTACATTAACAATACTTCTACAGCTGAACCTCATCAAACAGATAGTCCCATTGATGAAGTTCCTTGTGTGAAAAACTCACAAGATGAAGAGACCAAGGAGGGCTTTAATTCTGACAATCTGGATAAGAAAGATACTGCTGCTGCCATCAGTTCCGATTCTGACTTGAAATTGGATTTACCAAAAGCAGACGACAAAGACACTCATGGTAGCGTTGTCCTGAAAGCAGCTGATGTTATCAGCAAGGTAGAAAAAACAGAAGAGGTATCAATGAGTGATAAGGCACCCTCCTCACAACCTGCTGAGGTTGCTTCCTCTTATCTCCAGTATGCAGAGGTTCTGTATAAGTGTTCTCTCTGTGCTACACTTCCCGCCATTTTGACGTCACGTGACCACTTCGCACGTCATGTACAACAAGTACACTTAGCGTCAACAGGCCATAAATGTCCTTGGTAAGTCATTGAGTGATGTACTCATCAATAGATAAAACAATGCTAGACTTACACACAGGTGTTGCTGTTAGTAAATAAACACAGCTGCGTTTACCTTACCTGTACCTGAGAGATATAAAGCAAAAACTTATGCATAGGCCTGCTAGTAAAATAAGGCTGTTCTGATTAGGGAACATTCACAAATGACGTCATCTTTTTTTGGGCCTCTTTCAGGACCCCCCCCCCCACCGCCTTGTCACCTTTTGTCACCTACCAGCAATAACCCCCCTAAAAAAGACCACTAATTTTAAAGACCCCCCCCCCCCCCCTCTCCCCTAGCAAGACCTTGAAATGCATAGTCTTACACAGATCGTAATTAATACTAGTCATTCGTGCCTGACAGTATAAAGCTAGGATACAAGCACCACATCCTGTATAAGGGCAAGGGGCTGGCCCGTAACTAGCCCTCTTCGCAGGGTGGTTCAATTTTTGATAAGGTGGAACAAAATAATTTAATGGCAGAACTTAGTGGTATTTATGTATGACAGTACAGTATGAATTTACCGCAAATTCTGCTGTATAAAGGCCCGGTCAGACTAGTCGTAGAAACGGGGAAAAAACGATCCGATTTTGCAGGGACAAAATCGGGACTAAAAATCGGGTAGTCTGGCATACTGCTACGACTATAAAATAGGCCAAAATCGTACGATTTTCAAAATCGCAGGAGTTTGGTATGCCCGACTCACATACTAGCCACAGCCTTTATGCAATAATTTACGGTAATCATTCATAAATGCAGATAGGCCTATATTAAAACCTGAATGGCCTCTAAATTCCCATCACTGATAATTATGTCCTATAGTAGCATAGACATATGAATTGAGAATGACTGCTCTAAATCACTTTTTGCACCATGAAAATGGCCAATTAGTGGCCATTCCAGCTAGATAGCAGAGATACTGTTACATTGACATCAGTTAAAATAGGCACAATATCAGTGGAATTCCCTCAGCCTAATTAGTCAATCTTTTGTTTCATCTATGCTCTCTCTATGTTGTTTTTATTCATAAACATGTCTGAACTTAAAAAGGTGATGTCACACAGACCTTGACACCCCCCACCCCCATGTCACTTTTTGTCACTAAACCCTAAGACCCACCCACCCCCTGGCAGGTGACGTCATTTGTGAACGTTCCCTTATCTACAAGTACACCTGATGAAATAATAACAGCATCGGTGAGCAGATTAGGTCTCAATAACCCATTTATATATTAATTAATGGTAACACTTTGAGTTCGATACTTTAATACCCTTTTTATTTGTTTTATGAAACAGTCCATTTAACCATTTTCATGAGAAAACCAAGGGTAATTATGAATGCACTTATTTAATAATTTCTTCCCTACTGTTTTCAGTTGTCACTGGCATTTCAATGCCCAGGATGACATAAAACGACATTGTGATCTCACACATCCGAAGCCTGACTCCAAAATAGGAATTAATATCAATAATAATATAACCAACCAATATCATTCTGACAAAATGTCTAGAATGTCAAGTGGGCTTAATTGTAAAAGCTTGAACAGTGAGCACATAAAAAACTCTTGTCCACCTAGTGGGAAACCGGAAGGTGAAGCAGAATTTGCGTATGAGGGAAGCATTTCTAAAACCTTTGATGATGGCACTGATTCCACCCCTTGTCGATCTCGGAGAAAGCGCTCATTTCCAAGACATCTAGAAGCCGGCGAACAAAGTCAGCGATCAAACTCAACCGACAGTGTAAGCTCCTGTTACTCCGAGGAGAGCCGCAATTCTGAACCCTTGGACCCTGTTCATCAGATGGACCAATCACTTCTCAGATCAGATAGGAAGAGACTGTTATCCCCATGGTCACAATGGACAAAGGCTCCATCTTGTGAGAAATCACAGAACCCTGGGTCTGATGGTACCTCAGCATATTCAGATGATGAATCGCGGCAAAAATCAACTATATCTTACAAACCCGGTACATTAGAGTACAACAGCGTGCCAAAACCATCAACGTCACTATTTACAGAGATGGGGACAGCTAGCTCAATGGTAGATGCTAGAACTGGCCCAGGACCTCTAGATCTGGTCTTACAGGACAGATCAAGATCTACAGACACACCTAAAATAAGCTCAACTGACAACCCACATAGTTCAGCATCAGAGCCTGACCAAAGCTCCTCTACAGGTCCTCCTGAGCACAAGAAGAGGAAGCTCCAAGAGGAGGGAATCACCAATAGTAGGGACTCTCCAAGCCCTAATGAGGTCATGAGGATGGCATACCCTTCCCCATCCCAATATCAGGCCATGTATGCTGCTTGGAGTATGAACTTCTACAACCTATCTCGCCAACAGGCTGCAGACAACAACCTGATGAGTAGGACCTTTCCTGATGCATCTGCTACTTCTTACCTGGGGTTCCCAAGGGTCAAGGAGGAACCTATGGAGACTGCTGAGAAGGCAAGTCCCTCCTGTGCCCAGTGCAAGATGGAGTTTGTCTCCGCTGAACAGTTCTGTCAGCATTATAAAGAGGTGCATTTGCCCCTGACTCAGCCTCCTCCTGGGCATACCACTGCAGCATCCTCCTCAGCAGGAGACCAACAGTTTAAGGTGCTCTGGCTCAAGCAGCATATCACAAGTAAGTCCCACCTTCATCATGCACTGATGAATTACATCAAGTAATTTCTTTCTATTATGATCAGTATTGCACCCCTCTATCAGTGATGCTACCTAACCAATTGAGGCTCATAAGTGTATTTTATCACAATGAATTCATGCCCCTTCAGAATATTGGGACCATGTGTGAGGCCTGTTTCTCTGAGATGTTTTTGAGTCATGTTTCAGTTCTCCCATGTGAGGTTGTGTACTGCCAATATAAAATACCCCTGTGCTTGTTTCATGGTACCTGCTGTCCTGTAAGGGGGCGGGGTCTGCTGCCAAAATTACAACACCTTGTGTTTTTGTTTCAGAGTACCTGTTGGCCTGTGAAGGGGGAGTGGTGCTGAGGGATGAGCTGCTGGACCACATGATGGCTACAGGAGTAGACACCTCAGACACTGCCACCTGGGGGCCTGCCTGCAACAGGGCTGTCAGAGAGACATTCCAGCACTCACAGGCACACAGGAAGGGCAAGTTCAAGAAATATCCTTTTTGTCAAGACATTGTGAGGGGATCTTGTTATTTTTATGGGTGTTTATCCAAATTCCAGTGGTCCCTGGTGGGGTATGCCCATTGACGTTACTAAAATTCTGCTCTTTTATCTATGGTTGTAATGGAAAACTAATGCTTTGAGTCAGAATAGCGATGGTAGCAGGTAATAGCACAAGCTATGTGTTAAATTCCCAATGGGAGCAAACCGAATATGGCTTTGCAGATAATAGTCCTTTCATATCATAAAACCAGTACAGCATGACTTTCAATAATTTGGAAAGTAATTTTTCTAATTCCAATTTTAAAATGTTACGATAATTAGTTATCACGTGCATTATATCTGCTATATGAATTCAGGAAGCCTAGTGTAACTTTATCAATTTCAACTATATGAATGACATCCAAGTGTCAAGGTTTAGTGGGTTTATTCATCTGCTCAACTTTGATCCTTACCCTCCTTGACCTTCTCACGACCTACTTCTTTGGGGTTAAGTTTGTGGAGTCCCTGTCCTCTTCCTCCTCCACGGTGGAGGAGACCAGACACAGCCTGAACCAGGCTGAGGATGAGGCGACCGATGAGGAGGAGGATGAGGAGGAGGATCTGGAGTACCTGCGGGGACCCGGCAGGTGCGCTAAGGACCTGGAGAAGCTCACTGCCCACCTACCTTGTAAGTCGTGACAAGCCATCTAGAATAACTCACAAGCATCTCACTTTGTTCATGAATCCATAGCCCAATACAAAATCTGGGGTATGGATTTCAGTTCCCAGAAAAGGTTTTGAGTGAGAAGAATATTCATTATTTTCTGTAGACAGTTTTAAATCTGTTGACCAACTATATGTTTTGGTGGAGTCTTACAGTGAATTTACTCACCAACAATCAATAGACGAGCAAGACTGTGTTTGCTTCATTTGCTTCATCTAGGGCCCTGGGAAAACATGCAGAGAATAGCTCTTGCAACTTTAATTTCCTTTTAAAAGTACTGTAAAACCTTGCGTATAAGCCTAACCCGCGTATCATCCGCACCCCGACTTTGGGCCGATCATATAAGCCGCACCTGCGATCTGAATCGCGTACTAGCTGTGGCTTATACATGAGGTTTTACGGTAGTACCTACCTGGATTCATCAGATTCCCTTTAATCCTTAGCCTAAACCACTCTCCTCCTGCAGGTGTTATCCGGTGGACAGGTCACATGGACGCCTGTATTACACGCGACACCCTCCTCCAGGCCATGAGTCGTCTCCTGGCCGACAGTGACGTCACCACCTGGGGCCTCCAGTGTAGCCGGGCAGTCAAACAGCTGTACCCCGAGGTCTCCATCAGACGGAAGGGCAAATACAAGACATATCCTTTTGCAATGCAATTTTCTGATGGCATACTTTCACTTTAGTCTAGCATTCCATGATCAATATCTCCGATAGTGATACACAACTTTCGTGGTTACCCAGCTAACAAAAAGACGTTACTTTACGTCAATATGACGTTTCAAAACTTTATGTAACACTATGCCATAATAGTAAGGAGCCTTACAGTAACGTTTTTTGTTTACTCGGTAAACCTTCCATTGTCAAATTCTCCAATATATTTCTTTATTTCTTTTTAATATAAATACGATTCTTTCTCATAATCCTGGCTCCTTTTCCAAATCTATCACAAATGATATTAAAATGACATTTCAAGATATCCTATTTAAAATAAGCTGTCCAAGTTAAATCTTTGAACATTTCTTGAAATTTTCCTTAACTCCTCATACTACTTGTTACTATGGGATTGAGATGATCAACCGAGGTGGTAGGCAGTTAGCAACCTGGTCTCGTACAAACACCGGTCCGCCGGTTGTCAACGTTCGAGATATCCTAGAAACTCCAGCCCCCAACAGTATGAGCCGCCTACCTCAGAATCAACCGGGGGCTCGAGCGACAAACATGACATCACCTCACAACACCTCAAAACCAAGTCAATCCCCAAGCCAAAACCCCCTCCAAGCCATTCTGGATCTTCTCCCCACTGGATGTCAAACAAACTCTATGACAGCACCTATGTGGTACCAAAGGACTAATGACAGAGGTCCTGTTGTGCGAACAATGTGTGAGGGGTTTCAAGGTGGGGCACGCTCTCCTGCGAGTCAAAGCAGAGGAAGCAGTCCTGCATCAGACCGGTCAGACGCCACCAAGACATCAGTAACATCTGAAAAAGAATCTAGGAGTAGTACACAATCACCACAAAGCCTGCCGTTGGCATTAACAACCAAACATACAGAAAAGGTAGGTGTTCAATAGTTATGCCAAAAGGACTTTACAGATTTTAATTCAAATTCTATCCAAAATTAGATTAAATTAAACTTAGAGAAGACAGAAGAATTGCCAATGATGATATAAGAAAATAGGGAATTTGCTGTTATGGGAACTATATTCAATTAAATGAGAGTACCTGAGGAAGCATGTAGTATTTTGATTGGATTAATTCTTCATAACATTTCTTGTTCATAGGGCGACATCAATGCTCCTTCACAAAATCAAGATCAACCTGCATCCCCAGGACGTCACTCCATGACTTCCGGTCCTGTAGACGCCTTGGAAAAATTGGTCCTTCTCCATCCGGGGCCTTTTGTGACTGCGCGGATCTTCTCTCGGCGGTTCCAGCGTCTGGTGCCTGGCCTGGACAAAGTGTTGTATGCCATGAACATGCTCCAAGGCAGAGGACTTGGGCAGGTGTTCACCCTAAAACAGGGCAACTCTAAGGTGAGCGAGTGGTTGAGTAGATTATTCATGATAACTATAGAAAACAATCCGTGTTTTTGAAATTGTGCATACCATTAACCTAAGTTACTGTCTTCTACCAGCAATACAAAATGACCAAAATGAGTCACAGAAATCCTATTTTTCAATTGTCTATCCAGAAAGCCAGTCTTAACAGGAAAGTATTATCATCTCAGGTTTTTGAGAAGACATGTCAACTCAGTTATACTTTGATAACATTATATGTCACCCTTAGAATGTATCTCAGAAGTCTGACTCCTAATCTATAAATGCTAACCATCCATTGTTTCTTCCTGCAGGTGTTTTTCAAGGCTCTGCCCAGTAAGTCACTAGAGGTACCACTGACAGTGCTGGGGGTGAGGATGGTGGATTACCAGGTCATGTTCTATGAAAGAGACCAGAAACTGGAGGATACCCTACATGAAAAGCTCAAGGCATTCTACCCCCAACCTGAGCTGCTATCCACTTACTATAGTCACTAGGAGCTAGAGACATTCTACCCCCAACCTGAGCTGCTCCCCACTTACTATAATCACTATTAGGAACTGGAGGCATTCTATACCCCCAACCTGAGCTGCTCCCCACTTACTATAATCACTATTAGGAACTGGAGGCATTCTATACCCCCAACCTGAGCTGCTCCCCACTTACTATAATCACTATTAGGAACTGCAGGCATTCTACCCCCAACCTGAGCTGCTGCCCACTTACTAAAGTCACTAGGAGATGGGTGCATTCTACCCCCAACCTGAGCTGCTCCCCACTTTCTAGTCACTAGGGGCTAAAGGCATTCTACCCCAACCCGAGCTGCTCCCCATAGAGTTCTAAAACGTGTGGACATGGTAACTGGGAAAGTAGGGGGAGGAGCGTCCCTTTGACCGACTCTAATAAAGACCAATGTGGAAAATATTTTCATAAGCATGATAACTGCTGCCATTTTGAAGGTGATGGCGTTTTTATTCAATAAGTTATTGACAAGGACTATATCTGCTACCCATGTAATGGGCAGGGTGTAATGTGAATACATGCTCTGTATTACACTCGACGATAGTGATATACAGCCCTAGGACCTATGTAACTATATATATATATGTGCTCCAGCATGACCTAGTTCTGCTGAGATGTTCTTAAATTGGAAGCTATCGTTGAATATGATGGAAATACAAGAAGAAACGTCTAGTCATTGCTGCTAGTCTTGTGATTGAAGAGGGCATTTTAGAATGTAGATGGGTAAGTGGACCCACCAATTACATAACAAATAGAGGAGGCTACCTTTAATCTTTAATTTGAGTATCAGTGAGTGTTACGTTGTGCTACAAACTGAATCCATTATTCCATCTACTGCGTAGATCCTATGTAGCTGATACAAGCATATTCTTAATTATTTTTTTTGTAAAATGTTCACTGATGTAGGCTGTTACTGTGTATACTATGATGTAGATATGTGAATGGTGTAAATATGGAGAGTTAGGGGCCTATTGGTACCCTGTTGGTCAAATAAAGTGTTATATTTGGTAAGCTATAGGCTCTGTTGCTTTTGTTAGGCCTACACATTGACCCTTTTCAGAAATTTGTCCATATAGGTGTCTTATTTATGGATTAATTCTCTTTAATATTGAATATATTTACAAAGCGGTACATAACACCTTACCCTTTAAAGGGCATTGATGCAGCATACCCGTTGTATGCCCATGATGCATGAATGCAGGTTAGAAAAAAGGGCGGGTAAGCCTGCCTCACCAGGGCTGCAATGATTCAAGGTAGACAGATCTACATACCTAAATGGATCGGCATAATGCATAAATTTAGCCCTGGTGTTTTAATCGCCAGGGCTGCATTCATGCATCAATACCCCATCAAGCCGACCAAGAGACAAGCTTTATGCGTCCCTTAACCTCAGAGAAAGGCATGGACTGGTGCAAACCATTCCTATTTCCATCTGGTTTGCTTTACCAATGGTTTGGTTTAACTGAATCAGCCCTAGGACTATAGATGTGATTTTTCTCTCTTCATTCTCATTTATTCACCTCTGTCATTGGGTGTCGCCATATCTGGCCACACCTTTCTTTATGCCGCCATCTGCAGATTGGAGGAGGGCATACAAATTACTAGTAATTCACCAAAGGCTTAGTTGAGAATTTTGCCACCAGAGGACAGCATCATAGAATTCAATGTTGACAACTGCTGCTGAGGCTTGAGGGACTTCACTTCCAATGACAGAAGAAGGCTCCAAGTTTATACAGGCATGCTGTGGCTTTCAACCATCATCTGCAGTCTAAGGTGGCTATTGTGTTTCGTACCCAAACTATGCTACCTGGGGTTTGCCTATATAGTATGCCCTACACCCAGATTGGACAACATAAACATCTAAAGGAAAAGAGGAAAAACAGGGGTTGCGGGGTACATACTGGCTGTTGTGGTGAATAATGAGGAATTGATAGAAGATAGACACACTAGGTGGCAGGAGCTACACATTCAAATCTTAATTAAGATTTAAAATTATAGATTAAGATTGCGCTCTGAACGTTTGTCCGTGCACTGACCTCAGGTTTATCACATTTCCTGAGTTTCTCTGAGTCATACAAAATGTACCTCATAATTTCTCCCATAGCCGTCTCCATGCAGTCAATATCCTCAGGTTTTAGACACTGAAGTTTGAGATCCTCTACCCACAGGTTGATAGAATAGTATGACCTCCAGTCCCAAGTCCTCTGGTTTAACACGCCCATCTCCGATTTAAACGGCCTGAGGACCCTATCTGGCTCAGCGTAGAGCAAGCGCGGGAAAACCTTCGCTATTTGACCTTGGAAATCGTAGTTGTTGATGGTTATGTCTGCTGCTTTTCGCACTAGAAGATCATACTTCTTACGCCAGAGACGGATGAACTTGGCGTTCTTTGTGGCAAGGATGAAGTACTCGGAGAGGGTATCAGTGTCTTCGTGACCAAGAACTATAGTGAACTCCATCAGTGGTTCAAGGGGCCTTAAGACAAGCACGTTAAAATCAATGTAAATGCCCCCATGCTCGATCAACTTGTCCAGTTTGATGACCTTGCTGTGTTCACCGAGTTTGAACCCTGTGTTCCTAGTGGACATGGGAATAACCTTCAAAGTCGTCCTAGGGGCATGTTCCAGAACGAGATTCCACCAAATGCCTTTAGGTTCCCGGATGAACCAGAGGTAGATCCAGTCAGGCTCAATGTGCTTAGCGGCAGTAAGAATGGACAGTGCATGTGTGAAGGTGAAGCCAGCATGCTTCTGATTAGTCGACACAAAATGGACAATTGGAGGGACCTTGCCCCTCACATAATGATTAGGGCGTTCTGGGTAGAAGGTTCCATAGATGGTACTGTTCACTGCATTCTGAATGGTGCCGAAGAGACCAACGCCGAAGCCAATGGAGAAGTACAAGAATACTGCTGATACCAAGTATGATCACAGGAGTAGACACTAACGCTGGCCCGGGAGCTAATGGCCCGTAGTTTTGGGTCCGGGCCCGCAGTTTTCTGAAGAATTACCTTCCTATGGGCCCGGGTGGCCCACAGGAGTGCAAGGGAAAAATTCAGGGATAATATGTCTTTGTCAATATGGTCATGTTATATGTCGTTAGAAAGGGAATATCACCAGGAACCAGCCATTCTGGTACGGTCTGAATTCATTTTAAATGGAGATACCTGTGGTGTTCTCTTTACAAAAAGTAAAACTTATGTTCTGGGCCCATAGTTTTAGGTGCGGGCTCATAGATTTCTGAGGCTGCGGGCCCGGGTGGCCCATGGCTGTAAAAGTTAGTGTCTACCCCTGTGATCATGAAGTAAATCTCCACCCTTTGACCTGTGAGATTCACACGTTTACCCAAGGACATTCTCTTGTTCTTCATCCTATCAAATGCATTCTGTATATTAGTGCTTACAAGTGGGTGTCCTGCTTCTCTTCTTAGCTTGGTTCCTGACCATTAAGGGTTCCTTCATCCTAACTCTCCTGCCCTGCAGAAGGGGGTCTAATGGTATTAAGGGTTCTTCTATGTTCATACCTTGAGGTCTTGTGTCAAAATGAAATGGTCAATGGCATATATGTGTCAGAATACTGTGTCAGAACATACCTGATGTTGCTACATGTTATTGCTAGGTCAAATAAGATAGGTCGGTTTCCAGTAACATTTCATCAGTCCATGAAAAGCTATGGTTGGTATGGCCACTTTTATGAGAGACACTGTGGACAATGTTGAAAATTGACCTTTCATAAGAAAAACAAGCGAGCAAATTCTTTAAAAAAGAATTAAATTAAATAAAGCCTCGTTTGATGTCTGGTTGGTAATTGGAAACAAATTTATTTTTGGCCTGAGCTCAATATGTGTGTGTGTTGAAGAGATTTAATCCTGGGTTGATATTTTAATCCCTTCTTACCCAAGCCTCCGTAATAATCCAGCACTGTTATAGGGATTAATCATAGTGACTGTGTGGTAGGAATGGTGTAAATATACGTCCTGACCCCTTCCCCTCTCCTCCCATGTATTTGTCTAGTATGTTCAGCCAATGTTTGAGAACTGCAATTGGTGACGACCATTATGGAATTTTAAGGATCGATAATCTATTTGTAAATATATATAGAGGTCAAGTCTGAGGGAGCATGGTATCCAAGCTATGCATAATCACCGAGCGTTTCCTATTCACATTTCTAGTGCCATTCTAGTCTACTATATATGGCCTATGTTAATGTAAGGCCAACAAAAGGTTTGTTTCAGGTCACCCGACCGACCCTATCAAAACAGGGCCGACCCTACTTTTTTAGATGCAATTTTGAAGAAATTTTTGTATTTTTACACTTTTTTGGGGTCAGTTTTTTGTTTACAAAAATTTTGAATTTTTTCCCCCATTTTCCACATTTTTTTGGAATCGAAGAGGGACTGTAAAAAAAGACCCTAGATATTCATCCCATGTTACCTGAAACAATTTTTTTTTTTAATTTGGCCTAAGCATTAACATGTATATATTGGGCGAGTTGTCTCCTAACCCTGTGGTTGCCGCTGCTTCCTGCAGGGGGAGTAGTGTGTACAGACCCCTCTAGGTGGTGGTGTATGGCTTACAGCCGGCTACCTGGACGCACGCACAGTTGTTTTTTCAACTGCAAAAAGCGATTCGGTTATACTGTATTCCCCTGTTGATGCCATATACCATTAGATAGTGTCATTCAATGCCTGTTCACATTTTAAAAAGGGTCACTTTCAGATTAAAAAAAAACACCAGTACCTGTCACATATGAATAAAGAAGGCAGTGGCCTTGATCCTGCCCTTTTCTTTATAGATGTGCCAATATACTCCAATTCATTCCCATAGTAAATAGCTCTCTGAGATAATTTTTGTAGGACGCTTCTGAGATATGGAAGAGTCCATAAACCAATATAGAGGAGTCGTAAAAACAACACATGGCCTTTACGAACCATAGTTATTCACAGAGCTTGAGATAGTGTGGTCCTTTGACACTAGGTGGAGCATCTGCTTGGAGGAAGAGTGTACACTAAGAATTTCACTATGAAAATTACATTTATGGAAGGCATATTGTGTCTGCTATATTCTCCCAAAAGATGGTGTATTTATATTGAAAATTAACCCTTCCTTGAAGGCGAGGACCATGTCTGGCCTGTGGGTAGCATCACCCAGCCAACAATGCTCATATTCTCAACAGTACTGCAGGTAAAATGTATAAATTTAATTAATGAAGTGTTCATTAAACATATATCTTAACACTGTGGAAAGAAGATGAATGGATGTTTTCAACAAGGTAAGACATATAATAATGAACATAGGATAACAAGTAAAATAATGCAATACAATATGCCCTTCTTTAGCACTGTCACAGATAGAGAGTGGCCAAACAGGCTGGTCGTCGAACAGCCTACTTGGTACATTGAAAGAATATACTTAGGCAAAAGAAAAGAAGTTTGTTTCCGGTAACATGCCTCCCAAAATTATTTTTAAAGGGGCCCATTTTACGTGAATCAAATACCCGTCACTTTTTTCTTTTCCAGTTCAGAAATAAAACACTGGTCCAACCTGTTCTTCTCCTTTTAGCCCCTGAAGAATGATCAGCCCTGGGATGAGTCATAGCACCTGACTCTGTCTCACCAAAATGATGCAGGTCTGGGACTGCCTGGCGTCTATATGACATGATGGCGTCTATGTGACAGAATAACTTTTAATGGCCATATTTCCTACCCTTATTGTATTTTGTTATTTCCAAGTTATAGATTATATGGCCCCACTAATTCATTACCCACATGTGAAATATCAGGTTGCTACCAATGCTATATCCAAGAGAAATATACCATCAGAGTTGAAAAGGTGTCTATATGACACAGTGGCGTCTATATGACACAGTAACATTTCAGGATTATGTTTCCTACCCTTAATGTATTTAATTATTTCTGAGTTACACATTATATAGCCCCATCAAAACGTTATCCAGATGTGACATATTATGAATCTAACAGTGTTATAATCAAGGGAAATACAATATTGGGGTGGAAAAGGCGTCTATATGACACAATGGCGTCTATATGACACAGTAACATTTTAGAATTATATTTCCCACCCTCATTGTATTTGGTTATTTCAAAGTCATATATTATATGGCCCAACTAATTTGTTACCCACAGGTAAAAAATCACGTTCATAAACTTGTTATATGCAGGAGGAATACAGCATTAGGGTGGAATATGTGTCTATATGACATGACGGTGTCTATATGACATGATGGCGTCTATATGACATGATGATGTCTATATGGCAAAATGACATATATAGGGTCTATTACCCCCAATTCTTGTCTTTGTTCATTCTTCTCAACTCATGCATCCTACCTATACACGGAAACATCAGTCATATGTCAAATATAATGGTCCTTCCACCCTCCAGCAGTGATTAGGGGGTTTGGAAAGTGGCGTCTATATGACATGATGGCGTCTATATGACATGATGGCGTCTATATGACAAGGTGAAATGAGCACTTAGATATCACTGTAGTGAGAACTTGTGCATTTCCGAGGCAATATGTAACATACCTACACATAGGCAAAGGTCTCTGCTATTACATAGACGAGGCATTATCATCATAAGTCAATTAGGGTAGATGCAGTAAAACTGCAAAATTGTATAACAGGAGAAACACAAATGAAATAAAAAGTATAATTTCCATCCCCTTATCCTGTTATCTTAGCAGTGTATACCTTACATCTATTATCTTACCTGAGAGAATATACACCCTGATTTTAAGATAAAAATAGACTGACCATTTTTGATTTCTTTTTTAATAAGGCCTATAGAGAAATTTGATCTAGCTTGTCATATAGACGCCAATAACCACAACATCCTTTGTTTGGGTGGTTACCATGGTAACCATGTACATATTTAAGAAAAATTAACTTCATAACATGATTCCCCTATACCTGTAGTAATTCCATGTAGAGGGATAAGGTCTTATTGAGAAATAAAAAATGATTGGTTAAAGATGGTTAAAAAGAACATATCAGGTTATAAGCATGAAAACACTACTTTGACTCTTAAAGTGGTGCCTAGTGGGTAGCGTTCAAAACTTTGAACGTAAATACAAACTACCAAACCTGAAGGATGACCTGCATACAAAGAACAGGGAAGATGCTTGTCATAATCGATATACATGAAAAGATCAACAAGATATTTTCATAAGGAAACTAAACCCATGTTCGAAGTTTGGGTCTTATATTATTCAATTCCGAAAACAGCTAATCAATCAAGGAAATATTCTCCAAATGAGAGGACTATCTATTCCAATAGCATGCCGCAGGACAGTTCCAGTTGTAAAGGCCCTCATAGTGAGTGGAGCAGTACACATCACTACCACGCAGGCAGGCAGAAAGTGACAGGTTGAGTTTAGGAACATTCTTTTTTCAAAAAATCATAGAAAATGTTCTATCTATGATAGGTGAATGATGTTTGCAATTCCTTACTCTAGTTGATACCCTGCAAATATTGTATACTTCATGATGGATTTCACTAATTTTCTCAATATGTGCTGTCCTACCTACTAGATACCCTCAAAATGAGTAAATACAATAGGATAGTACATAATGTATGTGTTGCGTTCTGTGGTGTGGCACGAGGGAAATTATATTGTGGATGGTGATATTATGAGCACTGGGCTCACACCAATCTGTTAAAAGGCTGGCACACCTGTGTATTGTGCCCTGAGGAATGTCGGTGAGTAACTTTATAGAGAGAATTAAGAAACTGAGGCGAAGAAATGTTGGCCTGGACCCCCAATAGAGCCTAAGGAAAACACACTAGGTGGCACTATAATAGACCAGAAGAATGACTATAGTGTCATCTGGGATATATATCTTAGAGGCCTGGGGACTTCCTCTAAAATCAGAGTCAACATCCCAGTTTCCCTTTCAAATCATGTGCATGAATTCAATGCCAGGGAGTCGGTGAATACACAATGGAGTTGAACAGTTCTTATTCTTTATGCTCAGCTATTTATAGTCATGTTTTTTTGTTACGTTGATAATTATACTAATACACATAACACCCTGCAGCAACAACGTTTAAAACCAAAATCTAAATTGTCTAAAAGTCAGTTTAAAAGTCTGGCTAAAGCATGACGTAAGGTAAATAACCTTTTACAGAACCTGATTTGAAACACAGGAAAGTTAAATCCAGTTCATTATGATCCTTCATATCAACCTTTTAAGGAAGCTTGAATATCTCTTTCTTTAGACCTTGCACCAAGCACCATATTAGCACAATATTTTATTCTTAAAGCACAATATATTTGGGTATATCTTATGCCTCAACCATAGACAGGGACTCTCCTGTATCCCAAGAGGATCCTTTGTAAGAAACCACCTTATATGATCATCCCCCAGTCTCCCAGGGGATGCTTTATAAGTAACCAACTACACTGGATTCCTGTCCAATGGTTTTTGTAAGGGTTAGGGTAAGCTTAATTCTTCCCGATAACAGGGTTAGGCTTAGGTTTAGCTATCCTAAGAAGCATCCCGTGGGGGATCAGGACAGTCCCTGCCTTTGGATGAAGAATAAGATATCCCCTGACATATTCTTCTTCAAGAATGTTAAATAGAGGTAAGCTGAGTACACATTGCCACTTTTAACTCACTATTCCAAGGGAGCCAACCATCAATGGCACTCTCTACAAAGGGAGTCCTAGCATAGCAGCCCCCTTAACCTCTAGAGTCACAGTCCCTATAGACTTCCATTTGAGGTGAGTTTAGGCATGTCCTGTAATTTGTGTGAAGAGATTGGTAAAAGGTAATTTTGTTGGCAAAGTCAGGGATCACTTAGAGGAGTTACAGAACGCCCTTTCTAAAGGGATTCATGTACCATCTCATTTCATAAAGAGCGAAAAAGAGTCAGAAAAGGAAGTACAGCTAGGACTCCCTTTTTGACTCCCTTTCTTTTCTTTGTGCTGACATGTGCTGAGACTGATACTTAGTCACCATGATATATATATATATCAGCCATGTAAAGTCGGCATTATGAATGGACAGGTGAGTTACTCGCCGGTGTTTCCAGCTGAGCAGGGTTAATTGGGAAGGCATTGGTCTAAGTGTGACTAGTTCAAAACAAGTGATGAGAGGTACTTTTGTGAACCGAATTTAATACCGGGTGTATTATTGTAACTGATCGGTGTCCAGGAAATAAGATGATGTGACAGTGATGTGGGGCCTTAATTATTACAAGTTATTTCCTCCTGCTCCTGACAGAACCAGATCCACCTATCTTGTTATAAAAAACGTTTATTATGATAGCATAAGCATGTGTTCAAAGACATGAGCAAATGTAAATGATTTGTAAAATGTACTTGAAAATACAATGTAGTCTGCAATATGCTATTCATGTGTATGCTGTCAATGTTCTTGCTTTATTGTAAACCATATATTCAAATTCAGGATCCATCTGAAGACTCTTTTTTTTATTATTATTATTGTCATCTAAGATTCAGGAGGAGGTTTCAGTATTGTTCACCCCATTTGCATTATTCCCAATACCTTACATGATAACATTTATGAATCTGAGCTTTCAAAGTCTCTAATATCACCCCTGATATCCTTCTCACAGTTCATTTTCTGCTTTTCCTGCAGGGTCTCATTCATGAGGACCACCTGGCCACCACCGAGGAGGTAGGTCAAGTTTTGCATATTAATAAGGTCAGGGAATGTCACTTTCTGCCACCAGGTTGACGGCGCTGTCGCCCAGTTCCCTCTGTCGGAGGCATCTGTTTGGGTATTCCCTGCACATTCTGATGGCTGCTGCAAGTAACCAGGAGACTGAGCCCTTCTTGGTCCTTTTCATCCAGTCTGTATGTGAGCTGTAACTCTCCTCTTGTATCTCTGGCAGACTGTTAGTGGCTGCTGCTGGAAAGAGTATTAATTGGGAGATTTTATTAAAATGGTTGATGTAGAACTTGTGTGGTTGTATATCTGTGGGCAGTCATGCAGGAAGGATGCTTACGATCGCTTCTGCTTGACTGCACAGTTTTTGACTCAGGGGCCCTCCCTGGGTCATGTATGGGGTAGACCCCTAAAATCGACAGGGCGACATGGCTGTTTCTAAAAATCGACAGGTGACATGGGGCTTAGTGACAAAAGACAGAATAAATAAAAAGATAGTGACAAGGGACATGATCATTTCTTAAAATCGACAGGGGACATGAACATTTCTTAAAAATCGACAGCAGGAATAGAAAGATAGTGACAAGGGACATGGCCATTTCTTAAAATCGACAGGCGACATGGGGACCCCCCATCTAGATCCCCTCATATGCACGGGTTGAGAGCAACATTAAGACGTTTTTTGTCGCATCTTTGATTTGATACCGCAGGCAGTAAATATATTACAATATTACATATAATTTGCATGCTGAAAGTAGTATCAATTACAATTAGGGAAAAAAAACCTCCACAAAATAATCTATTTTTGCGCCCCAATACCATCATTTTCACTCCCATAGAGATCAGTGCTAAACCGAAACTGGAGCCTTTTTCCAGCTATGGCCGATCCCATTGAGTGCAAGGTTAAAACGTCGAAGTGAGACGCTTTGTACACAGTATATGATCTATGAGAGACGCCATGTTGTCAGCTGGTGGGGTGGGGTTGGGGGTGGGGGTGGTACCCTGAGTCATTTGTGATGCAATCACACGCTCGATTCTTTCTCATACAGGGCAGTGAAATATCCGTGGTTTCTATACTCAAAGGACTATTTCTGAGATATGGGAAAAATTAATGAGAAAATGAATTTTACATTCATATTGGGTATGGGGGGGGGGGTCTGACTCTGCTTTTATCATAATGCATAACATCCTCACAAATTGAGACATTTCACTATACCGATGGCAATCTTAACTATCCCTGTACATCTGAAGGTAGTTGGGAGGGAGTATAATATGTCCAATCGGCTATTAGGATAACTTAATGTTAACTTAATAATTGCAAACTCTCGCAAGCTGTAAAGGGTGACGTGAAGGGAAATGCATTTTATAAAATCGTAATCTTAGCTAAATCATTCAATTATAACGCATTTTGAATAATTAAAATAGGATAAAACAATTCATAAAGTGGCTCCTGCTGAAGCCATATGTGACTTCCACTTCGGAAAATTGTTATGGGAACTGGACTACGTCATACAGTTCTATAACAGAAATGTGTACGTGCCAATCCATGCATTACAACGTAGGTCCTACTTGTAGATTGAGTTGTTTTGTGTTTAGAATGATAAAGTAATACCTTCAAAATTAAAGTTCGTTGTTTGAACATAAATAACATGGCTTTATCCACTTTAATTAGGATAGAAATACTTACATTTAAATAAGAGGTGCTCTATTTCCAGGAGTGTGCCTAATTTGTTGGTATCCATGGACCCTAGGTCGTCATGGTACCTGTGTAGACATTCTGTGCATAGGATGAGTGTTGTCATGGAAACAAATAGAAGTACCCACATCATCGTTAGAGTCTGCAAAATAAGAAAAACATGGGTTAGAGTTGGATTTTCAAAGTTTACTCTTGATTCCGGTATAATTATGTGTTTTTGTACATCATAACGACTCTGGGTTCGCTTGACGTCAGCCCCGCAGGGAGTGAGAACTCTTAAAGAATTCAAATCGAGGTTAACTCCGGCAGATTTAACTGCCTTACTACCACTAGCGGTGTAGAGATTGACAATTTATGAAACTTACAAATGAGTGCTAGACTACTGCACATTTATTTTTATTTTCCTTTGGCATGCTATGAAAAGCGCCCCGCATATTATGATTTGTTTTGCCGAAATAAAAATCCAAAATTCAAATTCAAACACAATGACACCAGAAGATCTGTGGATCAACAAGGTAAAACCTCTGCGAGGGATTTTTAGGACCTGTTTTGCAAAAAGGTGGTAACATAATGGCCAACCATGTAAAAACAAAAAAAAAGAATATTGATCTAGGTTATTTATTATTCAATATAGTATAGGCCTACAATATAGTCAATATTAGATTCTATCTTTGGTGCAAATCGTCTATATTTTGAATATAAAATATCCTGTACTTAATCATCCCAATGGAAACATACTTTTCCATTGAGAACCTTTTCCCACACATTATCGTCTATAATAATACTTCGAGACTAAAACGGAAACTTTGGTAATGAGGTAAATTCTGTCCATGGAATAATTTCCTTGAACAATTTTACTTTCTTCTTCTATTTATTTCGTGTAATATAAGAACTACAACAATAATGATATCAATCAAGTTGAAAATAATAAGTTCTATTTGGACTTAGTCATGTAATTTTATAAGTGGATTATCTCACAAGGGGTGTGAGATTCATTCCTTAAATCATGGGGCTGAGCTGTATTTGCCATAAAATAAATCATATTATATGTCAATTGCTGAGCAATAGGAGTTTCATGATTAAAGTAACCTAGGCATATATTATGATAATCATGATAATCGAAAGTACAATATTTTCTTCTTGTGCATCTCATGTTATAGACATTGTTTGCGAATGTTTTGGCCCAATTAGGACTAAGTCCCAGGCACTCTTTATTGCATGTCACATTTATTTAGTGTCATTTAGTGCATTCTGTGTCAGGAGACAGGAGGTCCTAGCACTTAGTAGTAAGATGGTCTTGTTCCTAAGTAAGGAGGAAGTGATGCTACTGTCTCCTTACCACATCGTGCTGACATCTTTTTTTAAAGATGGGTTATGGGTTAATTTGGGCTGATTTTCCATTTTCTGATAATTCATTGTCTCGCATTTAGCAAAGGTATGTCTTAAACCGGTCTGATGACCCCTGCAGTTTGTGGAAAAACTGAAAGCATTGTACGGATGCATTAGGGATGCTACCATTATTGCAGTGCTCTCCTGTGCTTTTCAAATCATGTAGTAACTACCCATAGGCTATAATAGCAGGATTGTGCTATAGGTGTCATCCCCTTGTTTCACGTGAGAATCATAATCGCAATCAAAGCATTTCTCTATGAATAGAAGACTAAAAATGACAACAAATGTCATGGTAAAACCTGTTTAGGATTATAACCATTCAAAATAAATGAGAATCGTGTTTACAACTTATAGCTGAAATCCGATCTTTAACCTAAACAGAAGTCATTGCAGGTGGACCCAGACAATGTTTCAGCCGTTGATGTATATACTTGGTCGGGGTATAGGATGTAACTATAGCTGGGACTCAACTACCCGATACTTGGGCAATTCTTACGATCCGATCATACAATGTCTATCTATACAGTTTGCTCAGGTATAAACAAAGCCTTCAGAAATCTATCTGGTCGATTAATCCATTCATTTTCTGTATAAATTGTATATATATATATCGGCCTGCAGATCAGACCAATGAAAATCAAACCTGTTAGATATGGGATCTGGAGCCAAAATCGGCCTTGGTTGCAAAATCGGGACATGAATCGGGACCTAAATTGTCTTACATAGCCTTGACAATTCTATTTTCCACTTGTTTATAAACATAAACATTATTTACGAACATAGACTTGTGGCAGGGTGTATAGTACCCCCTGTTTAATGCATGTAATTGCTATGGTATACAACTGAGTCTGATTCGTGAAAATAACCCCGATTTGTGAATAAAATCGGCTAGTGGAGCCTCACCTTAAAGGAGACAGAAGTAATAAGAAAACAAAGGACTGAAAGACCTCACCCAGCAAATCAGTTTGACTTAGTTTATGATACGTGCACGTTGTGTGAGTGTTGTCCTATGTAACTAACTGGCACAATATGACACTAGGACAAAAAGTGGCACAGATTCACACAGCATTGTGTACCATGGCACAAAAATGTTTCAGACCACATTGTTTTGCTTGTTTATGTGCATGCTAATTTAGTGCCTCTACATCGGTAAAATCCGACACGACTAAATTGGGGCTAAAATTCGACCCACAGCAATTTTCTTATGTATATAAAATTCTACATGTGCAGTGACACAGCCCTTTTGCTTAAATTCGACACGGCGACACGGCCAATATTGTGGCTACCCATGTAGAGACACAATTTATTCACCAAGGTGGTAGACACCTTTCCACTGGTCATCATATTTGGATAAAAGCCTGGCGATCTTCTGCTGCATATGTGAACTCTTATGTTGATGGTTATTATAGACCAGGTACATATACTCATCAGCTCTATATGTTGAAATGCTAGGAACCTGATTGAATGAGTTTCCACAAACCAGTGGTACACACAACAATAGTGTGCTGTGACAACCTATGTCAATTATTACTGGCTGGAAGAAGAGCTACAGTATATACTATATTTCAGTAGTCCATGATGAAACTAAATATACATCACTAAACATTTTTGTCTAGGGCATTATATATTTTGTCATTTTGTGTGAATAAACTCTTTTTTAAATCTGTGTGAATCTGCTCCATGGAACATAGTGTCAGTGTGTGAGTCTGTTACATGGTACAGATGTGACACAAAATGCATGGAATGAGCACGCAGTTCCAGGAGTAGAACAAGGTGAACAAATTTGGAACTAATTTGCTGGGCAGTAAACAAAGGTTGTAAGTGAAAAATACATGATTTGAGATTATGGGCAAAATAAGAAGATTGCATTCGATGTAATTCTATTTCCTTGGTTATCATTTAGGTGTGGGGTGGTCTGAATTACGATGTCAGGGTCAACCGGATGCTGAATTAAGAATAATTCAAGTACACATTTGACAGCCTTGTTTGTAATACTACTCCTGGTGGGCGTGATCTGTAAAGACTGCAATATAATTATAATCCTCTATTACTTTAAAGAGGGTTTCACAAAACATAGCACATGGATTGATGATCCCCTAAAGGATGTAGGAATGTAAACTCATGCTCGTAAATAAATATAGATAGCTGGGCCAACAGCGGAAAACGTGCCTTCATGGGGGGGGGGGTGGTGGTTAGTACTGGTTTTGGCCACCAGGTGTTAGTATATGGGTAAAACACTGATAAATTACACTACATAACTTTTTGCATTATCAGTATTTGTGATAGGAAATAATGGATTTAGCCATTTTCAATTGTACACACCAATCTAGGTTTGACAAGCAATTACAACAAACTACCTAGGATATTTTAGCTCAAGAAATCTCATGTTAAATCCTGTAACTTAAACTTTGAAAAGCTATTTCCCCCCTGGAGGCATGTTTTCCCTCATCTAGTCACATATGTCCACACTTCCTCCAATGCAACTTTGTAACAACCCTAGAGTGGCTATAGAGTAGCTTATGGGTTGCATATGAGAGATGTGAAACAAAAGACTGCTGTGTGTGGCTACCTTCACTGAAAATATGACTAATGCCTCAGTCAAAATGACAAAGGCTAACCCTACTATTTCTTTAGTTCATAGAATTTAAAAGACGATTGTAGACAATATTGAGCGATACAACCCCGAGTGAGGCTGTTAGCCATTCAATATTAGGTTTATTATACGATTTATCAATTCAAATGTCCTTATTTACCTTTAACCCTTTAAGGGCCGCTGCTGCCTCTGGGCAGCATTTAAAATACTCTTGAAAAACCGCTGCTGCCATAGGGCAGCAAAATTGCTACCCTAGGGCAGCAATACCACTTAGTTACAGCTCCTGCTATGAAACAAAGAATAAGAATTTTTGAATGAATCCAAAAATATTTAACATGAATACAACATCCCCTTGTCAAAAATGTGTAAATTCTGTCTCCACTACAAGTTATTTCACTCCTTACTCACTGTCCCAGGGAGCAGATACTTATAATTTGCATATTTCCATGGCATAGGGCCGGTGGTTAAGTCCCAAATGACATTTTTCAATGCCAGCAGGGAAAGGGTTAAAAGGACCTGATTTCGCCATTTTGAATGATATCTAAGTCATCTTGTACAGAGGGTGCAGTCGCCATGTTGTGGAAATCTTCAGTAGAGGAGGTAAGGAACCACCTGCCGTTTTGGCTACTAACTGCTCCCCTGTATACTTCAATATAGGCAGCGTTTCCCTCCCCATATACCGTGGCCGGAAATGTTTGGCGGCTAGCACGTCTGCCTCACACACCAAAGGTCCCCAGATCGAACCTGGGTAAAAACGTGCCATTTTTAAAGTGTGTATATATTGGTAAAAACTCGGTAGATAATGGTCCTACGGGGCTGAAAGTCTGCATGTAGACACCTTGTATCGCCCCCTACTCTTACCAGCGCCGCCACAGCGTGGTGCGTAGAGCGTCCGACTTCAAGTCTTGGGGTAGCATGTTCGAGTCACCATGAAACCTCGGATTTTATGGGTGATGAAATGACTCCTGTCTGCAGGAAGAGTGCCGATATCCACCGGAAGAGTGCCGATATCACTAGATATCAGCACGGGGATATCCCAGAAAAAGCACAATGAGTCGTCCGATCGTATAATAATCAGTATTACTAAGCTACGTCTGAGGTATATGTATATGCATCTGTAATTATTGGTCCACTGTCCACTGTCAGATACTAAGCATACTATCCTATGAATAATCCCTTATTTCAAGACAATGGGCAAATGTGTATTTTTTTTGGCAAATAAGGATGGACGCCAGAACAAGCATGCACACAGTTTTTATCTTTTGAGGGAAGCAATTTTTTTTTGCGCTGCACCAAAATATCAGCTTAGCATTTATCTCGACCCCTTGCTCCTGAAATTGCCAAAATAGAATGCATAACTAAGATTTCGTAGAAATAAAAGTTTTCAGGGACCGTGATTATACTTTATTTATACTTTATTTGAGCTAGATTTATACTTTATTTCTGTAGAGCTGATACCTTATTTTCATGAAGGACCTGTGGCAACACTGCTGACCCCTTTTGATAGTCATAGGAACTAAATTTGCAGACAAGTTATATGGGCCAGGGCCCACAGATACTCCATGTGTGTAGTTGGATGTATATATGATTTTCATCTAAATGCAGTGTGTCTCCTCTGAGTCCCCGGTCTGCTTATTGGACATTACACATCTGGCTATTCATTTCCAACAACATGTTGAATATACCTCCACTAATAAGTGTGTAGGACATGTTCAAAGTTAGCAAACCTTAGGATTTCAGAAGAGCAAATGTCATGTGAGATTTCTGCATCCGTATAAGCTGACACATCTCCAAAATCATAGCAGAAAGATGGAAGAGTTCCTAAATAGTGTGACTGTTGCAGTATGCGGGAATTATGCATGACCTGTTATGGTTATGTCCATGGGACTTAACCACTTTAGTTCCCTTTTTCTCCACACCTTGTCAGGTCGCTTCACACCTCCTCTGGTGGTATAGGGGTAGGCCTATTCTTAACGGTTTAGGTTTTCACCCTGTGGCTATACACCCAACCATTGTGGCTCTGTTTATATTATACAAACTGCTACTAAGTAGGAATATTATAATCTCGGGGAGATCGTACCTTTTTTGATAGAAGCAACATAATGATCCAGTAAACTTCTTCATTACAAGCTGGGAGCCCAATAATTTATTTTCATCATTAGGTCAGCTTTTTCATAATATCTTTTAATCCATATGATTCCAATTATAGGCAAGCAAGCTATATTTTCACCAGGAAATGCCAATGGTTCAAAAGACTGTTCCTTTAAAAATTATATCATATCTAAGCAAGCATGAACTCATCTAGGTCACGCATACACAGATTCCTCAAATTTGTTCGCTAAAGAGTTATCCTCCCACGCCATTAACCCAGACGGCATGGTGTCTCAACTGCTCAAGGCTTGATGTTCATATGTTGATCCACCAATGCAGCAATAGTGAGTTACTGCATTAAAGCATCATGGCGACCCTGTGGGAGTGTATCAACACCATTCAGTCAGAATGATACAACAACAGCAAGTTTGTCGCTGGTGCTGAATTCATGCATCACGCTGACAAAAAGGCATTCTGTATTAAAGTATTATGCTGACAGTAAAGGGTTAATGTCTCTGCTGTTACTACTCAGGGTGCCCACACCTTCAGGGACCCCCTCCAGGCAGCACAATACCAAACCTTCTGACACTTACCTCACCATCAGACCCAGCCATCAGTGGGGACTGACCAATATCCGGGGACTTCAGATACTTAACCCCTTAAGGGCCGCATACTGCATTAATGCAGTATGTAATTTGTCGTCAAGATGAACGCATCCCTGGTGAGTAAGTCGCCAGTGCTGCATTCCATGCAGCAGCATACTGATCCAACAGGATTCATACACTACCGAGGGTTCAGCATGATGCATGGATGCAGCTGTGGCGAGTAAACATGTCAGGGCATTCATGCATCATGCTGACCAAGGCGTGATACTTCAAAGCACTATGCTGACCATAAAGGGTTAATTCTACTAGTTGGTAGTGGGGTGCCCCAATTGTCTCCCTGTTTCCACTCCCACGCCTGTTATATGCGATGTAGTTACACACGTCACTGCTAAAATGTGAGTAGCCAAGCAGAAATGATGCTGTAGAACCTGAACAGAAATCGACTCTGAGGCATTGGATTCGATGTTATGGGAAGTTGGGATGGATGGTTCCTATTCTAAATCTATTTCTATATGATACATTATGTAATTATCTAATGCTTGACATTTGAGCTCTATTATTAGATAAGTAGATGCCATATATAGCGTAGAGCAAGACAGTATCAAAACTAAACCAAACCATACATGATTGTGTTCCAATACTATAATAAATACATGTATATATAGAGATAGAGATATAGATATAGATGGAAAATTGTTAAAATTCCTAGACTCCATTCACCATAGTAACATTATAGTTAGTTGTATAAAATTAAAAAGGCTCACATCTGCATAAACACCCAGAGTTGTCACAAGTTACGGCATTTTGCACCCTTCAGGTTTTCAGTGCGCATAGACATAGAGTCTAGCACTCAGTCCTATTTTGGGCCAAACATAAAGGGGCGTTTTGGGTTACATTGGCATCACATCTAAGCCAGGTAGGATAAAGATCGCACATTTATGTTAAAACTATAGTTTCACAAAGTTTGACTCTCAGGTTTTTCGCTTCGACTCACAGTCGCAAATCTTATAACAATGACCCAAAAACCTGTGCTTTTCGACAGCATCAGGTAACATGAAACACAATCTCGTCCTCCCCCTTCTAAACTCGCAGGATTAGATTTCACCTAACGTTGTCTTAGTGACGAATCATTAGGCCTAATTACTTGATACAGGGGCCGATCCAGGATTTTGAAAAAGGGGAGGGGGGGAGGAGGATCGTGCTATTGGGAAAAAACCTCTGTCAAAAACTTATGTAGGCGATGGGCCGGGTTGGGATAACGTGGGTAGGAAACATATTTCGCATATAAGCAGAAATTCGGGCACACTCCAACTGCAGCACTGCTAGTGTTGACTTTGGATTTTAATTGTGAGGGTCAATACATGTGCTGCCGTGTATGCCATAAATATCTGTGGGGAGCTGCTCGGCTTCCCTAGAGGCAGACCATGAGCAATTAGCACCTGCTCAGGTCAACACGCCCCCACCTCCCCAGTGGTCAATAGGTACCCTAGGGGCTGACTTTACAAACACAACTGGGCAATATTTAGAAGTCTTAGACTAGGAAATGCTCAACAGGCGTGTCTAAGGGAGTGATGGGAATGGGGTTGGATTTGGGGGTAAAATAGTTTCAACGCCTGGACCGGGAGAGGGGTATCTCTGGATAAACTAATGCCAACCCCTTTTTTCTGAGAAAACACCGACTTGTTAGGCCACACTTTTTTTTATATTTGGGTTACGGGCCCGCCGCACTAGGAAAGCCCAAAATCGGAATAAAAATAAAATTTGAATTTTACACTTTTTTTTAATTCCCTCCGATGTGTACTCCAGAGAAAACAAATTTTAGAAAAAAATTAAAAGATATATGGTTTGATATATCAATGAAAAGCTAAAATTAACAGGAAAAGAACTATTCATCTTTCATTTAGGCAAAATGGGACTTCAAAATTTTCTCAGTTTTAAAAGAAATATTTTCAAAAAATCTGCTGATAAAAAATCATGTAAAAATTATTGTAATTGTATTGCCGGATCATCCTTTCTATTGTGGGAGGTACTTTTATTTTTCCCTCCGAAATAGAGTATCCAAGTTTTCTGTACTGATCATAAATAAAATGCCCAGAGGCCAACTTTTATTTTATTTTAAATTTCTTTTATTTCGTCCTCCGTGCGTTGATAAATTTTTGAAGGATCCGTAACCCAAATTAAAAAAAAGTGTGGCCTTATCAGTATAATTGCAACGTATTTGGCCGTATAGCATTAATTTTCGTCCCTTTCCTACTTCACTTAGAGCATACTTCTGGCTGTGTCTCACGACCTTGGGCCAATGTATTTGTCTCTGACCAGGTGCCAGCTCTGACCGGGTGCCAGCTCTGACCGGCCTGAATAAAAACGGGTTATTTAGGGCAGAGGGAGATAGAATTTGGCTGAAAAGGTTAATGGATGTTATAACTCTTTAAACTAGTCATAAGTTGCCCATTTTTATCATCATTTGCCCTAAATAACCTGTTTTTATTCAGGCCGGTCAGAGCTGGCACACGGTCAGAGCTGGCACCTGGTCAGAGCTGGCACCCAGTCAGAGACAAAAACATTAGCCCAAGGTCGTGAGACACAGCCTTCTCCGTTTTCTCCCACTTCAACCCGCCACCTTCCCAACCCACCTCTCCACGCATCTCCTCTGTCGTCGTTCTACCTCTCTCTCCTTCTCCCCCAGTAACTCTGATGTCTCCTACCTCTTCCCTCTCCCTCTTTGTATTTCCTTCCTCCCACAACCTAGCCCTCCCCCCTTAGAACTGCTCTGTTATAACCTATAGTGGGCCTCATACCGATTCTGTTAACCTCTTCAACTTACAAGTTTAAAAGGATACTAAGGTATGTAATTAAAGGGACTCGCTACTTGTCGCAGGAATACTGATGTTCTATTGACTTTTGCATATAACTCAGGATTATGTTAGTTTGATTTACTATCTACTAGAAAATCAAAAGAAATTGCCATGTCACGGTACTAACTTTCATGATACGGCCATTTGAGCAAAGGAGTACCTTAACTATGGAAATGAACAGTTATTTTTATGACGTTTTTAGTAGTTAAGAGTTTAAATGTACCCAAAATCGTGAAATTTTACCCTTTGTTCTAGTCTAAAAATGCCTCAAAGAGGGGGGGGGGGGGCACTTATGTATAATGGACATCTATACAAACATTTTAGGACCAATAAAACAGGGGGTCACGGATGAAATGAGAAAGTCATGAATTCTGGAAAAATATTTCTTTTGCCTTAACTATCCTATGGGTGTCCTAGCAGTGAATATATGTGAACAATGGAGGTATACTGTCAAAAAAAGCAAATGCAAATAGTTGATTTAGGGAAAGTGGTCTATGTAGGAATATGAATACAGCTTAAAGAATACTTTTCATGAGCTTCGATTTTTGCCGCCAGGTGGCTTCTGTGTAGGAACCAGCAATTCCCTTTAAATTTGACATGCCTCCGTTACTTTTTAAAAATTTACTTTATTTTTATTGGAAATTTGGAGGTTAGTGGGGTGCAAATCCCACTGTTGTCGCGTTTATAGACTAGGCCAAACTTAAGAGAATCGTAAAATTGAATAATAAGGGACTCTCCAGAAGCCAACGAGGAGAGCTGTAAGGGACAAGAGAGGAGAAGAGGAAAGGGGGAAGGCCAGGATACTGGATATTGAGAATATTGGACTTGTGCCGTTTGACTGGCAACATGGAAATGTATGGAGTCCATTCCCTGGTGCACTCTAAAAAAAATGTCGTCAAATTAACGGTGAATCGGTAATTTTTGGGACATAACTTTCATGTTTTTTTAAGTTTTTAAGTTTTTCTACGTAAAAATTGACGGTGGCCATCACCGTTAATTTTACGTAGAATCACTGTTAATTTTACGTTGAATCACCGTTAATCTTATGTAGAATCACCATTAATAGATTCAGAGTATTCAAATATACAGAGATTCAGCGCTATTGCCAGTGCTATTACAGACTTTGGGAATATTCTATACACTACTTGCACGCTAGGGGGGGCGCTGCGATCGTCGAAACGGTACCTGTAGTGCTGTAAGAACAAAGTCCCATCGCCGGGAACAAGTTGCAGTAGCGCATGCAACTTTTGCCACTTTTACAGCGTTCTGCCGAGGCTACTGCTGCGACCTTTGAATCGAGGAGCAAATTAAGTCACCTAATCTACCATCAACAAGCATTTACAGTAAGAATCTTAATGAATATCGAGGCATCCTAATGGTTTAGCTCAGATTGGACCATTACTGGTATAAAAAGCTAAGTATTTTAACTGAAACAGAGTTTCACCGGAGCGATAGTGCCCCCAATTATCGCTTATAGCGATTTCGTAGCTCAATATCTTGTCTCAGTCAGCAAAAAGCGATTAGAAACCACAGATAATAATAAGAAGTCACATAAATCTACCTCCTCATAGTCAGATTAGGGTGGGGGGGGGGGCATAGATAATTATTTTTAGGGCCCAAAAAGTTTCCTTGCAATGGTAAAGGATAGACGTTTCCGTTTTCTACAGAAGTAGCCTCGTTTTGGTAGTTACTCTAAGTGGTAAAGGTGCGCGATTTTACTATTAAAATAAACAAAATGGCGAGTTCGTGAAAGTAGTGTATAAGCCTCACAGGGAGTCTGATTATGGTGACTCCAGTTACTGTAGTATACAATCTAAAAACTTACGGATAAGCCATACTTTGACCTTGTCCTGATCCTATACTTCAAACTGACGATCTGACTTGCATACTAGCCGTGGCCCATACACAAAGTTTTACTCTATTGGATTGATACAAGGCAGACTTTCCAGAGGTGGGGATATATGCATAGTATGTTACCACAATATAGGTGTATAGATCCATACAGCTACTTTCTTCTGGATATTATCAAGTGATCATGGTATTTTGTTAAACCTATCACAAGATTGAGTTGTTAGATTGTCAATCATATAGAGTAATTGAAAATTACCATTATTTCAACATGTATACTCCACTTCAAGGGCTCACACTCTCCAGAAAAACCCTTCTTACAAACCAGGCCACCTATCTATGACAGGAGCCACTATATGTGGCTCCCTGTGGGATTTGACATTAGCACTGTAAGAACAGTACATAGTTAGCTCATCACCTATGGTGGGTGGTTTGTAAGCAAAACTACAGGGGGTGATGACACAGTATTTATAGGGAGTTAAACATTGTAAAGTTATGTGTTGGTGGCTATTGCCATGTATTATATAGTGCACTAATGGTTTTGGGGTATAGTGGTCTGTAAGAGCAGGAATTAATGGTGTTATGATATGGATGACTAGGCTAACTATATTGGTTTACATAACAAGGACTAGGATAACTACAAGTACATGACTAGGCTAACTAAGTTACTGGTGAACATGGAACATGTTGCATGTACTAGGCTAACTATAAAGGACTAGGCTAACTCAAAATACAAGGTTGTATAAACAGAAGCCTATAATATACCATTTACATGGATTGCCCTTGGCTATTTATGCATAATTTCTTATCATATGCTCAATAATACGCCTCAGTGAGCCACTGCAAAACCCACACCGGAGGTCCCTTGTGACTGTAAAGGAACAAAATGTTTATAAGGATGAGTTAGCCTAGTCCTTTTTACTTAGTTAGCCTAGTCATTTCTTCTCACAACAGACTGAGGTAGCCTAGTCACATCAATATAGTTAGCCTAGTCTTCAATCTTTATTTCAGGCTGATTTCTCTATCATTGTATTGATTTAATGAGGCTAGCAGTCACCTACATGACCACGTATACCAAAATAAGATTCTACCCACTATCATGTAAGAATATCAAGTATCTACACCACAAATAGACAGAATCTGTTAGCATTGCTTACTCACTGTCGGCCATCATTGATCAGCTAACTATACATTCCAGGACCAGTGTTCCTACAGTTTAGAAGATGAATTTACATTGAGTTATTGTAATTCAAACCAGGTTAGCACTTAACAAGGATCCAATGTGAAATGGCTGATATATACAATACTTTATTGTATTCCAAATAACGGTTAATCAGCGTTAAATTTTACAGAGCAAATCCGTAAAAAGTAGATCTATTTTTTACAGTGTTCCTTCACTCGCTAATGGTGTCTTCCTTTAGGAAGTTCTACAATCCACTGTTATATCATACCTTTCCTAAAACTAGGTGTTTTCGATGTTTCAAAACACCTGTCCCCACACGCACCCCTGTTGTTGTAGACTTGTCCATCTGCTGCCTGCATGTTGGTGTGAGCCGCGTGGGTGGGTGCAGGGATCCAGGTGATGGTGATAATGGGGGATGATCCCACTGTCTTCTGCGATTATTGGTCAGCAGCGACATGTGCTGGGTCAACACAGACAGGGTCGGCTCAATGGTGTAGGCGGGAAAGGGTACGGGGTAGGGAACCCAGGCCGAGCTTTGTAAAGGCCAGGCCAACCAAGATACCCTTTGATATATGAAAACAATGTTTCAGGGCCGGTGGTCTCTCCCCCTCTCGAAGCCAGTCTTAGACACCATCAATACCACAAATGCGTTATTGTGGCCAGGTCACCACATTCAATTGTCTATCATGTGATTTGTTCAACTGTTGGTAAAAATTGAGTATTACAGTATTAGGTACCCCTTTGATGGCCGGATAGCGATTTAGTGCATTTTGCGTGTCGTGTCACGATGAAGCATAAATGCAGTCCTAGTAGGTAGGACAGCTAAGAACCGCCTTCACGGCCCTGCACGTGTCATAGTGCTAAACAGCCCAAATGGATTTATTGATTTCTCAGCCCAAATCATGTTACAACAACACATGGCATATCAGGGGAAAGAGGATGAATGAGTCCTCATGTACCATGTTAGTTTGTAGTTTTCCAGACTATAGATAATGATTAATTGGTACATGCAACTGCTGTGTCAGCAAGTGGATTGGAACCACATATCCAGGACAGTTACTGGTGCTAGCTCTACAGAAAGCTCAGAAAGGGCTCAATCTTGCTCATTGATAATTTAAGATATGGTTCAAATGCACTCTACTGACTGCATGGAATGGATAGATGTTATATTTATTACTGTGTGATGATAATAACTACTTAAATTATGTATGACAGAAATACATCACTTTTGAAGGCAATTTCTATACCCTAAAACCACCTGGGCCTCATGGGCCCCCCCCGCCCGTCATTAATTAGTATAGAGGTTCCCAAAATAATAAGAATATTTTGGTTTAGACTTAAAATGTGTGGGTTATTTTTAGCTATAGTAATTTCCCTGAAAAGGTTGATTACCCTAAAAGTGCCACCTCCAGTAGAGTGTCCTATATTATATTAATCATGCACCATACATGATATTTGAAATAGTTGGCCCAAGAGAAAGGACTTGAACTAATCCAATGCAAAAAAACTGAATGATATTATCTTTAAAAGTTAATCCTAGAGAGCCCCTCAAAGTTGGGAGAGTTCTGCCAGTCCCTTGAGTGTATAGCCAGGGAAGGGACTGGGACCAATCCAAGGAGTAACACAGTGGTAAAAGCTGACAGGTGCATGGTACCAACTTTTCTTATTCAGAAAATCATAGAAAATCATGTATCAACGGCAGATCAATAATAGTTGCATATCTGGATTTCACTTGACCCCCCCCCCCACCATCATTTTGAGATATCATGATAAATTCCAACCATTTTTTAAAATTGCGATGTCCTCCCTAGTCCTAGTGAATAAGTCACTAATGTTGCATCAAATCATCATCAATATAGGCCAGAGGATTTAACTTGTCAGTGTTACAGTGGTGGATCCAGAATTTTCTAGAGGGGAGCCCAAACCTGGCCAACCTGGAGTGATTGTCTGTACCCGCGTGCACCACAACTGAAGTCCAGCGGCCATACTATAAGGAGGTTGGGGGCATGCCATCCCCCAAAGACAATTTTAATGGTACACACTTGAAATGGTGCCTTCCCGCACATTTTGGGACACAATATTTTATGACTCAAAGCTGTGTCTAGTCTTTATCATTTGGCTTGGGAAATACTTTCTTTATGAAAGTATGCTTTGACAATTATCCGAAGAAAATTGAGGAAATGTTGAAGTTTAAAATTGTATTCATTCTGCTACTTTTGGAGAGGTAAGGACAGAGGAGGTGAATCCAGGATTTTGAGAAAGGGGATGGGGGTATCATTTGGGCTATAGATTTGAGGAATCTTAATTAAGATTCCGGCTGGCAGACTGTTCGACAGATTGGCAGTTTGACAGATTGGCGGCTCGACAGAATTTCTACATTTTCGGGACTGTTCGCAGGACTGTTCAACATATTTTATTTTTCAACAGGACCATTCGACAGATTGGTTGTTTGGCTATTAACTTTGGTTCTAGTTGAAATATTCGCACAATTCTTGCAGATTCGGAAGCCACGATTCAAGAAGGATATAATAGTATAAGAGAGTGAGCATTTATGCTCTTTTAAACTTTTTCTAAAATATATTTTAGAAAACTATTGGAAGAATCAATCTCATTAGAACGAGTAACAGCTGCTTATAGAGGCTAAGTGAAGTGTAGTGTTTCTGTTGATATGAAAGTCGGGGGTCCTGCCCACGAACCCCCTTCATTTCCTTTTTATTCCTTGAAGGTTGTGCCCCCTAACTCACCTTTTCCTTTATGTTTCTGTCATTATTAAAACCAAACCAAAGCTACTGCCGCCTGCACAACAGATACTGCCATCTGCACCAGAGCCACTTTTCCTTTCCCTTTCATGGTTATTCAAGTGATACTAATATGACGGAAAAAACACCAGGAATTTCTCCTACAGCTCAATTCATATCTAGAATTGTATCTTAGCTGTTAATCTTAATTATCCAAGTCTGTCGAACAGTCTTATAGATAAATTGAATCTGTCGAACAGTCCCGAAAATTTGTCCAACAGACTCGAAGATTCTGTCAAATTGTCCTGTCCAATGGTCCTGTCGAACAAGTAATCTGTCGAATTGTCCCTTTCCCATCTTAATTTGGGGACATATTTCATAAGGGAAGGTCAGCGACTTTAGTAGGGGAGGGGATTCTGGGAGCTCTCCTGACCCATTCATTTACAGTCACTTGACGGGTGATTTCAAGTCAAGCTCTTTGATTCTCACTCCACTGAATGAGATGTAGTTGTCCCCTTTCTTTCCCTCTTTTCTTCCCCTTTTCCCTTTTTTTGGAGGGTAAATAAGGGTTAATTGCATGGTTATTTTGTATCAGGATGATCAAAAGGCATTTTTCTAGTCTCAAAGAAAATGAACCACTCCGTAAAACTGGTGTAGGTCCATGGAAGTCAAACGCCTAATTGATGTTTTAAAGGGGTGTACCTCTCTTCCTAAATCGTAAAATTTTCTGCCAGGCTTGTTGAGTTATATAACACTACAGTTAAATTTAGAATCACCCAAGCACAGTCCCTGAGATCCAGGCATGTCCTAGCCCTGTAGGATCGTATTCCCTAGCAAAGTACCCCAAAAATAAAGGCTCAGGCAACCAAGAAATAGGATGCTGGTTGTTCCCTTTCAGCAATTCACTGCTCTACATAAGTTGCACTGGTGTGACCAGCAGTTAGACTATGACTGTCGTAATATAGGGCTCCTAGGGATTAGGCCATGGGCGCGGCCATGTCCAACCCCCGGTGCTTCCTTTGGTTGCCTCTAGATGGGGCCTAAGTCAGGATAGTGATTGCTTCAGTCTGTGTTAACCTGAAGACATGTGAATATCATTGGCCCTCAGTAACTAGGCCTACTCACTGAAGTCCTGGGAATCACTTCAGACAGAAGCAATAGTGGCCTGCCCTGTGATGTCATAACCCCCGGTTAGCTGCTCTACCTAGTGGCCAAGGACCTGTACTGAAGGTTCTCAACTTAGCACAGGTGGTGCTGCTAACAACGGCCAGATGCCCTACAGGTCACGTGGAATTAAATGGCGCCATCTACCGAGTCATTATGGTATTCTGGTCTACATTGAAGGGAGTTCTGGCTGCTGATTGGGTTATATTTCAGATGAAACAAAAATGGCTAAAATTGTGAAAAAATTCACAGGTGTTCCCAAGTACCCTTTAGATAGAATAGTACATGTAGTTTTATGTAAAGGGTTGGGGAATTTCTGAGGCATGCAAAAACTGATGTGGCAAAAGGTTGATTTTAGGCCCAAAACAGGGCAAAATGGGACTACCTGTACATAAAAGTGACTTTCTTGAGATTTTCAAGGTCAACTCATTTATTGAGGCTGAAACATTGTGTGTGAGGGATTGTTTAACTAGACTAGGGCTAAGACTATGGCCAAATTTTTTTGTTATTGGCTGATTTTGTGTATCATGCTATATAGAAACATAGAGGAATAATAATTGCTTCCTCGTGACCTATACAATACTATTGAAACCCACCAGTGCACTGACTGTCTAGACTGCCACTACACTCTAAGAACAGTGTGTTACGTTTACACACTTATTAACACGCTTTTCTGCAGCCACTTTTGACACACATTTTGGTGTAACACACTATACGCTAAACACTCTTTGCCAAAAGTGTGTTGATCTCAAAAGTGTGTTGCAAATTTGTGTGTATAACCTCTCACGCATGTTCCCGCAACACACTGTTCTTAGAGTGTAGTGTGTCTACAGAAAATGGTATACTCCCCTTTGAATAGACCACATCCCATGGATTCGGTTTAAAATAAACACTTAAATACACAAGGATTCCTTTCTGCATTGTGTATCAGTAGAAGCCTATATAATAGTTTAATTCATTTTAGGAGGTTATCATGGTTTTATAGAATGTTCCATGCCAAGTCAAGCCAAGTCAAAAATCACACAAAAGACAAATAAATTTGCACTTCAGTTTTTTGAGAGCATGAATCAGGATCTAGGAAATACCTGAAAGATATTTTCTAAAGATTTTATCAAGACATGCCTTGAGCCCACCACAAACCCTGTCTTGTTTTCCCTATAAAAACTCCATTTGAACTCCTTTTTTTCAAAAGCAGAGCTTGATTCACAATATGAGGGACTTTCATAAAGCATTATTTAAAGTCACAATCAGCCCACAAAAAACCCAACCATTCATTTCCTACAAATAGTGACAATGACCTTTTCATACTTTTAGTCAAGAATCTTAATAGAGAGCATCAGAGATATTTACAAAGTGTGTTCTAAAATTCACTTAGGCCAACTGGGGCGCTGTAACAGTCTGGAAAGCCGCCAGTCTCAGAAGACGTGCAGGTTGATAAATTAAGTACAATAAGCTGATGTCTTAGCCTATATAAGTGCAGGGCTGTTTGTTTTTTGCCACATAATCCTATATCAATATAATGTACATTCATGTAGGCCTATATATAATAGTTTCACCAATCACTTAGGATATAATCTGCATCAAACATACATGTAGATGTAAACATAGTGGCCCAAAAGATATGTCAAAAATAAATGGAATTACAATCCAAATTTCATTCAGATGATTCTAGATATAGCTGAGATCAAAATATCTGGAGACAATTTGAACATATATATAACGGTTATAAGGAATGGGTGGTTAGGTATCCACCTCCCAAGGGCCTGAAGAGACCGTGCACAAGACCCTGCTGTACCGGGGTCATGGGTGGCTGAGCACGGCGTCCTGTGTGGCTAGAGGCGGCCTCTGTAAGGGAGGAGCCATCTGAGCACGGGAGCCTTCTGAGAACGCGACAGCGCCACCAACGCCCATGGAGTTGCCCATCCCAAAACGCAGCCATGTCCAACACTGCCCAAGGCCAATCCAATTAGACACCAGCTGGTACATTGACATCAACCGTAATTGAGGAGGGTAGATGATAATGTACTGTAAGGAGGATCGTTGCCACAATTACCTTCCTGGTATGTATACATTTGTTTTAACAAGCTCACTGTGTGTGGCCCTAGACTCCTAAAGTACAAGGCGACATGCACCATTTTGGGGCTTAGTGACATGGGACAAGAAGGAAAAATGGATAGTGAGTGACATGGGACATTGGCAATTTCTTCAGAATTGGCGGATCCAGGGGGGCGAAGGGCCTTGCCCCCCCCCCCCCCCCCCACCAAAAAAAATAATTCCTAGTATAGGGCCCATGCATGGCAGGGGGGGGGGGCTGTGGGAGGGGCCCATTCCATACAGATTTTAACATTGCTTAATGACTGGCAATACATATGACTATGGAAAAGTGGTGATTGTCCCCCTCTCCCTGTCCCACGGGTTCTGATTAAGGGCCCTGCCCCTGACCCTAGTACTGAGTAGATACTCATGCAGAACCATTGCCATAACAATCACCCATGTAAACTCTGGTACCTGTAAATGAATGGGTCAGTGGAGCTCTCAGAATCTACCAGAATGCACCATTTTCCTTCTATATTACAAAATGTCCCTGGGGCCATACCCCCAGACCCCCCTACTAAGGTCACGATGCCTAGCTTATGGAATATGTGTCTCTCTAATGGTACCAGAATATCTATAATATATGACTTCAGTATGTCCTTAATTCTCTTCAGATTGTGTCCAAAAATGCGTGAGAATCCATCATTTCAAATCTAGATCATCAAAATCTTCACTTGCGGTGGTCGGGCGAACAGACAACCACTCCAGGTTATCCAGGTTTTGCCCCCCCCCCCCTTTAGGAAATCCTGGATCCACCACTGCTTCAAATCGATATGGTAACATGGCCATCTCTTAAAATCGATATGGGACATAGGGAGCCACACATCAAGGTAGTCTATAGCCAACATGTTCACATCTGACTTACTTCTATTCAACCGCTAACATACATGTCTTACTAACTAATTCTTAGACCTCCCAAGTGTCCACGTCTCAAATGATACCCTCGTTAAAATCAGAATTTACCCCTTTGTATACAAAGCCCCTGAAGTACTTCCTATGGGAGTGTCACCGGTAGCCCGTCACAAAGAATCAATTTAGACACCGGATTTAGATTTGTAAAGAGTTATTTTCATGTATCAAATGGATAGATGTACAGAAAACTCAGTCACCTTAAACCCCCAACGCCCCTATATATAGGGCTGAGTACCTGTCCCGCTCCACTCCGACTGTTGCTGGAGGGGTAGCAAGATTTGAGCCTTTAAGTGGGTGCGATTGTGTACAACTGCCCTTGGGAAATTGGAGCACCTTTAACCTTAATATTTTCTTTAACCCTTTAAGGGCCGCAACATGCTTTGAAGTGCAATTCTCACCGAGAATGTTCAGGTGATGATTCTAACACGGTTCTAGTCTTCTAATGGGTAAATCTTGAGTGGTGAGAGTTATGGTTTGAAGGATTATTTAAAAGCTCACACGGTTTAAATGGCAGAAGAAGGTAGAGCAGAGCAATGTATGGCAGAACAAGGCAGGGCAAAGCAGCATGAGTTGATTATGATAGGTAGAGATGGGTTGTTGGGGGGGGGGGGGGGGCTGCACCATCAACTTCGGGCCGGTGTTTCTTATCCAACCAATCCTCCACACTGTCGCAATGCTGGTGGGTATCGATCTCAAGTATGAACATACCTGCAGTGTATTGATGACATTAAACGCTTCAATGTTGTAATAATTAACTGCAAGCCTGCTGGGATGTATAACTTACACAGTGCCCAAAGTGTACACATTTCTTGTTACAAATAGTTGACTTAATTAGTTATCGATCTCAAGGATGAATATACCATCTCTCTGTTGCTCCCATTGTTTCAGACATATTGTTTTAACGCATTGTCTTTGCCTATCTAATTAGTACTACACTAAATACCTGTTTTTCTGGAAGATTTACCATTTGATAGTAATCCTATATCTAATATCTTTTGTGATTGCTAATGACATCAACGAATATTGTCTATCCATTTAAATTGATTGTTGTTCAGTCAAAACCTTTCCAACTCAAAATAAAACACATGTATCATAGTGTTAATTTTGATATTGACATGCATAACATCAAGTTGGTCACCTTTTAAAAAGGGTCTACCATCGAACAGAGATATTGGCATAGATATTAGATGATGTATTAGAAAATGGAACCACGTAACTATCGTCGATGAGGACTACACTGAAAAAGTAAACTTGTCTCCAGACTCGTCGAAGTGACTATCATAAAATAAACGAGTCAAAAGTTGTCTAACCTATCAGGTTACCATCCCACAAATATAATCTGGAGCTGGCAAATGTCAGGTTTCGGGCTGACTCATTTATTTTATGACCGTCACTTGGAAGAGTTTGGAGACAAGTTTACTTTTTGGGTGTACATATAATATATCAATTAACAAAACACCAAAAAAAAAGCTCCGAATAAGTCTAGGTTTCCCAACTACAAAGAAAGTTTAGAAACAAAATAGGACAGGGTACTTACCATAGTAGACTAGTGTCCTTATTATATATCGGGCAGATGCACTGTAGACGCTGTAGATGAGTAATCTGCTCTTGAGCTGCTCCTCCTTGTTTTATTACTGTATCCTGTTAATCACCCTTCCTCCTGTTACCTGCTCTAAGCACGATAAGTAGCAATGGTAGGTGTTCCTGTGGCTTATCTACCTTCAGGTGTGTGGCCGCCACTTAGAGCTGCAGAGTGCCCGTGTGCTGTCCGCCCTGGAGGAGCCCCCTCCTTAAGAGCCCCCTGGGAGTGGCACTGGCAGGAGCGTGGCGCGTGGCCTGGGTAGCGAGCAGCTCAGGTGGTCACCAACTACTAAAGTTCCAGAGTTCCAGTGTAGTATGAAGTTGAGCAGCTCACTATACTGGTGGTTGTACTGCGGGGGCAGCCCTATGTGGAGTAGCGCTCCTTCTGCATATGAGCCACAGGGAGCGGTCTTTGTCATGCTTTATCATCAGCCAAATCTAAGCCCAGCATATTCTCCAGCCCTCTGCTGTTCTGTCAAGGAACTTTATAACCTCTACCAGGTGTCGTGGCTTGTTTATATGGAGATGGGATTCTCTTGGGAGAAGTGGGTGTAGGGAAGTTAAGAGTTGGAGCCCGCCACATGCGTGGTTCGGCGTCCGCGCACACCTCTCGACCAATCAGAAGGCGCGGTTGATTAGCGCCGATGGGGAGCACGGGAGGGGACATGTGCTGACACCTGCCGGCCGGATGTACCGACAGGTCGGATGTGGGCCTGGTGCATGCTGGGGCAGTGGAGGGAGTTTGCTGTGCATTGTGGGGATTTGAGAATGGGATCGAAAAGAGCGAGGGTTTAGGAAGGAAGACTTTCGGAGGAGGAATATATAGGTAGATGGAGAACTTGGGAGAGAATGTGAGGACTATGTGGTAGAATTCAATTTAAACCGTTATTCCAAACTCTGTTGTAGTACGAAAAGATTTAGTTGTATGCCTTATTCATAATGTGAATAAGGCATACAATATAATATAAGGGCATGTAACAGCACCTTGATTTAATACTATGGCCTTTTACATGAACGCAGCACGGACAATTAACTACCTAGTGCTTCATCCATGCATCATATGCCGACATTATACTATACACTGCAAACAGGCAGATTGTCTACTCTACCAAAGAGTCAAGGTGATTCACCAACGCAGTACCAACGTGCTACTCCCGTGTTACTCGTTGGGTTGCAGTTATTGAGGACCTGAGTCAGGGCCTTGAGGCATCACCCAATGTCCTTATAGCGTTTAATGAATTGTAAATTAAATTATTTACATATATATGGTATTTCGCATCCAATATGCCATACACAAAGGCTGTATGGGCTTTGATGGTCTCCTCATAGTGATATAGTGCTTAGACAATACAAAGGATATTATGAAGCTATTATATGTGAATTACCCTGAGGCATGAGATCATGTAGAGCTAACCTTGTTACAGTGCTGTACTTCATCATGAGATCCCTAGGAGAGGTTTCACGGTCTGATCAGCTGAATATGATAAACGTGAGTTATCGCCTGCTTTGAGAGCGGTCATTATTTGACAACGGGGGTGGTCGATTGTTGGTCTCTGTGCAAGCGTGCAGAACATTTTCCGACCCCTCCCTCTTTGAAACTACAGTAAAACACAGTTATATTTACTGATGAAGGGTGTGACCCCCCCTCCCTTTCTAGAGTACTGAAGTATTTCTGTTCTCTCTCAAAATTCCCCCTTCTATATAAGGGTCAGCATTTCTGAAATCCCCTCCCTAATCCAGCCCTCTCCCCCCCCCCCCCCCCGTTGTTAACTACTTACCACTCCCTTGTCGTGTGGGTGGCAGTGTGACATGATCACTCAATTCTAAGGACGCAAGCCGATCACCAAAGAGGTTTATGGCAAATGCTATGACGTTCAACTGCCGCGATGAATTGCATATTCCATTATTGTCTGATATTGGTTCACTATAATTTTACTTGATCAGCAATTATGGTTAATTTTACCAGAAATGCCGACAGTGACGCCTGGATGTGGCTGTTACTTACATTATGGGGAGTGGTGGAGGTTTGCGATGCATTGGGATGTGGGGAATAAGTTCGAATAGTGTGAGGGAGAGAAATCTAATATGATTTGTATTGTGTATACGAGCAGTGGAAACGCAAACTGGTTTCCATCGTGAATGAGCATATGAAACACAAAGGTAAGAAGAGAGTGAGGGTCGACAGTCGCTGACACTGCATTAGTGCACTGTGGCCATGCATGAAGATGACTCTTGCAGTATCATGTACTCGCTAATACAACATCGGTTGTTCCACCCGACTCCATTATACAAGCCTGGATACACAGGCCCTATGATGGAAACTAAAGCTGCATTGTAAAAAGTTGTTGTTCCTGAACAGCAAAATGTGCTGTAACTGTACAATACTTTAGCTGTAAAAAAACAATACAGCAAATTTTGCTGTACATGTACATGGCTGTTAGATGCAGGTTCGAATCCCATAACCAGCAACCAGAGGGAGAGGGATCCGAGTGGAGAGCTTGGAGGAAGTATACTCTCGTTCCCAAATCCTTCCGAGGGAAGGCTCTGGTAACAGCCAAATGACCTTGAACTTTGGATTTTGCTGGGTCTGGGCAACCCCTGCTGGTAGGCTGGAACCAGGAAACAGGAACAGGAAATGGAACCAGAATGTATGATGGTAGTTTTTGGTAGTTTTACCATCAGCCTTTCTGGTTCCATTTCCTGTTCCTGTTCACTGGTTCCAGCCTACCAGCAGGGGTTTCCCAGACCCAGCAAAATCCCAACATTTGGCAGTTACCAGAGCCTTCCTTTGGAAGGATTTGGGAACGAGAGTAGGAGGAAGTACCATACTCCACATCTCCAAGGAGATTTTTTTTCACTTATTCTCCATCAGTTATCAACACATAGAAGAAGAAAAATAGTACATACTAAGTACCCATCTCTTGATAAGGAATTTATATAATTTATGATGTTCATTTGTCATTGGCATCAGAGTGGGTTTCAGCTCCAGAAATAATTATGATCTTTACAAAAGCCTATCGATACAGGCTACATATAATTATAAGTGACTGTCCCGCTAGCTCAGTCAGTAGAGCAGCGGATGATGTAGTCTGAGGATCAGAGGTTCAAGTCCCGACAGGGAACACTCACGCAAACTACATTTCTCCTGTTGCAGTTACTCCTTTTGAAATATGCAGAATATAAGACCAGTGCATCTGTATAATCTGCAGAAAAAGTGGTCAAATTTACTTTGAAAAACTTAGGCTCCCTAATTTTATAGTTTTATAGCATGACATTCTGGGTAAAAATGTAATGTTTCGGGAATGTGTAGGAATAATTTGTCATAATCTTATTGTTGTATTGGTTAAAATTAGTATGCAAAGTCGGAAGAAATTTTTCTTACTCTCTCAGAAAATTGTTCATTTCAATTTCTAATATGTCCTTATAGCGTTTAATGAAGCATAATTTTAGTGTTTTGGACCTTTGGACATAAAAAAAAAAGCAAAAACTGATTAGATTTCGCATTCGACGCATGGCATGATGGGTAAAATAATCAAAATCTGGCTATGAAAGGTTTTCATTAAATACCCTCGGCTGCTTTAAGCAACATGAAGAGCTCTATAGTTTTTAGGGCAATTCATTAGTAAATAATGCCAATGTACTAAGTCATGATTACAAATAGGAAATATTATTACCCGTTACAAATATCAACTTTTAAAAGTGCTCCAATATGAGCTCATTGTGATATATCTAAGCCATATATGCGCAGAGACCTGCGCAGTTGGTTCATTATCAACAGATAGCGACCAACCTTAAACATGGTGGTAGAATAGGGAGTATAGGTAATACTGTATTTTATATATTGGTAATTATGTCTTATCTCGTCAAGACTACATAATATTTATATTTAATATTGTGTTGAATTATTGTTTATCAAGATTAAATTGTCGTTGAAATATGGACTATATTCACCATTGACATTTCAATCCTAGTTTAATGTCCAATGCTCAACTAACGACCAAAGACAACATTGAACATATTCATCAGGCAATGATATTGCTATATATCGATTAGTATAATTATAATATGTGAGAAACCAACCAAAAAGGATGCTGTGTGCGCGGGCACACCAATTAGTTCTTATGCTTGAGTTCCCATGGTATTGGTTTTCAAAATCTAAGTATTGTTTTAAGCATGAAGAGACAGTTCACAAGCCCACTATAGATCGGGGTACTTAGTGTAGAATTATGACCAGACAAATATACTTTAATTAACCCGTCCTAGCCTAGCTAAAACGGCGCCGACCTATTTTGAAAAATAGAAATGTTTCTTTTTCAGACAATGAATTGTCTCTCCTTTTTAGAATCAATGTGGAAATTCGGCAACAGTTGACCAGTAGGCCCTAATATAATGTAGATATAAAATCCTTCTTTAAAACATATCCAACCTCCTGACAATGTTCTAATCATATTACCAGAAACACCCCTTGCCGTTTTTGGCCTTAGCCATTACACATCCACGTGCCATACACGGCTTCTGTTTCTCACAAAGGCAACCTGAGACAAACAATGGGTGAGCAGGCTCAGACTGGATCGTCTACGCCTGTACACTTACAGGTCGATAACAAAGAAACCTGAGATGGTGACTTTTATTGTGGGTGTGTTTTTAGTGGGAAATTGTTATTGTAGAGTACTGCGAGGTGCTTTAGGGATAAGGGTATTTTAGGACCATAGATTTGGCCACGCATATAGTTAAGTATTTTCAATTCAAAATATTCCCAAGTCGAATTTTCCACCCTCTCATAATACACGAGAGACAGTAGCTCAGTGACACTTCTCCATTACTTGGCTCATTTCCCTGATACAAACAGTTTATATCGTAACTCTTTTAGGGCAGCACAGTACATTTGTACATATTATAATCATGTGAGCCGTTTTATTAGAGTGTGCCTTGGTGAGCTGTAGTGCTATAGTGATAGGCACTCTCTTATGTAGTCAGTCCCCTGTGAGTCAGATTGCCGTGATATGGTGTGTTGGTTCATCAAAATACTCATTGATGAAAAGACATTTTTCAATTTATCTCCAGACCATTCTGTGCTCAACATGTTCAGCTATCTTTTTGGTTCAGCTTGAAATGATTTGGTTTATAGTTTTGTCGTAGTTCATGATCTTGTGACAAAATCAGCTCTTTTTTTGGTGTAAATCACTGCTATAGCACTGCAGCCTATGGGGAGCATGGTCATGGATTCAGTATTTTTTGTGCTCATTTTATACACCCAGGGTTCCCACATGTCATGGAAAGTCATGGAATGTCATGGAATTTGAAAGCTGTCTGGAAAGTCATGGAATGTCATGGAATTTTATAAAAAATTTGCCATGTGTCATGGAATGTCATGGAAAATGAAAATAATGGATTCAATTTCACAAAATATCCTAGAAATCTCCCATTTGCTTTCCCGATTTTATATTTTTTTCGAGGGCCAAGCCCCCCACCCCCACAAGAATGTTATATAAATGTCATGGAAAATTGAGATTTTTGTCATGGAATGTCATGGAAATGTCATGGAATTTCAATCTGAAATTTGTGTGGGAACCCTGACACCTTTCCTAAATAGATTCTGCTTAGATTCTTTTACAGTAGCGAGTTAAGATTGGGGCATTATCATTTCTTAAAAATGTAAGTTGGAATATTTTGTATTTAGGTGAATTTGTAGCTGTTGATCTTCGCATATGTATATGCCAGCATGTCTGGCAAGCAGCTGTCAAGTAGGTGGATAAGTGGGTGGATTACATAACTGACCTGTATTGTATTATATTGGTGAATTGTTTTTGCAAAACAAGGTGAAGGTCAGTCATTCGTGGCAGTGCACTCTGTTACCCTGCCTTGTTTCTGGACACGGCAGCGGCCACTGCCTGTGTGTGTGTGTTGGAGGGGGGGGGGTAGGACATATGTGTACATCGCGTTCAAATTTCAACAAGGTGAAATTTGCCTAAAAACACCCGATTTGGCGAGAAAAAAGTTCGAAATCGCAAAAACAGTGAAATTTGCCTTAAAACACCCGATTTGGCGAGAAAAAAGTTTGAAATCGCAAAAAAAGTGAAATTTGCCTAAAAACACCCGATTTGGCGAGAAAAAAGTTTGAAATTGCAAAAAAAGTGAAATTTGCCTAAAAACACCCGATTTGTCGGGAAAAAAGTTTGAAATCGCGAAAAAAGTGAAAATTTTAGTGAAAGGCAATATTACATAATAATATACGGTACATATATGTTGCCTATTATGCCAAGGCACACTCTTCTAGTACACAAAGCTGTTACTAATACTAATGATGTAGAGCTGGATGCTATATTTTTATTTCTAGATTTTAGATATAATAGGTGGAAGTGATCAAAATCTAGAAAAACCAATCACATCGGTATTGCCGAGCAGCTCTGAGCAATGGTAGTTTTATGTACTAATGCTTGTAACCATAAGAAAATACTTATAAAGTGTTGCCACCCTGTGAGGTTGATACATTCTTGAAGGGGTTGGTACCAATGAAACGTTGGCCAGGTAGTGTCAACGCTGCAATGGTGCATCATGACATCAGATCAACGTGAAGCATGCAATCCTTAAAAGGTTAACAGGATATCCTCACTTGCAAGCAGGTGCTCTGGTGGGCCGGCTGTGTCAATCTGGGAGATAACATTAGAAATAAGATATCTTGAGTCTTGACAGCCACTGCTTTGATGTGAAAGCATTTTCAATAATACAGTTCTCATTTCCCATTGCATGTCTATTTTGGTCAAGGTTCGTTTTTCGGATGAAAAATATATTTTTCTTTGGCACTAGAGGTATTCGGGGAGACCGGGCTGATCCACCATAGTAGTATTGTTTGTATCGGAACGGGACTATGCTTAAGTACTGTTTATTACTCATTGGACTTGCAGCCAATCAGAGGCCTCCATTTGACCGGAAGTGACGTCACATGCCCATATAAGGGCATACCGGAAGTGACGTCATGTGACCTTGACCTACTTAGAGGTCAAGGTCATGACCCCAGCCAATCAGAGGCCTCAATTTGACCGGAAGTGACCCCCTCATTTGCATAATGGGTCACTTCCGGTGTACCAGCCAATCAGAGGCCTCCATTTGACCGGAAGTGACCCCCTCATTTGCATACTAGACCACACCCCCGTGCCCGGAAGTGACCTACTTAAGATGACTGGAAGTGACGTCACGTGACCTACTTAGGGGGGGATTAGCGATGACTGGAAGTGACAGAAGTGACCCAATTAAAAAACAAAAGTGGTCACGTGACTGGAAGTGACCACCTAATTAACATGTCTGATGATCACCTGCTGTTTGCTGTATGAAGTTTTTTGTATACGCTCTCATTGAACACCTTAATCTCCTAATGACACTTGATCCTCTTATAGATGTAACACACCTCCAGATCAAAAACACGATTTGAATCCAGGGTGGAAGGAAGGATCCAGCTGGAAACAGGATTAGCTCACTCTCTCTTAAGCAGCTTATCTCCAGAGGTGTGTATAAGGGGGGAAGAAAAAGAATGTCATTCACTCACACTTTCTCTATAACCCTCACCATGAGTAGTATAATAATAATATGTATCAGAGTCTGAATGTACACATCAGACATGTCAGAGGAGGATCTTTTTGATTTCTTTAGTAGTTAATTAACTGGGGGAGAAGAAGAAGGGGGGAGGGGGGTGCATAGTGGGAGAGGGGGGAGGGGGGGCCCCTTTTGGGGTGGGGGGGAGGGGGAGGGTGGAGGGGGGCACTTTGGGGGGGGGGGAGGGGGCACTTTGGGGGGGCCCCTTTTAAGCTAGTAGTGAAGGGGGGAAAAAAAGAACTTTACTTAATTAAGAGACTCGCCTCCTCTTCGGAGGCGAGTCTCTTAATTCTTTTTTTCTGTTTAGATTTCGTAGGAAAATAAAAACAACAATTTTCATTTTTTATTTCTTATTTTAATTTTGAATCGTTTGACTAATGTATGTTGACCCCGCGGTAAATCACCTACGACAACCTATCCTACGACGTCCTCGTTGTCCAAACGGAAGAAACACCTAGCGTTTTCCACTGAGAACCCTCTCAACTCTTCTGAGAGCTGCTATATCATCGGTCAGTAGCTTTGTGGTCTTCAACATTTCCGTCAGTAAAATTCTGCTTTGCGGCGTTATATTCATTGCTTTACACGCCAACTGACAAGTAGGAGAATGTCTGAAATGTTCCACTGTGACGTCATCGCTGTCTAACCACGTGTGTATAGTGACTCCACATTGAAAGCATTGAACAACATCCTTACCACCTATGTAAAAGAACCCGTGAGCGGCGAGAGTCTCTGCGAAAGAGCGTGGTCTATAGCACCCAAAGGCGTTGAACGTGTCCAGTCTCCTCCCTAAATCCGCGAAAGCCATGTACTTGGCCAGCCTGTGGTCGTCGCACATGATGGTAGTATGGTGGTGGATAGTCAGTCAGTCAGTCAGTCAGTCAGTCAGTCAGTTAGTTGGTCGGGTAGGTAGACAGACACGTAGCCAGGTAGGTAGGTAGGTAGGTAGACAGGCGGGTCGGTGCTTTTTCCCCCTGACTGCGCTCCATATGAGACACTAACCAGTGACGTGACGCGAGTGAGTGTTCTATATGGTTGTGTTTAAAACGCCTCTCCCATCGGTTGACTGCACACCCTCTGAAGACGACGTCAACGACGACGACACCACTGCAGACACACACTCCTGTGTAGCGACTTAAGATTTGATTGTGCGCCGGTGCGCGACTTCTATTTTTCTTCTTTCACAAGTGTATTAGAAAGGGTGTGCTCGATGTTATATGCAACTACTCCCTTAAAAGTCATAGCGAGAGCGCCTTCCTTGGTGTTGAAAGTGAAGTAATATATGGATGACGACGTCAGACCTTCCCATCTGCTCCAACAAGACTCGAATGAGTTGAAAATGTGCACTGCGATGATCAGCTCGCCATATTTTCAACACTTCGAAGATCGGGCGAGTGAGGTCTTTTTCTTTGGATTGTTGAGCGATCCTATCTAACTTGTCAGACGACAAAGGTAAATACTGCCCCAAGTGTTTCCACTCGCTACCTAGTGATTCGGCCATGACGCTAAAGTATCGCTCCATTGTAGACAAGTCGGGATTGTCGTAATCCAACTCACACATTTTTACATTTCTTTAATATATTTGTTGCATTCGTATCCGATGTTTCCTGCTAGTACAATACCTAGTACATGTGACTGAGTGGCTGCTTGTGGCCTTATACTCCGCTATGAGTTGTTGTCCACGGAATTTAGTGAGTTTATAGAGAAGTCTTGTATAGACGACGTTCGTGGAAACCATTTCTTGACCATATTCCAATGAGCCCGATATGAAGCGTAACTTGACATACATGCATCACTATTAGTATTAAGTGAACCTGAGATGTTGTTGACTCAGCCCGTGTGTAGTTGGCTATAAATTGAAAAGATTCTTTGTAATGATGTGTTATAGCCAATAAAAATATTTAAACTTCAAAACTTCTTCTTGGTGAAAAAGTCTTTAGCAACAGATCTGGTCGAGCGATACCGATGAAGGCGAGGGTGAGCTCTCGCCATCTTGCATGAGGTGTAGTTATACGCCACCAAGCTTTGAACATCTCCGTACACATCTCCACCGTTGTCTTGTCACCGCCTACTAGGGTGTCAATACGGGCGACGGTCATGCCCAAGTAACCCCCCAACGCTCTCCAAGATCCAACTAGTTGCTGACCTATTTCATGAAGCAACTGATCGCTATATGCGAAGCCCGCTACCACCTCTCTTCTAACACCATTACCCTCAGCTGCTCTTTACAGGGAGAGAGCGCCTGTGCCATTGCAACTGTTTCACCTCTCATCTCGTCTGTAGGTAAATGACGTGGTGGTGGTGGTGGTGGTGGTGGTGCTACTGCTTGGTGCTGACGCCGGAGGTAGTGCCCAGGGGGCACAAAACATTGATTCAACGTTGAAAACTGGTTGATATAGGGTTACAGGGTAGATCAACCTGTTTTCAACATTGATGCAATGTTACAATTTCAACGTTGTCAACCAACACCTGTTTCAACATTGATGCAATGTTTGGATATCAACTTTGAATCGACCATGGGTTTTCCCACTTTTCCCACTAGGTGCCTCCACAACCTACTCCTTGGCATTTCTATCTCCATGCTACATCAATTTTCCCTGATTGTAAGCTCTTATTTTCTCAGCAATGTATATAATTGATCAAAATCTCATTCATTTTCATTGACAACTATGGTGTGTGCATTTGGTTGACATTTGGAATTAAATGACAAGAATACATGCATGGTTTCAGTAAGACACCCTTTATGTTGCTAAGAATGATGGATAAAGCCTCAGTCATGACCAGGTCAGTTTGAAATGGATGTGAATGCCTCTTAGCGTGATCATCAGAGGTCACATGTACCCCTACCCTGGATAGTGCTAGAATTAGCATTTAATCTTGGAGTAATGGGGATGGGGGGATGTTGTAATGAAAATATATAAATTGAAGGAATGGGTCTACATAAGAATACTGTATCTAATATACTGAATCTAAAATTATGCATCAGCAGTCAATATCAAATCAATGTAAATCATTTTATTATGTTTATTTGTTGTTGATTTACAATGGTCATATCAATGTTGAATCACTGATGAATGATCAACGTTGATGACCTCATCAATATCAACATAATGACAACCCTGTATCAACTGTTGATATCATGTTGCTACACACATTGAATCAACATTGAATCAACTGAAGTTTGCCCACTGGGTGGTGGTGGTAGATGTGGTAGGTGTAGTGGTCAGACGTGATATGGGTTTTACAACCGAAAAATCAGAGCTTTTTATACAGAGAATTTTAATCTCATTTCCATCTGCATACCCGACTTATCCACATGAGACTTTTCATCCGCTCATTAAGAGCTTATGAGGAGGACGCGTGGTATTTGGCTTTCCTTTTCATCTCCATCTGTGGAGGGCAGCTGGAATGTGATTTTTATACTTATACAGAGGATTTTAATCCCGTTTCCAACTGCATACCCGACTTATCCACATGAGACCTTTCATCCACTCATTAAGAGCTTATGAGGAGGACGCGTGGTATTCGGCTTTCCTTTTCATCTCCATCTGTGGAGGGCAGCTGGAATGTGATTTTTATACAACCCCTTACCGAGGGCGGATTGGTCTTTTTTCTAAACACATAAAAAAACTGAGCTCTTTTCCCTGAGGATCACTCTCCCTTTTATGATGTAACAGCAGAGGACAGGTGAAAATCGGATTTATAGACATCATATCGACTATTTTCCCTGAAGACCACTCTCCCCTTTTATGATGTAACAGCAGAGGTCAGGTGAAAAACGGACTAATAGACATCCTACTGTGATAATAGGCTTAGCGCTCTTGCTTCTAAGAGTCAGCAAAACCAGCAGGTATCCAGAAGCAGTGGTATATAAGGGAGGTGGAAAACCACCATTCACTCACTCACTCACTCTTTTCTCTACACACACCATCATGAGCAGAAGACCAACTAAGCTACAGCTACACAAGAAGACGCCGAAGAGGGGGCGTTTAGCGTCTTCCCTTGCTACTGAAGATGGCGCTATCACCACAACCTCAAGGTCTTATAACCTTCGTGGTGTAGCGAGTACTAGTGACGGTAGTACTAGCAGTGGTACTAGTGGTAGTAGTGTTACTACACCTACTACACCTACGCATGCTACTACTGCTACACCAACTGCACCTGCTACACATGCTGCTGCTAGGTGTGCTACTGGTACGGCTACAACATCGACAACAAGGACCCCTACTGTGCACCCCTTGCTTGCCACGGCTACACCTACTGCTGCACCTACACTGCTACACCTAGCTACTACTGCTAACGACCCTACTGCTGCTGCTGCTGCTACTGCTGATGTACGTAGTGATACACTTACTACGGAGACCCCGACTGCTCAGGCTGCTGCTGCTGCTGCTGCTGCTACTGCTGCTGCTACTACTACCGACATCAGGTCCCCTCTCACAACAGAGTGTCCTTACTGGCAACCGGGTTTTTACCTCCCCACCACTGTTGCTGATTTTGATGAAGACCGTCATCAACCGCAGCACGTTGGAGAAGGGGCCGCTCCATCATCCTAAACCGACGCTGAATACACTTACATTGATTTCAACACTCAGTTCGTGCACCACGTAGTAGTAGGAGTGGAGGAGGCGGAAGAGGAGGAGAAGGCGGAGGAGGAGACAGAGGACGAGGAGGAGACAGAGGAGGAGGACGAGGAGGAGGCGGCGGCGGTGGAGACAGAGGACGCGGAGGGGGGTGAGGAGGTTCAGGTGTTTTTTCATGCTCCCCCCTCCTCGACGACTTATGACCCCGCCTTCACCACTACCGGCACGGATGTTGCTCCTGTTGTTGGCTCTGCTACTGATTCAGCTCACCCTGATGGTGATACTCTTCTTGTCTTGAAACCTTCTAAGAAGGGTCGCAACCCGAGCTCCAAGAAGAGAAAAAGAGAAGAAGAAGGAGCAGAAGAAGCAGAGAATGATGTCACGAAGGTTCGCATGTTAGACTTCTTCGATGGTTTGAAGTTCAAGATCTGGTTGGATGAGGTTAGACTGTCCAGGGAGCGCTACAGCATCAAACACACGACTCCAAACCCCACCAAACAAGTGCGCTTCACCATCGACGGACTGCTCAAGCTAATAGCGAACATCGCCAACATCCACCAGGTGGCACGGATACGCGAGGCGGCGGCTACCCAGGGCCTCCCCTTTCACAAACCTTGGTTTATGGTGTTGGACGTGGAAGGGAAGTGTACGCCGCGGTCAGCTACTACAAGGGTAAGAACGTGATCCACGTGCGCAAGTACGAAGGCGTCGACAAAACCCCCACACTGGAGGGTGTGACGCTGTCCAACAAGGCGCTCAAAGAGTTGGATGACAAAAGAGAGATTATTCTCAAATTTCTCGGTAGAGTTCTGGAATGAGAGGTACGCACGAACACACGCACGCGAGATAGTGTTTGACGGATGCTGCGTAGACAGAAAGAATAAGAGAGATAGGTAGATAGATAGATAGATAGATAGATAGATAGATAGTTAGTTAGAAAAAGATAGCTAGCGATAGATGGTTAGGTAGATGAAAAAAATAATAAGAATAATTTTCTCTTCACATAATATATCGGTAACTCAGTGAAAACATGTCGCAGTACGTCTGCGAAAAGTGTTTCAAAAGTTTTAAAAGGTCGTACAATCACGACAGACACGTGGAACAATGTAAAGTAATACCGAGGTTTTGTCCTCTATGCGGCGAAGGTAGTTGTAGAAAAATCACCTGTCGACGCGAATCTCTCAACGGAGTAACTATCCCTCCGATGATATGCGCTATACCGAACGGTGAAGAAATATTCACCGTGAATTGGTCTGCAATACAAACAGGTGTCAGGGTGCACGGGACTCGTGTGAGTGTGACAAACTTAAGACTACCAACCGGTGAGTTGAGTGACGCTGTAGATACTATGCGACACATTCACCTAACGCAAAGATTCAGATACAAAGTAGGTTTGTCGCTAGGTTTAATATTACAACACAAAGAGGACAAAAGCAAACTACGCTACTTTCACGCCTCCCAAAACAACACAACTCTTATACAACCACTTCCCACCATGATTACTTCAGAAACTTTAGAAGAGCTCCTCTAGCTCATGCAAAACACCATCACTTGCGAAGAAGTACGGAAACTTTGCGACTGACACCAAGTGGCACGTTCTTTTCCCCACCAATTTGAACATTTGCGTTTACATGGGACCGGGGGAATTTCCCATAGGCGGTAGGGTTACCCACTCGGGTCGAGTTGGAAAAAGAAGCGGTGTGTTAGATTTTCCCAACGCGGATAAACTGTGCGTCTTTCGCTGCATTTCCTTTCACTTATACAAGACTGGCAAACACGCTTCGGAATTGTTACGTCAGTTCGATCCCACTGCCAAACCTGAAACCTTTCCGGGTTTGAACATCCGCAACTTACCCGCGTTAGAGAATTTGTTTGATATACAAATAGCGCTTTACACCACGCGTGCAGTGAGAGGACAGAAGTTGAAAAGACGAGTTAGTCTGATCAGACCACCTTCGAAAACTCAGGCCGCCCGAGGTAAAGTCAACCTACACCTGACGGCGAAAGACGGTTTGCACGTGTCTCTGGTTACGGATTTCAACGCATACGCAGGCATCTACGAGTGTTGCAAGTGTAAGGCGGCGTTCACCACCGAGTTCTTACTGAAAAGACACAGGAATCAGCTTTCCTCTTGTCGACAAGTCAAGTTGAGATATGTGGGTGGAATCTACCACAATTAGAAAACGATTTTTGAAGCGCTAGCAGATTTCTCCATTTTTCCCCCTGACAACGATTTGGGAATGTACCCTTACAGGATCACCTTCATTTTTGAGGCTTTCTTCAGAGCGTCCAAAGAACCATCCACCGAACATGTGTCTGTGCTGTGGGATCACGTCCCTTTGTAGGCTAGCGTCGCATCCGACTTTCCTGGGTGGGAGGGTACGGTCTGCTTCGTGAGAGAATCTGACGCAGATTCCGACCCTTTGTTGGATAGAGTTTTAAATCACATAAACGACACCGCCAAAGTCATCGGGGCGAGGATGCTAGAAGTTTACCAACTGATGTTAGCGAAGTTAGATGCAGCGATAGGTGAAGCTCTCCTGCTAGAGGAGGCGGTGTTCAGACTTTCTCCGGGTACAGGCGACTTCACTGCAACTCGACACAGACACCCATTGGTTCAACTGAAACAGAGGTTTTTGAGATATTTCCGTCAAGTTCCGGTCGTAGGTTTCAACTCGGGGCTCTACGACTTGAACCTGATCAAAATACAGCTTCATGCGTTCTTCTCCTCCAAAGACCGAAATAAAGAAGAATTCAGCGTCATAAAGAGAAGTAACCAATACTTGGCAGTTTACACACAGCACAGGGTTTTCTTGGACGTAGTAAACTATTTGGCACCGGGTTACAATTATGTGAATTATTTGCTAGCTTTCACCAGAAATCAAGAGAAAGGTCACTTTCCTTACGAATGGATGACGTCTACCAGGAAACTGGAAAACAGAACACTACCACCGAGATCGGCTTTTGACAGCAAACTGACCGGTACCAAGATGACCGAATCCGACTACGCCAAATGTGGAAAAGTTTGGTCCGACAAGAACATGCAAACTGTGAGAGATTACTTGATCTACTACAACAACAAAGACGTGAAACCTTTCATAGAGGCTCTGAACAATCACGCTAAATTTTTCAGAGATCGCGGAATTGACATGTTCAAAGACGGAGTCTCCCTTCCGGTTTTGACTTTACGGTTCTTGTTCCAAAACACAGAGGCGATGTTCGTAACATTTCCCCTGTTTGACGCTCACCTCCACTCTCTGATCAAAGAAAATCTAGTCGGCGGTCCTTCGATAATCTTCCATAGATTTCACGAGAAGGGTACCACACAAATAAGGAAGCACAAGTATGGCGAAGAAGCGAGAACATGCGAGCACATCCTAGGAGTAGACGCTAACTCGCTGTACTTGCACTGCATGAGCAAAGCACATTGCACGGGTTATTACGTGGTGAGACGTCGTGAGACTGGGTTCAAAGCCGAAATTAGACAAAAACACTCTCAGAGCGCTTTGGAGTGGCTACGCTTCGTAGAGCACGCTCGCGATGTGAAACTATGCCACGCTTTGAACGGCGGCGAGATGGTTCTAGGTTGTCATAGAATTCGCATCGACGGGTTTCACCCGGTCTCTAATACGGTTTTCCAGTTTCACGGGTGTTGGTTCCACGCCCACGAGTGCATACCACTGCAGCGATATCCATGCGCTTCACTCAGGGATGAGAGACGCGACAGAACGGCTATAGTAAGCGCTTACTTGAAAGCACTAGGTTACAAGCTGATCGTCGTGTGGGAGTGTGAATGGAGACAGATGAAATGTCAAGATCCACAGGTTAAGACATCCGAACAACACTGGAAGGTTGAAGCTTTGAAAGTGTCTCAAAATGGTATGACTGAGAGCGACATCCTTTCCGCTGTCAAAGATGGGAACATGTTCGGTTTAATTCAAGTGGACATCACTACACCACCTCACCTACGAGAATAGTTTGAAGAGATGACTCCCATTTTCAAGAACGTAAACGTTTCGAAATCCGACATAGGAACTCACATGTCAGACTTTGCTAAGGAAGAAAAGTTGTTGAACACACCTCAGAGAAGTCTGATAGGGAGTTATCACGGAAAAAATATTCTCTTGGGAACACCGCTTCTTCAGTGGTATTTGGATCACGGTTTGATAGTCACCCAAGTACTGCTGTTCGTAGAATACCTTCCTAGACGACCCTTTGCCAATTTTGCAGAAGAAGTAACCACAGCGCGAAGACGTGGCGACGTGAACCCGAACGAGAAAATTATGTCAGACTGTTACAAGTTAATGGGAAATGCCACGTACGGTAAAACAATTTGCAACAAAGAAAGACACACCAATGTGAAATACACTTACGGTCGAAATTTCGAATTATTGACCAATTCGTGGCGCTTCAAAAAGGGGGCCGAGTTGACCTCGGATCTCTTTGAAGTCGAACTGCAACCAAAAACAGTCAAGAACAACCTCCCTATTCAAATAGGGTTCATGGTGTACCAGTACGCTGAGTTGAAAATGTTAGAGTTCACGTACGACTTTTTAGATGGATTCATCGATCGGCGCGATTATGCTCTTTGTCAAATGGACACCGATAGTCTTTACATGGCTCTCAGTGGTCAAACGTTGGATGACCTGGTAAAACCCGACCTGAGAGAAACGTACTTCAGAGAGAAACGAAAGTGGATTCCAACAGCAGTGTGCGACGATCACTTAGACCTTTTCGTAAAGATAAAAACCGAAGGCGTGCGAGAATGGCTCCCTCCACCTGGCGGCTGTTGTGAGAGACGTTACGTTCACGATCTGAGAACTATGGGGCTTTTGAAATCCGAGTGGGAAGTTGACGGGATTCTAAGTCTCAACCCTAAGACTTACATTTGCTACGATAAAGACTCGACGGGTGAAAGAAAATGTAAAAAATGGAGTGCAAAAGGTATACAGAAAAAACAAAACCTTAAAGAACAGAAAGACTTCTTGGATGTTCTTTCCAACCGAAAATCTATCCTTACTGTTAATAGAAATTTCAAAGTGGTACGAAACAAAATGGTCACTTACACAATAAAGAAAACTGGAGTGCGATACTTATATTTTAAGCGTCGCGTGCATTCTGACGGAGTGACAACGAGTCCTTTAGAGTTATGAAAAAAAGAGGTGTATTGGTGTTGGAAAAAAAAAATCGCAACAAGACAACGTCGCGTAGTTGGTTGGTTGGTTGGTTGGTTGGTTGTTTGTTTGCTTGCTTGCTTGCGATCTATTTTTTCACTTGGAAATTAATAGGTGTGTGTTGTTATTGTTATTGTTCTTTAAGATGGTTTGATTCATTAAGTGTGTTTAGTATATCATCAATACATGTGAGACTGACAAACTGAGACTTTTTTTTGCGGACTGCTCGAGTGTTAAAAAAATAGTTGATTGGAATGAAAAAATAAAAACTAAAAAATGAAAATTGTTGTTTTTATTTTCATACGAAATCTAAACAGAAAAAAAGAATTAAGAGACTCGCCTCCGAAGAGGAGGCGAGTCTCTTAATTAAGTAAAGTTCTTTTTTTTCCCCCTTCCCCCCCAAAGTGCCCCCCCCCCCAAAGTGCCCCCCTCCCCCCTCCCCCCCACCCCAAAAGGGGCTCACCCCCTCCCCCTCCCCCCTCTCCCACTATGCACCCCCCCTCCCCCCTTCTTCTTCTTCTTCTCCCCCAGTTAATTAACTACTAAAGAAATCAAAAAGATCCTCCTCTGACATGTCTGATGTGTACATTCAGACTCCGATACATATTATTATTATACTACTCATGGTGAGGGTTATAGAGAAAGTGTGAGTGAATGACATTCTTTTTTTCCCCCCCTTATACACACCTCTGGAGATAAGCTGCTTAAGAGAGAGTGAGCTAATCCTGTTTCCAGCTGGATCCTTCCTTCCACCCTGGATTCAAATCTTGTTTTTGATCTAGAGGTGTGTTACATCTATAAGAGGATCAAGTGTCATTAGGAGATTAAGGTGTTCAATGAGAGCGTATACAAAAAACTTCATACAGCAAACAGCAGGTGATCATCAGACATGTTAATTAGGTGGTCACTTCCAGTCACGTGACCACTTTTGTTTTTTAATTGGGTCACTTCTGTCACTTCCGGTCATCGCTAATCTCCCCCTAAGTAGGTCACGTGACGTCACTTCCAGTCATCTTAAGTAGGTCACTTCCGGTCACGGGGGTGTGGTATATTATGCAAATGAGGGGGTCACTTCCGGTCAAATGGAGGCCTCTGATTGGCTGGTACACCGGAAGTGACCCATTATGCAAATGAGGGGGTCACTTCCGGTCAAATGGAGGCCTCTGATTGGCCGGGGTCATGACCTTGACCTCCAAGTAGGTCAAGGTCACACGACGTCACTTCCGGTATGCCCTTATATGGGCATGTGACGTCACTTCCGGTCAAATGGAGGCCTCTGATTGGCTGCAAGTCCAATGAGTAATAAACAGTACTTAAGCATAGTCCCGTTCCGATAAAACAATACTACTCACCATCATTCTCTTTTTCTTGAATAGGGAGGAATTACAGGTATTCACAGGAATGTGATCAACACTGTTTTCATATCAATTTTTTTTCTGGAGATCGTGATTAAAGGTGTCGACTTTTTTGAGGGTATGCACCCATTTTGTTCACTAACAGAACATTTTCCAAGCCCAAATAACCAATCCCCCCCCAAAGTGCAAAACCAGACCTTCTGGGAGGATTGGCAAAAGTGAAAAGAGATGTTTTTGGTTGCCATGCCATGAACTTAGAACTTTCTCTCAAACAGTGATGGAATGGGTATTCTAACATCTTTCAAAGGGACCACATAAAGCATAATTATGTCAGAATAAAATAGTTAGCTGTTAAACAGGCTTCCCTAATAGTTCTGTGCACAAAATGGTTAAAATGCATTAAAATTATGCCAGACCCTCCTACACTCAAAAAATAAACTCGTCTCCAGACTCTTCAAAGTGATGATCATAAAATAAACGAGTCAAAAACTTGTCTAAGTGACAAGGAAGCATGTCTTCTAGCTAGAGATAGAAGACCCACTTGGTATGTGTCAGCCCAAAACCCGACATTTGCCAGCTCCAGATTCTATTGATAGTTAGGAAACATACTTAAGATGTGTTATGCTTATCTATGCAGGTTTAAAAGTCAAGGAATAATACTTAACTCACCCTTACATTGCTGGTAGCCCACTGCAATTTGTAGAAAATGGCGTTAATTAATGAGGAAGAATCGGGGGCCTCTGTACAGAAAGTGATCCCTATTCAATGTCAGCTAGTAAAGTGCGTCACCCATTGTATATCATCTTAGGGAGAGGTCCTTTATTAACGTTCTTTTGGTCCCCCCCCCCCCCCCTTGAAGTTGAAATTGATCGCGGTCGATCCCCTTGAGCTATATAGTAGCGCGCTGGTTCACCTGCCTTAAGAGAGATCCACATTTTTTTCACCCCCTACCCCTATCAAGGGGTGAAAATTTTTTTGGTCGCCCCTCCAAATACACTCCACTCTTGTTAAAAAATGACCACTCGCTTACATCGGGTAGCTGTATGACGATCAGGGTTTGCTGGAACCCTAGATGCTAGATTCAATTTGTAGGCAGCAATTTGTAGGGCTAAAAATGGGGGGCCTTGGATCAGCAATAGAAGCCTCAGCAGCAGAAGTGGTGTCCCATGTCATGCCGTGTGGGGAATATCATGTATACCCTGTTTGTATGGAAGATAATACTCTGATTTATAGAGATATATGGCCACCTGTTTCAGTGGCACGTGCCCCGCCATGATCATTGCAAACGTGTGATTTCATTTTTCCATCAACATTAATTCTTACTTACTTTAACTTACATAGAATGCATATGACTTGTGCATTACGTCTGAATTACATAATTATTTCTAGACGTTCTATGAACCTGAAGACGTATGGGTTGTTACGAGTCAGTAGATTACTCATGTCACTCATGATGTAGCTATAAATACAGTGTGTAATTGTTCAAAATAAAATTAATATTTCTCAACCATAGAATTGATTATAAATTATTCTCCTGCGGCTATGCAAATACATGTATGCAATAAGTGTCCAGTTTACGGGATATCTTAACCACAATTCACACTCATCGTCTGTGATGAGTTTAGATTAGCCATCGGACATACCTCGGTAGGTAGTAAGTGCAATCTTTATTCAGCTATAAAAAAGTTAGTCACTAATTATATTTTCGCAATTGTCACCTTTTACGTTAGGACAATGAAATACAATGTAAAAATAAAATAGAATACGACACGATTAAAATCAGGTTACATACAAGTTAAAAACAAGGGTACAAGTAACAAGGGAAGCCCTGTGTTATGTTCATGTATCGTTTGGTTTTCTATTCATCATATGTCACAGGCTTCGTCTTGGCTGTATAGCAAGAACTTTATTCTGTCAAATGGAGATAATCTAACTCAAGAACTCTTGGTTACAATGGAATTATGACTTAGGCCTATACCGAGGTTGCAGGTTCCTTCGTAGGGGGCATAATTGCTTGATCTGGAAACCGGCAAGATAAGCACTGTAGAAGAATCACAATGGGTACAAACTGTTCCACGATGCCCCCTAAGAATTATGCAGTGAAGGCCAGGGAGTTATCTCATTCGTTGATAGTTCATCCAGCTACACGCCATAAAACCGGGGAGTGATGTTTGATCATTTTGGATAAATAGAAAGGATATTGCCAAAAGAGGCACATTTATTCTATCATAATGAGGTCGGAGTACAAATTACATTTGGGTTGACAAAAAAAACTAAACTATAATTTCCCATGGTGTGTGTAAAATGGACAATATGGGTCACGTTGTCAGCACATGGGTGATTATCACCTTTTGAGTTGCAATTGAAAACAAGTTAGACAAATTTGCATTCAGACATCAGTTAATTCTTATTTAATGATTTAAAAGGGAAAACACCAACGCGATTTTAAAATTAAAGTTTGAAATGGAAATCAAAGATCTTGATGTTATTTCTTGTCATGATTCATGGATGCAGCTCTCGGGAGTCTTGGTCATATTAACCCTTTAAGGATGGATGTTGCTAAAAGATTACATTTGTCGTCACGGGTTACTCGGCGGGGCTGCAATGGTGCATCATGCTGACCCTTCAGGGGTGTCTCAACTCTGTAGGGTCAGCATGGTGCTTGGATGCAGCACTGGTGACTTACTCCCTAGGGCTGCATTCATGCATGCATCATGATGACAAAGGGCATGAGGCATTGAGGTATCATGCCGTCCTTAAAGGGTTAACCATATATTACTGACATAGGGAGTCGGCATGATGCTCAATTGTGATGCATAGTGGATAAAAGCACTAATCCTGTGCGGATTACTAGTAAGTGCATGCATTGCTGTACATTGCTAGCCGCAGCACAATTTCGTCAGTTTCATAATCTCCTCACACCAGCCCCCTACTCACGACTGTGTGCCTTGATCTAATAGATATAGTTGTAGCGGGTAGGTATAATCTGGGTACATTGCAAGCATTGCAATAAAGAATAAAGTGTACAGTTCTACGGTGTACTAATTGATTCCAGTTACCTGTATAGGTAGAAAGGAGTGGTCATAAATGGGTTGGGCATATACTATGTGGATCTAGATTCCACAATAGCACACTCCCAAGTAGCCCTAGTTTTAACTCACGTGCTGGGTTACCTCAGCATTGGCATGGTCAAAAATAATATCTTTTTGGGGTTATATTGGGCATCAAAATTCAAGCCAGTGTCAATAACTACTCTCATTATAACTGACAGTGGGAACAACCCTCAGGCTCACCTTATAAAGTCTCAAGTCACAGTTGTCCAAATAAGGTACTTCCTGTCTGAACCAGGCAAAATAGTGTGAGGAGGGGCAAGACTTGTGCACCTGGAAGGCTCCCTCGACCTCAGGACTTGGTCGTAGGCCACTCTAGGCTCGTCATGGTTAAACGCGTAGACCAAAACCAACTCAAGTGATCAGAACTGGACTAGCCCAATCCAGCTCTCCCCCATGTTCCCCAAACCCACCAAAATGTGGGACTGTGAAGTACTGTGGAAGAGTTGGGACTAGCCTTGCAGAAGCATAATGAAAGCCCTAACAATGCAATCCAATTCAATGACCTCAAATGCACTGAGAACCCAATGGGGGTCTAAAGTGTTCACTAGTGAACACTTTACACTTCACCTGTTCACAGTGATGGTGACCTGGGAGAGTACCCTGGTGCCTACTAGGTTGTAATATGTGATCAATTAGGGTGGTTATGGTGATCACCCAGGGTGATCAAATGGTGCCCACCTAGGCCTAGATGGAGGTATTTATGCTGATGACGTTGGGTGTTGATGGTGATCCAGGGTGATCATATGTGATCACCTTAACAATTATTTGTGGACTAGTATCTTTTTCTGTATGACAACACTGTAAATAGTTAGTGTAGGTACACAGTAGAATCTACAAAAATGGCAACCAACTTTTTACAGTGAAGGTATCATTTAAACATAACTGACTCAGGGTTCTGCCAAGTCAAAGGTAGCCGCCCTATGACCACTTTTTTGCCTGTTTTGAAGCCATGAAGGTAGGGACCATGAGGCAATGGGTGGACAAGGTAGATTGAGTCGATACGAACAGATCAATAGCACACACTAACAAATTGGATCTAAATATCATGGTGAAAAATTATATACTAAAATAGTCACCAAAGAAACAAACATGTCTGCAATGATGCCCTCTATGTGAATGTACTGCACTGAAAACTTAGGCATATCTGAAACTAATCACTACTGATGAGTTTGGGTAATCATGCTGATTAGTAAGAGTAAAGTCATCACGGTGATGACTGAACGTCATCACCGTGATGACCGAAGTCATCATCTCGATTACAATATTTGCCACCAGAGGGCACCACTAGACAATATTCGAATGTGCAGGACCTACTCCAGGCCATCTATAGATTTATATCCTTATTAACTCTAATTAAAGGATCTCATGAAATCAAACATTTAAAGAATATTATCACATTAGAAACTCAAGTAATTTACAGTTAAGTTTTGACCAAATTTCTCAAGAGCAGACATATGTGTACACATGGACACCTTTTGTCTGGCTTAAACCACATTTACTAATGCAAGAATATACTGTTGGTTACTATACACATATAGGCCTTGTTGGGCTTGCTATGAGGGCTAGAAGTGCTTTCAATCAATGTATAATGACAGGTAAGGGGGGGGTGTTATTGATAATTAGGGATTGATACCTGGTTGAACAGAGAAATAAGTCATGAAATTAATCATAGATGATTTCAAAAAAGTAATCACGGTGATGACACTGGGTCATCACATATGATTACTCTAGTGATTACTAAGTAATCACAGGTGTTGTCATCACTGTAATGACAAAAAGTAATCACTCTTGATTACTTTTTCCCCCCATAGAGTTTTCAGTGTGTGTTCATTGACCGCATGGTTGTATACAGCGCAATTCTAAGTGCATGGGGCCCCCAAGGTGAGACTCCGGAGGGGACTAAGGGCATGCACAGACATCAGGTAGGGGTGGGGTTAGGGGTGGGGTTAGGGATGGGGTTAGGGGTGGGGTTAGGGGTGGGGTTAGGGGTGGGGTTAGGGGTGGGGTTGGGGGTGGGGGGTGGGACTTGGAGTTGGGACTTTGGTTGGCAGGAAGCGAGCTCAAACTGCATGAACCTATGTGGAACTGCATGACCAGGTTGATAATGCCTGGGAACAGCGGCTGGTAGTTCGTTAGTTGGGGGTTGGTTGGTTGGGGTTGTTTGGTCGGTTGGGGTTACAAATGTTCCACGAACAAGCACAAACACAATCACTATTTAATCCTGACACTGTGCCAATCAGTCTCTCTTGCCCCATGAACCCTGATGAGTCCCCCTGTGATGTTAGTCTCTCTTCCTCTTTGATTCCCCCTGCTGCCATCATCAAGATGCATATGAGAGCACTTTAGGGTAAAGTGCCCATGGGTCGACCACTTGGACCTCTGGTCAACCTGTCCATTATTCTAGAAACTCAAAACAACAATAAGGCTACAACTTTCATATTCATGCCCACAAGGCCGCATATAGGGCCTTAGCAAGATGATCAGTGGATAGCGCCATTCCCACTGGTACTAGGTCTATTCCCAGTATTCACAGCAACCAGCTTAGCCAAATCTCGTGGCCGAGATTAGGGTACAAGCAGGGTGCAGGTATTGTGAATAGGTTGTACCTGGACACTCCTAATGTCACCTGTGTCCGGTATAGTGTAGTGGTTAGCATTGTGGACTCATGATGCAGAGTACCTGAGTTCAAATCTCTTCCAGGCAATGCCTGGTAATCAAATTCATAAGTAAAGCAATTTTGGAAACAGAATACATTATTCACAATACTAAAGAAAATTTAGAAATATGTATTTAAAGGACACGGTGTTATTTGGCCTGGTAGGGATTTGAACTTTGGTTCCCAGCATTATGAGTCCACAGTGCTAACCACTACACTATACTGGACACAGGTGACATTAGGAGTGTCCAGGTATGCCCTATTCACAATATCTGCACCCTGCCTGTACCCTAATCTCGACCACGAGATTTGGCTGAGCTGGTCCTTGCAGAGCAAAGGGTTATGATTGTTACCAGTGGTCCAAAAGGTGGAGCCACTGTATCTCGCTAATGCGGAATAGGCTTGCACTACATAAGAGGTGTAGTTTTTCTTTACACGTACCATGAGTCAACCACTGTGGTACCTTGAGTCAACCACAACATATCATCAGTCAGCTGCTACATACTAGAATGTATATTTTTGTACTAAATGGAAGGAAAGGGCGTCTTTCTTCTTAAGTGATGTCAGACAGGGTCTGAATGTAATACATTGACCAATTTTAGTTATGGTTAACTGTGTTCCTTGACCATTATTATACGATCTTGGCTCTGATCGTGCTTTTCAGGTGATATTCCCGTTCTGATATTTCTGCATAGCGCACGTGGAAATTGTGCTGATATTCATGGTATCAGAACGATTTCATGGATATCAGAACGATTGTGGCGGAACTCTCGACAGCCATAAAATCCGAGCATTCATGGAGACTCAAACATGCTACATCAAGACTTGAAGTCTGACGCGCTACACACTACGCCGTGGAGGCGCTGGTAGAGGGAGGTGGCGAAACAAGGAGTCTACAGGCGGATTTTCAGCCCTGTAGGACCATTATTCACCGAGCTACAGAAGAAAAGACATTTTTAGGTATAATTTCTTTGAAAATCAATATCTGGTTATATTCCAGTCTATCAGGGAGCGGTTAGTTTTTAAACCAGCAGGTCGCGTGGCGTGAGTACACTCCTATACATTAACACTGAGGGTATGTTGGATTTGAAATAATGACCGATCCCCGCGCCTAGCTCGTTCTTCCTTACTGAAGATTTCCACAACATGGCGACTGCACCCTCTGTACAAGACGACTTATATATCATTCAAAATGGCGAAATTATGACATTTATAAGGTAATTAAAGACATTTGAATGGAATAATCGTATAATAAACCTAATAATATATGGATATGGGAGCACAAGGGTTGTGTATCGGTCAATAACGCCCGAGGCGCATAGCGCCGAGGGTGTTACGGACCTATACACAGCCCAACTTCACACTATTGCAAATATTACCTCATTTATTACTTCCACTTCATTTCAAGGTGGTTAGCAAATAAGCACAGCTCCACTTGCATAAAATTACCAAAAATATGGTATTTTTGAGCGACAGTGGAGGGGACTAGATCTGTATTTCCAAAAATGGTAAAATAGCATGTGCTGCATTTCTCCATATCATATCAATATGAATACAGTTAAATCCAATGACATGATCATTGATTACTTCAATTAGGTACCAAAATCCAAGCAAAATGGCCGACTCAAGGTACATGGCCGACTCAAAGACAATTTACCCTATAGCCCTATATATTAATCAGTATATCACCTGCAGTAGGTACTGCACATTACATTATTGTATAGTAGGGCCTTCTAGTGGCAAAATGATGTCCTCAAAGTGATCACCTTAAGTCATCAGCATGAACACCTTTATCCAGACCTGGGTTTTCAGAGTAGTCACAGTGAACACCTTAGGTTTTCATAATTATCATTTTTTACTATGGGATACAATGCATTTAGAGCATTGCGTCTGGAAAGTGATTCCCACAAAAGTACCAGGAATTCTTTAGCTCATGATATCTCATTTTAAAGATTATGACACCAACTTTAATTACTACTTTCCTCCTGAAAGGGTCCTGAAGAGCATGGATTTGCATAACTATATTAACACTTCATGGACAAGATGAACTCACTCTATATATCAAAAAACATGTTGAAACATGTAGCAATTTGTTATAATAATATGGGTTCTAGAAAAATTGAACAAGGAAAATTGATGTTACAGCCATACCGCATATAATTATAAAATTATCAAAAGCCACTATCCCTCAAAAGTGTACCTTTGGTTAAATATGTTCAATAGATAGATCATTTATAAAATATTGGATAATATTCCCACTACAGCCCCACCCTTAGTAACATCCCCTCCCGCCTTAGGAGTGGTCAAGACTTTTCACCAGACTTGCCCATTGATATTAGATTACCGCTCCCTAAATAGGAAAGGGAGTGGTCATTTATTAATAACAGGATGTTTGGTGGGTATCGGAGGGGGTGTAAAAATGTTGACCCCTCCTTAGGGAGTGGTAACAGGGAGGTTGGTGGATTTGGGGTGAACCAAATAAACGCTGACCCCTTGAGAGGGGGGGGGGGGGAGAATTTGGACCCCTTTTTTTAATGAAAAAGCCTGTCAGCAAAGGTCTAGGAGGAGTGTACCCCCAAGTACTCCATTGCCCTCAGGCCACCCTCTTAGGCTGGATCCACTACTAAGAAGGGGGGGGGGTGTACCTATGTCTGTACTCAAACAGTATCCAGTGCAACAACAGAAACATAGCCATATGAACACTATTAATACGACTCTTGCTAATTACCCCTAATCACACTCTCACACCCTAATGGAAGCAAGTCCACAATGCACCACTCCACTTCCTCAAACCGTGACGTCAAACTGAGCGGAAGTGACGCACGGACAGGGGCACGTGGACATTGGTTCAGTGCACAGTCCGGTGGTGGCGCCACTTAATGACTACTTCCGGCTGGTTGCCGTCCTGGCGGAGAGGGTGGATCAGATCTGAGTGGTTGGTTGGATCTCACGGGTGTGTGTTATACATTCACAAGTGACCTGTACTTTGGACCCCCCCCCCCTCGCCGCCCACTATGTCTGTTAGTTTCTCCTTCTGGCCCCACGTCCTCCCGTTTATTTTTGTTTATTTTTTATCTAAGAGAATTCATCTTTGGTCTGGCTATTTTTGTCACCTCCTTTATAGCTTTAACGTGTCATTCTTACCCAAAATTTAGGGGCGGGCCCATGAATTCAAAAAATAACCAAAGGTGGTGGCGGGGGGGCTGCATTAAACACTCGGCTACCCCGTTGAATCCGCCCCTGACATTTCTCAGGCATAATAAGATAAATTGTGATTGTGTTGAAAACCATAATATGACTACTTTTTTCGTCAATCAATATTCATATATGCGTTTTTATATAATTTCATTTGCACATCACATAAATGGTAGCCTTGTCTTGTGCATTAGGCTGACCGGGCCTTCACAATATAAACTTAAATTGTTGCCAATGGAGTAAAGTTGATACTCTAGAAGATTGTGTGACACAAAAGTTGAATATAACAGTAGTTTTCTGTAAAGTTCGTAAATAGCAATCATAAGATAATTGTTGCTATAGTTGCGGCTATGGCTTGATCTGGTACCAGCGAGATAAGAACTGACAACAGCTATCACAATCAGTTGTTACATAATGCACCCTAATGATTCTGCAGTTAATGCAGGGGATTATTAGTATATTGAATTTGATTTATATCTCAATTATACATGTACTATGGATGATACTTCCACTAATATTCACATCCCAGGTGATTGTTGAGACTGGTTAGTGAGCTGGTTAGTGACTCCTTTTAAATTAACTATGATACGAGGGCCTGGATGGTGGGAGGGGAGGGGGGGGGGTCTACATGTCCCCTGTTGAGAAATGGCAATTCCCCATGTCGTAATATTTTTATTCCCGCTGCTGTAATTATATATGCCAACAAAATGCTCATGTCTACCTGCCGATTTAGGGTAGATCCGTTGCCCTTTTAGTAAAGTAATTGTGCAGTCTCGTGAGTATAGTTGTAATGTGTGGGGCCGCACTTTACAGCCAAGTGGGAATTAGCCATACTGAATGTTTGGTATAGCTGCTTATTATTATTATCGACCTGTTACTATATATAAAGCACTCCTCGCTATATACTGCTATATATAGCATATAACCCTGCAGTATTGTTAGTCCTATACAAATATGCCTTGTGACGTAGTGTGACAAACCTACCTGCACTCCTGGGAGATGGTCCTATAAGGAAGGCATTTAGTAATGCAACATGGGTTCAGTTACGGAAGAGTTCCCCCAGCCTGGGTTACATCCAAAGAAACACTATAAATAATTAGTATGAAGTTAAAAAAGGTTTAAAAAAAGGTTAAATATCCCTACCGGCAATTTTTTTCAGCTAACCTTGTATTCATTCTTGGTCAAAATCTAAAAGTAGGCCTACTATACTATACGGTAGTACTAACCTTTCAGAGCCAGTACTGCTGTTTCAGCTCCCTCAGAGTCTCCCCCAAAAACATACTGGATATAATACTCCTGGTGGTCGAGAGGAAATATCATTGATATAAGCTGAGGCCGAAGGCCGAGGTTTATATCAATGATATTGACTTGAGACACCAGGAATATATCCTACATACAGCCCGCTTGCATAGATTGATTATGTAAAATGGGCTAATTACAGCTTTTTTTCCACACATGTGGCCTAGGAGCATATCCCGCATTACTCCCTAGGAGGTTATATGATCATCAAACATTATACTCTGTGTGGTCTCATAGAAATGCAATGACGTACCATAGCCTATGCTTGAAGAGTGTAGCCTCATTCTGATACAACCTAGTCATACATAAACTAAGCATGAACGAACTCTCACAGCCAGACTCTGGGGTCAACATCCTTGAGTACATGGTATTTCTGGTTTGGACTTCTAGATGCTGGGTACGAATCCCATGCAGAGCAGAACTTTTGATATGCCTGATACACTTCTTAGTCCAGTTGCCAGGGAGGAATTATCCTTGCAACCTTGCAATAAAACCCCCCGAAGAGGTTATGACTGATTTGAGTACAGGAAGTCATATACTTTCAGAATCTTGACGATGCCCGGCTGGCATCGTTGAGCGTTTTCCAAAATTCAAGATGGCGTCCAAGATGGCTGACCAAAATGTTTAAAGTCATAAATCAGTCAATTCTTATGTGATTTGCATTTGTAATACCTCTAAATTGGGGTTTTTGGGCATGCCTGATTGATTAAAAGAGTCAAAAAGTCATTTGAGTAGGTATCCATGGTGATAGCGTGTTTCCATAGCAACCAGCATCCCGATTTTAATACAAAATATATATTGTTTTAAGAAGTTTGTCATTTCTCAACACCTCCACTCATGTAATATCTCAAATTAAAAGTGTCATTGAGATACATCATATTAACATAGTTTTAGAGTTGTCACAGGTCCTAGGTTACCATGGCAACCAGAAATCACCATGATGCCTAATGATTGATGCCAAAACATCATCATCCTTACTGATAACTGCAAATACATGTCAGAACAACCAACATGGCCACCAGATAATAATTCTCTGCTTGATGTCAAAATGTCACCTGAGTGGTTATCTATGGAGGTGGGTCAATTCCATAGCAGCCAATATGCTTATATGCAGAAAGTTTTGATTTCATGTTACGATTTTTACCAAACGTGCACTTTTTATCATAGATCTTGAAAACTCACATCTTTTAACATGTTATTAATTGCTTACTGCTTACATCATCATCCTTACTGATAACTGTGAATGCATGACAGAACAACCAACATGGCCACAATATACTCTGTCCTCAATGTCAAAAAATCATTTGAGTGGGTATCCATGGGGATGCATTATTTCCATACCAACCAATATTTTAACTCAAAACATGATTTTAGCTCACAATTTATTTTGTATTGAGGAAATTGTCTTTTCTTAACATGATATGGTCATGTGATATCTCAAAGTAAAGGTCTCACTGGGGTGCATGATTCTAATATTGTTCCACAGTTGTCATGGGTACTGGGTAACCATGACAACTTCCCCCTGTGTTAGTGGGGACCTCCATGATGGGGCCATAAAGGAGTAGAATAACTTGCTGGTGGTCTTTCTTGTGATCTTTCCTCAGAGAACCACGTCTGAGATATCAAAGGCTATTGTTTGTCTGGCCCTGCCTACTATAGTACTGGCCCAGGTATGTAGGACCATGCAAATAAAAGAATGCTTGCCCTCCTCTGAAAAGAGCAGGGTACGTGTCCCGGTAGCGGTTTTCTCCCTCACCTCATAGATGCAGTCATTCATTTCATACATTCTATCATCCATAGATGCAGTCACTGCTGTATTAGGCAAGCAGCATATAAATATCTGTCTCACTGCAAGGCAACACTCCTACTATTTGTGGAAGGCTACCTTGCTAACTTGAGATATGTCCCGTGAGGTACTTGATGTACGTCTGGACATTAAACAAATCAATCAATCATTCAAATCTGACCATGACAACTGGAAATCAACAACAATAATCCATAATGATTGACATAGAGGTAGTTCAAATTACTACTCCCACACACTTTTAGGCACTATGTCTCTCTGGTCAGTGTCTGCAATCCAAATACCCTGTGTCTGCAGCCTTTCATCATCCATGGTAACCACCATAATCTGACCCCCTAACCTCCCTTCCCACCAACTTTTACTGGCCTGACCCTAGTGAGCAACAGGCCTCTTACTCCAAAATCACCACATGTACACATTGAAGTTGTTGCCAGAATTAACTGAGGAAAAGTTGATCCAGGGCAAGTACACCATGCGACCCATCAGTTCCAATGCAGTGTGGTTTGTACTGACTAACATAACCTCAAATGAGAATGTCACAAACTAGTTGGCACTGATCCTGTTTGCAGCTAGCTGTTAAGCACTATAAGAAATTTAGGGAGTAATGATACACTGTTGCCAACATACACAAGGAATAAATCCAGGCCCATATAACAAAATATTATGAAAAGGACAGAAAGAAGCTACATGAGAATATCAATAGCCATGTACACCTCAAGCATCAAAAGGGGCATTCAGCCTTACATGAGAAAGCGTTCTGATGGTTTCATTAACAAGTTACTGCCATGGCTGTGAACTGGAAAAGGTCGTAGATAAGGGAGGCAGATTCAGTTGACACAGAAGTGTCAATGGATCAATTGGAACCAATCAGGCTCTATCGATCTTGATTCTCAAGAACTGAGAAATTCAGAGACTCCTGTTTGATCAGGAGAATACAGCTACATGATCGAGCATCACAAATGAAAAAGCCAATGCAATCATGACCAATCAAGCTATGACATCTGTGTAGTGATATCAAAGAATACATGTCATCTCTTATGACACCGGTGTCTTTATTATGCTAACCTGAGAGGGTGCTATGTCTTCAGAACATCCAGAACAAGACCCTCTGCTATTTGACTGGTCTTTGCATACAGCAATGAAGTGTGTCATCCCCACACCATTGCCAAATGTGATTCATATTCCTCCATCAACTATCCTCAAAATGCTTTGCTGTAACTGTTCTTCCTCAGACCCATGCTGTTCATGGAGATGTTACTTGCTGATGATCATGCTTGATTGAACTGCACAGATATGTGGAAATGTCAGATCATTTATTCACATCCCGATTCACATACTTAGTGTCCCATCCAAATGACGCTATGGTGGACAATCTGGAGGAGGGAACCATTGAAGATGACCATATTGATTGTAGTATTGGCCATAGTATCCAGTGAGATAGTGACTGAAGCCATTATTGTGTGCTACTAAGCTAACCATCAAGCAAATAGTTACAAACTGTTATAGCATTATACATTTTGTATCTGTATAAGGTATGTCAGCAGACTGGAGTTATAACACAGTAATGATACACATCTGCATGTTCATATGTTTGGGGATTGCTGATATTGAACAGCTTTACTGCATCAGTCACTAGCTGGCCAGGCCGACAAAGGGGCTGGCCAGGCCAACAAAGGGGCTGGCCAGGTCGACAAAGGGGCAGCCAGGATGACAAAGGGGCTGGCTAATAATGAGTGCACTATAGGAAGACTGGCAGGGTATTAGCTGCTTTAATGACTGTTGTAAATGTCATAGATTTATGGGAGCTCTGAGGATGCATCTTATAGACACCACTAATATGACTTGTCATCACCTCATAGTCAGGAGGCTTGCCAGCAGGTCCCAGATTCAGTATGTACAGCAGAAAAATATTTTTAGTTACCATAGTAGCAGCAGCAATTAATAACATGTTAAAAGATGTGAGTTTTCAAGATCTATGATAAAAAGTGCATGTTTGGTAAAAATCGTAACATGAAATCAAAACTTTCTGCATATAAGCATATTGGCTGCTATGGAATTGACCCACCTCCATAGATAACCACTCAGGTGACATTTTGACATCAAGCAGAGAATTATTATCTGGTGGCCATGTTGGTTGTTCTGACATGTATATGGCCCACTCTCACCAGATCGATGCAACTATTATTTGGCCGTACATGATCGGTGGCCGTACATGATCGGCGGCCGTACATGATCGGAAAACTATAAAATCAACCCTTTACCCCATGCACTCCACTATTTAACTCTTCTAACTATACCTACTGGGTGTAATGTATGTTTGGGGAGTTTATTAGGAAAAGAACACCCCCAAAATATTTATAGGGGCCTCAGGGGAGTGCCTTTGTGTACAGCCGATCATGTACGTCACATGACGTACATGACCGGCTTGGAATGTCATGTAAAATTTTCTTGTTACCCACTGCTGCACATGCCTCTGATAATACCTGTTAAGACTTACATCATATGTACACCTTGCTATGATTGATTTATGTTTTAAATATGGTCAGAAAGTGTCATTAAAGCAGTCAATAGATAATGGCCGATCATGTACGTCACATGACGTACATGATCGGTATTGAAATGTCATGTAAAATTCTCTTTAATAGTCGCATCTACACATGTCTTAAATCGTACATGTCAAGACACACATCATATGTATACCTTGGTAAGGTTTATTTAAGTTTTATCATGGTCAGAATGGGTAAGGCAGTCAATAAATCACCGATCATGTACGTCAACGATCATGTACGTCACATGACGTACATGATCCGTATTGTAATGTCATGTAAAATTGTCTTAATAGTCACATGTACACATTACTAACATATTACATGTCAAGACACACATCATATGTACACCTTGGTAAGATTTATTTATGTTTTAACATGGTCAGAAAGGGTCAGGCAGTCAATAGATCACCGATCATGTACATCACCGATCATGTACGTCACCGATCATGTACGTCACTGATCATGTACAGCCGCCGATCATGTACGGCCGCCGATCAAGTACGGCCAGATTTTAGTTGCATTCATTTGGTGAGAGTGAGCCATTTGCAGTTATCAGTAAGGATGATGATGTTTGGGCATCAATCATTAGGCTTTATTGTTGGTGATTTCTGGTTGCCATGGTAACCTAGGACCTGTGACAACTCTAAAACTATGTTAATATGATGTATCTCAATGACACCTTTAATTTGAGATATTACATGAGTGTAGGTGTTGAGAAATGACAAACTTCTTAAAACAATATATATTTTGTATTAAAATCGGCATGCTGGTTGCTATGGAAACACGCTTTCACCATGGATACCTACTCAAATGACTTTTTGACTCTTTTAATCAATCAGGCATGCCCAAAAACCCCAATTTAGAGGTATTACACATGCAAATCACATAAGAATTGACTGATTTATGACTTTAAACATTTTGGTCAGCCATCTTGGACGCCATCTTGAATTTTGGAAAACGCTCAACGATGCCAGCCGGGCATCGTCAAGATTCTGAAAGTATATGACTTCCTGTACCCGAATCAGTCATAACCTCTTCGGGGGGTTTTTATGCAAGGTTTTCAAGCTGGCAACTGGACTATCTTTTTAGACGGTGCCATTGGTCTTTATAGTGTTGTATCTTTATAGAGAATGGCACCTTCTTTACTAGTCACTGAGGTCTGATCCTGGATCTAGGTGGTTTGGTCACCTAAGTGGTCAAATTGCACATTGATACAAACTCATTTTGAGATTTTCAGTGTGATCATTTTTTTTTGATTTTGTAGTGCGTATTTATTCATCAGATGATTTTTCAAAATACAACAATCAAAAATAAACATGTGAGCTTCATGGCGTTACATATCCAAATTTGTCACAATGTGTCGGGTCTAGTGCCCTCTCCTTTCTGTTAATGGCGTATAAACACTTACTTATAAATAAAGACAGCCTTTAAGACTGAAAAAGTTACGCAATAGGCACTAACATGTGTACCTTATATAATCAGTGGTCTTATACATTAGACCTTATATGTGATGGGTGTATTATGTATGCAGAATACTAACATGAATTCATATTTCCTTGACTCACACTTCATGGACGTGTTGAATACCTCCAAGAGGAGGGAACAGCGCGGCATTAAGGCTGCCATCAATAATAATAATGGGGCCTTTAGTTTAGCCCATTAATACATGTGTATAATGGTGGTTGGTCAATAGCTCATATGACTGCTTTGTTATCAGCTCATGATTGACAGTAGTATGTAGATACAGTACATGTTTCATAGGGGTACATGTTATACGTGGAGCGGGGGGGGGCATACAGGCAGAGTGGATTACCAGCGGCTGACTAGAGCACAGATTTTCAGCCTCTGCCATTACGCTTAGCTTCACTTATTGCTCTTATCACTTTAATAGCTTCTGCTTTGAAAGCCGCTTTATTAGCAATTAAACGACACGTTGGGGGAAGAGTGTTCCAGAGATCTACTGCTCTTTACAATGGACTCTTCCTATAGCTTATTTTGTTATCCGGCGGGTAGATTAGTTCTAAAGTATTAACTGATCTAGTGACTCTGCCGGTGGATGGTTTCAGTATGAGGCACATTCTGTCGGCGCTCAGATCCTCTGAATATAGGTATTTGTGAACCAACATCATTAATTGTACATCAAACCTCATATCAACATAATCAACGTTACAAGTTTTATGAAGCTCCGCAACCGGATGCCGCATATTGGCTTTTAGACAGACGCATAGGCCTCTGTTCTGGACATGCTGAAGCTTTTTTGTAATGGCATTGGATAGGCCGTTATATAACAACCCGCAATATTCGATTACAGGCAATAGAGTCTGTTTATATATCATTATGGAAGTTTTTAATGGCATCATTCTTACGGATTTTACACAACAGATATATACGATGACATGCAGCACTCACAGTTTTATTCACATTACTTAAGAAATTCAAGTTATTGTCTATAATTACTCCAAGATATTCATATTGATTTTTTACATTTAGTATGTGGCCACCCATGTTTATCAGAGGGGGGTTAGGATTGTTTGAGTTAAACATTACAATTTCTGTCTTTTTAGTGTTAATGCACAGGCCACTACTACTAAACCACCTGTAAATCCTATTTGCATCATATTGGAGCAGATTTTCAGCAATAACCGATGATCTATGATTTACATAAAATACTACATCGTCTGCATACATGGCAACAGAACAGTGCTTAACTATTGAAGGTAGATTATTAATATAACATATAAATAGCAGCGGGCCCAATATGGACCCCTGTGGTACGCCGAAAGTAATCTTTTTTGTTTTCAGAAAGGTGATTGTTACAGAATACATGCTGACTACGGTTTTTTAAATACGAGTGGAACCAATTTGTGTAAATTTTGGGGATGCCTAGGTTTATTAGGCAGGCTATAAGCTCACCATGGTGGATCGAATCAAAGGCTTTCTTCACGTCCAGGAAGCAGGCGGCCACAGTCTCACCCCTGTCACGTGCCCCATAAAGGTCACTGACCACAGAGAAGACTGCGTCCGCCGTCCCCCTGGACGATCGGAAGCCATATTGACCGGGTGATATTTTATTGTTTTGCTCTAGCCATCCATAAACCCTACTATATACAACCCGCTCCATAATCTTGCTCGGGACAGGCAACAGAGAGATAGGGCGCCAATTTCCTATCTCCCTTAAGTCCCCAGACTTTGGAAGTGGCACAACTTTAGCACAGGCCCAAGAGCCAGGAAAAGCAACCTTTTCCAGGCACACATTTATTAGTTTAGTTAACTGTGGAGTCATGATTAGAAGGGCATCCTTTAAGACAGAGGCCGATATATGCTGTACCCCACTGGACTTATGGGTCTGTATGTCCCGGATGATTGTTATCACTTCATCACAGGTCACCCTGTCCTCCTGCTGGAGCACATTGTCAGCGTGTAGCTGAGAGGGCGGGACGAAGGGGGTAACTGTCGGGTTATCTCCAAGACTATTGAATAACTTATTTCCAATTTCAGAAAAATATGTATTTACATAGCCCGGGACATCATCACCCCTTACTTCAGTATTGGTTTCATGGTGATTAAGTGTAATTTTGGGGTTTGCTTGATCAATATTGCCCAGGAGGATATTAATTTGTCGCCAGAATTTTGTTGGATTTTCAGAGTATTCATCTTATTTTTCATAAAAGTACTGGTTCTTAGCATATTCACAATGTCTGTTTATATTGTTCCTTAGCTGCTGGGCTCGGAGGAGTAGGGGTTTATTGTATACCTTATTGAGACAGTATTCGTACATGACCTGATTTCTTTCGTAAATTAATTCTAATATGTCATTACTCAACCAGGGCTTGTTTCGGTCCTTAAATGACATATTTTTTACAGGGCAGTGCTCGTCTATATATGCTTGTATATGTAACAACATAATAGACCACATGTTATTCACATCAGTTTCAGAGTTAAAACTAGACCAGTTTATATTAAGAATAATAGTCTTCAAAGTCCTGTTTATTATAGTGCCTGTATGAACGGCCTGTTATGGACCTTAGAATAGGCTTTACCTTAAACAATTTCCTGGTGGCGAATGTAGCCAGATGATCGGAAAGGAGTACCGGTAGTACACCTGAGTTAGAGACACAGGGGCATGTGGTAGTGATAATATCTATACATGTGCCACCTGGATTATTTGGATTGGGGTTAGGGCGAGTTATTTCTTCTATCTGATTATTGAAGGGGAGACAACTCATGCATTTGTTATACAGTCTAGTCTTCCAGCATTCAGGAGACAGCAGGTCTACATTTATGTCGCCCATAATCCACAGTTCCCTGCCATCCACTTGTGGATCCTTACATGCATCTAATAACATTTTAATACATTGGGCAATTATACTATCGGGGGGTCGGTATACATGTAATATGGTAATTAGGCGATGCTTAGGTTGAGTTATGTTAATAACTTGAAGCTCTATGTCCTTGTTAGATTTACATAGGGCAGGAACCATAGTACAGTATTCTGACAGGGTGTCCTTGACATAACACAGTAGACCTCCTCCAGCCTTACTTATGACCCTGTCTTGGCGTAGGATTTGATAGTCAGGGACGTATACCTTACTACTGGGGAGGTCTTTAGTAAGCCATGTCTCACTAACACACATTATGTCAAAGAGTTTCACAAGTTTGCTTAGACCAACCATTTTCAATGACATGCTTCTGATGTTAACATGTCCAAGCTTAAGACCCTTCATATCCATGAAATCTTGGATTTTTACAGGCATTTTAGAGTTTTATATTTTACCTTATGCGGGCGGTTCTGAGACATGAAATGAAGCATTTGAGTCAAGGAATTTATATGCATACATTTGCTTAAGACTAGTAACAAGACAGTGCAGTATAGAGACATAGTAGTTGTCAGGGTATTACATAAATATACCAACCTGAGTCAATTAGGGTTTGCTCTGACCATAAGTGAGGGCAATGGGAAAGGAGCGGTCCTTCCTGCTAAGTGAGCACAGGATATACTAATTTTAATAAGTGAACTTAGTTGTCTAAGACATAACCTAATTTCATAGCCAAGTTTGGATACATAAGGTCTAATCTGAGCTGTCGAGGAACACACTATGCAATATATATGTCTATATCAGTCAAGCAAGTTTCCGTTTCCCTAGTTTCATAGTTTCATGACAGAGAATAATGTTAACAATATTAATATGTGCAAGTTGACGAGGTTTTCACGCATACAAGGCCTAATAGGTGTAGTAATGTTTTAACATTTATTTAGAGCAAAGGGACTATAGTAAGAGGGGGTATGTGTGGTGACACGTGAATGGTCCAGCTCTCAGGTCTGGATCCATTCCGAGCAGGCCTCTGTTGTGCAAAGCAGCGGCCAGCTCGATGGTGGATTAATTTGATAGCTACCAAGAGACATAACGGCATTATGGGTATACATCCTATGGCTTGTGCACGTGTGTTACCAAACTATTACAATTGTATAATAGTTCCACTCAATCAACTCAACTCCATCAATTCAATGATACAAATTCATATATATATATTCACTTTACATTCATACCCACATACATATGTGTATGTATGACAGGCAGGGTGCAATCACATACATTAGCAGTTCAATAGGAGATCCATATCCCAACTAAATCCAGGTTCCACCATCCAGACACTGGGTCCAGGGGCAATCCATGCATCAGGCCGCACATATTCTACAACTAGGCAATGTACAGCCCGAGGACATTATGCGCCAAGACCCCTACTATGTGTGTGGTAGCATGGATATAGGTGGGTATACGTACCGCTGCTCATGATATTATTCAAGTATGTAGAAAGACAATATAATGAGAAAAATACATAATTATGCAGTGATTATGGTAGGTGTCACAGTAGACAACTAGTGTCCAGTATGAAATGTCAATGTCAATGTCAGTATAGCCATCATCATCATCTTCATCAGAGCCCAGACTGCAACCAGCAGGGGCGTAGGCAGGGGTGGGGGGGTGGTAGACAATACTTAGTTGTGAAGACCTCTCTGTCGGTTGGTGTTAATGGCATCCTTGTGTGCACAACATGTATAGCTATCTGGTCATGTTTTCAAAAGTTCACATTTCAATTAAGTTTTTGGTGATATTCAGTGTTTTGTGGCAAAAATGAGGTAAATTCTCTGTTATAGCACTGAATTGAATGGGAAGCTTTTTCTGTACTAACACTTTAGGGATTTGCATTTTATACATACTTTGCAAATAGATATCATCTATTTGTTCAGACATCATGTAGATAAGATTCACGGGAAGTACATAGTTTGAAAACTAAATTCACATTTTAATTATTTTAATAGGGAATCTTGATCTTTAGATGGCTGTTCATTTAGGGCGATTTTGTTTGTCCAAGCTAGGGTTGTTGAGCCGGAACGCCGAGTCTGCTGCCCCCCCCCCCCCACCTACCCACCTACTACATGTACCGGTAGTACTCTCTGCCGTCGAGCAGTACATGTACTAACCATCAGAGGGGTGGGGGGGCGGTGGTGGTGTCCAGAAACGGGAATGGTCAGCGAAGTCAGTAAATGAGGTGGGAGGGGGTTACGGGGGGAGGGGGGGTGGTGGTATCCAGACAACTCGTCCACTCTCCAAGTCGCCCACTCACCAAGTCGCCCACTCTCCAAGTCGCCCACTCCCCAAGTCGCCCACTCCCCAAGTCGCCCACTCCCTTAGTCGCCCACTCCCTAAGTCACCCACTAGCTTCTACCCCCCCCCCATATGGCTTACTCAACTCGTTTTGGTATTGGGGGAAGACTGGTTATCAAAATATATAATTGTGATTCTAGGACCATACCCTCCCTATATTTATAACTACAACGAGGTGCATATTAACCCCCCCCCCCTCCCAAGCCATTCTCGTAGCATTTCTTATCAAAGAATTAAGTCTGGGTTTCAAGGAATATTGACTGTTGGTAATCATGGGGTAAATCGTACCTATGCTCTATATAATTATTACAAACGTTATATAATTATTACAGGTCTGTTATCATACAGTATGTTAACCATTAATAGTCATATAAAACTAGATCCCAAAGAGCCTCAAGAGGCTCGCAGTCCATACAGCCCCCCCCCCCTCTGTCTATTATACAATGGTTGGCGAGTTGCTAGGTGGGCGAGTTGGATGGTGGACGAGTTGGTTGGTGGGCGAGTTAGTTGGTGGGCGACTTGGTTGGTGGGCGACTTGGTAGGTGGGCGACTTGGTTGGTGGGCGACTTGGTAGTTGACGACTTGGTAAGTGGGCGACTTGGTAGTTGACGACTTGGTAAGTGGACGAGTTGACTGGAATTCACAAGGTGCACCCCACTTGACTGCCGCCTGCCAGACTTTCTGACTCGGCGTTCCGGCTCAACACCCAACTCATTTACTGACCTCGCTGACCATTCCCGTTTCTGGACACCACCCCCCCCCCCCTCCGTAACCCCCTCCCACCTCGTTTACTGACCTCGCAGACCATTCCCGTTTCTGGACACCACCCCCCCCCCCCTCCGTAACCCCCTCCCACCTCATTTACTGACCTCGCTGACCTTTCCCGTTTCTGGACACCACCAACCCGAATTCCAGTCAACTCGTCCACTTACCAATTCTACCTTGTTACCCCTCTGCTGCCCCCCCCCCCTCACTCCCCCCAGCACACGTGGCGAGTATGCACCCACACACACACACGCAGTGGTCGCTGTGGTGGTCGCTACATGCTGTCTGAACAAATAGATGAAAACACAGGACAGTGTACCGAGGTTGTGGAGGTTGGAGGGGGGGGGGGTATAATGCAATGTACTGCAATGGCACCGTCTCCAAGTATACAGAATTGTTACTACGAAAATGATATAAAATGAAATGCTATCATATTTTCTTTGGCTATTCTGATATTTCAAGAGGAAAAAAAGAAAAGAAAAAAGAAAGAAAACGGGGGTGCGGGGGCAGAGCCCCCGATTTACACAACAGCACCACCAACTAAACAGCACTCTTAACTTTGTCTATACCGAATCTGGCATCTGCTGGCGAGGGCTGCCCTAGTGAGCTCACAGCAGGGAAATAAAATGTGGGGTGGGACTGGTGTTATCTTCAAGGGTTTCCACTGTGAGTTATAATACTGGTGGTAAATAGGGTAACTAGGAAGATGCAAAGTTTATTGATGGCGCCTATAAATGACACTTAGATTAGGTGTTGTCTACATTTTAATTGACATTGTCAATGTGGACCATAATGACCTCACAGTAAGGTGCCTCGCCTGCAGATGCCAGATTCAGTATAATGGGACAATCCACCATAGACCCTAGCTAACAGGCTCAGACACATGTGGCTGTGTGGTCCTGCTGCTAAGGTACAGGGTACTTCTTGTTGGCATTGGATCAATGGGGTTCAAACGCTTTTAGATGTTAGTGTTACTCATTGGGTTCAAAAGGCGGAAGCAGTACATATACTATCTGGTGATAAGTATCATTGCATGAGTTCTGGTGGAGCAGTCGGTTAGCTGTTGGGCTCAATAGTTCTGAGGTTGTGGGTACGTATCCTGTTAGATACCCTGGCTCTCAGAGAGAAAAAGACCTCTAAAAAATAAGCACCTCCTAGGGGTGTATGGTAAACTCAACCATCCCTAGCGCGTAAGCCAATCTGGCTGAGAGTGACCACAACTACCAATTTGAGGGTTTGGTCGCCACCATGATTTTTAGATACCTATATGTATAGGGTATCAGAAAATATGAGGTGGCCTTGCCTCAGGAGTAGCGTTAAGGTCAGGGCAGGGCTTCAAGGTCAGAGAAGCCTAGAAAAATATGAAAATTATTGATTCACATATGTGTACAGGCAAGGGGAAAGGGATATCCGACGAAAATGTCAACTTTAAAATTGATATCATAAGCTTTCAATTGATCTATTACACAAGAGGACATCATTTCTAGATTTTGAGAAATGGCTATATGAATATGGGTGGGCATTGCCCAGTCCAAACCGCCAATTAGCTCTAAGTCTCATAGTTTCCAAGATATCTCTATCTAATTAGCATAATTAGAATAATTAGAAAATGGTCATACATTTTTCTCCTATAGGTCATAGATTTTTTTATTTTCTTTATTTGGAATGAAAAACATGTTTCCATGGCAACACATATCAACAAAGACACCCATTTAGGCTCTAAAACGTTCTTTTTACATTCCAAATAAGGGAGATTTCCCCCAAAAATGGAATGTTTTGTATAAAACTACTGAATTATCCAGAGAAAAGTACCAAATCCCACGGGGGTTATCCCTTTCTGCTTGCCTGCTCACATAATTGACTGTAGGTCAAACTCAATGAGTGGACCCACAGCCAGGAGCTTCCAGTGGGAACTGCCAGTGACTGGTGATGGCCTTCCTTATATATGCAGGCCGCCGTCAGTCGCAATATTTAGCCACCCAGGCCAGATCATGTGATCTGTACCACATTGTTAGAATAAACTTAGTAATAGAACCTGGGTGGTATAAGCCAGGCTGGGTTATGCATTTAAACGGCCAGATTTGTAGTCCTTGATGAGGTTTAGTATAATGGAACATCACCACACTTATATTAACCCTTAGATCAGAGAACAGAGAAATCAAGATAGCAGTACCATATTGTGTCAGAAAAGTCCAGGGAGATATAGTATAATTAGGTCATTTTTGGGCATATATGCATATAATGGGCAATGTATGACTAAGAAAACTGTAAAAGGTAATCTAATGCTTCCATAGTATTCCTAGACCCTGAAAATGTGGCTTTAAACACCTTAAATGACTCATTATCATCATTTCTCACCCAGATATGGCCAAAGCCGTGAATTTTGGTAATGGCTTCCCCATTAAGGTACATAGTATGTGCATGGGGGAAGTAATCTAATGCTTCCATAGTATTCCTAGACCATGAAAATGTAGATTTAGACTCATTAAATGACTCAATATCATCATTTCTCACCAAGATATGGCCAAAATTGTAATTCTCGGTAATGGCTACCCTGATAGAGTATGATATAAGCATGGAAAATAAAATTTGATGCTGCCATAGTATTCCTAGACCCTGAGAATGTGGATTTAGACACCTTAAATGACTGAATAACATCATTTCTCACCAAGATATGGCCAAAATCATGATTTTCGGTAATGGCTGCCATTATCGAGCCCTATTTCAAAGAAAAACGATTTGTGCGTGTGGCATCCACCCTAAACCTGATCAGTACAGGTCACACTATAAGTCTGGCATGGATGCCACCCTCTAACATTCTGTTCCTCATAAAGTGATTTCTAGAGCTTTTTAAAAATTCTGCCTCCAGTCTAATAATAAACAAAGGCTAATACTGTCACAATCCGAGACAATAATTATGTTTATTTCCTGTTTGCCTTTCCTATCTTATAGTAGCAGTGGTAAGAGCCTAAACTACTCTGAACTGTATAAAGTGGATTTCCACCTTATTATTCGATGGACTCGATATATATGTAGCTGTACACATATTAATGTGCATAATCATATTTGTCAACTTTGTAACCATCCAAAGGTGATTATTCTCAATTGTGATGTTATTTTACCTTTAAGCAGCCTTGACCTTTATAAAAGGGTTGTATGGGTTGGCATCGCAACATAGTATATTCTAGGTTTTTAAAACTAAGGAAAAGACAAAGTTAAAACAAGGTTCTGGCCTCTTAAGTGTATTGTTGTGAATCTGCTATTTTCTAGCATCATGGTGGAATGAGGCCAGGCTTTACCAAAAGGCATGTAATATGGAACTCCACCTCATTTTCCCATGATCCCCAACTATGTAGGTATTCCCTCATGCATCATGGAGAATATCTGGATATTTAATCAATAATGAATGACTTTGAAGGCACGCGTGAGGTGTATCGTATCGAGTTCCCGATATCCATACGGTACACCTCACAAGTGCCTTCATAGTCATTCAATATTAGGTTTATTATACGATTCCTCCTTACTGCATCATGCCAACCCTATGGTGTTGATACACTCCCAAATGGTCGGCATGATACCCAATCTTAGAAGCGAACCAACAGACCAACTGACCAGGGCACACAGGCCGTGTAGGCCTACCCACGTCAGTGGCCGGCCGAGGGCAGGCAGCCCCCTGTCGCAGTCCCCCTCCCCCCTCCCACGCCCCCCCCCTGCACCCCCCCCCCCCGTGTCAGTGGCCGGCCACGGGCAGACAGCCCCCTGCCGCAGTCCCACTAGCACCAAAACTCACACACCAAAGGTCCCCGGATTGAGCCTGGGTGGAAACGTACCATTTTTAAAGTGCAAATCTATATGTGAAAAAATGGCCCTAGAATTATTTTAATGAATAAAAAAGTCAAGTCCAACTTCTACAATTATAGTAAAAAAAAAATTGAGTTACACCAAAAAATGTCTTTTCTTCTGTAACTCGGTAAATAATGGTCCTACCGGGCTGAAAATCTGCCTACAGATTCCTTGTTTCGCCCCCTTCTATTACCAGCGCCTCTAGGGCGTGGTACGTAGAGCGTCCGACTCTAAGTCTTGGGGTAGCTTGTTCAAATCACCATGAAACCTCGGATTTTATGGGTGACGAAATTTCGGAATGGCTCAGGACCACCGGAAACGTGCTGATATCCCCCAGAATGCTAATATCCACCGGAAGAGTGTCGATATCACTAGATATCGGCACGGGGATATCACCTAAAAAGCACGATGAATGCCCCGATCGTATAATAAACTCCAAGAACCTATACCAATTGAAAGGTAACTGTTTTGATAGAAAAGTCACTTTTCTAAGATTGACCTTGAATTGAATGATGTTGACCTTGAGCAAAATTATCTTTTGTCTTCTTTGTGTTGCCCTGAATGAGTAGTACGTCATAGCTATTTTATTTGATTAGAAATTCAAATTCAAAGTGACTTTTCACTTACATATGTGAATCAATAATTTTCATATTTTTTTAGACTGCTGACCTTGAAACCCTGCCCTGACCTTAAGCTACTCATGAGGCAAGGCCACCTCATATTTTCTGATACCCTATACATATAGCTATCTAAAAATCAGGGTGGTGACCAAACTCTTAATTTGGCAGTCAGAGGTGACTTGGGTTACACGCTACACCGTTGAATATGCCTTTTCCTTTGCAGAAAAAAGTATTTGAACTGTCTGTCTCTTTCCCGCCGACTTAGAGGAGCCGAAAACTGCCCCAATTAATCAGTCAGAGGTTACATAAATCAGCGAGTCATCATTATTTAAATACAGAGAGATTTCTTTAATGTGCACGCACAGATATATTATTCTGTGTTGCCTAATATAGTCCAAGTTGTTGGTTTCCCCCACCCCTCTCCCACTAGAGGTCCACGATTTCTACCACTCCCTCATTTGAAATTTGATCCTGTCATCCTGTAATCTTTAGAAACCTTCTCTGAATCTACAACTTGCGAGAAATCTCTCTATTTTCTGTTCTTTTAAAGCAGGTTAAAGTTCTGCTACACGACTAGCATGCCACTCGTTATTTGACTAAAACAATAGACTCCGCTTCACAAGCAGAGGCCCCGGGGAGTCACTCAGATATGTAATGGCTACCCACTGCCAAACGGCCCGTGGAAGCCGTAGCGGTCGGTCTAAAGATTAGGGGGCAGTGACTCTGAAGGAGGGAGCAGTAATTGGTTAACAGTGAGGCTTTAATGATAAAATGTAAAAATTAAACTATTATCCATGTCTGCTTTCCTCTTTGCATCAGGAATTAAAGGTACAACACAATCTTTCCTGAAATAGCATGGGCGTCGGCATATATGTAAGGAATTTGGTGGCGGTCAACTGCCTTTAATTAGAAGGGATGGTACTTTGACAGCTCCTGTTTTTAGGCAGGTGATAGTTTGGCAGCCGGTGGGTACCAACATAGCGTGAGTACCCCCACCCCCCTCGCCCCCCCCCCCCGAGGCAGAAGCCAGAAAGTCAGTAGGGAATGGTTCACATTTGCGGTACCAGGTGGCGGGCGGGCTCCCACCTCTGTCTGACACCACCCTGCCTCATTCTACTCTCATTCCCAAATTAGATTAGATTATTTATTGCACGATCGTTCTGCAATAGAACCGTATTCAGCGCACACGCAGATGCCTCACAAACATTTTAAAAAGGGGTTCATCAAGCGCTGCTTAACATTCGCGATCCTTTGAAGTATGATAATGATTATATTGTATAATGAATTAATAATAAATTAATTCTTAATTAATTAAACCTAAATAGTCTCTCTTAAAGGCTAAGACTTCTTAAACCAAATCATGAAATCCTCTGGCAGGGTTGTTGAGTTTATATAACACCTCAGTTAAATTTAGAATCACCCAAGCACAATCCCTGAGAGCCAGGCATGTCCCAGCCCTGTAGGATCGTTTTCCCTAGCAAAGTACCCCAAAAATAATGGCTCAGGCAACCAAGAAATAGGATGCTGGCTGTTCCCTTCCAGCAATTCACTGCTCTACATAAGTTGCACTGGTGTGACCAGCAGTTAGACTATGCCAGTGGTAGTATACAATACTATTAGTAGTATAGTATGTATCGGAACGGGACTATAGTTAAGTACTGTTTATTACTCAATCGACATGCAGCCAATCAGAGGCCTCCATTTGGTCACGTGACCGGAAGTGACCTACTTAGGGGATTAGTGGTGCATTCTGGGTAACCCTGCAGCCAATCAGAGGCCACCATTTGGTCACGTGACCGGAAGTGACCTACTTAGGGGATTAGTGGTGCATTCTGGGTAACCTACTGACCTACTTAGGGGACCGGAAGTGACGTCATATGACCTAATTTAGGATCACGTGACCGGAAGTGACCTGATGAGTCACGTGAGCGGAAGTGACGTCACATGACCTAATGGCCGACCGGAAGTGAGTGACCTCATTGAGGATCACGTGACCGGAAGTGACCTGATTGATCACGTGAGCGGAAGAAGAAGTTTTTTGTTTAGGAAGTGAGGGTCTTTAGGATCACGTGACTGGAAGCGACGTCGTCACATGAGTGACGCTTTAAGAGACTGCGCGACTTACTAGTAAAAGAAGACGTATGAAAATAAAAACACAACAATATTTTATTTTATTTTTTTTATTTCTTTTTTTTTCAATCTTGATAAACACTCTATTTTTGAAAAGATGCACACGCTTATTTATTTTTTTTCATATCTCTAAAGGACTCGTTGTCACACCGTCAGAATGCACGCGACGCTTATAATACAAGTAGCGCACGCCGTCTTTCTCTATGGTGTAGGTGACCATTTTGTTTCGCACCACTTTGAAGTTTCTATTTACAGCAATGAGAGTTTTTCGTTGGCGAAGAACATCCAAGAAGTCGTCTGGTTCCTGAGGGTTTTGTTTCTTCTGTACGCCTTTTGCACTCCATTTTTTGGATTTTCTTTCACCGGTGTCGCTGACTCGATCGTAGCAAATGTAAGTCTTAGGGTTGAGACTTAGGATCCCGTCACCTTCCCACTCCGCTTTCATAAGCCCCGAAGTTCTCAGATCGTGAAGGTACCGTCTCTCACAACATCCGCCGGGCGGCGGACACCATTCTCGCACTCTTTCCGTTTTTGTCTTCACGAAAAGCTCTAAGTGATCGTCGCACACCGCTGTCGGAAGCCACTTTCGTTTCTCTCTGAAGTACGTCTCTCTCAGGCGAGGTTTGACTAGGTCATCCAACGTGTCACCGCTGAGAGCCATGTAAAGACTGTCGGTGTCCATTTGACAAAGGGCATAATCGCGCCGATCGACGAATCTATCCAAGAAGTCGTATGTGAACTCTAACATTTTCAACTTCGCGTACTGGTATACCATGAACCCTATTTGAATAGGGAGGTTGTTGTTGACTGTTTTCGGTTGTAGTTCGACTTCAAACAGATCGGAACTCAACTCGGACGCCTTTTTGAAGCGCCACGAATTGGCCAATAGTTCGAACTTCCGACTGTCAGTGTATCTCACCGCCGTGTGTTTTTCTTTGTTGCAGATTGTTTTACCGTACGTAGCGTTTCCCATTAACTTGTAACAGTCTGACAGAATTTTCTCGTTCTCGTTCACGTCGCCACGTCTTCGCGCCGCCGTTACTTCGTCCGCGAAACCGGCAAAGGAGCGTTTAGGTAGGTATTCTACCACCAGCTGCACTTTGGTGACTATCAAACCGTGCTCTAAATACCACTTGAGAAGCGGCGTTCCCAAGAGAATATTTTTTCCGTGGTAACTCCCTATCAGACATCTCTGAGGCGTGTTCAACAGCTTTTCTTCCTGCGCAAAGTCTGACATGTGAGGTCCTATGTCCGATTTTGAAACGGTCGCGTTCTTGAAAACGGGGGTCATTTCTTCGAAGTAGTCTCGTAGGTGAGGCGGCGTAGTGATGTCCACTTGAACTAAACCGAACATTTTCTCCTCTTTCACAGCGGAAAGGATGTCGCTCTCGCTCATCGCTTTTCGAGACACTTTCAAAGCGTCAACCTTCCAGCGTTGTTGGGAGGCCTTGACCCGCTCATCTCGACGCTTCATCTCTCGCCATTCGCACTCCCACACGACGACCAGCTTGTGACCTAGCGCTTTCAAGTAAGCGCTTACTCTGGTCGTTCTGTCGCGTCTCTCCTCTCTCAGTGAAGCGCACTGATATCGGTGCGATGGTATGCACTCGTGAGCGTGGAACCAACACCCGTGAAACTGGAAAACCGTATTAGAGGCCGCGTGAAACCCGTCCACGCGAATTCTCCGACAGCCTACAACCATCTCGCCGCCGTTCAAAGCGTGGCGCAGTTTCACGTCGCGGTCGTGCTCTACGAAGCGTAACCACTCCAAAGCGCTGTGAGAGTTTCTTTGCCTAATTTCGGGCTTGAACTCGGTCTCGGGCCGTCTCACCGCGTAATAGCCCGTGCAGTGCGCTTCGCTCATGCAGCGCAAGTACAGAGAGTTAGCGTCTAGTCCTAGGATGTGTTGGCACGGTCTCGCTTCTTCGCCGTACTTGTGCTCCCTTATCCGCGTGGTGCCCTTCTCGTGAAATCTATGGAAGATGATGGAAGGACCGCCGACTAGATTTTCTTTGATCAGAGCGTGGAGGACGGCGTCGAACTGGGGGAACGTTGTGAACGCGTCTTCTAGGTTTTGGAAGAGGAACCGTAAAGTCAAACCGGCGAGAGAAACTCCGTCTTTCAACATGTCAATGCCGCGATCTTGGAAAAATTTAGCGTGATTTTTCAGAGCTTCTATGAAAGGTTTGACGTCTTTGTTGTTGTAGTGGATCAAGTAGTCTTCCATAGTTTGCATCTTCTCGTCGGACCAAACTTTCTGACATGCGGCGTAGTCGGATTCGGACATTTTGACGCCCGTCAGCTCGCTGTCGAAAGCCGATCTCGGTGGCAGCGTTCTGTTTGCCAGTTTCCTGGTAGACGTCATCCATTCGTAAGGAAAGTGACCTTTCTCTTCGTTCCTGGTGAAAGCTCGCAAATAGGTCGCGTAGTTGTAACCGGGTGCCAAATAGTTGACTACGTCCAAGAAAACCGTGTGCTGTGTGTAAACCGCCAAGTATTGATTGCTTCTCTTTATGACGCTGAATTCTTGGTTTCTTCGGTCTCCGGAGGCGAAGAACGAGTGAAGGCGTATTTTGATCAGGTTCAAGTCGTAACGCCCCGAGTTGAAGCCCACGACTGGAGCTTGACGGATGTATCTCAGAAGACGCTTCTTCAGTTGAACTAACGGGTGTCTGGTCTGAGCCGCAGCGAAGCCGCCTGGAGAAGGGGTGAACGTCGCCTCCTCCAGCAGGAGAGCTTCACCTATCGCCGCATCTAACTTCGCTAAGGTCGGTCGGTAAAGTTCTAGCACAGCTTCCCCGATGACTTTGGCGTTCTCGTTTATGTGATTTAAAACTCGGTCCAACAAGGGGTCGGAATCTGCGTCGGATTCTCTGACGAAGCAGACGGGCCCCTCCCACCCCGGAAAGTCGGATGCGACGCTAGCCGACAAAGGGACGTGATCCCACAGCAGGGACACGTGTTCCGTCGACGGTTCTTTGCACGGTCTGAAGAAAGCCTCGAAATCGAAGGCGATCTTGTAAGGGTAGATTCCGGAATGTCCGTCGGGGGGAAAAATGGAGAAGTCTGCTAGCGCTTCGAAAATCGTTCTCGAATTTTGGTAGATGCCACCTACGTAGCGCAACTTGACTTGTCGGCAAGAGGAAAGCTGGTTCCTGTGTCTCTTCAGCAAGAACTCGGTGGTGAACGCCGCCTTACACTTGCAACATTCGTATATGCCCGCGTACGCGTTGAAGTCCGTGACGAGAGAGACGTGCAAACCGCCTTTCGCCGTCAGGTGTAGGTTGACTTTACCTCGGGCGGCCAGAGTTCTGGAAGGCGGTCTGATCAGAGTAACGCGTCTTCTCAACTTCCGCCCCGGCACTTGACGCGACGCGGTGTAAACCGCTATTTGTACGTCAAACAAGTTCTCTAACGCGGGTAAGTCGCGGATGTTCAGACCCGGAAAGGATTCAGGTGTGGCAGCGGGACAGAACTGACGTAACAAATCTGAAGCGCGCTTGCTGGTGTTGTATAAGTGAAAGGAAATGCAGCGGAAGATGCAGAGGTTGTCCTTGTTGGGAAAATCTAACACGCCGCTTCTCTTTCCAACTCGACCGGCCTGACTGATCCTACCGCCTATGGGGAATTCCCCCGGTCCCATGTAAACGCAAATGTTCAAATTGGTAGGAAAAAGAACGTGCCACTTGGTGTCAGCGTCGCAAAGTTTCCGTACTTCCTCGCAAGCGACGGTGTTTTCCATCTTTGAGAGGAGCTCTTCCAAAGTTTCTGAATTAGTTAGGTACTACTCTACAATTTTCTACGTGTCTCTCGTGGTTGTACGGTCTTTTAAACATTTTGAAACACTTTTCGCATACGTACTGTGTCATGTTTTTTTTCACTCAGTTACCAACTACTTAGCCGTCTAACTATCTATCTATCTATCAATCTATCTGTCTATCTATCTATCTATTTATCTTTCTGTCTGCTGTCTGTGTATCCGTCTGTCTGTCTCATACAGCGTACGTCAAACGCTGTGTGTGTGTGTGCGCGCGTGAGCGTTGAGCGTCTCTCATTCCGAATCTATGCCGAGATATTTCAGAATGATCTCTGTTTTGTCATCCAACTCTTTGAGCGCTCTGGCGGACAGCGTCACTCCCTGCTGTGTGGGTTTTTTGTCAGGACCTTCGTACTTGCGCACATGGACGAGGTTCTTACCGCTGTAGTAGCTCACAGCTGCGTACACTTCGCCCTCCTCATCCAGCACTGCGAACCAGGGGGTGTGATTAGGTCTTCCTTGCGCGGCCGCTGTGTCGCGTATGCGCACCACTGCGCGGATATCGGCGATGCGTGCTATTAGCTCGCGCAGCGCGTCGGCCGTGAAGTGCACTCGCTTGCTTCTGGTCAGAGACGCCTCTTTCACCTGGCCGTCTTTTGTGTAGCGCGGCCTCCTAGACAGTCTAGCCACGTCCTCCCAGATCTCCAGCGTCAAAGCTCCGTCTAAGCAGAACTCTAACCCGAGAAGACGGGAGAAGGTTTTCTCTGCTTCTTCTCGTCCATCTCGTTCTTTTTCTTGTATTTTTCTCTTCTTACTAGGCCTTGTTGTTCTGGAACTCACCTTAGAACGTTTCACACCCGCAGGATGAGTAACACCATCAGCGTGAGCTGAATCAGCAGCAGAACTGATAGCAGGAGCAGCGTCAGCGCTGGTGGTATCCGAGGCCTCGTTGTTGGAACAGAGCAGCCACACGCCGTCGGTGCTGAGTGTAGCGGTAGAAGATGAAGCGCCGCCGCCCTCGTAAGGTGGCGGTGAGGGCAGTCGCCACGGACCGGACGGGGCGCTACTAGTGGAAGTGAGGTCGAAAGGTCGAAGAGGGGAGCCGAAAAACGTACCGCCCACCCCTTTCCCTTCGGGTTGTTCGTACGCCTCGTCGTCAGCGTCGTTCTCTGTCTCACCCTGTTGCTGCTGCTCCTCCTCCTCCTCCTCTTCTTCTCGGTTTAGGGGCTGAGTGTCCGAATAGCTGTCACTCTCAGCGCGAGCGGCGTCGAGGGCGTCGGTCGATGTAGTGGTGGAGGAGAGGGGCTGTGCAACGTGCGGCAGGTCATCAAAGTCATCAACAGTAGTGGGGAGGTAAAAACCCGGTTGCCAGTACTGCGCTGTGCCAGGAGCGTTGTCGTCAGTAGTAGTAGCGGTAGCAGCAGGTGCAGCAGAAGCAGCAGCAGCAGCAGCAGCAGCAGCAGACGCAACAGTAGCAGGCGCAGCAGCCTCAGCAGGCGCAGCGGTAGCAGGCGCAGCGGTAGCAGGTGCAGCAGCAGCAGCAGCCGCAGCAGCCGCAGCCCGAGGATCACCAGCAGGCGGGGCGGCAGTAGCAGCGGCAGCGCGCTTAGCAGCAACGTGTACCGTCGCGAGTGTAACAACGTCGCTAGCACGACGACTACTACCAGTAGTACTACTACCACTACTACTACTACTACTACTACTAGTACTACTACTGCTACTACTACTGCTACTACTACTACTACTGCCGCGAGCGCTCGCTACAGCGGGAGGGTGATAAGACCAAGCGGCTGCGGCGGTAGTCTCATTTTCAGTAGCAAGAGGAGGCACTGACGCTAAACGAGCGCTGTTCCGCGTAGTCTTCTTGTTCTTGGACGGCGCTAGGTGTTGTCTTTTGCTCATGGTGGTGACTGTAGAGAGCAGCAAAAGAATGAGTGAGTGAATGGAGGTTTCCAGCCCCTTATATACGCCTTCTCGCTTCTAGAGCTAAGCTACTTACTGACCCTGTTCAGCTGCCGCCGGCTGGCCGGCGGCCATTCACAAAGAGAAACAAAAGACATAAGGCATGACGTTTTCAGCTGGATCCCTTTCCCCCCTTTAGAGAGATCGACTGTCATGAGCTAAGCCGCTTACCACCCTGTTCAGCAATTCAACGCGCATTAGCTGTATAAAGGATTAAGCGGTTGCTGCCGTCGACTGACCGGCGGCCATTCACAAAGACATAAGGTATGACGTTTTCAGCTGGATCCCTTTCCCCTCTTTTTTTTTGAGGGATCCACTGTCATGAGCTAAGCCACTTACCACCCTGTTCAGCAATTCAGCGCGCGTTAGCTGTATAAAGGATTAACGGTGATGAGCTTAGAGTGTGTATACAAAAAAAACCACAGGAGGCGTGTGGCGTGAAGCAGGACCCCCCTAAGACGAACGTGTCTGTCTGTGAGTAGAGGCGTGTGCATGTGGTGAGCGACTTAAGTGTAAGACAAAAAAAAATCACCACCTCCTGCCGTGGTGAGTAGACCGGGCCGGCCAGGCGGCGGCCGGCTAGTTCAATAGGGAGGGGTGACAGCTGACTAAGGCTGTGCATGAAAAAAATCCGATTTTCACCTGACCTCTGACGTTTGTTACAATGAATGTCAGAGGGAGGGAGACGTCCTCAGGTAGGGGGTAGGAGGTAAGGCTATGGATGAGGAAGAAACACCGTTTTCAGCTGGTCTCCACGGATAGCGATGACATACCCCTCGTCATCTAAGCTCTTAAGGAGCGGAGCGGCTGAAAAAGCGTCATGCGGACAGGTCGCTAGACAGCTGGAGTGCTGTTGGAAATGGGATTAAACTCCCTCTGTATAAAAGCTCTGATTTCTGTTGGAAAAAAACCATATCGCCTCTGACCACAGTAACGTCTACTACCACCACCACCGCCACCGCCGCCGCCGCCGCCGCCGCCGCCGCCGCCGCCAAGACGAGACGAGATGGCTCAAGCTATTCCACTTTCAAGCTCGCCTTCACCGCCTTGTCCACCTGAAAAAAAGTTAATGCGGCTTGACGACGTGAGACGCGCGAGGCAGACCGATGGGGAGAACAGAGAGGTAGGACAGCGGCGGTTAGCCTATAGCGACGCCTTGCTTCGTCAACTAGGTAAAGAGTTGAGCGGCTGTTGGAGAGAGTTGGGCAGTAGCTTAAAAGTTACCGCCGCCCGTATGGATGCTCTAGTAGAGCGCAGTGTCAAGACACCGGAGGAGCTGTGTACGGCGATGTTCCGAGTCTGGTGGGGTGAAACCCCGCATCGTCATAGATGGGGAGAGCTCGGTCGCGTCTTCACCCGCATTAGACGCGTGGAACTGTTGGCTCAGTGGATGTCCCTTCTCCACAGACAGGGGTTGGATTTCGAAAACCCCGACTCGCGCGCGATGCATAAGCACTTGGGCACCCTCGGCAGACGTCTAGGTAGCAGGTGGAAAGAGGTGGGGGACCATTTAAAATTGTCGCCTGAGAGGTTAGATAAGATCGCTGAAGAATGCGAATACGGAGGAAGTCCCGCTGAGTGGGCCTTCCGAGTGTTGAAAATGTGGCAAGATGAAGCTGACGGTGCCGGCGGTACACCTTTTGAACTCCTTCGAGTGTTGACTGAGGACATGGGAAAGTTTGACCTCGGCATCGCGATATTACTTGACTTTATCAAGCAAGAAACAACGAGAACGACGGACATGTGAATTGTTGTGTTTTATTTTCATACGTCTTCTTTATTAGTAAGTAAAAAAAAATATCATAACAATTAAGACGCGCGCCCTCTTAAAGTGTCACTTCCTCCAGTCGCAGCTGATCGCCTCATCGAGGCACGTGATAAACAAAAAAAAATGAAGAGACACGCTTCTTCCTCTCGAGAGGAAGAAGCGTGTCTCTCGATTGAAATCTTTTTCTTTTCTTTTTTTCTTAAAAGAGACAAACGCCCCTTAGAGTGCCCCCCCCCTCCCCCCCTCCCCCCCACCCGCCCCATGCATCCTAAAAGCGCCCCCCTCCCCATGCATCTTAAAGGGGCCCCCCTCCCCTTCCCTCCCCTCCCCTCCCCTCCCCTCCCCCCCCTTATACACTCTAAAGAACGCTTCTACCTAGTTCAATAAGTCACTTCCAGTCGCTCGTAAAACAATAAAAAATGAAAAAAAAAACAAACTTATATCGTAGTGTTTTTTATTAGTTTACCGAAAAAAATAAGAGACTCGCCTCCTCCTCCTCTCCTTCTCCTCCTCCTCCTCCTCCTCCTCCTCCTCCAAAAAAAAAGATATCACATTTTAAAGCGCGTGACCCCTTAAAGACGCTCATCTCTTCATTAAGTCGCGTGACGTCACTTCTTCTTCCGGTCACGTGATCAATCAGGTCACTTCCGGTCACGTGATCCTCAATGAGGTCACTCACTTCCGGTTGGCCATTAGGTCATGTGACGTCACTTCCGGTCACGTGACTCATCAGGTCACTTCCGGTCACGTGATCCTAAAGTAGGTCATATGACCTCACTTCCGGTCCCCTAAGTAGGTCATATGACCTCACTTCCGGTCCATAAGTAGGTCATATGACGTCACTTCCGGTCACGTGACCAAATGGCGGCCTCTGATTGGCTAACTAGGTCACGTGACGTCACCACTAATCCCCTAAGTAGGTCACTTCCGGTCACGTGACCAAATGGAGGCCTCTGATCCCAGGTAGAAAAAAAACATGATAAATATCATGATTTATCATGTTAGATTAATCATAGTTTTTTCACGGAAATCATGATTTTTAAAACATGATACATCATGAAAATTAACATGATATATCATGATTATGATCATGATTAACCATAATATTAATGATTCATCGAAGGAAATTAAGCACAATATATCATAAGTTATCATACTTTATCATGATCTATTATGCTTTATAATGATATACATAATATGATATAATCATGGTTTATTATGATTTATCATGATAAATATCATGATGAAGTATGTTTGAAAATCATGATTTCCGTGAAAAAACTATGATTTATTTAACATGATATTATCATGATTTATCATACTTTAGCATGATATATGTATCATAATTTAATTGTGATGAAATCATGATATATCATGTTTTTAAAATCATTATTTCCGTGAAAAAACTATGATTTATTTAACATGATATTCATCATGATTTATCATGTTTTATCATGATATATATCATAATTCAATCATGATAAATATCATGATATATCATGTTTCAAAAATCATGATTTCCGTGAAAAAACTATGATTAATTTAACACGATATTCATCATGATTTATTATGCTTTGTCATGATATATGTACTATGATTTAATTGTGATAAATATCATGATATACCATGATTTAAACATCATGATTTCTGTGAAAAACTATGATTAATTTACCAGCATGATTTATTCTATTCTATTCAGGGAGTTAGGGTGACATCATTTTGAAGATAATTATCAAACTTAATGCTTGTCAGTGTGGCAGCTCTTCAGTAGATTGGTGCAGACAGGAGGTAGGCAGGTGCAGGTAGGAGGTGTGTTCCCATGGTCAGACAGCAGTGGACTGAGAAGCTCACACTGCACCCCCATTATATAGGGGGTGCAGTGCTGGTCATGTGACCAAAACGAGACTTGCTTCTGATTGGTTGAGAGTTCAGTATTGCATTGACCACCATGGAGTGCACATGGAGTGCACATGGAGTGTACTTGTAGCCAGCCCCGGGGCTTGTAGGGCTGGGTAGGATGCACTGGGGTGGCGTGCTTGTAATCGGCCCTGGGGCTTATAGGGCCGGGTAGGATGCACTTGGGTGGCTTGTAATCGGCCCTGGAGCTTGTAGGGCCGGGTAGGATGCACTGGGGTGGCTTGTAGTCAGCCCTGGGGCTTGTAGGGCTGGGTAGGTTGCACTTGGGTGGCTTGTAATCGGCCCTGGGGCTTGTAGGGCCGGGTAGGATGCACTGGGGTGGCTTGTATTAATGCTTATATTAATGTTATCCAGTCCAGATACCATACATATATAAATATATATGTCTATCTATCTATCTATCTATCTATCTATCTATCTATCTATCTATCTATCTATCTATCTATCTATCTATCTATCTATCTATCTATCTATCTATCTATCTATCTATCTATCTATCTATCTATCTATATATATAGATATATAGATATAGATATAGATATATAGATATATATATATATATAGATATAGATATATAAACGATGGTTAACATATCATAGTACTTCATGGTTAACTCAGGTACACTAGGGTAGTTATACCCAAATAGAAAGATACTATAGTAACACTATTGTTTACTATAGTGAATTTACTGTAGTGTTTTCGCGCACTAGAGTAAACTACAGTAAATTTACTATGGTAAACTACAGTGTACTTTACAGTATCTATCGTGGTATATTACAGAATACTTTAGTATACCATAGTAGATTTGCTATAGCTACCTGAACATAGGGGGGGGGGGGGATTGGCACAGTCGCCCACCACCTCCTACAGCATCCTAGGGATGAGGTAGGCCGGGTAGAGAAGCCCTACACCTCCCCCAGTCGCCCACCATCTCCCACAGCTTTCTAGGGACAGGGTAGGCCGAGTATAGAAGCCCTACACACCTTCCACAGTCGCCCACCACCTCCCACAGCTTTCTAAGGATGGGGTAGGCCGGGTATACAAGCCCTACACCTCACACAGTCACCATCTCCTCCCACAGCTTTCTATGTATGGGGTAGGCCGGATATGGATGGGGGTGCAGAGGGGTCCCCCCGCTGAGGTAGGAAAGTCGCCGAAATTAAAGGCCTCAGGTCACAAAGTCGCCTTTTTAGCCCATTTATGCTATAGTCAAATTTTTCAAAAAGTCGGCAGGTCCCTTATATTATTGCACAAGGTCGTCAGGTCGCCTGGAAAACACCCCAGGTCGCCAGGTCGCTTTTGACCCATCTGGACCCACATAGATGCCTTACACCTCCAACATTGCCTCCCACAGCTTTCTATGGATGGGTTAGGCCGGATATAGATGCCCTACACCTCACACAGTCGCCCATCACCTCCCACAGCTTCCTAGGGACGGGGTAGGTCGGCTACAGAAGCCCTACACCTCCCACAGCTTTCTACAAAATCTAAGCTTCCACTGGGGCTAGAATGAGAATGTTCAAAGGGGAATACTTCTCGGAATCATATCTAAAAATCTGACTTCATTAGGATTACACCACAATTGACCTAGTTTTTTTTTCTCCCTTCCCTACCATACTGGGGTGGCGTGTAGCTGGCCCTGGGGCTTGTAGGGCCGGGTAGGACGCACTGGGGTGGCCTGTAGCCGACCTACCCCGCCCCTAGGAAGCTGTGGGAGGTGGTGGGCGCTAGTCCTTAAATAAAGCATGATTAAAAGACACAATGCCCTACACCTCCCACAGTCGCCCACCACCTCCCACAGCTTCCTAGGGGCGGGGTAGGCCGGGTAGAGAAGCACTACACCTCCCACAGTCGCTCACCACCTCCCACAGCTTCTTAGGGGCGGGGTAGGTCGGGTACAGAAGCACTACACCTCCCACTGTCGCCCACCACCTCCCACAGCTTCCTAGGGGCGGGGTAGGCCGGGTGGAGCAGCACTACAGCTCCCATAGTCGCCCACCACCTCCCACAGCTTCATAGGGGCGGGGTAGGCAGGGTACAGATACCCTGCACCTCCCACAGTTGTCCACCACTTCCCTCAGGATTTTTCCCACACAAATAACCCTAATTCCTTTATGTTTTCTCTCTTAACTCTTCCTTTACCAGGCTCCACATAAAGACACCCATCCCAAGATTTTTTCAAATTAAATTCAAATGGGATATTGGGATTAAGGGGATGGTCAAACCTTTCAGAAACTGAAAGAATTTTGTAAATATTGAAACTAGATGTACATCTATGACTAAATGAACAATATTAAATAACCAGAAAGTAAGATACCCAAATTGCCATAAGTGTTCCAATTAGGGAGATAAAGCCCTATTTGAGATTAAATATAATTTTTTTTAGTGTATATGTTGCCATTTAAACTTACAAATAGGCCAGAATGCATCAAAATAGACCTCAACCTTTAGTACCATCCTTTTCAGCACGAAAAGTTATACAAAACCATTTTTCACCAAAAAAACAATATTGTTTGACAATTTTTTCGATTTATGACTAAAATATTGCTCAAATCATATTGAAAACGAGTTAGATATCATCCAAATTAAGATGCCTAGCATTTCTGGAATATTTTATGTATCTACAAATGGATAAGGATATGCAGAAACAATATGCCATAGACTACTGTCAGAAAGAAATGTGGGATTCTACCAACTTTTAGCCAAACCAAAGGAGGTCAAAAATCGACCAAAATCGGCCAAAAATTGGCGAGTAACTCGCATAATAGATTCCAGTTCTAGTGTCCATTTGTAACATTTGTAATATATGTGTACTTTTGTACATTTTGTACTTTTTTGTACATTAGTGTACCCACTGTTGTAGCCTGTGTTCTATGTTGGAAAGAATCATGTGCATAAACTTAATTATTGACTGTGTTCTCGGCTGACCTATGTACAAGAGCTATTATCTATTTGTTTGACCAAACTGGTAATGCACTTTGATGCCAACGTGAAGTAACGATAATTGAGGTAAATTGACTCTATTCAATGCTCGTGGAAACCATTTACAACCACCGCTCTAAGTGATCTTTATTCATGTCCATCTATGATTGCTGTTAAATTGTATATTTGTTAACTGACTATTGCCTTAAAATCTTCTGTGTCAAGAAATATGGTCAATAAACTTTACAAAACTCAAACTCAAACTCAAACTCATTAATGCGTGTACGGTCCTGTACTGTAAACTCGCAATAATGCGTGTATGGTAGAGGAAGGGTTAATAGATAAGATCATGATAAATCATGATATATTATGATTAACTATGTTCAGGTAAAATCATGATTAATCATGTTTTCTCCCTCAATAGATAAGATCACAATTAAACATGATATAATATGATTAATTATGGCCAGGAAAAATCGTGATAAATCATGTTTTCTCTCTCAATGGTTGAGATTACACTAAATCATGATATATTATGATTAATCATGATCAGAAAAATCATGATAAATCATGTTTTCTCTCTCAATTGATAGGGTCATGGCAATTCGTGATATATTATGATTAATCACAGTCAGGTATAATCATGATAAATCATGAGTTATCCAGGTCACAGGGAGGTAGGGAAGGGGGCCACATGTTAAATCATGTTTTCCCTCTCAAAGGGTAAATTCATGATAAATTATGATAATTCATTATGATAAATCATGATTAATCATGATTAGGTAAAATCATATTAAATCATGTTTTCCCTCTCAATGGGTAAAAATAACCCTTATTCCTTTATGTTTTCTCTCTTAATAGATAAGATCATGATAAACCATGATATATTATGATTAACTATGTTCAGGTAAAATCATGATTAATCATGTTTTCTCCCTCAATAGATAAGATCACAATAAAACATGATATAATATGATTAATTATGGCCAGGAAAAATCGTGATAAATCATGTTTTCTCTCTCAATGGTAGAGATTACACTAAATCATGAAGTATTATGATTAATCATGATCAGGAAAAATCATGATTTATCATGTTTTCTCTCTCAATAGATAGGGTCATGGCAATTCATGATAATATTATATTATGATTAATCACAGTCAGGTAAAATCCAGGTCGCAGGGTAGTAGGGGTGGGGGCGACATGTTAAATCATGTTTTCCCTCTCAGATGGTAAAATCATGATAAATCATGATAATTTATTATGTTATGATCAATCATGCTTAGGTAAAATCATGTTAAATCATGCTTTCCCTCTCAATGGGTAAAATCAATATAAATCATGATAATATGCTATGATTGATCATAGGTAAAATCGTGATAAATCATGTTTTCCTTCTCAATGTGTGAAATTATGATATATTGTGATTAATCATGGTAATATAAAATCAAAATATATCCCACTTTTCTTCTCAACGGATAATATCATAATAAATCATTGTAAGGTAAAATTATGATAAAGCATGTTTTCCCCCTCAATCGGGAATATCATGATAAATCATGCTATGTTATAATTAATCATGGTTAGGTATAATCATGATAAATCATGTTATCCCTCTAGTGGGTAAAATCATGATAAATCATGATGTATTATGATTAATCATGGTTGGATAAAATCATGGTAAATCATGTTGTCCCTCTCCAAAGGTAGGATCATAATAGTCTGTGATTTATTATGATCTAGCATGATAGAAGAAAATATGATTTATCATGATTAATCCTCTCAACAGTGAAGATCATGATAAAGTATGATTAATCATGATTTATCACGATTGAACAAACATGATTTATCATGATTTCCCCCATCAGTAGGTTAGATCATGATTAAGTATAATTTATCATAATAGAAGAAATCATGATTTATCATGATTTCTCCCGTCAATAAGAAAGATCATATTAAAGTATAATTTATCATGATTTATCATGATAGGAGAAAACATGATTTATCATGATTTCCCGTCTCAAAAGGAAAGATCATGATAAAGTATGGTTAATTATGATTAATCATGGTAGAAGAAAATATGATTTATCATGGTATATCATGATATATCAGAATAAATCATGGTTCAACATAATAAATCATGATAATTATCATGATATTTTTCTACCTGGGATTGGCTGCAGGTCGATTGAGTAATAAACAGTACTTAACTATAGTCCCGTTCCGATACATACTATACTACTACTATTGATACCCACCAGTGTACCAACTGTCTAGACTACCACTTGTGTGTCCACAGAAAACGGTATACTACCCCTTGAATAGACCACATCCCATGGATTCTGTTAAAAATAAACACTTAAATACACAAGGATTCCTTTCTGCATTGTGTATCCCTAGAAGCCTAGTTCATTGATTAATTTAAGGAGGTCATGATAGCTTTATCCTGGTTTTATAGAATGTTTCATACCAAGCCAAGCCTGATTCATGGTCCCCCTACCAATTTCACCTGACCAGGCTGGGTCCACTGGTTCAAGGTAATTATAACCACAGGGGTGGCTAGTGATCTGTGCAGACCACTACTACTACATGAACTACATGATCCACTCTCCTCCACTCTCAGAGATCGGCCCCTTTAATAGAGAGCAAAAAAATAGCATCATCAGAAACCAAGCATACACTGTAAAAAATTCCAGTTGAAATTACGGGGAATCAGTATAAAATTTTACAGTTTATCACCGTAATGTGATTTACGGTGAGACAGTGTCAAATTCAACACTTTTACACTGAACATCCATAAACCTGTACAGTGAAACACCTTATTTTCATATACGGTGAATCTCACGTTAAATATTTGCCCACCAGGTGGCAGCCTGGGAGATATGAGGACTTTAGTAGAACGTCTCACTTTAAAACGTATCTAAATGTGTTAAAATGAAAACAATGTCCAATTATCTCATCAATCACAGGGTCAACCTTGAAGCCTATGGTACAATATAGATAATAGAAATATAATTTCCTTTTCTATATCAGTGGGAACAAGCAAGGATTGTAAAAACACCGATTTTGTGGTAATTAGAATTATACATAATCACACCACCGTCAGAGTTGCTTTGAAACAATCCTAGAGTACCCTTTGCTCATGGATTATGCTTGCATATTACTGTGAGGCATTCAATTATGTCTCTTATGGCCTAATATTTACAGGCCTGAAATTAAGTTGATATTTTGAAATATACCAATGACTCAAGAAAAAAGAGAATCATCAATGAATAGCAGAGAATCATGATATAATAATGATGAATCACCGTAAAATGACAACGGGAAAGCTCCGTAAAATTTACGGGGATTAGGAGAATACGGTGACTGTAAAAAAAACGGTGAAAGCTTGGCATTAATTGATGCCAGTGAATCACCGTAATTTTACAGGATATTTCTAAGAGTGTAGCAATTCTGTGGTTAATGCAAAGGCAGTTATTAACAGAGGTACTTTATGCCGAAGGAGTGAGTGAGTGAGTGAGTAATGGATGTTTAACCCCATCGACTGAAGGCTCTGGTAAAGGAGTATGCATTTATTAATTACATGGGGGTGGTGAGATTTCGTGTGGAGAGCGCGTAGAACCTTTCATGCCTCCCCTTGCCTCAAGAGGGATCAGAATTTTTTACCCCCCCCCCTTGTAACTAATAAATGAACACTCCCGAACAACTACTTTAACCTTGAACTTAGATTTTGCTGGGTTTAGGCAGTCCCTGCAGTTATCTTGGAACCAGGGACCAGGAACCAGAAATGTAACCAGAAAGTATGATGGTAAAAACTACCATCATACATTCTGGTTCCCGTTGACCGGTTCAAAGCTACCAGCAGGGATTACTCAAACCCCGGCTCAAACCCAGCAAAATCCAAGTTCAAGGTCATATTGGTTGTTACCGGAGCCTTCCTTCATAATAATGACATAGTCATATGGCCTATTATGTGAATAGGTTATTAATTCAGGTGCATTATACATAATTATATTAACAGTACTACTAATTGAGCCAAAGTACGAATCGAAGCCCCAATCTCCCAAGTGGTGATACATGTAGTATCGGTCGCAGGGTATGTAGCCTACAGTGTATGTACATAAGTAATCTCCCAGACTGTAAACGTACGGGGCCCGAGACTGCATAGCATGACGTGCTAAAATAAAGCTAACAAATGCAATTAAAGTGGCATGATCACCGAGCCCGTCCCATTCACATTTCTAGTACGTATAACGCCTCAGAATGATACGGGGAAAAAATCTCAACGAGATACGTGAAAGTCCCAGTTGGTTTTGCTGATCCTGTAGTTATTATTAAATCGTTTTGGCCAAGAAATTAGGCTTTTTAAGTATGTTTACTTACCCAATTTGGATTCTTACCAGATGTACAACACTCCCATTTTTTCTGACTGCACAAAAAAAGAGTCCCCTCTTCTTGAGATCTATATTCCCTTTATTTCTTATATTTGGGTTTGCTGTTCGATTCAAATGTGTTAATTGTTCTTAAAGGAAGGGGACAAAACAAAAATCCATACAAATTACCCGAAATATAAAAATGATTTTTCAAGAATACAGCAAACTTGCTGGGAAGTATACTGATACAGGACCCGCTGCTTTAAGCCTATGGGATCCGATATTTAACCAAAACCATTTAATAATAATGTTCTAGTCTGTGTGGTTAAGTGTGAGTGGTGATATTGCCTCTTTAAGTTAAGTTTCAACATTGGAGGTGTTAAGTTAAGTTTCAACATTGGAGGTGTGTTGTGTTCGAGCTATTCATTAGGTGTAGTCATTGACCACCTTTTTACAGGTTATACACCTTATCTTTCCTAGGCCTATATGATGTACCGTCAACCCTGGTGCCATACAATGGTGTGACATTGTTACTCTCGTTCCCAAATCCTTCCGAAGGAAGGCTCTGGGGACAGCCAAATGACCTTGAACTTTGGATTTTGCTGGGTCTGGGCAACCCCTGCTGGTAGGCTGGAACCAGGAAACAGGAACAGGAAATGGAACCAGAATGTATGGTGGTAGTTTTAGGTAGATTTACCATCAGCCTTTCTGGTTCCATTTCCTGTTCCTGTTCGCTGGTTCCAAGCTACCAGCAGGGGTTGCCCGGACCCAGCAAAATCCCAACATTTGGCAGTTACCAGAGCCTTCCTTCGGAAGGATTTGGGAACGAGAGTATGACATTGTCTGCTTGATAGTCGTGTTCCACAGCCGTATATTGAGGTTTGCCAACATGTCTATACATCATACAGACCGATTGTTCTTGAGTTCTTAAATCCTATAGCTATCCTATATACAAAACATACTTCCTTTCCAGTTCCTATCCGGCAGACTCCCCTACCACTTAACAAGTAAACTCCCCTACGCAGAATGTAGACCGGACCCCAGTCTACACAGAATGATACATTATTTTGTGCCATGATAAATACTAAGAAGCCAGATGGATCGCTAGAGGTCAGCATTGCGCTGCTGCCTAACAGACGATGAGGGTCCTTCACTCTAGAGCAGAGGAGTGACCAGAAAGCCTCTCTGGGGTACAAATCTAGCAGAGGCGTCACTCTCCTAGCAGGTTCTTGATCATGACGCAAACCCGGTTGCATAAATCAACATACATAATTCGCCGGTGAATAAAGATGACCATATCCGTTCAGAGAGGTGATTGATTTAGATCGGTGGCACTCCCTCGCTACAGGATGTAGCCTTATGTACACAAACACACACACACAATATATACATATATTTATTTATACCACACTTGCACGAGAGAACAAAAGAAATGACCCGGCCATATATGACGTACCAAAGGTGAGAAAAACACTCACCACTAGAGTGGCATAAGTTAGTTAAACCACTCCAGACCCCTGTACTGAAGATAATGACTTAGTCACGGCCGAGCACACTCATCTGCGACTCGTGATCAGCCTAGACTGTCGTCATTATCCTACGTACAGTGGCGTAGTAGGGGTTGAACTACAACATATATAATATATATGTTGTAGTTCAACCCCTACTACTATTATATATATATATATATATATATATATATATATATATATATATATATATAATAATGTATTATATATATATATATATATATATATATATATATATATATATATATATATGGCCCAAACTCCTGAGTTATGGGCTGAGGAGGGACAAATCAGAAAGTTCTTAATACAACTGTAAGTTTAAACAAGTGTAATATATTGAAATGTATATATATTCGGCTCTTTGGAACACTTTTTGAACCAAAATAAGGTGATTATGTACATTGTGTCTTAAAATACATCACAGCAACTAATAATTTTGTTTACAGACTAGGACAAGAAATATATTAAGGCATACCAAGAATGTATAACCTCCATGAGATAGTTTTTGAGATACAGCCCAATAAGTTTTCAACATTTATCAAAAATATGAAATTTCAATTACATACTCTTAATTTTTCCCTAGTTCACTCAAATTGGTTCAATTAATTGTCAAAATCACTCTACAATGTCCTGAGGGTATGTACTTTAAAAAATCTTGACCATTAGGATCCCTTGGTGAACCTACTTGGCACAGTACTGGACTAACAATCTGCTATTTCACCTCATTTCGGTCCTGGAGTGACCTGGGTGACTCCGGGACCAAAATAAAATATTGTATAAATAGAGGTTGAATAAATGAAATCCTCTAATTTCTGGGTTAGAGCGTTAGAGGGGGTGGGTAGGAAGCAGGGGCACTAAATATAACTAAAATATATTGGATATTAACAAATCTGTGTGGGTTTTACTATTATCAGCGAGGCGAGTGACTCCGGGACCAAAATAAGGGGGGGACTCCGGGACCGAAATAATGTATTACAGTACACATGTCCCAGGTAGCAAGGGTATATTGGGCCAATGTCGGCAATGATCGACTCCATCGCAGTCTTCATACCAACCATGGCCCATTGTAGGTAATGCATACATTGGTTCAACATACAAATTACAATGATGGCCCACTTCTGGCAATTCTGATAATGGGCCATCGCTGGGTTGACCGCTGGCCCATAACTGGTCCATGCTTGATATTGCTGATATTGACCCAGTGTTGGCCCAGTGTTGGGACATTTCAGGGCCATCATATTATTTCTGATGGTAGACCAACATCAATTCTAACTACACTGGTCCGATATTGGCTGCAATCTCCACCAGGGGGATTCAATGTTGCCTGAAGAGTTTCTGACCGGTTGGCTCCTACTTTACCATCATGTTGGGTTATAAGTGTGATCCCCAGTGTGCTCTACATGTTTAAAGGTCAGGGGAAGTTCATGGATGAAATTCAGTATCTAAAAGTGCCATTTACTGCATGACACCACTGAGAATTTGTCAAAGGTAACTTGAAGACACCTCATGTGTGGGTAATGCAGTTAGATAAGTCCTAAATGATAGTAATACAGTTTCTATTATTTCTAACCATTTTGAGATAGAGATCAAGATGGATTAAAAAGAAAGAAATGGCTTTTTCTAAACTGATGATACTTGACAGTCATGTCTTAAGTGTGCTTGCATATTTAATTATACACATCAAAATAGTATTGTTCAATATCAGTGATTGTTGCAGTGGTCCTATATTGAAAATTATATGTTGGGGCGACATATGTATTACAAGGTTGGTCCAATGTATAATTTCGAACTTTGGAATAATGTAAAAACATTGTGATGTTGGGCCACCATTGGGCCAACATGAAATCAATATCCCTTTATCCGAGCATGGGCCATTACTGGGCCAGCGGTCAAACCAGCGGTGGGCCAATATCAAAATGCCATTATTGGCCCAACTTTTAGTGGTATATTAGCCCAATCATGGCCCAATGTACTTATGTTACCTGGGCATATGCTCCTGGAGGCTAGAGTATTGGATTTTTTTCAAGTTTTTTTCTTCTGGTAAAAATAACATTAGTTACTTCACAACCTGGGGTACAAGGGATACTTTGTGGATCTTTTTTACTGACTATATAGGGGTATGAAAATGAAAGGACTTTTGAAAATTTTGCTGACAATACATGTACACACTTAAATGGCTCTGGAGAAAAAAATATGGTATATATCAAGTGAAAACCTCATTAATCTATTGACTATACCATAAGCCAAATGGAAAATGATATTTGGGATGGGCTGTTGTTGCCTCAGTAGACATTGGAGAGATGTAAAACATGTCATGTTGAGCTTTTTTGATGTTTTTAGGTTTTTTTGGGACCAATTCAAAAAAGAAAATTCCGGAAAGTTTAGGATATTTTCTCACATATACAAAAAATTTGAAATAATTGATGCAAAGGTTGTTATTCTGTAGGGATATGAGACTGAAAAGGGCCAGAAATAGTCAAAACTGCATAACTCGAGAGTTTGTGCCATGTACGTTATTTCATCTGCAATAGTCCATTGTTGAAAAGCAAATTTGAATTACGCGTGTAGGTCATCGGGATCTTGTTTGTTTGTGAACAATCTCAAGTATGGATATAACAGTATGTCATCAATATGACAACGTCACTGGCATGTGGGCCTATCCTTTTCATAGCAGAACACTCCCTACAGCGAATGAATGAATCTAAAACTAAACGTTCTTGCTTCGTTCCACGACCATTACATATGAAACCAGATTCCTGTTGGCCTATACTTCTCATAGCAGAACACTCCCAATTAAGACTGACACTTTGAATCTCAAAAGAATAAGTCATTGTTCATACAACGTACCTATGAAACCAAATTTCTGGGTTGCATGCGATTTGATCAAAAATAACTTATTGCTTTCAGCATAAGTTCCACATGACAATATATATAGAATTATCCTCGATAGGCAAACGTGGCATGTGTCATAAAGGACTCTCTGTGCACATATCTCTGGGTTAGCTCTCCTGTAGCGACAAGTCAGAAAAGGGCCTACGCTGTATACATTTTCCAAATCACCCGAAACACCTTTTTGGTCATCTTCATAATTTGCATTACTGTATTATACATAGCCTCACTGTATTTCAATATTCATTGGAACTCAATGGATTGAGGCCATTTCAGAAGAAATGTCCCTAACGTTAACACATTAAGGATTCGATGAAAAGCCTGTTAAGACGTAAGGCCCCATCTACCATGTCATCAGGTGTTTGATGAAAATATGGAATAATGTATTTCCTTTTTTGCCCTCGTGCCACCGCAATCCCCTTGGAGCGTGCGGCATGCATGTTGGTGAGATAAGTAATGAATTATACGCCATGGAATGTCGACCTCACATCTTAGCTGCAGTTTGTCACGTTGTTTGGTTTAAGTTGTTTACTACATCCAAGACAGTGTAACTCTCTTACACCATCCAGCCAACAACACCCCTCCCCCCCCCCCCCAGCCCGACATTCCCACTGGCAGTCTCATAGATCAAGCTACCCTGTGACTTCTCGGTAAGGGGGTATTCCACTGCCGATGACCAAATAATCGGGCCATAATTTACAGTACATGGTAACCACACAGATTATTGTGTATAGGATATATAGCAGGGTACTTCAAACGGCCATATGTTTGGTGTGTTGATTGAAGTGTGAAGCATATAACATCAAACATCGAGAACTGGTAGATATGAAAACATGTCTTGGACAAACACCAATGATAAGTTAAATAGGACAAGATTACGTCACAACCCCACACAGAATTAGACAAGTTGCCTTTGAGTTACAAGTGACTTTTATTGCAATCATTTTAGCATCGGGAAGAGGGATGGGTGGGTTAGTATCGCAAATTTCCGGTGACTTCATGACATCCTTATTATGTGAAAGTCTCAAACCACCCCACGACGAGGGCCAGTTAGCACATACAATAGTGAGCATAACCCGGTAGAATACACTCGTAGTGAACATCTCATACAGGAGTGTTGAAATACAATGTTATGTAATCTTAATGCATATAATCTTAATAATCAAAATTATAACATTATATTAAGATTTATTGCAGTACTTACAATTTTCAGTAGTCGGTGCCAACAGTACTTACAAAGATCAAAGTCACAGGGTCAAAGATCAAGGCCACATGATTAAACTATGAAATAAGGTTAAAACCAATATTGAATCTTTCAAGAGCCATTATAGCTACAATAAACGACAACCCTAATGATACTGTCCTAAGCCGTATAATAATCTATAGAAGGCAGTAGATATATAAATCTAGTTGAGACTACAATCTGTGACCTAACCTTGCATCAAGGGACATTTTAAGAGTATGCAGCATAAACTTAGATATAATCTTAGATTTAAGATTATAAAGTTATTTAGATTATATGAATTAAGATTACGTAAATGTACATGTGCACCCTCCTACGTGAGTACTCCTACTCGTGCGTAGAATACTGAACTGACTACTTCTCAAGTTACACTGATTGTATCCAGTGTCAATATACAAAAGGATGGAGCATGCCCTGACCTCAAAATACACAAGTAGGTGATGCGGCTCCTGGTGCTGGCCTGGTGACCTGCAATCAGCTGATCCATGTTACCTATTAACGCCGGCACGGGATCAGCTGATCGCAATGTAGTTTAGTACTAGTAGTGGTGGCCCTGTTTGCTTTCTTTCCAAGTTATTTGCTCCCCTACTTGGTTGTCTGTCTGCCTTCATAATCATACCAAGCTGTTGTTAGTTGCCTCCCTGGCTGTCTGCCTGCCTGTATACCAAGCTGTTTTTAGCTCCCTCACTGACTGTCTGCCTGCCTTCATACGAATTGAGATGATAATTATTGTTACCTTCCTGCCTGGCTGTCTGCCTGCCCTTATACGAAGATATTGTTAATATTGTTCAGGCCTGGCTGTCTGCCTACCTTCATTTAATTTAGATGTTAGCTCCGGGCCTGGCTATCTGTCTGCCCTTACGCTAAGCTGTTGATAACTTCAGCCATGGCTGTCTGCCTGCATTAATACCAAGCTGTTGTTACCTTCCTCCCTGGCTGTCTCCCTGCCTTAATACAAATTTAGCTAAAGCTCCCTGTCTGTCTGATTGTTTGCTTATCTTCTTCCCCAATCTGTTAGTTTATCCATATATGTCTGTCTGTATTCTACCAAGGCTGTTGTTCACGTTCTCTCAGTCTGTCTTCCTGCCTTCTTGCCAAGCTGGTTCATCATTGTCTGTTTTCTGCCTTTCTGTCATCCTTCTTGCTCCCTGCCTATCTGCTCGCCTGCCTTCTAGTCAAACTGCTTGCCCCCAACAGGTATGCCTGTCTGTCTACCTGCCAAGTGCTTGCTCCCTGGATGTCTGCCTACCTGCTAGCTGGTTGCCCCCTCCAGGTCTGTCTGCCTGCCTACCTGCCAAGTGCTTGCTCCCTGGATGTCTGCCTACCTGCCAAGTGCTTGCTCCCTGGATGTCTGCCTACCTGCCAGCTGGTTGCCCCTCCAGGTCTGCCTGTCTGTCTACCTGCCAAGTGCTTGCTCCTTGACTGACTGTCTGTCTGCCTACCTGCCAAGTGCTTGCTCCCTGGTTGTGTCTACCTGCCAAGTGCTTACTCCCTAGCTGTCTGCCTACCTGCCAAGTGCTTTTTCCTTCTTACATCCTAATAACCTTGGTGGTTGGCTGCTTGCCAAATCTCCTCACTCATACCGCGTTCCCATCCCCTCCATCCTGTCTGCCTTGACCCCAGGTCGGTAATCATGACATTGTATCGGCTGTTTTACACTTGGTGTCAAATCAGGGGGTCGGTGGCGGAGTGGTTTATTAAGACAAGGCATCGGCCTGAGGGAGTATTGAGGGAGTATATTTCCATGCAAGGATGCACGTTCAAGGAAACCTGACGTGGAAGAACTCACAAACACGATTTTAAATCATGCCTGAAGATAATTGCTTTGACTTTGGTTTGGCTTTGACTATATTTCACGGTCAGATCATAGATTTATGAGAATATAACTCTCAAATCTGAAATGTATCCCTCTATTGGATAAAACAGGGTATAGCACAAACTGGGGTTGAGTCTGGGTTTAGCGCCCTGTAGGGTTCAGTGCTTCAGAAACGTGTTGTATTAGGTACCGCGCATAAGCGAGTCATAGCTGCGAAATCGCCGATCCTCAGAGAAAAAATGTCAATCTTTACAAGCCTCCAGAGACAAGGAAAATTAATGCACAGAAATCTCAAACCCCTCAATAGAAAGATATGGATCTGCTAGTTTGAAATATCTTTGGTATTAAGTAGGTTGTACTTGCTATACATGTGCAAATGGGTCTTCACTGGGGGTCACTTTGGGTCAAATTACAGGTTTTGTCACCTGTTTTCCTGCTGCTGATTTGACTCTCTGTCATATAAGGCTCAAACCTCTGACCTATGTTGTTTTGGCTATTTCTGGCCCTTTTCAGGCTTATAGCCCTAGAGAATAACCAGTTTTGCACCAATCTTTTCAAAAATTTGGTATATGTGAGAAAACATCCAAACAATTCGGGATTTTTCTTTTTTCTGTGCATTGGCCCAATATTTTTCGTTTTTAGGCCCTCCAAAGGCCCAAAAACCCTTAAAAACATCAAAAAACCCTTTGAATGACATGTTTTACATGTCTCCCATGTCTACTAAGACAGTAACAGCCTATCCCTAATATCATTTTCTATTAGGCCTATGGTATAGTCAATTGATTCACAAGGATTTCACTAAATATGTACCGTATTTTTTTCTCCACAGCCATTTAAGTGTATACTGTCAGCAAAATTTTCAAATGTCCTTTCTTTTTGATACCACTATACAGTAAATAAACAGGATCCAAACAGTATCCCTTGTACCCCAGATCGTGAGGTAACTATTATGTCTTTTGCCAGAAAAAAGAAATTTTGAAAAAAATCTAATATTCCAGCCTCCAGGACCAAATGTGTATTGTGATACTTATTTTGGTCCCGGAGTCACCCTCTTATTTTAGTCTCGGAGTCACTCGCCTTGCTGATAATAGAAAAAACCCACGCAGAATTGTTAATATCCTATATATTTTAGTTACTTTTAGTGCCACTGCTTCCTATCCACCCCCTCTGATGCTCTAAATCAGAAATCTGATGATTCCACTAATTTAACCTACATTTATACAATATTTTATTTTGGTCTCGGAGTCACCCCGGTGACTCCGAGACCGAAATAAGGTGAAATAGCCGCTTTTTAGGCCAGTACTGTGCCAAGTAGGTTCAACAAAGGATCCTAATGGTCCATATTTCCTAAAGTATATACCATCAGGATATTGTAGAGTGATTTTGACAATTAATTAAACCATTTTGAGTGAACTAGGGTAAAATGAGAGTATGTTGTTAAAATTTTAATATTTTTGATAAATCTTCAATATTCATCGAGCTGTATCTCAAAAATAATTTTTCTGAGGGTATCCATTCTTGGTATGCCTTAAGATATATGTTGTCCCAGTTTGTAAACAAAGTTATTAGTTGCTGTTCTGTACTTTAAGACATTATGTACATAATCACCTTATTTTGGTCTTGGAGTCACCCGAAAACGGACAATCGAGTTCGTGAGGCAATAAAAAATGAACCGCTAGGGTAAGAGATGTATCAAAAAGTGTTCCAAGGAGCCGAGACATATACCTTTCAATGATTTGAACTTGTTTAGATATATTAAGAACTTTCTGATTTGTCCTTCCTCTATCCTAAAACAACATAAGTCAGGAGTTTGAGCCATAAACTGGATTTCCCATTGCACCATACATTGTACATGAAATATACCAGCACCATTGATTAGGATACACATCAGGCTTCACTGTGGTCCCCGGGACGAACAAAAATTATTAAAAATTATTACTTTTGTAGCATTTAATAGAAAATATTGGGTTAAAAAACATATTATTATTGAAAAAAAATGTTCGTCCCGCCCCTCACACTGAAGTTTAAAATAGTTATTACAACCATGTGAAGAGAGCTAAGCAATCCTATGGATGGTGCAGTGGCAAAATTAAATCATAGTTATTTTTCTATACAAATCCTATATAGCATACTGGTAAGCTTAAAAAAAATAAAGTCAATTTCCAAAATATTTTATTATGGTATTGATGTTGACATGTCATGGGTAGTATGTGTTTCGAATTACAAGAGGATTGGACTGCTAGTTAACAATCTATGGCACCATTTGCAGTATAGCATTTGTGACAAACGTACATATTAGTGATCTTGCCATTTTTAAATGAATATGACTCAAAAGATACACATAGGAAATGATCTGAGAAAAATTATTCATGCTCTATGTAACATGTAGGTACATTACATGTAATAGCAAAGTCCTCAAGTATGTATTCCTTGAACTAGGTATGGGGTCAAAATGGCAGAATGGCCATTTTCAGTGGTAAGGGATTGGCATTTCTGCCATGTTAGAGGGTACAATATTTTAATACAAATATGTCTGAACATATTCTGAAGATATTTATGCAATGTCCATATATGTGGACAGTCGAGGGAAAAGGGTCCTCCAAAGGTTAAACTCAATTATAAAATTGAGGTCATCAGCTTTCCAGTGATATATTTCATGAGCAGGTACCACTTCTAGTTTTTGAGAACTGGCTCCTTGAATATGTGTCGGCACTGTCCAATCTCAGATGCCAATAAGCTCTATCTTACTTTGTTTTAGAGATATCTCTATCTAATTAGCATAATTATGAAAATTCCCAAATATCCAAACTTTTTCAAACATTTAGTCACAGCTTTTAATCTTAAAATGGGATTTACATTTCGTTTTCAGCATGGAAATCTTTGTGGGGCCTGTAATCATTTATTTCTTGAAAAATTCAATTTAGAATGAAAATTATGTTTCCATGGCAACCAAAAAATGCAAAAACACCAATTTAGGCCCAAAAACGTTCTTTTTACATTCCAAAGATGGAAGGTTTTCACTAAAGCTCGAATTTTCTAAAGTGGCTTATAGTATTCTCCATCAAAAAGTAGTATAGAACACTTTTTATGATATTTTGAACATTGTTGGCTATATGGAGCCCCCTGGTGGCTAAAGTTGGTACTAAAAATCCCCCGCGGAGGTCCCTTTTCCCTTGTTGATCCACATATAGTTGATTGGGAAATATCATTTTTCAACTGCGAATTGTCATCAAAATAAGTGTGATATCACTCCGAAATTGGCCCATTGGCTATTGAAAATGAAAAATGCTAAATGGCTGAAACTTTTATTTTTCGAAAATTCATATAAAATTAACTACTGAACGGATCTTAACATAGTTACCATCATTCTTCAGCATTCTTTATCAGCTTTCTAACCAGTATAGCAATTTTGTCCAGGAAAGGGTTTCTTCAAACTACCTGTGGTACCTAGTTGTATCGATTTCCCCCACATTTTAAAGATGCTGTCTCTTGGAAGCTTCAGGTTGACTTATGGAGGCTGATTATCAGCCTCACAATTATGCCTATGTTTTACCAACTAAACAGTCAGGTTTTACATCTAGCGGTAAGGCAGCATCCATATAATAGGTAAAGGGTGAGCATCTACAAGTGAGGATTAGTATCCATAAGGATGGCATCACTTCTACATGTGAAATAGACCATCACCCATAAACCATACCTGAAAATGAATTTCTAAGTTTCTGGATGTCAGTTATCATAGAGTCAAAGAGTCAACCACTAATCCAGTGGGAAGCAAGTTGTCTGGGCTAAAGTCGTCCAGGCTCAGTTGTTTTGAGGCCATTACTGTTAGAGTCGGTGGCACAAGCAGTCCGGTCACGCATTCATCAGTTCGTGATATGGGGATGATCATTATGTTAGTGTAAGAAACATGTACCCTGCAGCTTCACTAACAGCTGCTTATTGTTTGTTTGTAATTGTTAATTTAGACTGTCCAAGTCATAGGCTTATAGCCTGTATTATTGAATAGAACAGTATTTATGTGAAGTTGGGAGGGAACCTCATCTCTTATGGATAAAGGGTTGTGGGGTCTTTACACTACAAATCAGTCTATAGACTACAAATTAATATCAATTTGTTGCATGAAGTTACTCCACAGGTCTTTACACTACAAATCGGCTTTAAAGCACAAATGTCTTTAGACTACAAATTCTTTATTGCCAAGAATGTCTTTGGGCTACAAATGTCTGTAGGCCACAAATGTATTTCACGTCTAGCGGTAAGGCAGCATCCATATACTAGGTAAAGGATGAGCATCTACAAGTGAGGATTAGTATCCATAAGGATGGCATCAGGTAATAATCAGGGTCTCAGGTAATAATCTGGGCTTAGAGATTATTCTGTAGACAACAAACGCTATACGAAGTTGTCCCAGGTGCTAAACTGGCCTCACAGATCAGTCAGTCTTTAGGCAACAAATCCTACATACTGGTCTCAGCAGCTCAGGTACCAAACTGGGCTCAAAGGTCAGTCAGTCTTTAGACAACAAATCCTTTATCGTGGTCTCAGGTACCAAACTGGATCCAGCTGTCACGCTGGGTTAGCGCTAGGACATTTTATGGATTAGCCAGTCTGGCGAATTTGTAACAAAATTGATTAGCCAGATTGACAATGCATTCGCCAGATTAGATGAAGAGAAATGTAACCAACTCCTCATTTAATTGAGGGGGATGGGGCATATCTTTTCTATCTAAAATATGTACGTACATCATCCCAAATTTGGCCCCCTTGTCACTTGTGACAGAGCGAATTTTGCCAAAGGCACACCCTATCATTGAACATATGAGGTGGGGTGTAATCAATTGAGAGATTTAATGGCTTAGAAGGAGAGACGTCATCATTGGGTGAAATGCAGTAGGTAGGGTGTTTACCCCGACCACTGGGAGCCGCAAAAACGGCCGTTTCTCTACTCCACTTTGTAATTTTATTTGAATGAAATAATTTGGGCTTTGAGAAATATGTTGACACCCCAATAAAAGCCAAGGTTCTGGATGACCAGACCATGCATGCTGCTCTTAGAATAATTTTGTTAACTGTTAACTGTTACTGGCATACATTTAGTCATTTTGGGTATGTTTGTGGGGGGGGGGAGGTCTGGGTAGGGGACATTTGCTGTGATCCTAAATCCGTGCCTTATGGCATTGAAATAAATTATGCTCTTAGGGAAGTTTACCATACATTTGCTAGAATTGAGCAGCTAATATTGTTACGAAAAGTCATATCAACAGGGCTTAGACACATTTTAAAAAATGACTTCTTAGCTCTTCTTACATATATATTTTAAGGGGGGTGGTCTCCTGATGTATGTGTGGTCATAGAAGAAATTTCTTTTCAATTGGCTAAATTATTCAATTCGAATCAATTATTACAAATTTGGGCCATGGTTAAGAATGTGTCTTTTGTTGAAATCTTTGGTTCAAGATGGTATTGGTTATGTATTTGATTTTCTGACCTACTATTTCTATTTAATTAATATTCATGTCCAAACCTTTCCATAACGATAGCAACCTGGGGAACTGACAACTATACAGCCTATTACAGTAGCAGATAATAGTCTAAGGAACGATGGCATTAAATGTGCATCACTGATCTGTCAGAGTAAGAGACAAGAAATGATAGTTTTCTTGCCTAAAGAAATCGGGAATGGTCATGTTCTCCATATCTTATAACAACATCCTCATGGCTGTTATCCTCTTTATATTAGCTTTCCAACGGTATATTACATGAGGTATCCCCAATTCTGCTTCCATCCCAGTCTCTGGTACTGGTAGAATTCGCCAGTCTGGCGAATCCAATAGGATGATGATTAGCCAGATTGCGTTTTAATTCGCCACTGGCGATCTGGCGAATGGCTAGCGCGAACCCTGTCACGGGCTTGTCGTCCAGGGCCCAGCTATCACGGGCTTATCGTCCAGGGCCCAGCGGTCGCGGGCCTGTCTTCATGGGCCTGTTGTTTGGGGCCAGGTGTCATGGGTCTGCAGTAGAACGCTCATGAGATGACTACAGATACGGACCCACAGATACTACCATTTATAAGTGAGTTATAAGGCTACCATTTATAAGTGAGTTATAGGGCTTTCAATTATGCACGGCAACTAGCAGTTACATCTTCAAAAAATTATTTTTTGTACATCAGATAATTATATTACTATATGTCTACTGGGCTCTAATCGGCCGAAGTTATGTATTGGATATACTCCTGGGGGTCGAGAGGCAATATCATTGATATAAGCCAAGGCCGAAGGCCGAGGCTTATATCAATGATATTGACTTGAGACACCAGGAGTATATCCGACACACAGCCCGCTTGCATAGATTGATTATGTAAAATAGCCTGATTACAGCTCTTTTTCCACACATGTGGCCTAGGAGGATATCCTGTATAACCCTCCTAGGAGGTTATATGGTCATCAAACATATCCTCTGTGTGTTCTCATAGAAATACAATGGCCAGAGCACATGCTTGACGAGTGTAGCCTCATTCTGATACAACATAGCCATATATAAACTAACCATGAACCAACACTCACAGCTGGTCATAGTGGTGAAGCTCCTTCGTTACATAGCACTTCTAGTTTAGACTTGCAGACCTTGGGTTCGAATCCCATATGGAGCAGAAGTTTTAAAAATGCCTGATACACATTTTTTAAAATTTCTTTGGCCATTTGATATTTCAAGGGGGGGAAAAGAGGAAAAAAAAGAAAACGGGGCTGCGGGGGCGGAGCCCCTGAATTATACAATAGCAGCACTCTTTACATATATATATGCATGTATGCATGTATGTATGTGTACTTCCCCTTGTCTCCTCATGTAAATGAATACCACACCCTCATTAAATTCTCATCTGCACCCCCATCCGCCCTGGATGCAGCTCCTCACACCAGGAGGGTGAGCAGCTCAATAGGGACCTTTAGCAAACCCGACGTAGCTCATTTAACGCAGACGTATCCTATACCTTCAGCACTGCTACGTCTGCGTTTTATGAGCTTTTACTTGGTTGCTAAAGGTCCCTAATTACAGAGGGGAGACATTTACTGACCATATCTAATCGAAAATAAGCTGGACCCAGGGGCCTCCAAAAGAGGGCGTTAGTTAGAGTTCTCCTTTACGTAGGTCATTGGTCTCATGGGACAATGCCTCACCAACATAGGCCCAAGGGAAAAAAAGAAAAGAAAGAAAGAAAACGGGGGTGCGGGGGCAGAGCCCCCCGATTTATACAACAGCAGTACCAACTAAACAGCACTCTTAACATTGACTAATGGGACAATCCCTCACCGACATAGGCCCTAGTTAACAGCGCTCAAACACATGTGGCTGGGTGCTCCTGCTACTAGCATACAGGGCACTTCTTGTTGGGATTGGGACCAACCGGGTTCGAACCCCTCAAAGTTTTAAATAACATTATTCATTGAGCTAAAACGGCTGAAGCACTACATATACTATTGGCTGTTTAGTATCAAAAGAGCTCTTAAATATAACCACCTCCTAGGGGTGTATAGGGAATATACATGTACTTAACGACCAATGTTCCCCAGTGGACGGTGGTCATCATAGATCAAACCTTATGTGTTTCATTTAGATTTACTGCAATATATCGATTTCCTATAATCATGAGATTATTAACTTGAAGAAATATATTTGACCAGATCACTAGGTTGACAACACGATTTGGGTGTCAGAGGGGGTTGGTCATCATTGTTGGGTGGTTGCGTCATGGTATCAAATCTAGCAAAACCTATATGTCATCTTCAACAAGATCATTTGATGAATATTTGGTCTAAATCAATTATTCAAATCAAATTCATCACAATCTCAGTCTCCGTGAAAACTTTTTTGCCATGCGGGACATTCGGTCCTGCAAATCTATTATTTGACAGGATCGGCTTAAATTGTGCAGGCCCGGACGCCTGAAGGCACTTTTCATATCTCAAAAAATATATATTAAGCAAGAATTTATATTGAATCAATACAGCTTTCCTGTATGTTCCTATTGAAACATTGTAAAATGTACAATCTATAGTAATGATTTTCAAAATATTTGTGCAAAATGCTTTTCTCTCTACAGACCTTATTAATGGTCCGATTTACAAGCCGTAAAAACTGACATGTAGCCAAAGATCCAGCCAGTCATTTGGACTGGCAGCAGGACCAGTCCAACCGGTCCAGAAGCCTTTTAGCCGGCTATAGCCGGTGTCCGGCACGTTTTCACGGACACTGCAATCTCACATGTCTAAATAAAATGAAACCATGATAGTGGGAAATGCACATTCCTTACTATAAAAGATAACTCCTTAAAGTCTAGGTTAACGAGTTTGTAGGCTAAATTGGTCATCTCATGGGTGCTCTATACACTGTAAAAAAATTCCATTGAATTTACAGAGAATCTTAGTTAACTTTGGCAGTGCATCACCGTTTTTTTGGTTTACAGTGAATCACTGTAAATGTCATCTATTTTACAGTAAATTTCCTTAAACCATGGCAGTGAAACTCTGTTATTTCTTTTACAGTGAAACTCTGTTTCTGGGTAGTTCTGTCTTTTCATACCAGGTGGCAGCCTAGTTCCTAAGGAGATTCGTTTGAAGGTTCTAGATTCTAAAGCAATATAAATGTGCCAATGTACTAATATTTTTCAATATTTTTATTCGTTGAAACATATATGTGTAGATGTAACTTAATTTTCATGAAATATTCACAATTAATAAAAGATTCAGTTGTGTGGGACAGTTGGGAGTAATTGTAATACCATAGACACCCATCTGATGGTCCTCTCACCAGATGTCTTTAAAAATGTTTTGGATAATGAACTGTACACTAATGTGTGTGCCGTCCAAGGGGACCGGCAGACGAGGACAGGTGTGGGCGACCCTGTTGCTAGACCGAAAATACGACACAGATCAGGGTGAGATTCACCTCCACAACTTCTTCTGTACCATGTGACACCACCAGGACAAAGGTATCCAGGTAGGTGTTTACTAGTTACTAGGGTGTGTCCAGAAGCTAGGCCTGTTATTGGTCCTAGTGCTGGGGCAAGGTCAAGGCCAGGTGAGAACATACCCAGGCAGTAGACTTGCATAAGTCCTTTTGTTTATTTGAACTTATTTGTACACCTTCAGTGTGAGATACACTGTAGAATATATTGGACATGTGCCAGTATATTTTTAAGTAACTTGTAGCTCTTCGGTTTCGTCAATTGACTCATCAGTAGCATTTTAGGGTGCAAAAAAACTTTGCATATTTTTTTGCAGGGATTTGTAGGCCTAGGCCATATATTCTCCCTTTGGTCTCTATCTGGTAGCCCCTCCTAGTGAGGGAGGGGTGTGAAGTTGGGGGAAGCCATATGTTTGTAGTGACTAACATGTGGACTTCTGATCTGTGTCTTGGCCATGCGATTAGCACCAGAGAGCAATACACTGGGTATTATTTTTTGGTGAAAATTTCTCACTCTCCCAAGCCTAATGTCTGACCTCCCCTGTGTGGTACCATGTACCGGGGGGGCCATGCATCAAGCCCTCTCTTATGGAGTTGAGTGGCTTTCCGCAAAAAATTTGTGACGGGGCAATGGGGGTGCTAACCGCATACACTGTCCATGGTGTTCAGGCCGTATGGGGCCGTAGTACCAAGTCGATGAATCCAATTGAATTCAATCTTGAGTCGCAGACTCTTGGCCTTCTTACTGTGTGGATATTCGTGTATGAAATCCAGTATGTAGACCTTCATGTCCTTTTCTATGTCATGGCCTTCCTTTAGGAAGTGACGTTGGACATCGTTGACCACCTTGCCCTTCTTTGTGAAGTACATGTGGCTGTAAAGTCGTTTTTTGACCTTGTTTTTGGTCTGACCCACGTACTTGATGTTGCACTTGGTGCATTCTAAGCAGTAGATCAGGTTCGAGCAGTTGCACGTGACATTTGTTTTTGTCTCGAAGCTCAATTTGGAGGTTCCTTTTTGGATCCTCCCCGATGTGTCTAGCATCGGGCAATATCTGCAGTTCTTTCTTCTGCAGACATTGGTGCATTTGGAACCTACTTTCTCTGTCGAGAAAGGGTTGTAGTTTGTTCTGGCTCTCACCAGGTGGTCTCGCAGGTTTTTTGGCCTGCAATACCCTTTAACTACTTTTCGGTCCCAAATTTCCTTGGTTGATGTCGATCTTCAAAGAATGTCCCAATTTTCGTCGATCATTTTCACCAAGGTGTGATCATTGGGGCGGTAGGTGTTGATCATGTAGATCTTTTCTGAGTTTGTGTCCGGGGTGTCCTCCTTTACCTTTGGTTGAAGGAGATCTTTCCGGTCGTTGGTGAGGCATTTCCGGAATGCCTCATCCAGGATCGCTTCGGGGTATTTCCGTTCGCGAAAGTGTTGTTTCTTGATCCTGACATGTTTCAAGAAATCTGCTTCCCTGGTGCAGATTCTCATTATTCTGAGAAACTGGCTGTAGGGTAGGCTCCGCTTGCTTGATGGCGGATGTGCCGAGTCATACAGAAGGTATCCGTGTGAGTCGATGGGTTTACAGTATAGGTGGGTGTACATCTTTCGATCTGTGCCAAATTTTACTGTAGTGTCCAGGCAATTTATCTCAGCACTTGAGTATTCCGAGGTAAATTTGATGGTCTCGTGGGCATTATTGAGATATTCTAGCCAGTCTTTCAGGCGGTCTACACCGTGTGACCAGGTGAAGAATATATCGTCAATGTATCGTACCCACGTAGAGGGTTTGTATTCGTGGTGTTCCAAGAGGTTTTCTTCAAGGGATGCCATGAATAGGTTTGCGTAGGATGGGGCCAGCCTCGTCCCCATGGCAGTTCCTCCTATTTGTAGGAAGTTGGTGCCATTGAATTGGAAGTTGTTCCTTTTCAGGCCCAGTTCCAGAAGGTGTATCAGAGAATCATTTCGAGGTTTCTAGAAGCTTTCTCTGTTCAGTACCAAGTGTTTCCTCACACTTTCGATCCCCTCATCATGGGGGATGTTGGTGTAGAGGGAACTAACATCGAGAGTGCCAATGATGGTGCCTACTGGCAGTGCAGCATTGCTCTCTATCTTGTTTATGAAGTCTGTGGAGTCCCTGACGTAAGATTTTACGTCTCGCACTATGGGCTTCATAAAACAATCCACAAAGGCGGAAATCTTCTCCGTCGGGCAGCCATTCGCACTAACGATTGGTCGTCCCCGGGGGGGGGGTGGGGGGGGAGGATGTTCTTGTGGATTTTTGGGAGGAGGTATATCTGTGGTGTGCGAGATTTTTCACACACCAGTAGATCGGCTACTTCTTTGCTGATCTCATTCTGAGCCAGCATCTCCAGGATCACCTTGTTTATCTCTTCTTGTGACTCCTTTGTGGGGTCATTTTTCAGACGCTGATAGGTATTCCCATCGTTTAGCTGTCTGAAGGCTTCCTCTACGTAGTCTGAAGTGTTCATCACTACAAGGGCGCCCCCTTTGTCAGCGGGTTTGAAATTTTTTGCGGAAAGCCACTCAACTCCATAAGAGAGGGCTTGATGCATGGCCCCCCCCCGGTACATGGTACCACACAGGGGAGGTCAGACATTAGGCTTGGGAGAGTGAGAAATTTTCACCAAAAAATAATACCCAGTGAACTGTACACTAATACAAATGATGACCATCACTTAATGACCAGTACTAAATAACAACAAAAGATTAATAATTCAGCCTAAAATTCATTAAGATAGCTAATTAATGATTCTAGGCCAATTAATAATAAAACAGTGAAATCCCGTAAAGATTACAGTGACTTCTAAAAACGGAAATCCCTTAAAACAACGTGGGTTTCCCGGCTCCCATTGATGCCAGTGATTCTCCATTTTTTTAAGGGCAATTTTTTTTACAGTGTACCCTATACGTTGAATGGCGAGAGAAGAAGAAATGTTAATTGTATAACATCGACCAACGCTAAATCAGCTCAACATAGCCTACATGTAGCAGTCAGATGAATTGGACACGATATGTACATCCGTAGTATCCGATAACTGGTGTATAATGTACCAAAAATAGCAACATTTTGTACTGACTATTTCCCAATATTGCAATAAATCTGTGAGGCCTTCCATATGCCATGACTTCTAATATTACCCTGCGCCTCTGCACATGACAAAGGCATGTTTGATGTCGAAGGATGCACAGGAGGAATGACTAATGGTAATGTACTAGCTATACAGGCATCAATCACCTGGATACCTCCCAAGGTGTTGGAGGTGGTCGGGGCAACAGGTAACTAGTGGGGTGATGAGCGGGGGGGGGGGCTGGAGGGCGGGGTTCGTGCGAGTGGGGAGGGGGGGGAGAGGACCCCCCCCCCCCTTACATACACATACATCTGATTCTGAACAAAGTACCCTGGACGTGGTTGTGTCTACAGTTGTATAGTAGGCTCAATACAACCCCCGCCCCGACCCCCAGCCTTTGAAGTGAGAGGATTTGCATGGATTTGCATGCGGCAGGGGTAAGCTGGAAGATCCAGCGTGAGGTGAGGGTGGGGAGGTGGTTGTACCCATGTGTGGCCGCCGTGTGGGGTAGTGTACATGACTTTGTATTGTGTGGCACTGCGTAGGAGATGACTGAAAATAATTTGTTTCTTGTCATTAGACCCTTTGCTTATTTAACGTGGTAAGGATTGAGTGATGACTCAAGGTGCATATCCATTTGTCACAATAATGCACCAATGTAGCATGCCATCGCGTAACTCGCTTGGATTGCGTTAGAGCATAATGCCAACCTTTCGTCGAAAGAGTATCAAGCCCAATGTAGGCAGAGCTGTTGACAAGTGTTCTTTTGCCTCCCAATTCCCATGACTAACCCGTTGATGATCGCATATTGATTCAATGCGTTATTAGGTAGTGGTCATCAATTTGTAACGAGTGTGGTAGTGATATCTCTGAGGGATAAGAAATGTATATGCCCCCTCCCCAGTAATCAATAAATGCCCCCTCCCTTGTGTCTTCTGTTGGCATATTTCATGATGCAGCCCTGGTGAGTGTCCTTGATAGGGCTGCATCATGCCGACCCTTCGGGAGTATATCAACCCTGTAAGGTCGTCATGATGCTTGATTGAAATACTCACCAGGCCTGTACTCATGCACCATGAACACAACTGGTCATACTGCGTTAAATCATTATTCATATATGGCACTTACAGGTTACATAATCACCACCTACATGTTACATGAAACAGGTTTTTTTTTCAAAATTCAGTTTGGCTTGAAGGCGGGCGAGGTGGCAGCCCGTGGTGGGGGTCACTGCTCTAATACAGGTTGACCCTTCTCCAGTTTACACCCCTCGGTCACCCCACTCCCAGGCCTTACTAGTAAACACGTCTATTTGAGACTAAGAAACCAGCTGGCCTCTCCAGGCTCCACTTAACCCTTTCAGGACAGCATAGTGCATTATAAATTGTTGCAGCTCCATTGACTGATTTGCCGGCGCTATATTACGTCATAGGGTCACTGGCATGATGCAGAGTTAGCTTACATGCCGGTGCTTGTAGTGCATCATGAATTAACATTAATCTTTGATGTATCATGCTGCCTTTAAATGGCTAATGTAGCATGCACTTCCCTTTCCTGTTATTGTATCCAGCATAGGTCCCAAAGTAGACGTCCGTTCCTGTTCTTTATGGTTGTTGTCCAGGGGCCATATGTCCTGGGGCCTGATCTCCAGGGCCCATCTCGGATCCCATCTCGTGATTAGGACTCGGAAATCGATATTCTTCTAAAGGATATTCACAAAGACCATCATTGAGGTGCTATCTACTTGGGTTAATCTCATTCTGTATAATTTAGGGAGTGTTCATTTATTAATTATAGGTGGGGTGGTGAAATCTAGCGCGGAGGAGTGGCCATTTTTTACGCTCCCCTCCCCCTCCAGAACACGTGGAATGCCCCTCCCATGCAAATGCGCCGAAAATTTCCGATTACCCTCATTGAACTTTAGTGACTCGCAGGCGTTTTTCGGTTAACACCCCCCCCCCCCCCCGCCTGCAAAGAAGTCGGATACTTTTACGCCTGCTCCCCCCCCCCCACCTCAGTAGGGTTCAAAATATTTCAGCCCCCTCCCCGCACCCACCATCCCCACCGCATGCACACCAAAAGTAGCATCAATTGAAAATACTCTGTAAAGGACGAGGGCTTTCCCAATACATGTACGACCACCGCCCATAAATAACATCTGACTGTTCCTCGTCCCCAAGTAGTATACTGTTACAATTTTTAGAACAAATGAAAGTAGGAGTTGAGCAGTCAGTTCACGATCAGGCGATACGCTGATTGCATTTTTTTGTATGTATAATTTCTTTATCTATTCTGCCTAGATCATAGTTTATTTTCTTCTTCTCAGAATTATTGCAATAAAAACGAAGACAATGTTGTTCTTGTAAAGACGAGAATAATTTATTATTTCATCGCAAAGAGGTTGCGTCTTTTCACTTCTTTGTACTCAAGTAAATTCATATCACAGTGTTTTCTTTTTTTCTTACAATCAAATTCCATTGGAGTAACCAATCCACAGAGATTTTACTTAGCATCTTTGGAACTTGCCTGCCCTTGTTAGCAGGCTGCTAAGATAACTTATTCACATGCATGGTGTATACGACATCAAACTATTGGCATAGTTCTCGTTCTGTGTCTCTGAAAGCTTGCTAATTTAAATTGAATAATCTTACAACTTGCTGTTTTACTAGTTGGGCTATCCAAACATGCCTGGAGATTCTTGTTGCAATAGGCTGTGGAAAGTTTCATTTCAATGGCACATTAGACCTCTAAGGGCAGCATAATGTTCTTATGCACGATGTCCTCTAAATGCAAAACTGGCGAGTTACTCACTCGCCAGTGTTGCATCCATGTACATCATAACAACACTACGGATTTGATACACTCTCGAAGGGTTGTCATGATGCATGATAACTACGACCGTACATCAAGTATAAAGGCACCATGCTGCCCTTAAAGGATTCGATGAAGTAGAAAGGCATTTATTTGGTAGCCTAAAATAGTACCGTATATTGAGGACCTGATAAGCCAAATAACCTAAACTACGAACAGCTCTCATTTTCAGTTTAGCTTCATAATGTCCTGTACATTTCCACAACTTGTGAGTGACGATGTGATATTGTATATCCTGCGTTTAGTACACTGGTATATCTCTGCAAAGCCCAGTTTAGGCAATCTACTGAAGCATCGCTACATTGTTAATACCCTGTTTTTTACAATCTGGACTATGTGAGATTTAATAGACCATATCATGAAACCTTACCCTGATCTTATAACTTTACCCTGATCTTATCTCTGCAAGTCTTATTGTACCAGTTTCACATCCGTTCATGTTCTCGGGGTTCTTTTACAGAATAATGCAACTTAACATTACTCTGTAAGTGCGTGTACAATGCGCTGTATTTATCCACCCGTTCCTGACATAATATAGCATGATGTTCGCTGTTTTATTCGTATTTCTCTCTAGGCAAAGATAGTGCTTTAGCTATGGATAAATGTGAATTGAAAGGCGGAATCGCTTCTCAAAGTATAATACACTTTAGACACTTTTCTGAGAGCAGTTTAGTGTGGAATATATTGAAGTTGTTGATGGGCAAACTGTTTTGGTATCTTTAGTAGACTGGATAGCTCTCATATTACATGTAGCAACATTTCAAATGTATGTATACACCTATAACCATACACTATATGGGACAGTTGATCCTACAAGTGTACTATACCATATGTACACATGACTGATAATACTGTAGACATCCCCATAATATCATGTCATCTAATCTTCTCCAACTTTTTTCTTCTCCTCTTTCTCTTTACTGTTACCAATTCGCAATGTATACACATCCGCAGACATCATGCCTTCTCGCTTTTTTCTTTTTATTCATTCCCGTTTCAGTTTCTTGCTGTCATTGTCTTGTTTCTCAATGTTTTTTTTCTTTTCTTTAGTCATTGTGCCCACGCGGCTACAGGGACGTCATAACAACCCCATTGTCAGACGGTACGTCACAAAACAAGGTTTGGGGGTGGGTGAAGCAAGGCCCACTGACATATAGTACGTCATAACCACAAACAACTCCTGTAAAACCAAAAGCTCCATGTGAGCCTACGTCATGTCATCACGTCACACAAGCCAACCAGGGCCTGTTTGTGCGATTTGTCAAAAATGGTCTCCGTTGGCCCCCTCAAAATACCAACCTGGGTAAACCAAATTTGAGCCGGATCTTCAATTGTCATACTCTTCTCTAGAAATGTTCACAGATACATCTAATACATAAAGTGTCCGTTTTCACTGGTCTACCAGCCGGATGTTGACCCTGACGTTGTCTCGTTGTAGCATGATGGATTGGCAGTGTAGGGGGCGCAGGTCGCACATGCGCAGTGTGGCGTGTAGGAGGAGTGCTGCGGAACGTCGGGAGCGCCGCCTGTTGGAACGCCGCAGACGGCGCGGGGCGGGGGGCTGCTCTGTTCCGGCGGGAAGCTCTCTCTGATCGGGGTAAATCTCTGTGGAAGACAAGTAAAAAAACAGTTGAGTTTTTATCTTTGATGTATTTTAGTGATGTGGCTGGCATACATGTTTATGAATGCTATGAGTCTTTGGGTAATTATGAAGCTCCATCCGGGCAAAGTTGCAATTCTCATGCAATACATGTACCAGCGCGACAACGGACAGGACATACATACACTGCCGGTATATTAACATGGCCAACAAATGGTAGGTCCATTTCCTTGGTATTTTAATCCAAACTGTTAAAGGGATGTTTTGGTGAATATAGTACTTTTTGCTCGCCATTTCTGTTTCCCAAATGTTCTTTTTTCAAAAAGGACCAAAAGATTTTAGAGTAAGCCCCCCTAAAGAATTAGGGTTATCTGAACACAACCTTGTTTGCTATGCTTATGAAAGGGAAAATGATAATTGTATAACTAAGCCTGAAGCCTCCAGGATAAATACTAGAATAGAAAAAATAGCTCAATATTATGCTCACCTGTCACTTTGTCTTTCTCGGCGATGAGCACAGTGGTGTCTTGGTCCAGCTCCCTGAGGATGTTCTCTATCTGTCTGACAGAGGAGCGGCCCGACAGGCTGTGGTGCTGCCCCTGGTGGTGGTGTTTGGGGCTGACGCCGAGTGGCGCTGCTGTAGCCAGGTGCTGACCAATCAGAGCCAGGACAAAGAGGGCGGCGAATAGCTGGTGGTCCATGGTGCGTTCTGCAACACAAAAAAATGAGATGGAATCAGTAGGGAATTATGCTGTCGGTGTTACTTTTGGTTCTCTCCTAAAGCAATGCCTTGTTCCGTAAGTAGATTTGGGGTTCCCTGGGTCACATCAAGTAATGATTTGACCACAATGTCCCTAAAAGTCCTGCAGAGAGTACCCTCTCACCTGCCCTAATAAATGAACTCTGACTTCCAAGGCAAGAAACAATACTATACACATTCTAATATTTACAGGGCATTTTTGGGCACTATAAAAGTTGCATCACTGGCCACAGGGATGTGACTGATTTTGGAACGTTGCCATAACTTCAAGCCCTCCATTTAAACAAATGTGTAGATGAGATAATCCAGTACCGATGTAAACCCCCTGTTTCAGACAGTCTCTGAAACCAATAGGCCCCTACACATCCTGAACCTTCCCCACCATACCTCATTGTTGAGGCCCCTAATCATCCATCATCATGCAGGGTGCGGACATGCCTAAGTCACATAGTTAACCCCCGAGTAGATGATTATGTCATTACAGGTGAATTAGCTGATCTATAAGCAATTATGTGGCTTGTTTGGTTAATCCTTTCACCCCTGTGCGTGCAGAAACATCCATTATCTAGGTTCATGATGTGCGCAGTGACTTATCATCGAGGTGTTTACTGTGAGGTTATAAATACGCTCTATTAATCATCAAGTCTTGTAAGCAGTCTTTGGTTTCTTATCCAGAAGAATACTTTCCTTATTGGGGGGAGGGGCAACCTTCAAAATCTAGGATTGTATAATGACATACCTTTGATTAGGAATCCCTCCCAGTATTGCCCGCTCTCACCCCCCCCCCCCCCCCCAGTTAGTGTTCCTCCATCCCTATACAATATTCAGGGTTCTCTTATAGTAAATGAGCTTATGGCTGTGTCTCACGACCTTGGGCCAATGTTTTTGTCTCTGACCGGGTGCCGTCTCTGACCGGGTGCCGTCTCTGACCGGGTGCCGTCTCTGACCTGGTGTCAAAATTTAATCTAATTCAAATTTTAACCTATAGTCATATATATAAGGATTTGTAAAAACGGTATGGCAGTTGTTATGTAATTATAATTAGCCTCCTGCTGTTGGTAGAAGATAACTAAACTCCCAAAGTAGCATCCGGTCAGAGACGGCACCCGGTCAGAGACGGCACCTGGTCAGAGACGGCACCTGGTCAGAGACAAAAACATTGGCCCAAGGTCGTGAGACACAGCCTTTACCTCTATGGCTAAAGATGAACTATACCCTTATTAAGACAGAGTCCTGTGCACACATATATATGCTTAGAGATTTTGCGTAACTGAATGGAAGATTGCCCGATTCAAGAAGTTTTCCACATGAACCAATGTAACAAAGGGATTAATTTTGTCTAAACCGTTTGCTGTTTTTAATTATTTTTCCAAAAATATACATTTTCTTAAAGTACCTCAGGCCTGAATTACCAAAATAGGCACGCATTGGCTGTAGTGCGCAGCTTGATCCAAAGATTCCTACCGGTTCAACCCAGAGTCTCCAATTAGTTTTTTAAGTCTGGTAGTATACTATAGCTAAAGACGCAATAAGTTCCAGGGTATTTATCTTCATGCTCTTTCACCAAGCAATATGCTAATGGCCTATCATCTCATTATCATGACCATGAACTTGGAGGATCGTTGGTAGACTGCCTACCATCCCGTTCTTTGGCAAAGGGGAGAGGGGAAGAGTGGGGGAAAGAGGAGGGAGCCTGAGAAGATGTCCCCATGATAGAGACAGACTTGAGCAAGTCTAGATCATTGGTTGCATGTTGTGCATCCAGGGAGTTCTCCAACCAATAATGCCTAACCTTTACCTTTGTATTCATCTTTTTTTACCATTCCCCACTGGTGAAAAGTAAGTACACTGATAAATCAGCTTTTACCAGCAACAGTTTTTTTTCCGGTTTGTTCTCAATCTTTCCATGGAAGATATAGATCTACAGCTTTCAATCATGAAAAGGTGAAGCCCACGCTTTCTTTTTGTGTTTGCGTGTTGTAGACTATTATCCTCTCCGCAAACAAGACCAGCTGATTAGGGCTGTGTCTCATAAGTTTGGGTCAATGTGAACGTCTATGACTTGGTGCAATCTATGACCGGGTGCAATCTATGACCGGCATGACAGAAAACGGCTTATTTAGGGCAGATTTACATGGACATTTTTACATGCTACTTATAAAGTGACGTCTATGACCTTATAAGGTGGACTTTTCTATTTTATATGTGTTTGAATAGAGATATAATTATAGAAACTGTGAAAATAAAATTAGTATCAACACATCCATTAACTTTTTTCAGCCATTTCTATGTACATCTGCCCTAAATAAACTGTTTTCTTCCATGCCGGTCATAGATTGCACCTGGTGCACCTGGTGTGACACCTCCACCAGAGTCAGCATGACTCTGCTACAAGAGTCAACTAGAGTTGACTATGTTAAAAGAGTCATGGCGACGCCTTTACTTGCGGATGTGCGGGTGTATTGAAAGAAGTGTGCCCTCTCCCCCCCATGATTTTCTCTTTTCACACACCCCAGTTACTTTTTGGTAACATGCTAGCCCCCGGTACTAGCCCTTTCCCCTGAAGATGGGTGAAATTATCCCCCCCCCCTTTTAAAAAAGGACCATTACCTCACTTGGGTAGAAATAACATCGAAATGAAAAACATGCATGGAATGGAATCTTTGCTGATTGCTGTATAGCTTACATATGTAAATTCTCATGGCAATTAACCCGTAAAGGGTACAGCACAGTGTTTTAGTGCACTGTGCCCTTTCGTCTTCATGATGCACAATTGCAATAAAATATGATCAAGTTGCTACCATGACGACGAATGAATATCTTCTCAAAAGTGCAAAGGGCAAATCTTCGGACTTACCCAAGTGACCAGCCTTGACCTATAGCTAATTTCTATTTGTGTTTCACTTGTAAAACATACACACTGCACTGATAATAATAGCCCTGGAAATGTTAGTCACTACGGACTACATTTCTATAGTCACATGAACGTAGAAAAAACGGCTATACCAAGTTAGTCACCTATGTCTATAGTAAGTTAGTCATATAGTCAACCTATAGTCATGCATTAAAAGAGCTGATTTGGGATATATAGTCAAATGACTATGAATTTAATGCTTTCATGCTCTAAAGTAGTCACACTGACTAACAGATATAGTCCATCATGAGACGGCAGGACAATAAGTTAGGACAAGTACCCCCCTGGCATCTACCCCCAAGACATCTACCCTAGGGCCTACTATCTACCCCTTAGGACATCTACCCCAGGCCAACTACCACTACCTAAGAGATCTACCCCCTGGGACTTTTACCCCTATGGGCATCTATCTCTTGGAATTTTATCCCCTAGGACTTCTACCCCTTAGAACATCCCCTACCTTGGAACCTACCCCAGACATCTACCCCCTGGACATCTACCCCCTGGACATCTACCCCCTTTACTGTCTAGGACCTTTACTCCTAAGAACATCAACCCCCCCCCCCCCCACACACACACACATACCCATATGTTTGAGTCATATCATGTGCGGGAGATAGATTTCTCCAGCGGTATCAGTCATCTACCCCTGGAGATCTACCCCCTGGGAATCTACCCCCTTGGACTTTTGTCCAGGGGTAGAAGTCCTAGGAGTAGATGTCCTAGGGGTAGATGTCCCAGGGGATAGATGTCCTGGGGTAGGTGTTCAAGGGAGTGGAAGTCCTAGGGGGTAGATGTCCTAGGGGTAGATGTCCCAGGGTATAGATGTCCCAGGGGATAGATGTCCTGGGGTAGGTGTCCAAGGGAGTGGAAGTCCTAGGAGGTAGAATCCTAAGGGGGTAAAAGCCCAGAGAATCAATATCCAAGGGGATAAAAGTCCTAGGGGGTAGATTTCCAGGGGGTAGATGTCTAGGGGTAGATGTCCAATGTCCCTTGAGAAATCGTCTCCCTCCACATGATATTATTGTGATGAGCCTTGGATGTATAAACTAAGGTTGGCGCATTGTCGCCACCTGGCGGATAATAATGGAACTTACCACAATACTACTACCCCCACCTACAGGCAATAGGTGACATTATGACATAGTACACATGTACACACAAACTCATGACAACCCGGGTCACGTGATACACACGCCCACCCATATATAGACACACCACCGGCCACACGCCGCCATTCCAGTCGACATTTACATGAGACAGAGGTAAATTTTTATCAACCGACATCCAGCAAGAATCCGCGCCATCGACACCAGCGGATACGCAAAACCCGTGTCAAAGGTCTGTTGCTACATGTTGAGAACTTTATTTTATTTGGTTTAACCCCACCAAGTCGGAGTATTGGTGTTTAAAGTCGACTGGAATTTACACCCACCAAATCCAACATGGCGGAGAGGCCGAACACACGTGCAAGGCGGGCGGCACTCCGGCGCGCCAGCGCCGCCGCGCACATCGAATCACTAAATGCAAGTTCGGACGATGAGGTTCAATTCAGGGTGAGGGATGCATCAGGCCTCCCCCTGGATTCATCTATTTTAAATTCTGAACCACCCCAACACAACTCTACACCCAACAACCGTCGTGGCTCAAACCGCGCCATATTGCTCGCCATGCAGGTCGAGAACGAGGACAGAGACAGGCGACTACAGGCGCTGGAAGCCAACATGAACGGGTGCAGGGACGATGTTAGGGGTATGGGCACACGACTGGACGATTTTATAAAGGCAGCATACGAAGATATGCAGCTGCGTCGTCAGTCGGCAGCGGCAGACACCCCCCACGCCACGACCGGCGGGACGGCGCCCTCCTCATCCAGCGGGGCGGCGCCCACCACCACCGGCTGCCCCGAGGTGGCGGCCGGCACACCAGCGGCAGCGTGCAGGGCGGCGGCTGTCACCACGCAGACGACACACACACCGGCAGCGGCAGCTCACAGGGCGGCGGCTGTCACCGACACACACCCCGCCAACACGGCGGGACAGCGACCACCACTCCCCCGGCACGCTCCGTGCCGGGAAATGGCGGCGGCTCCTCGGGCCGACCACGGATTATACCGGGATCAACCAGACAACGGCATACCACAGGAACTCAGACTCCCTCCCCCACGCACCCTCCGGCAGGAACAGAATGCCGACGGGTACGTTGATAGGGAACTCCGCCGAGAGGAATTCCGACTCGCACCCACCGACGGTAAGGCTAGCATTGTCACAAGCATTTTCACCACCAACCTGATTGCAAAACCTTACATGTATGTGGAGCGGGACGGGGCCTGTACTATAAAACAAAAACTTGACAACAGAAAGCACCTTTCAGAGATGGAGCTTATCAATGGTACCCTCGCCCTCCTAAAGGACGAGCGGGCATTTAAAATTCGGGATAGGGACAGCATCATGGAACATCTGCAGGATGTCACCCACGACATGATGTCACGCCCATGGCCCGCAGTCAGGAGGTGGTCACAGTTCATATGGGACAGTGTTGAGGCCGAGAAGTGTACATGGCAGAGCGATGCATACATACAGAAACACCGCATGGTAATGTCACTCACCGCTCAACACAATGTCACACAACAAAACACAAACAATAACACCACAGCAATCTGTTCAGCATATAACAGCACGGGGGGGTGTAGTCACAACAACACCCACACCGACCATGGCGTCACACAACAGCATATATGCTCACACTGTTATAACACTAAGAACAAGAAATGCTCACACCCCGCGTCAGAATGCAGACGCAGGCAGGGGATCCCCCACCCCTACCAAAATGCCCGCCAGGGGGGCGGCAGCAACAACAACAACAACAACAACAACACCCAGCCAAAAAACGGCCAGTAGGCGCGCTGACACATGCACACCGTGCCAGAGCGCCAACAGACCACAATAGCCACGTGGCCGCAGCGGCCACGCCCTCAGACACGCCCCACGACAATAACAATAACAATAGCACGTGCGCGCCCGATGTAAACAAACGCACGTGGTCAGAAGTTGTCAACACACGCACGTGCTCTCCGCATAACAACAAACGCACGTGCCTCTCCGGCACGACCGCGGCACCGGGCAGCACGCACCCCGTCAATAACAATAACACAGGCCCACAGCAGGTGGTCAAAAACAACATGGCGGCCACGGGATCTCACGGGATCCAAGATGGCGGCCCCCACGGTTGCCCGAACAAAATAGATGTTCTTGTGAAATCGAAACTTCCAACACATGCACATCCTATGGACCGCCTCACACATGCATCAAGTTCTCAAAAACAAGATGGCGGCCCCCAGCAAATACAAGATGGCGGCCCACACATGGCCATGGCCACACCTAACCACAGCATGACATCCAATGTTGTTTTTAACAGCGACAAAGCAAAGCAACCACCAGGGCCGGACTTTGATAATCAACAGCAAGGCTTCATGTTTGAATCACATGGCGCCCTGCCGGCCTCTAGCTTAGTACAGACAATAAGCATTGGTTCTAATGTAAATAAAAATGACTTTGTAAATATCCCGGTACTTGAACAGGTCCACAGCAGACAACAAGATCGCGCCATTGGTACTGAAGCAGTGGCCCCTCTTAAGACTACGGCGCCACAACACAGTGCGCCACAAGACAAGGGCGCCACCCCCGACTTCACTGCCATACAACAAATGTGTAAGTCAGATAAGTTTGCATACAACATTGACTGTACACCTGAGGCCTTTATCGCTCATAGACAAGACAATTGGCCCAGTATGATAGAATGTGATGCGACACATAACATCAGGCGCATATATACCGCCGTGAGGGACAGTGGGCTTCCAAATTCTGTGGGATGTAGAATACCGCTACCATCTGATCTAAAATATAGCGCATGGGAGAAGTACCTTGTAAATGGGGAAGAAGACAAGAAACTGTTGGGCTTCATCAAACATGGATTCCCATTGGGTTACATGGGGCCAGAGTCAGATACGGTCGACATACCTAACCACTACAGCGCTAGGGCATTCCCAAACGAGGTCTCTGACGTCATAGACAAAGAGATCAAACTTGGTGGCCTCATAGGCCCCCTTGAATCTCAGCCATTCTTGGAATGGTGTCACGTCTCCCCGCTCATGAGCAGGGAGAAGAGAGCCAGTATGGAACGCAGGGTCATAACAGACATGACATTCCCAGGCGAGTCATCTGTAAATAGCTACATATTTAAAAACACTGTCCTGGGCGAACAAAGGCATCATGCACTCCCAACCATTGACAACCTAGTTGACCTCATTAAGGCCACTAATGGGAAAGTCTATCTCTCATCTCTAGACGTTAGTAGGGCATACAAGAACTTTAAATCAGACCCTCTAGACTGGCCATTGCTCAACCTAAAATGGGCTGATAAATTCTACTGTGACATAACAATGCCGTTCGGCGCACGTGCCAGCTCCTCGCACATGCAAAGAGTCGCAGACAGGATCATGTCCATCCTAGCATCCAAAAACGTACACGGTTTTATGTACCTTGACGACATTGTACTTGTATCATCCTCCAGGGCAAAGGCCAGAGCCGACTTCAAGGTGGCCCGCGGCCTCCTCGCCGAACTAGGCCTACCCGAGGCCCGGAAAAAGGCCCAACACCCAGCGAGGAGCGTCAGGTGGCTGGGCATTGACATTGATGCAGAGGCTATGACACTGGCAGTACCAAGAGACAAGATGCAAGAAATTCTGGAACAGGTACGTGTTACTGTCAAAAAGAGAACAATTAACAAAAAGCAACTCCAGAGTCTCATTGGCAAGCTTATACACATTAGCAAGTGCATCAAACCCGCCAGACTATTCATTGCAAGGCTCCTTGAGGGTCTCAGAGCCATGAAAGGGTTCTACACAAATATCAATGCCAGTATGAAAAGTGACTTGAGATGGTTCCTAGAGTTTGCATCCTCCTGGAACGGGGTGGCTATCATCCCAAGAGCAGACATCAATAAAGTCATATACGTCGACGCGTGCCTCTCTGGCATAGGTGCCGCCGACGAGACTAGAGCATATAAGAAACAAGTCTGCCCTATCCAGGATGGGGCTGACAACATCACAGAACTAGAGGCAGTAAATGTAGCCGTCGCAGCACACACCTTTCTGTCTGCTGCTGACACTGGCTCACATGTTAAAATCTACTGTGACAATATGGCAACTGTACAGACCATGACCTCTGGCAGGGGCAAGAACTCGGTGCTTCTTGACTCAGCCAGAGCGCTGTGGATGGTGCAGGCCCTTCTCCAGGTTGACATCACATATGAACACGTCCCGGGGAAGCTTAACGATCTTGCTGACATATTGAGCAGGGCTCACCTAGACAATAACCACCTAGTTAAAGCTCAAAACATGATCTCTGATGCCAACCTCCATGTCATACAACCATGCCTATACATGTTTGACATACTGTCCCCTCCAATCTGTTCTAGATCCGGTCTACCTATCACTCCAGCTGGCTGTCAGAGAGCGTCACAAAAACTCAAGGGCACCGGGCACAGAAAACAACCACAAGTCGGCAGCCAGAACGTACCTGGCCTTCTGCCGCAGGCTGAATCTACAAGCAGAACAGCCACAACCACAAGTCATCTGTGCCTACCTCGAGTACATTATGACCAATGCCAAGGCACCCGGCACAGCCAAGAATCACCTCTCAAACATCAGGACATATCTGGAAAAGGTGGGCGCGTCCAAAGCACCCACATTTCACCCAGACGTGAAGAGGTCAATGGATGCTATAGCAAGAGACAAATCATACACCCCCAGGATAAAGCAGCCAATAGCGAGACAGCCACTGAGACAGGCAATCCTAGCAATCCCTCTGTCAGTGGAGGGCACAGTCCTCCGCGCAGCCGTCCTGATCATGTTCTATGCCGGCATGAGGCAGAGCGAGGTGGCACCACGACACATCAACCAGGTGATAGGTACCTGCCACCTCACAAGAGGGGATGTGAAAATAACACCCAACTCAATAACAATCATCTTAAAGCGGGGAAAGAACCTTCAGAAGGCAGGTCAACACAGGGCAGTGGAGCTGAGGACGGCCCCCAACCCCCTACTGTGCCCAGTTGCGGCGCTGGCAACACACTACAAAGACGTCCCCACACGCTCAACCCTGGAGCCCCTGCTTATGTTCCCAGAGTCAAGAGTGCCAGTGCCTACCAGTTTCCTAAGAGAACAATGGGACCTGATACTGACAAAAACTGGCGTCGACACCACACACCTCAGCCTACACAGCCTACGGAAGTCAGCAGCCACACTGGCATTCCAAGGAGGCTGTACGGAGATAGAGATCCAAAGGTTCGGTGGGTGGAGGTCAGCAGCTCACCAACACTACATCACCACAAGCAATAAGGCTGTGAACAACACACTTATCAACACTATGAAGTAGGCTGACTGAGTGACATGGACAAGTAACTCATGTCACAACCACCCCCATAGTAAACTATGCAATCAATACAAAATCGCTGGCAAATCCTTGGCCCATGTTTTAACAACGTGTCATAAAGACATTTTACTCTGATGTACAAAAATCTGTGATATAAATTATTTAAAAATTATTTTATCCAAACAGGAATAAAATCTCATTACGCCAACACTGCCTGCGACTTCAATTCCTCCAGGTGTATATACGATAATGTGATGAGCCTTGGATGTATAAACTAAGGCTGGCGCATTGTCGCCACCTGGCGGATAATAATGGAACTTACCACAATACTACTACCCCCACCTACAGGCAATAGGTGACATTATGACATAGTACACATGTACACACAAACTCATGACAACCCGGGTCACGTGATACACACGCCCACCCATATATAGACACACCACCGGCCACACGCCGCCATTCCAGTCGACATTTACATGAGACAGAGGTGAATTTTCCTCCCACCCACCCTAAAAGACAATAAAAGGGGTCTTATATAATCAATACGGTAGTACACAATCTCGTGTCAGTATTACCTCCATGATATTTAACCATGTTTTAACAACGTGTCATAAAGACATTTTACTCTGATGTACAAAAATCTGTGATATAAATTATTTAAAAATTATTTTATCCAAACAGGAATAAAATCTCATTACGCCAACACTGCCTGCGACTTCAATTCCTCCAGGTGTATATACGATAATGTCCCCAGAGGTAGAACTCCTAGAGGGTAAAGGGGGTAGATGTCCAAGGGGATGGATGCCCTAGGGGGTAGATGTCCAGGGGGTAGATGTCCGGGGGTAGATGTCCAAGAGGGTGGATGTCCTAGGGGGTAGATGTCCAGGGGGTAGATGTCCCGGGGTAGGTGTCCAAGCGGGTGGATATCCTAGGGGGTAGAGTCCTAAAGGGATAGGTGCCGAAGGGGATATAAGTCCTAGGTGGTAGATTCCCAAGGGGTAGATGTCCAGGGATAGATGTCGGATGTCCCTGGAGAAATCTACTCCCTCCATATGATATGACTTATCATGAGCATGACTTTTATGTCCTAGGGGGTAGATTCTCAGGTGGTAGATGTCTGGGGGTAGATGTCTGGGGGTAGATGTCTGGGGGTAGATGTCTGGGGGTAGATGTCCGGGGGTAGATGTCCGGCGGTACCTGCCCTAGCACCATTGGATAAAGTAGATGAGCATGGGCCATATGCCTGGCACACTATAACCCTTCACCCAGTCAACTTCTGTATATTCTAGTCTGGAAGCCTAGAGATCCACAGTTACATGATCAGAATTTGAACAAAACCACATGATACTTCAATCAAAATTGAGAATGCTTGTGTCCTATGATGCCTTAAGTAAATATACTCAACATTAACACAAAAGCTAATGCACAGGGAAATGTGTAAAAGAGTAGTTTAGCTAGAATAAAATGTGCCTACCTGAAGTCAGCTGAGCATTCAATTTTGAATCCTAACTGTTTCCTGTGCACACATTCCTGTGACATCATCAATTTGTGTGATCCACATATAGTCACTACTGACTATCTTATGACTAATATGTGACTAACATATGTAATCACCTGACTACGGGGGTCAAAATATGGTGGTATAGTCAGTACTGACTATAGGTTTTATTATCAGTGTGTTGATGTACAGGAATACCCCATCTTCCCCTGTACAATAAGAATAACACCATTCTAAATTTGTTGGTGATATACTTGGTACAATGAGAATGATCTAAATATGAGGGAAAGGAAATTTCTGTAAAGCTACAGTAGATTCTACCGTGTACTTACACTTATCATTTACAGTGTATATGAGACACTATTCAATTCGTCCTGTCCTCCTATATTTAGATCAATTCTTAAGAATTAAGAGTGTCTCATATACACTGTAAATGATAAGTGTAGGTACACAGTAGAATCTACTGTAGCTTTACAGCAACTACTGTAGATTTACAGTAGCTTCTGTTGTATACCTACAATAAACTGTACATCTACAGTAGATTCTACTGTACATCTAAAAGAATGGCAACCAACTGTTTACAGTGCACAGCTCTGAAGATAGTTTGGCCATCAATATTTACAAGCACAATAGGGATTAGATTGCTCTACACTCAGATTGTACCTACACACATGTATATATACATGTGTGTCTATATATAGAGAACCTACTCCCTACAGTTTAACTATGAGAGTGCAATAATGATAGATCTTAGCTCAGGACTATAGCTAGAAAGAGGCCAGGAGGATCTGCTGTACAGTAAGTCAATGACACATGCTAATCAGACCAGGGAAAGAGGACACCTCAGCTACCTCTAAAGCCAACATGGCACGGGACATGCTATATCAGTAATTACCCCATCACCATAAAGACTGCACCAACTCCCTCTTAGCTATAGTGTGGTCATAGTCTTTATTCTAGATATTTTAAGAGAACGTTGTCATCCTATACATTGTATGTGATTTGTACAACATACTTATTGCTTTGATACTGCGTAAACCCTGTGATATTAGCTGTAAAATTTCGCTATATCTGATATACTGTATACATATTTAAAAGAACCCGTAGGATGGCACAGCATAATATATGTAAAGCCAGACATTGAATAGACACTTTCTACTCTTTATGAACACAGCGAAATGAAACAGAATCAAAAGGGAGTCCATGTTGCCTCCAGAATGGGATAGGCAGATCCCATGCATGAGTTTAGTCTAAATGTAAGCTATGCTTAGTCTAAATAATCTATCTTTAAAATAATCTGCCAAAACAGTCAAAATGAGATATATGTATCAGATAGGACCAATTGCTAAGGCTTAGATTAGTTTTTTTTAAATCATTCTTATTCTGATTCTAGAATGGGTCTCACAGTGCCCTGGGCACCCTCCTGTCTGCCTACATGATCTGCCTTTTCCCCTAACTGCCCACGTCCTGTCTGCTTGCTTGTCTCCTCCCTCTTTGTCTTCCTCCTGCTTGGGTGGCTGCCTACCTGCCTCTTGTCTCCCTCCAAAATAATGTGGCTGATGTGTAGACCTGCATCTCTACCTGCCTGCTCAGTGCCCCCCCCCCTTCCCACCTTCCTTTATGACTCTATTACTCACTCCTCCCTGTCTGTCTGCCCCTCCTCTCCTTTCTCCCTGACTCCTCCCTGCCTCTCCCCTTAATAACTCCTTCCATTCGTGCCCTACTGCTTCCCCCCCTCCCAGCCTGTCCGTCGACCCCTGCGTATACACCACCCTCGCCACCTTGTTCCTTTATACCAAGTATTCCCTGTGATAGGTTTATAGGGCCACGCTTCCTTATTTTCCACCTGAGGGATCAGGTCAATATGTCGACTTTGATCTTCTCCTCTGCCTCCTGGCTCGTTGCCCTCTCCCCGGTGTTGCCAGACCACAAGTGTGACCAGACCAGTGAAAAGGGGTATCTAGGGGGGAATTCGTTTAAAGTTCATGTCAAGATCTTTGAAATAAGATATCATATGCTAATATACTACTGATAGTTTTGCGGGAATCACATCTTAAACTTGAGTTGTTATGTGCAACTGAAAACGATAGATATGTCCTAAATTACCTGAATCCCATGATAAATACTAAAATAGATTTATCAAAAATAACCTACATTTTAGTGTAGATTTGGTTCTAGGAGGAATTTTTGAGGTCTGTTTGCAGTTTTGAGTAACTGATGTAATTTCCAAGAAATAAGGATCAAAATGTTCCATATGGGACAATGGAATGATTTCCATGGCAACCAGAAAGTGGCACATGTCCTGATTTCTCATCAAAAACGTTCCATTTACATTCCAAATATAGAATGTATACTCACAAGTATGGAGGAGTGCTCATGAGACGAATTCAGGTAACGTCCACCTCCCGGGGTACAACTTCTCATTTCTTTATGTCCAACTATTTTCAATAATGCACACAAGTAAATGGTTGTAGATTATAAGTTATCAACACCTGATTGACGGTAAGGGGACACCTCCAAATTGAGCTTTCGCTAAATTTTCACACCCACTCCCCTTGTCCTTTCTTTTTGGATTTATCAAGAAATTCAGGTAGGCCTAGCAGTATCTAATATTCATAATTCTCACACACTAAACAACTCCTGTATTTCCAGTCATTTATAGGTTCATGAAGTGCATGATGTCCCATCAATAAAATAAGTATGTATCCCATCCTCATCCAAAATGTCCGGATATGTATATAAATACGTCCACCATTAGATGAACTGTCACAATGTTTACCAAGTTACCAGGTGTAGGAAATGTGTAGGCGGTCTATGGGGGGTTTCTGCTGCTATTTATGAGAGTTAATTCTCTCTGGCATGGGATCATTCACATGTAAATGGAGAACATGTTTTGGCTTCTCCTGAATATTGATGACATGGTTCTGATGAGATGCATTGCACATGGTATGACAGGTCAATGTATAGATAGATAGAATTGGATGATAAGTAACCGATTTAGCTGGACATAGCAAAAGGGAGCGACAGCCTGACCATTTTTCCAGACATGTCTCAAAGTCCAGCATTGCTGGGCTTTCTTTGAAAGAGATTGAGGTACTGCCGGACTCGCCAAAGAGAGCCGTTTTAGTAAGCATGGCTTTGGAAAGAGCCAGACCAATGCTTTTTTCTTTTTTTTGTCTGTACAGTCATGGTTGAGAGACGTTGGGGAGGATGCGCCAAGGCTCTGATTTTCTGGTGGCAGTCACATTTGGCAAGAACCAGAATTCGACTACACAATATTTATATAAGCCACCTTATGACAGTTTTACGCAGCTCAAATCTAGTGAGCACCAATGGTATTGGTAGTAACAATATAAAAAGAAATCTCTAAAGTGAGTAATCTTCTCTCATTTCTAGCTGCCTAACCTCTACTTAACTTCCCCTGGGTGTCCAGCATGTATATGATGTTAAGTGGCTTGTGAGATGGTGTGGAAGAGTTTATAACCAAAGCTCTTGGTAGCCTATTGATAAAAACCAAATCACATCTACTAAAAGAAGTATGTGGAAAATCAGAATGAAAGGACCGACGACAGACAGAGATAATGGGCCGCCCCTAGTGACTGATGGAGGTGAGATGTCTATGTCAGTCCATGTCAGCTAAACCAGCCATAACCTCTTTAGAAAGGCCCCATAGAAATCACTTTGGCTTGGGGAAGAGGGAAAAATGTAGGTGTAAAGAAGTTGTGGAGGCCACCCCAGTGCATCTTCATCGTGCATTGAACTGTCAACTGAAGTCAAAGGATGCAGTCACTGTGTGCTTATGCAGGTGGTGACTTCTGACCGGCTTTAACCATTTTAGGAGTGTCATGATGCCTCAAAGTTTTATATAAATGTATCTGCATGATACACCTCTGCAGCGCTGATGAGTAACTCGCCATTGTTGCAGTAGCGCATCATGCCGACCCTTTGAGAGTAATTCAACTAACACCGTAGTTTCGAGAGGATGCATGGATGCAGCACTCGTTACTTGCTGATAAGGAATCGTCCATCACCATGAAATGATCTTGAGCATGGTATATTGGAGCACTTTGCTGCCCTTAACGTTCGCATCCATTGAACGGTACCTTGAAAGATTCCTCATAGATTCTTTCACTGGCTTGTGTCAATGCATGGTATAAAACATGCCATGGTGATTTTAGAATACGCGAAGGGTCTCAGGTGTCCTTTGAATGGCTCCTTGTAAATCCTTAATTTGCTGTAAATTACAGTTGAAAGCAGAGTGTCGTTTTTGAAATGAGCTAAATGAAATGTCCTTTATGTGCCGAGAGGGCCAATTATTCCACTTCAAAGATGCATTACTATACCTGGTGAAAGGTTTCGGATTCTTTAGTTTGTATCGGAAGGATGGTTGCCTATACGAAGTACATGCCTAATTGATCTTAATTATGATCTCAATATAATGCATTAATGTATGCCATTAATATGATCTTAAATATCTTTACAAACATGTTTCTTTAAAGTCGTAAACTGTAGGGTTTATGTCTTGTTATCATTACCATCCCCTCCCATAATACAAATCATCTTCTTAATTTCCTCCCTTACTTTATATGTTGTGTTTTCAATGTCTTTCCCTTTCATTTTACCTACTAATAGTACTGTTCCCACCGGATATACCTGTCCCTTACAAAGTCTGCCTGCAGGGACCGTGAAAGGCCCTGATTGTGCTTCCTTCTGTGAGGTCTTGTCAGGAAAACCTCCGAGGGGAGGGTAAGAAGGCAGTCTAGCATCCCCTTAACTCTTTAGGGGTGGCATATTGTTTTGATACTCAATGCTCGTTTGTTGAGATAAAGCTTTAATGCAGCCATGCCGTATAACTCACCACTGCTGTACTGATGCTGTACCCCAACCCTACAGGCTCGACATACCATTGAAGAGTGGGTATGGTGCACCAATGCATTGCCGGTATGTTACACGCCGTAGCTGCCTTAGTGCATCATGGCGACAAAATGGATGTTCAGCCTTGAGGCATTACCTTGGGCCTACTTCGACATACAAAGTATCCATGTGTATCTATAGTGGCGTAAACAGGATAAACGGACCAGATAATATGACACCCAGTCAAAAGCCAGAGATGATTAATATACTGAGGCCCTGTTGGTGGCCCGTGAACAGTGTCTGTGGGGTCCTTATCATGTCAACATCTTTCCCCACTACCTACCCCAGACAAAACTATGAAAAGGGGATGGAGCTGCCATGTTAGTGCAGGCCGGCCCCTGAGTGCTAATTGTGAGTCTGTGTGGGGGAAGTTTGGACCCATGGATGGCAAACCCTGATAGATATAATTATATAGATTCTGATGATATCACATTCTTTCCGGCTCAGACATATGTACAGGGTCAATGTTCAAAGGTCTGAATTTGCCCAATAGGTTAGTAACCAAACCCACAACATGGGACATTATGACTTCAGCTTCAGCTTCTAGGGGTATTTAAAGCCCTATTGAAAAAAGTGCATTTGACAGGTTTTGTTCATTAATGACGTAGTCAAATTTAGGAACTTTTCGAGGTGCATTGTGTTTACACATAAGGGGATGGTGGGATTAGAACTGAAACTTTTATTTTCGCTATAGGCACATATCACTTATCTGTCTTAACCTCGTGTCTAACAGGTCTACTAGCCCCGAAGACAGGCCCACCTACAAAGTGGCATCTCGATTTACCTCCAGGGGCCACCCGGCCTACACTTTAAGAGTGACGTAATGCCTTAGTTATTTCATGTTAATCTGCAATAGTGTGCTGTCCTTAAATGGTTAAATCCCCCCTACCCCCAATAGTTCGGGTACAATGATGTATGAATGCAGCACTGGTGAAATAAATGTAACTGTACATTTATAACATCCAACTTCACATATATTACCACAAACAAGAGACACTTGAATCCTATCAAAAGGGTATATGTCTTCCTTTGCTTGGAACTCCTATAGTAAACCCCTTGTGCCATAAATAGTTGACAAGGGTACGGATTGTATGTCAGGTGTTACATAATTAAGCACAATTTCCCAGTTACCCCAGCCCCTTTGTGTTGAGGGATCTATTGTATCACTCCTCTTTCGCCTACCGTCATTTTGAAGTATTTCTTGCCATCTGAGAAATCCGTTGTATACCTGTTCATAGGGAATCTGCACGTCATCGTGTGTCAGCAGATCATATATAGAAATAATTAATGAAAGCCTCCTAAAGGTATATAGATATGTTGGGAGATAATGATGATGCACCTTTAAACCCGTACACACCCAATGTACCAGTAACTGTATGGGGCCTAGTGTCTCGGGGACCTAGTGTGTTGAATGGGTATCAAGCAGTCGTTGCCTGTGTTGTACATTGATATCGAGTCACCAGACTTTGAGATATCATACTCACAGTTTGCTTGTAATCCAGATATATTCTAGCACAAACTGAGTATAATGGCAAAGCCCAGAGCAAATCATGGCACTATCCTGAAATGCCCTCAACCTGTTCAGTGGGCATGAGTTAACATCACGCTAGTCTGATTCAGTTATGGGACCGTTATTAAAAGGTCATTTACTACAGGAGTATATAAGTTAGCTGTATATACTTAAAGTAGTACATGGCCTGCAGCCGGCGGATCAGCTGGATGCCACACCTCTCCTAACCCTGCAGGGGTAGCATTGTGCTCTCGAACAATGTACTGTGCCCTTTTTGACACCGTTCTGCATGATTGTAGCCCTGGTGATCCTGCACGGGGATAGCCCCCAAAGTATCGGCATGATGCACCAATGAAGTTCTGGCGCTGCATTGGTGTCTCATGATGACAATTTGTCGTCATGATGCACCAATGCTGTCCTTCAAATGGTTAGCCTAACCACAAAACCGCAGAGGTCCCCACATAAAAAACATCTCAAGCCCCCCGCTCGCGCCTCCTGTCATAGGAAATCACATGCAATTGCCCCTATCTGTAATAAATCAATGTTAACGACATGAAGAGGTGACCTGAGACCTACCTTTTGTGGGTGTTAAGTTGCTTAAGGTACTTTGTTGGTGCTTGGTGTTGGTTGCTCGTTGGGTGGTGGAGGAGCTGAGGGGAGTGTTAACGCACGGTGACCACCTCCGTTCGCCGCCTGGAGAGGAAAGGGGAACAGCTGAGTTCTGCACAGCTGATCCTCCAGTACCCAGGGCCCCCCTTTATAACGCTGCTGTGGCGGCTGCTGCTGCACCGTGCACCCCCCTCCCTCCTCCTCCCTCCCAACCAGCCAGAACAAGCCTGCCGGCACACCAACAGCGGCCATTGTGTGGGAGGGGTCATCGTTTGACAACAGAGGTAGGGGGCGGTTAGAAAATGGACTTCTATCTGGGGGTGGTAAGAAAAATGAACTGCAGTATGGTGATAAGAAAAATGGACTTCTATTTGGGGGTGGTAAGAAAAATGCACTTCTATTTGGATCCCTCTTGAGGCAAGAAATTAGCTCAGGGATTAACATACAAAGTATGTATTCACATCACTTCAGTTTTCTTTCCATGTAGTGGCTGGATAAGAAGCCCTCTGCCTGTTGGTTAAAAATGGTCCTTCCCTTTGTAAGAGGCTGGTAGTAGAAAGGAGTGGAGTAGTGGCTGGGGGGATGGGGAAGGGGTAACCGGTAAGAGGATTGGGGGGATGGCAGGCCTACATAGGAGGGGGTGTATAACAGTGGTTGGGATCTATTCAGGGTGGGTGGTTACAGCCTGTACTGGGGTATAGGAGCAGGGGTTGGGAGGGGGTGGGTATTCTAAAGACATGCAGCTACCCTAGATCCCCCACAGTCACGCCACCAGGGCATCCCCCATATTAGGAGGCTGGATTAATGCCCTCACATGTCAGCCAGCCTCTGATTGGCTGACTTTGGGCGATGTGATTGGTGAATACTGAAGGTGGGGTTGGGGGAGCGGCGCCCTGGAGACACGAGTCACTGGTGTCACACGTGGAGGACTTTACCTAAGAAGACACCGGTATAGGAAAGGGAACTGTAGGCAGTGCATGGCGCCCTTATGATATTAAGAGTTGGTCCCAACAAACGCAATGGGATTAAGCTTTGTCTGATAGCCTGAGTAGATGTCATGTATACATTTTTTAAAGAAAAGTTGTCACACACAAAAGATAATAACAATGGATTGTATTGTAATATTGGACATTATCGATCACATATGATATTGTCCAACGATGAAGATTTTCACAAGACCCATTTCTCAATCAGGGACGACATCTTCGTTTTCGTTAGAAGGCACGATTAGGTGGATAGGTGGAGGAGACTCTTTATAGGAAGGGACATAGATTTAAATGCAGGAAGATACAATATAAACCCCCTGGGAGCCCCTTCGGGATTCAGTAACGTGACCTGTTATTTAGTCACCCCTTCATCCAGCCATCTGCCATGGAATCTTATTTTTGGCCTTTGGGCGTCCTAAATTAAGATATCAGACCTTTTGCTTGGGAGAAATAAGGACCTCGAGGACGCCCAGAAAAGAAGTTGCATAGCTTTAGTCACCGACCAATATACTTGATGGATATATGTATCTATAACGGAATAGACTACGAGGACTGGCTCACTGGTGTAAATAGTTATGTGAGGTTTTGCATGATTGTTTATTATATGTTTGCCGTATTCTGTAGGATAACGGCTTTTTTCCTGCAGCATGCAGGTAATTTTGAAAAGCACGGCAATAAAAAAAATCCAGATTCGTCTTATAAAACATAAATATGTATAAGATGATTGTAGTATTGTAAGACAATCACTAGGAATTAGTCCATGAGGGCCTTATAGAATGCTTCATGACACTTTGTAATGCCAGTCCATGAGTAGAAGTCACTCTCGGATGGCTTCAGAGCAAACCTTACAGCTGTGTATATGTATATATTTCTGATCACCACAAAAATTAAACATAGCTTCACCGTAAAATAAACTGTGTTTCACTGTAAAATAAACTGTATTTCACTGTACTGGATTACAGATATTCAAAGTAAAATTGATTGACTTTACACTGCCCACCGTAATCACAGTTAGCCTACTATGGTCCACCGTAAAATTTAACATTGATTCTTTGTACATTCAACGGAAGATTTTTACAAAATGTAGCTTCACTGTAAATGAATAAACTGTGTTTCACCGTACTGGATTACGGGTATTCAAAGTAAAATTGATTGACTTTACACTGCCCCACCGTAATGACATTTACGATGATCCACCGTAAAATTTTCCATTGATTCTTTCAACAGAATATTTTTACAGTGCATGCTAACCCTGTACGACGAACCGGCAGGATGCACTGACAGAGCGCCGTCGAGTTATGCACACGGACATCGAATTGGTTCATCGTGACGACAAATTGAGATGAAACATTAGCCATCATGCTGCCCTTAAAGGGGCATTCTCACCACTCGCACTTGACCACACAGTAGACTAGAACAGTACTAGAATTTATCATTGTGAGTGGGGCTACGCTCGGTGATTATGCCACTTTAAAGGATTAAATCGTATCACTGCCGAGAAAGCCAGTCCCTTCATCACCGGTCACTAGAGAGGCTTGTTTGTCTAGGACACAGGGATCCGACACTCCTTTATCCTTCCTGTGGAGTTCAACAACATGTTTGGGCAGAGAACAGGCAAAGGTCATTGCTTTAAAGTTAGTATATCCCGTGATTGGGGCTCAAAAATAAGATTTTTTTTAAATGAGCCAGAATGTTCACAAATACCATATTTCCAAACATCATTCTATTCCTTCTATTTCGCATTCTCTATTACTTTGCTTGAATTTGATCTTATATATGTACTGTCCGCCGTATGGTCAATTGGGAATATAATCGTATAATATATATAAACATACATAATATATATATATATATATACATATATATATACATACAAAATATCAAGCCGGGTAGAGTACAGCACTGAGCCTGGTATTTCGCAAAAGGTGAATAACCAGCCCCTGTATTTCCTCAAACCTCCATATTTCCTCAAACCTCTGTATTTCGCCCATTACCATTTGATCGTCTTCATTTTCAATAAATCAATGATTTTCAATCGTAAAATAGGCCTAATTTGCACAAAAAACAACGATATAGTCCACAACAGGGGGGATTACTTTTTCGCGAAACCAAATTACGCATGCGCAGAAAACAGAAGTGAAGTCGAGCAAGGTGTCATGGCGGCGTTCGGATGTGTTTGGGGACGATGCAGGTTAATAAATTGCCTTTTTTCCCTTTAATATCTGACAAATGCATTTAAAAATAAATACAGGATAAAGGGTTTCAACGAAATACAGGGACTTGGGAGGTCAATCTGGAGGGCAAGTACTGAACTTACACAAATCCTGTATACATATAGCAACTTTAAGCTCCTATTTTGCCCGGACTAATGCAGAGAAAAGGGCATGTGAATAGAAGTGGGTCCAGCTGCTGCATCTGAGTATTATTTATGGTGTTTGCTGAGTCACATGAATGAGGAACTATCTAAAAACGGAGACTGTGTAAGTCAGGGTGAATGTATGGGATGGGTGGAACAATGGGTGTGAGTATCCATATATACACTCTAGGACCTTTCACAAATAACGACCCCAATATTAGGACAGTTTTCAAGAATCACCCACCCTGAATGTCACTATTTTTGGAAAGGTTCTTTATATACAAAGGCATACGGATCATTATGTGGACCTTACTCAAGTGTCCATCAGCTGAGTTTGAGGAAAGAACCTGCAAGTGTAAATTCCATTGTGATGTGGCTTGAGGATTTAATATAATGGGATGCTAGCAAGTAGTAACTGCTAGTAGATGTTGAATAGATTATATGAATATAGCATTATATATAGAACGATAGACTATAATAGCCACAGACATAAACACATATATAGACATGTCTATATTGAGTACCCTCTCTTCAGACTTGTATAACTATAACAAGTGTGTCGGCTACTGACCATCATATTTAGTCATGATGCATGCATGCAGCACTGGGAAGTAAATTTCCGTCATTTACTTGAGCTGGCCTCACAGGGTTAACTGTTGCTACTTTAGTATATAGACACACAGTATATAGATATAAATAGGAACATTATATTTATATAATAGACACAACTAGGACGACAAAACCTTTTGTCTTAAAATGGCTTTTATTTTACCATGTTGAATTATAATGATCACAACGTTTCGGGAAATCTACCTTCATCAGATGATCCACTATACTATGTACATAGATATAAATAGGAACATAGTATAACGGGAGACTGTATTCTATTATCAAAGGGTTAACGGTTGTTGATGATACACTATAGTATCATATATAGAGATAGAAATAGGTACATTGTATGACGGGACACTATAATTCTATAATTAAACGGTTAACTGTTAAAGGGTTATCTGTTGTTGATGAAATTAAGGATATAAATAAGTTAAGGACGTGGCTACACGGGGACTGTCCCAGCGTGAACATTTATTTTAGACTCATGTGGAGTGCGAAGTGATGGTACATAGAGAGAAGTAAAGGCATCACCATGCCTCTTTTACCACAGTCAACTCTAGTTTACTCTGGTAACCAGGTAACAGTGCTATGGTATTTTTCCTTACTGTTTTGTATGTACCATTATAGGTTCCTCGAGCGAGGGACACCATTAATTTAATGGTTAGCGTGAGAAAAAAGATTTTCATTTGATAGGGAAATTTTCCAAACCTAAATTATTGTTTCTCTGAAAGGGAACAGGTGCAAATAAATTGAGAATAAAGGAGAAATTGCTTGACCTGCATTTCCCCTCAGCCAATCACAAGGGAGTATGAGTATCACATGACCTTGGAAAGCCAAAGAGTGGCAAAACCGAACCTACCTGTGCCATTCGGAATGTAGTGTTGGGACTTTGTGCCTCGTCCACCGAACTCTGACTCTGGTAACAGTGTCATAATGACTCTGGTTAAAGGGTCACAGCTATACTGTAGGTATACCCCTTAGCCTTTGTACAACTTGACTCTACCCTCAGTGCAGAGTCAAGTGTAGTTGACTCTGCCCACAGCAGAGTCATTGGTAGTTTGACTCTGCCCACAGCAGAGTCATTGGTAGTTTGACTCTTCGTGGAGAGTCTAATAAAATCGATGTCGACTCTTATAATAGCATATGAAACCACCTGATGGGGAAACCAATACTAGTTTGGGACAAGTGGCAACCACAAGCCTACGACCTCATGCAGAACGGACTAAGCTTCCCTCATGCAGTACCCACTGCCTTAGTCATTCTAGCGTGCAGCTCTGTCTATATATTAATCATTAAGACATTGATCATATGATATATCACAATCTAATTCGTGATTGCATCTTTATCTTGTACGTAAATACAGAGGACTGGATATAAACAAAGTTGTGATATTAATTCAACTTTGAAAAAAAAGAGGGAATCGTGCCATTGAATCACCATGCGTTAAATTGGAAGCTTAAATTGCATCTCATTTTGAACTCATGAGTACGTTTTTTTTATCATAATCCTGTGTGTCAGTTGTTTACTCTCATCAGATCCATGCACGATATGCATCAGAAATGACAAGTGTAGTATTTCTCCCATATTTCTAAACTGGAGCTAGGATAGTAATGTGGAATATGAGATGTGTGTTGTTTTCCCCCTCACACATTTTCCATTAGCACTTTAAGGACTGCATAGTACTTTAATGCCATTTGGTTGTCATGCTGCGTGAATGCAATCATGGGGAGTACTTTCCAGGTCTGTGTCCATATATATCCTACTATGCAGGTTCATACACTCGCTAACGGCCAGTCAGCATGATGTGTAGCAATACAGCGCCGGCGAGTTACCCACCACCGCTGCATTAGTGCATCAACATGATGAAGCCGTGATGCATCATGCCGTGTGCGTTAGGCTTGGTGTCACTTACATCATGAGTCCCACCACCCCACCTCCCGCCCCCAACCATTTGGTAATGAATCCATGCCATCATTAGTATAACGAGGAACAACAGAATGGTGTCAGTGGGGTTGGTACTGACAGATTGTCCTGCCTATCAGATACACATGGAACTAGCAAAATGTAGTAACCCGATGGTGAGGACCTGATTCTATTAGGGACGATGTGACATATCTGTGTTATTTCGCATTTGGTTCATATTAGCCATAAAAAGGGGAAATTGTGTTTCTAATGTAAATCCGCATAGCTGCTCATGATTCAAAATTGTCGAAGCAGTATTTTATAGTTCCTCTCACGTAAACAAGTAAATTAAAGTTAAAAATCAACACCGAAGGTCTGTATTTCAAGAAACAAACTAGAGCAAGTTAGTGCAACTTGTAGGTTTTTGGTGACATTTTATCTTATTTGGCGTCAGGAAGGCTTACCACGGTTGCAGAGGGTATTGTTCCTTTTTCAATCCATTACATATTATATCCTCCATATAACAGTAGCATAAATAAACTATATGATTACGGTAAGACAAGTCTGTTTCCATTTATAAGCAAAAGGGAAGATCCTCCTACTTCGTGGGAGACCTTTCCCTTGCGAAACGATTCACAACAAACACAATCGTTTGTATAATAATGTACAGGAAATGGGAAACTTTTACATTGCTTTTGTTATTGCACAACAATAGGGATTTGGCTTGTTGTATTTTTTTGGTACGTGTATTAGCCGATTTGGGAGTAGATCTTGTTGGTTCCACTCATCACACGAAAATATTCAACAGACTTGACATAGGTAGCTCCGTTTGAGGGATAACTCTAGAGCTTTACACACAGACAATTATTATAGATGCTCACAGAGGTGTAAATTCTACCTCTAATAATGCAATTGAACCTGGAGTTAGTGATATAATTATATCCAACATGATTTTAGTCGTTTATACAGGTCTGAAGACAGAGTGCTCATTACCCAGTCAGCATTGCTTACTTGGCCCATATGTGTCTAAAGGTGGGCCGTTAGGTGGGACCCATGTCACTTTGTCCATATGGGACCCACCACATTTTTGTCCTGGGCTAACTGCTGACCAAGATGGTGAACCTCTACTGTAGTTGTTTGCCATGATTTGATATCCCGATGTTAGGCCAAAAAAAAAAGAAGGTTTGTTTCAGGTCACCCGACCGACCCTATGAAAACAGGGCCGACCCTACGTTTTTTTATGCAATTTTGAAGAAATTTTCATGTTTTTACCCTTTTTTGGTCAATTTTAGGAGGTTCAAAAAAGTTGGGAGGTACTTTCATGTTAAAAGAAAATTAAAAAAAAAAAAAAAATCCGACCTACCGACCCTACAGTTTTCTCCCGTGTTACCTGGAACAAACCTTTTTTTTTTGGCCTTATCACCCATCTCCCAACTAAGTTGGTTCCTCCATATAGGTAGGAATCTCTTCCTCCACTATTCAGAGGGTAGAGAAATGCATTCTTTAGCTGACTTACTCTTGGGCTGGACACATTTCTTAACTCATGTGATGTGGCCAGCATGCGAGTAGCCTGTGTGTGAGAACTCAGTCAGTGGCAGGATTATGTATTTTTATGACATTCAGGGAATAGGTGTTTGTATCAGGGTGCTGCTTGTTTCCATATTTGTATGCAGAATGGGGTTATAAAATATGGCATTCCCAGAACCTATTATGAAATCTGTTTTATTCCCCGCCATTCTGGAATTATTGAGAATCCATAAACTTTTATAATGTGGCATCACTTAGGACGAGGACATCTAGTGGTTTGTTCAAGAACATGACTTGCCCACTCAGCCCATGTCCAGCCCAGATGAATCCCATCCATGAGAGGGAATGGGATTTGAAAAGGAGCCATGAAAGTTAAGTTGATGGCCTGAGCCCAGAAAGTTAAGTGGTGGGCTAACCCAAATGGGACCCACCTCACGGTATATTCAATGCCATGTAAAACCCATCGACCCTTTAACAGGGATGCCAAGTGTTACGATTTTTCGTAATTTTACGATTTTTGGCCCCTATTACGCCCATTACGATTTCAAATATCAAATTACGGTTTTCAAGCATCTCTAGGGTATATATAATCCAATGTAAAAATATTATGATAACCTACATATGTGACACGATCTGCGAAAAAGGCCCTTAGTGCGAGGTGCACTAAGGTCCCTTTTCCCAGTGTACGCCACATATATTGAGCCAAATTACGATTTTTTGTTCATGCATCATTCTGACCCTTCACGAGTGTCACTTGTATGTATAAAGGCAATGTAAAATGGTATTTTATTGTTACAATTTTTATTACGATTTCCAGCACTAATTATTTCGAATTTGGGGTCCAAAAATCGTTACAAATACGATTTTGGGGGTAGGGCAACTTGGCATCCCTGCTTTAACCCATTTTGACATAACAGCATAGCAACTTTACTTAAAATGTTAATTTCAAGGAATCACTGCTAATGGATACAAATTAAAGTATTTCAAATGTAGTTAAATGTTTAAATTTGATGTTTAGTCTGTGGGTTAAGCCCAGCTGGGGCCCACCTAGCAGCCTAGGTTTACTCCCGTAGAAGCCCCAAGGAGATTTTAGCCCACTTTAACTAGATAAAGCCCAGGCAAAACCCACTTTGACACAAAACCATGAAAATGGTACTTTAAATTATAATTTTCTAAAAACAACCGAAGATGAGTATGTTTCAACATATTTTAGAAAAAAAACTGTTGGTGGGCTTAGCCCATCTGGAATCCTACTGGTAGCACTGGACAAAAACCCAGATAGGCCTACCTAAGTAAAACACAAATGGGCCCCAGGGACCATTGCTGGCTGGGTAGTATAGACCCATTTATATAGATTGTCTTTGCCGTTCACCAGGATGGGTTTAAATCATCATCATACAAAAAGGTATTTATTTCATGCTAGGAACGCCAGTCACTATATATATATGCTTAACACTAAAATGGCCGTCTCCCCATGCAGAAATTGGTTCTTGCTCTGCACGGCAATAGACCTAAAAAAATTAGTAATTACTAGTACATGAAAGGCAAACAAATACAGGGCTTCACAAGTGTCCATATATACATGCCTTCTGTTTCTTCAGTCGAGTATAGACCCTATTCAGCCCAAGGCCCACTCTTGAAGGGTCTGTTGGTTTGGACACTTTAGCATACAGCTCTGTATGCTGCCCTTAAAGAATTAATAATACAACCCTGTAAAGTATCAGACCCTGGATGCTGTGACTATACTTGTTTGTGTACTGGTCTATTCCTGGTCTACAAACCTTTTAGATTGACAGACCCATATAAGGTTTCTAACCCAAAGGTTAAAACGGGACACTTAGGGCCCTGGAGACCTGCCCGACCTCTCCCTACTTTGTACTGACCCATACAGGTGTGCACAAAGAGTGTGTTTACTATCTTGATGGTATTGACAATATTCTCGTGGTTAGCCTTTAACATTGAAGGCCAGACGCTTGCTGCCCCTCCAGTAGCATGCAGTCGAAGCTGGCCGAGGACCAGCAGACACGTTTCCTGTCGTGTTTTCTATGTGTTGGTGGCGGTGGCTCTTTTGGTTTATGCCAAAAGGCGCTATTTTGTAGTGAATATTATGACCAGTAAAATATTCAAAACTCAAACTCAGAAACTCAACTCTTTAAAGAGGGGATGGGGATAATTTAATCAAGGAAGGTGTGGTGCTTCAAGGTTCTGTGTGCATAGTTTCTTTGACCTGACACATCAATCCACCATGGTTGATTGGTGTATCCTGCCTTTAAAGCGGCATAACCAATGCAGAGAGCAGCGTGTCCCATTTACATTTCTATATGTACTGTTCTAGTCTACTAGGTAGTGGGAATGGTGATATTGCCCCTTTAAATACGGTAAGTCGCGCCCGCATTTAACGCTGTATATATACGCGAAAATCGATGAATGCAGCATGATGCAGGAATGCAGCAGCACTGTTGAGTTCGCGTCACATTAGCAGGGCCTACCGGTACCAATGAAACCAGTGTTATTCTCATGTTCTACTGCCCTTGTATATTGGGTTCTTAGAACATTCTCATTGATAACACATTTCTATTTTTCTCCGTGTATCATGAATTCTAGATTCATGATGGCCCCACAGTGACATTGGCATTATAACAGATAGTTGTATAGGGGGAATCCAGGGATACATCCGATGCAGTCATCGTTTAGCTGGAATCAGACATGTTTCATTTGGTATATTCATTTGGGGTCTCCAAGAGAATGGTATGTGCCATGGTATAATATAATAAATATATGTATGCGTTACAAACATATATAAGGATTAGGCCCTATACTAATATACGTAGAACCTATACCTTTATGTTGGAATATGATTGATCTGCCCATGAAATCATAAACCTCGAAAGGCTTCTAATTTTGTGATCTGCCATACAGATTGGCCGCAGATTGGGCTACAAATATAGAGAGGGAAGTAGGCATTAAACTAAGTGTTTCCGTTAACATGGTCAGAAAAGCTGAGCAAGGCTTAGACTAACATGTCAAAGGTTTCCTATTGCATTGTGTAGGTAGGTGACTAGACCTACAAGGAGACCTTGCTTTAAATCAGCAGGTCTTCCCTAAATGTTCAAGATAGCCTCTCATCGCCCTCCCTCATGAGCATCGGTGGTTCAGTGGTAGAATGCTCGCCTGCCACGCGGGCGGCCCGGGTTCGATTCCCGGCCGATGCAATGGAAATTTTGATGGTAGCCTCTCAAGATATCTTGCTGTCCCTCGACCAGTCACACAGCCTCGAGCCCTCCAGGCCCATTCACCCATCAGGCATCAGGCTGTAATGGGCCTGGACAAATTTGTATCTAATAACTGTGACCTAGTTAGAAAATGAACCAGGAACCTGGTCATTTCTTAATGAGATAGCTCAACCACTGATTGGTTAACCATGGTCACATGACCATGAATGAGGTTGTGTATGGCCTCATGGGTTCGAATCCCACCTTGGGAAAACTTAGGTTCGTTTTTTTTACATTATTTATTTGGCCTTTTTTAAGCAAAAATACCCCAATGCTGGTATAGTAATAACACATAGCCTATTACATATTAGGATAGGAACAATAGTGTAATAGAGGGCCATTGAACAGATACCAAAATTACTACCCATTGTGCCATGGTGGGACTTGAACCCATGATGTCCAGATTGGTGACATCCATTACAACCCAATACATAAGCATTCTCCCAGACCTGCTGAACAGCCTTCGGCTGTGTTGGTTTTAAAACTATATATGTATACATACAGTCGGGGTCCGAGACTGCCAGTCACAGTGACATAGCCCCTCCACCAGTCAGAGAGAAAATAGTGTGACATAATATGGGTATCTAATCATCCAAATCGTGATACAAGTGTAAAAACTGGTATGGTGAATCAGTATTGGGCTTTCATTCAATGCCTCAATTGGACGACCCCATTTTAAACTTTTGTTGACATGGAAACCATTTTCATTTGATTTATAGAGTCAACAAGAATGGGCATTAGTAATATTACCCTTTGAAAAATCCTAATGATCCCTTAAATAAGCCCAAGAATCAATTGATGTTATCGAGTTGGTGCTGACAGGTTAAGGGTAGAAGAGGGCAGGTTAGGTTAAGAAAGGTTAGGGCCTAAAGGTCAGAGAAGGAAGGTCAGGGGACTAGGAAGACAGGTTAAAGGTCAGAGAGGGAAGGCCAGGGGATCACGGATATAGGCGTCGGAGAGGACATGTTTATACCCCGCCCGCCCCCAATATTTCTGCTGCAAAGTCCTGTAATCCAAGTTATCTAAATGAGAAGGCCTTATCCCTATTCCCACCCTTCATCAATCAGTGTCCATAGGGCCCGCACGGACCAAACTGGGGTGCGCCCCCGGGGGGGGGGGGCAGTCACTCTTTGATGCTAGGTACCAACTGCGAAACTACAGCCCCCCCTATTTGATCATTTGACAGCCCCTTGAAAATGTGCATTTTTTACAGCCCCTTATTTTCCAAAAGGTTAGCTGACAGCCCACCTCTTCCATTTATAATGAGGTTATTTTGGAATTATATAGATTACTTAAGTCATGTATGAGATTTAAGGGTTCATTTTTTTTCTATTTCAATTGTGACAGCCTCTGCTTTAGTACTTTCCAGTCGTTAACAGCCCCTAATTTTTCTACTTTTATGTGATTAACAGCCCCCCTTTTTTCTTGCTTCGGCGCGTGCACAGCGACAGCTCTTCAGGGTCGTTACCGCAGTTGGTACCCATTCCTATACTGCATAGTGCCCCCCCGGGGGTGCGCCTTCTCATGATGCTATTGGCCTGATTAAATAGGCTAGGGTTATAAGTCTCAACCTCCGTATTACGGCAGTGGAATGTATTTATTGATATTATACATTGGACACCAGTTGGATACCCGTACGCAACATAGCAAGTAGGGCTGCATGTATATATACTCATTGGTATAGGCCTATAGGTGCCTTATTGCCAGATGGAAATAAGTGATTACTGTGTCGGCCAAATATGACAATTTTTATATGAAACATTATTAGAGTGAGGGAGGAGAATTGGGGTAGACCCCTAAAATCGACAGGGCGACATGGCTGTTTCTTAAAATCGACAGGTGACATGGGGCTTAGTGACAAACGACAGGGGAAATAAAAAGATAGTGACAAGGGACATGAGCATTTCTTAAAATCGACAGGGGACATGGGTATTTCTTAAAAACGACAGGAGGGATAGAAAGATTATATAGTGTCAAGGGACGTGGGCACTTCTTAAAATCGACAGGCGACATGGGGACCCCCCATCTAGACCCCCAGGAGAGGGGGTCATAACGTTCGCGTGGGGATTATGTCTGCACAGACTACCTCGTCTTATTATGATTCAGATCAAGATGTGTACATAATAAGGTCGCCAATTTCCACCTACACAGGCAAATTGCCGTAACAGTTCTATAGACAGGTTTGGCGCTGGCATCTGCCTAAAGTGCATGCATGTTCTTATATTTGACAACTCTTGCCTGATGAGCCACAAGCTTGCCAATTAGAGCACCCTGGGTCAGGCATAACTATCAGTATAACATTATTTCTAATGGTATAGGATGTCTATGTTGTTGATTATTTGTCGTATATTGTCTTAGTATAGGTTCATTATTTGGGTTGGGTTGATAACTGGTAGCACCATCAATATCATTGGGTCCAGACAAGAGTTTGCTTCCCCATGCAGGACCGGGCTTACTATAGGTTGGTATAGATATAATGCATCAGGTATTACACAGATCTGTCTACACTGTAAGAAGTAAGTACTGTACACCTACAGCAAAAGTTGCTGGCAACTTTTGTTCCAGTAGATTTTGCTGTAGGTGTACAGCAACTGACTTGCTGTAAATTTACAGCAACTTCTACTGTAAATTTACAGCAACTTCTACTGTACATGTACAGCAAAAGTTGCTGGCAACTTTTGTTCCAGTAGATTTTGCTGTACATGTACAGCAACTGGGTGCTGTAAAGTTACAGCAACTTCTACTGTAGGTTTCATATTGTTGTTCTCATCAATTTATATCAATTAATACACATGCATGGAGAGTACTTTCCTGCACAATAGTTCAATCTCAGCTAGGATAATACACACTACACGATGTAGTGGTCTAATCCTGCTTCAAGACAGCTGAACCGTATGTTATACCAGCTTTTCCCCAGGCCGGGCACTTAAGCATTTAACTTTTCTCACCAATGTGGTGTCTATTCTATTCTTTTGCTGTTTTTTTGTATTATTCTACACAATTATGCAAATATCAATACACTTTATGATAACTGCATTCAGTCTCTCTCATCCATTCTTGTTCTACGATGTCTTGAGAGTTTGTGAGGTTTTATTTGACTTGGGAAAGGGATGGGTGGAATAATTAATACAGAAATGGTCTACTGCTGCCACCTAGCGGCGGAAATCTACAGCACAATGTACTGTAAATGTACAGCAACAGTGGTGGAGACCCAATTTACAGTACATAATGCTGTAATTATACAGCAAATAGTGCTGTAATACCAACTACAGCAATAAGTGCTGTAAATGTACAGCACATTGTGCTGTTTAAATACAGTAACTTCTTACAGTGTATATATAGAGAGACGCGGAGCATCCCTTTACCTGCCTTCTGACCATGACAACTATTTCATAGGCATGCATATTTTTATATTTGTAATTAAAACATAATGACATAACAAAGAGAAATGTTGTTATAATCTTAGACTACTTTAGGTATGCTTATTTTTAATGCAGTAAGTTTGATTTATCTCAAAGAAGTCGAAAAATCGGTATACCTACTCCACATATAGTATCCTAGATTTCCAGACCATGTAACCTGAAACACAACCTGTGTGGTTGAAAAAACACTCTGGAGGGAGCATCAACAACATTTTTGTGCCGACCACCGTTTGCAACATTGTTACCCTGATTTCTCTAAGGAAATAAATGAGTTTAATACTCTGGTGAATATAACTGTCAAAATTGATGGCCAAGTGCGCGCCACCCCACGTGGGCAGAATTCCTTTGATATTAACTCTACCCAGCGTCCCTGAACTCTCACCTCTCGTGTGATCTCCCCAGAGCTGACGCGATCACGTGAGACTGTGCACCGGCAACAAGTGACATTCGATCCATTGTCGTCCCAGCACCACCAGAGATGCTTATCCCCCACGTTGCTGATAGTCCTAATTGTGTCTCCCACACATAAATCCCCATAGAGGTACCAGCTTTAGGTGACTAATGTAGGTGTTGTTTTGGCGCGCTTTGATCAGTGTTTGTCAGAGACAAAAGTCGTCTGCAGCGTGAATCAACAACTTTTCTGTGTCACCGTTTTCTCGTGTTCTCACCCCGTCATCTGCTGAGGTGATGCTGGGGGCATGTTTTCTCCCACGATTTGTTTTTGTACCTTCCATGTGTCTATGTGTGAAATTATGTCTGTAGTTTCCCATATCTCAGTTTGGGGCACGCGACGTCTAGACTTCATGAACAGTTCATATAGGGGGAAAGGTCGTCTGCTTTTTCGATCTCCATCATAAACTGGAGCTGGAAAGAGGCTGGGGAGCGGAGATCAATTTAAATTAAAGCGTTAGGTTTATAGTATCAGAATGCGCTAATAGCATCAGCATGAAAATGAAAGTGGACATAAAGTATATAGGCCCCCCTAAGAACATTTGAGAACTAGAGAATTTGAACGCTGCATTCCCAATTTTTACCAGGACATGGACACGGATGGTATTGATATGGTCCAACTAACTTCTATCATGTTGCCGGGTCCCTTTTCAATAAAAAGTCTCACATGATATTAAACAGATCGTACAGGAGGGACAAAAGGCAGGGGTGTCGGAACAGGGGGGAGCAGGGGGCCATGCCCCCCCCCCCCCCAATCCTAGACATGGGGGCCAGTCATGCAGAGTGTCTTTTGCCCCCCCCCCCCGAAAAATGACCTTAAAATGCACCAAAAAATGTCAAATTTGTCAAAATCCTCCCAGACCCCCCAATAAATCTTGCACTGTGTTGCTCTTAACGCCCCCCCCCCCCCCAAAGTCAAGTTGCTTCCGACACCCCTGAGAGGCTACATATAGGGCACTTTAATGATTTTCGCGCGCCTTATTTCATTTCACAACTCCCCTGTTTTGAATAATGACCTATAGATGCATTCCCTAATCAGATTATAGGGTGTCTAGACCTATTATGCAGTTACGGCTAGTGTTACGTCATGCACAAACACCACGACGTTTTCTTATCCAGTTCAATCGTGTTTCCCATGGGATTCATTTATGAGTATGACGATAACATCCTAGATGCTAGGGCCTATGTTATGACGTATAATATGACTGTTGTTAAATACGAGTTGTAAAACAAGGTAATGATCATTTAATTAATCACATGTTTTAGTTGCATATTCGAGTCGTGACTACCCAGCAAACTGACGTGAGCTAGGGTCAATCTGCGTGAGCCTGGGTTAGCCTATTTTGCGTTAAACACTAGGTGTCTGAATGAGTCAGCTCTGCGTGAGCTTCCTCAAAGCTCACCCAAGCTCACACTTACTGACTCAAATGTAACCCATAGTTTGAGTTCGTTTGAGTGAAGATGAGCCAGGCTTGAGTTAGCTTAATCCTATTCCCAAAACAAGGTGTGAGGATGCGTGAGCTATGCGTGAGCTGACACTCATGTCACGCATCTTCACTCAAGTATACAGCTGAGAGAATGTGGAAACTGTATGTATAAGTCTACTATTTGTCCCATGTAGAATGGACACATAATGAAAATACTGATTTTATTGGTTTTATCCCATGGATTTTTATGATTTCTTTAATGTTTGCAAACATGTGATAATGGGGAAAATGTTGATTACAATCAACAATACTTTGTATTCATATTGAAGTCATAAAAGATGATTACCTTTCTCTATGGGATATAGCACTGCAGTGGTATAATCTAGATTTCACACAGTGTTTAGATAACCCTTGGATCAATTCTTACTAAAATAAGTAAGCTTAAGGTGCAGGGATCAAAGTGGTAGCACATACTTGCTTGGGGTTGATGCGAATTCTGAGGATGGGGATAAAACATGTTGCATTGGGTGATAATAGGGGCACTGCTATAGCTATATGACCTTCAGAGTTGTCCTATGGAGGTCACTCAGGCTCACGCATCCTCACACTCTGAGAGCATGCTTATAAATGGAAGCTCACTCAGATTGACTCATGCTCACGCAATGTATGCTCAGTCCTTTCCTCTTCTCTGATTGGTCAATTTTCAAATTTGAAAGTTCTTTGTCCTCAAGGGGGTTTCCCTCTGCCATTTTGAACTGACAGACACTGGAGGAAGGTTGTGAGGTAGGTTGGCTCTGCTTATACTGATTATTCTGAATTTTGTAGAAACAAAGTAATTGGGTACCTATTGCACAAGCCTATACATTACAGAGCTATGGTTATTTAAACTGATCTTATTATTGCATACATTCCTTCTACCTTCCTTTGTCAATTCTCTGTCTAATACCTGTATTGTATTTCATTTTTCAGATCAAATGTTGGACAAGGGGATTTGAGTTTTGAAGATAAGTGTAGGTTTTTATACACAGAACCTATACACATGTACAAATTACTTAGCTTCACTATTATCTCATGCACAGGATATCTGAATTACCCATCTTCTCCTTTTCAGAATGAAGTGGTGATAGAGGAAAGGATACACTATGGTGTGGAGACCAGGCACAAGACAAAATACACTAGTTAATATATGCCACACAACAAGATGCTTCAAAAAGACTACATTAACATTGACGTGAATAAAGATATCTGTCCCAGTATGAAATGATGTAGGTCCTATAGTAGAAATATAACCAAGTGTCAGGTTGAGTCAGCCTGAGCCTGACACCATTTTACTACCAAGTATCAGGTTGAGTCAGCCTGAGCCTGACACCATTTTACTACCAAGTGTCAGGTTGAGTCAGCCTGAGCCTGACACCATCTTACTACCAAGTGTCAGGTTGAGTCAGCCTGAGCCTGACACCATCTTACTACCAAGTGTCAGGTTGAGTCAGCCTGAGCCTGACACCATCTTACTACCAAGTGTCAGGTTGAGTCAGCCTGAGCCTGACACCATGCTGACACCATGTACACGTTTTTAACACCTGGTGTCATACACTTGCTCAGGCTGGAGCAAACTGGCGCCAATTTGCTGGGTATATAATGGTTTCAACGTTTTGCACGCTATCACGACAGATAATCATGACACCAAATGATATGGCTGTCCATTTTGAAAGCAAATTATTACTCCCGAATGAGGTAATCCCTCACTCCCACCACACACATAATATACACAGATTTATATATCCCTATATCGAGAGATCGGGGACATGTCTAATAGGTCACCAAGTACATTTTGTACAACGTTCAGACAAAAAACGTGGACGGATCATCCTATAGCCTGTTAGGGATTCTATTTCCCAATACAAACCTATTTTCTTCCACCCTAGCGTTGTTTTCCGTTCGTGCTGGAATCTATGACCATAGGGCTCTGTCTAAGAGTCCTCGCGCGGGGGGGGGGGGGGGGGGTATGATCACTCAGTCTCACAGCAGAGGTTTTGGAGAATGTTTCCTGGTTGATTGATATAGGCTATATATATACGCCTGCATGTGCTTGGAGAGCCATCCCCATGGGAGGTAAAATGTGTTTGTGTGGTGTGATATGGAATGCTCCCAGGGGTTAGAGTGGCACAAGGGGTTACTACGTGTGTAAGTGGTGACATATGTCTCTATACCTACTATTCCAGCTTTCACCATTGACTGCTGGAAGTTTACATATGCGACATCTTTAGAATTACAATGTAGGGTATCTATAATTAATAGATTATAATATTACTTCATCATTTTATAGTCCTTGTAAATTAAATCAGGAGGAGTTCCACATCGCAAATTTGATGAAGGCTCGCATGAACCTTTGTATATAAGATACATGTATATGCAGAGAGAGTATTAAGCATCTCAATGATTCATTCAATTTGATATAAAGCCAATAACGTGTCCTTAGGGATTGGTCATTTTCTAACAACAGAGGTGGAGGGGGGGGGGGTTGGTGGATTTTCGCACGAGCGGGGCGAAATTTTGTTACAATACAAAAGGTAAATCGGGACCACTCCCAGCAATGCAATGCGCCTACTCTCCAATCCAGTTCTTTTCTAATCTTTCTTCCCACCCATCCCGAATTTATTAGTTTCACTTACTTTATATGGACTGGGTATTCACCCCATTATGTACCCAGTTTAAAAAATGCACATAACATTTACTTCCATAACGCAATAATAGATTTATGAAGAGCAACATAGTCTCAGCTTCGCAGAGCGGTGAGGCATGCAATCCCACAATCCGCAGTGGAACGCCGCACTATCTCTTCCCGCTCTGTCTTCCCGCACTCGGTCCGAGTCGGCGCGTCCGCCCATCCTGCCCGCCAAGCACAGTCTCAAATTAGGAAGTAGTGCCGGTAGAAACGTATGGAAGAATCTGCTGGGAGATTGCACCCATCCTTTGCAGGGGTGGGGGGGAGATGTCCGTGCCTCCCCGCAAAAGCTCACCACCAACCCCCCGGAGGGGAAGGGGGCGGGGCCTAAGGGGTATAACCCCCCCCCCCCCGTATTTCTGTAGGCCTACATTTTAATGTTGGGGAGCTAGGCCTACTTTAGACCCGCTGTTAAAAGATTGTCACTCCCTTACTTAGATAGGCCTATATTGAAGTCTCCCTATCCGCTGTCTTCCCGCGCCCGGTCCGAGTGTCCGCCCATCCCCTCTGCCAGACACAGTCTGTATTTCTGTAGGCCTACATTTTAATGTACATTTTAACACCCCTGGTAGGCCTAGGCCTAAGTATCACACCCGTTTCCCAAATTCCTGGATTCGCCCCTGTTGAGAGCTAGGCCTATTTTAGGGGTTACGCAGCCGCCCAACTTTTTAACTACGAGGAAGGGTGCTCCCGGACAGGGGCTTTTTCTTAGACCCCCCCCCCCCCAGCCAGTCTAGGCCTATTACATGTATTACCTTAGGGGTGATCCATTTTGTACGTCACACCCGAGGGTGGGGGGGGGGGTCTTGGTCCCCAATGATAGATGTATGGGGAAAAGCGTAACAAAGGGGTGGGAGGGGGGAGGGGGGTCTTGAAAATGGCCAAACTTTGTGTGACATACTTTATAAATGACCCTTTAGCTCCCACCCTGAGTGGTTCATATATTTTCTCCTCCCTCACCCAATATAGAACAAAATAGATCAATGGTCCGTATTTAATTGTTATTCCTCACTTAAATCCAGTACAAGACAAAATGCATGTATACAAACATTGGTCTCTTTTTCATATAGCCCCCCCTCTCTAGATATAGGGCTCAGTAGGCCTACCTGTCCTGGCTCCAGTCCCCGCTCCAGTCCGACTCTTGCTGTATAGGGGTACCGAGATTTAGGCCTTCAATATGGACTGCCCTCTTCATTCTAATTGTATGGGCCATTCCAATTACATATACATGTACCAGTCTGAATACACAAGGCCTCTAGGAAGGGGTCAATATATCCCCACACTGTAAAAACTGTGTTTAACTTTAAACACCAAAAAAGCTAAACATGTTTAATCTGTACACACTTAAGACATCTAAACAGACATTATCTATTTTAAACACATCATTTCTAAATGCCTAAACGCCGAAGACATGCATGTATTTAGACATTTAGAAAGTAAACACTTATGCAGATGGGTGTTTACTATTTAAACATACATTTTCTTTGTATTTAGCCTTTAAACATCATGTTTACTGCCTGTTCAGCATTTAAACAGTGGGTTGTTTAGATACCAAAAAGTGTTGGAACACTTTTTCTCTAGTATACCAATCATATTGCTATCATTATCTTAGCAGCTTTTTATAGCCTCTGGAAATGCAATTCTAATACTTATGATCCAAACATAAGCTTGGCCCTTTTCAAAGTGTATCACTAAAGTTCAGAAAATCTTCAGAAATGATATAAATACTCCAATTACAAGCAAAATCATAACTATCCCCTGCCTATATTCGGGGCAGTTTGTAAACAAGGAAATATAGTATTTTGCATAGAACTGGATAATGACTGTGTCTGTTTGTCATACTTAGTATACTTGTTTAAACACTTAACATATACATTGTAACCATGTTGAACACTTTATCAGTTTAGACTTAAACACATTTTATCTAAACATCTTAACACTATACCTAAACATGTTTAAGTGTTTAGATATTAAACACAGCTTTATCCCACCAGGTGGCAGTTAAGTACACGGATGGACTTTCCCCACCCATCTCTAATCTGATCCTTGAATAAACAAACAAAGAATCATATCATTTGAGTGATTCAAATATGGGAATATATGTCTATCATTATGCAAAAAGTAGGTCTATGATTTGAGGTTTAGACTAATAGAAATAATGTGCAGAGAAGATATAACCACTAGGGACACCTGTTCTGTGGGATACAAGAAAATATATAGCAATATTCTCTCCATCATTCTGTTGTACACATTGCCCAGTTAGTATGGATGCTATGGAACATATGTGATGACACTCTATAAAAGTGTTATAAAATACTACTCCATGCTATCTAAATATAAGATGATAAATTGGACCGATAATATATCCTAACATGCACATTACAATCACCATAAACACACCAGCTTCACCTAAACATTATGTAACTAAACACCTACTATATCTAAACGCTATTCAACTAAATGCCTAATAATTCTAAACACTACACATGTAAACACTTAACAGTTCTACACACTATATATCTAAACCCTTCCTTGGACTAAACTCTATAAATGTAAACACCTACTAGATCTAAACACTTTTCACACTAAACACTTTTTATCTAAACATGTTTAGAAATTAAACATGTTTAGATGGAAAAAGGTGTCTCAAAATGTGGGACAAGATAGTGTTTAGAAAAGTGTTTAGCCTCTAAACATGCGCATTTATATCCTAAACACTGTTTTTACAGTGCACTGTCTCAAAAATGCTATCATATTCCTTAACAGAGGAATTCCAAAAGTATTTTAAAAGGGGGTAGAGTAAAGGGACGAGGGATAGTTTGAACAGCCCTTAGTACAAACATATGATTTATAGGCCTACATTATATAGTTTTATCATGTCTCATAATTTAACATGTCCACTTTTATACAACTGCTGGCATACAAGATAGAATTACAATGAACTTATGAAGAATATAGGCCTACAGGCCCACCGCGGTAGACTATAGCCCTACATCTGAAGATTACAAGACTGTCAAGGGGGAGAGGAGGGGTAAAAAATGGCCCTACATAGGCCTAATAATAATATAGGACTGCATAGGTGATAACTTTTTATCTCCACAGGTGGGGATGATGGATTTGTCGGGAGGTGGGGAAGCATTGATTTTCAACCCGCTGGGGAGGGGGGTGAGGCAAAAATGTCGACCCCTCTCGGGAGGGGGGGGGGGTGATTAAAAAGTTTCCAGGAATTCATTTTTAGTACCTATAGGCCTATGTTTCTTATTTATTTTGACAGCACTATATAATGTCCTCACTATCCAGTGCCGAAGGCTCTGGTTCTAAGCTATAACGTGTGGGCTTTTTCGCTAAAAAGGGTGCAATTTTTTACTTCAGATTTTTAGGGGAAATCAAATTTATTTTGGCTGAAATGGGGGCTATGTAGACAAAAATTCCATTTCAGCCCTCTTGTAACTTGCTGGTCAAAGACTACACCGGTCAAAGATTACATCCGGTCAAAGGCTACACCCGGTCAAAGACGTTTCAATTGTTACAATTTCATGAGACACAGCCACCAGTAGTACCCACAACCAGGCCATGTGCATGCCAGCCATGCCAGCATGTGTACTTTGTAACACAACATTCACAAATGACGTCATCTATTTGGGACCTTTTTCAAGATTCACCCCCCCCCCCCGTCACTGTTTTGAGTAAATCAGTCTCTAGAAGTATATGACCGCGCTCATGTTTCGTCACCATGCAAACCCCAAATCCCCCCCCCCCCACCACCCCTCTAGCCGATGACGTCATTTGTGAACGTTCCCTAAGCAAGTAAGCAACTAGTTATGTGCCTCTACATGGGTAAAAATCGTCACGGGCGACACGGCCCTTTTAGGCCCTTTTAAAAATCGACGGACACAGAAAAATCGGGGATAAAAATCGACCCACAGGGATTTTTCTCTATGTTCTTATATAGCTAAAAATCGACACGATGCCACTGCCCTCCTGCTAAAATTCGACCCGGCGACACGGTCAAAATTTCTGCTACCCATGTAGAGGCACAGTTATGTCATGCTCTATCATGTAACCTTTGAGTACATGTACTACCTCTTCCGGGGGAGCGATCCTCATGCCATCCAGGCACGCAATATTGAACCTCTGATGCCATTTGCCATCAAATTTAAACGGTATAGAACTGTGTCAAATACAGGTTACGGATCAGCCAACAGTGGCGTAGGAAAAGGGGGCTGGTCTCTCTAAATCACAGAGCATGGGGGAGGGGGCGTTGAATATACCCCTACCCCAAGTTGTGCAACACCCTATAATATAACATACAGAATTCCCAAACCTTATTGCTCTCCCAAAAAAGATTCGGGAAAAGAGGAGGCACAGTCACTCATTTTCTATACAATTCCTATAGAAGTATAATTATGTGATACTTGTGATACTTGTGATACTTGTGATATGCTTGTGATATGGTTTTCCTCCTTCATGGAACGTTCATTTCTTGTCTCCTCCTTACTATTACTATTCGACGATTCATTCTTCTTGCACTATTTGTATCATGTTATCTTGTATATATTGTTGGAATTTACAATATTGGCAAATATGAAAAACGTATGTAATATGACTATTTATGAGCCAATAAAAACATTGAAACTGAAACTGAAAATGTAGGCCTATGCGCCATTATGCATATGCCGATGCTTAAAGCTGGTTGGGGTGTGGATCTCCTAGCTGCCCCAGTCCCAATGCCTCTAGACGAAACCATTAGAAGACGTCTTTTGCGGACGGTATAGCAGGTAGCTAGGAGACGCAACCGCAATAGAAGCAGAGATAAAAGAAGCATGGTCCAAAGGGAGTCCTGTCAGTCTCAAGGATGACTCTCTTTTCTGACTCTCCAACTGCAGTTATGGGACTGCCTTTAATAGCGGAGTCAGGTGATTACCATAGGTCAGCCAGGGCTCACCCAACATAAAGCCAAGCAAAAAAAAGAAGTTGTGTTCAGGTAACCCAACGGACCCTATTATTTTGGCTCGACCCTAATCTCTTTTTTTGAGATTTTTCCTAGTGTAGGGTATCCCCAATGGGCATAAGACAAACCTAATGCCCTTCAGCTATTCGAATTATTATCTTTTGAAAGCCTAGAAGGGTCGGAATTATTTGTATGGACATATATGGAGCGTAGCGAGAGATAGACGTGTACGCATCGGCTCAGTACTAAATTGGATATATCCTTGTTATAATTTACTTTGTCGTTATACACTAAGCGACAAAGTTGTTGTACAAGATATAAGGAATATGTTGGTGTAATTTTCCAAAATGAGTTCCGACACAAAGGTGAAGAAAGGAGAAAAAACTTTTAAAAAAACGTTACGCCTAGTCAAGAAGTGACGGTTGAGAAGGGAGAAATGGAGCGTGCAAGATCTAGGTCGCGAAAAGCTCGGGCTGCACCGGAGAAGAGCAGCTCTAAGATGATGTTAGCAACTGAAGCAACTGAAGCTATTAAAACGAGTCCAACACCAGGTCAGGGGAAATTTGATTTTCATGTTGTGGATGGTGCCAACAAAGTTGATTCAAATTCAAAATTGATACAGGAAAAAGATATTAAGAAGTTGAGTAACAGGGATCTCTCAAGTCTTATCGTCTCGCATTCGAATCAGCTAAATTCTCTTGTTACTACCAAAGTAACACAAGGTGGCCTTGAAGATCTATTGAAGGAGCTTAAGCAAGACATCACAGAGAAGATTGCTGATTTTAGAAGTGAGATTGAAATTCTTCAGAAAAAACAGCTTAATTATGGAGTAACTTGCAACATGCAACAGGAAAATTGATAATCTTGAGACAAGAATTTCATCTCTAGAATGTGATAGGAAAAAGATGGGTCTAGTTATTGAGGGGATTAAAGATGACGAGTGACTAAACTTGAGGACTCAAGTTGATGATCTCCTGCAAGCCATTGGAGTTCCCTTCACTTCTGCCAATACTGAAGCTATTTACAGAATGGGGATAAAAAGTGATCATCAGAAAAAATCACGCCCAGTTATGATAAAATTTAATTCAGTCAGACAAAAACAACAAATTTTCTCAAAAATCTCCAACCTCAAAGGTAATGACCAATGGAGACACACGTCAATTGGTGATGATTTGTCGCCTTCTGAACTGAATGAAAAAAAGAAATCTTCTCTCATTGGCTTCTTTCTGCAAGACCAAGGGAAAGGCGGCCAAAGTCTCTGGGAACACAATTGTAATAAACGATACTTTGTCCTCTATAATATTGTTATAGTATTAAGTAAAGGAACAAAGTCAACACAGTTCGGATCAAGTGTTACAGGTTGCGAATCAATAGGTTTATTCAGGAACCTAGACAGGCAAAGCTATAGCGGTGCGAACTCCCTGTAGAGTTCGGAACGGGTCAGTAGGCTTGCAGCCGATACGATCGCGGGGCCTCTGTCCTAGCGTGGATCCAGAGTGACCGACGAGTCCCATCGGATGCTGGGTATATATAGGCAGCCAGCCTGCGCGCGCACACGCAGACCGGAAGCCTATAGCGACCTCTGTCCATGCCCCAAGCCTGAAGCAGATGCTGCCGTCAGGCTGAAGGGTTCGGACGGAGTTCGCAACACAGCATCCAACAGAACCCGTCATATAAACCCCGCATAACCCTAGCCCCTACACAATAATAGTTGACCACCACAAGTACGGGTACAATCAGTTAAGTAGGACGCCCAAGGAAATCAACATACAAATCAAGACAATGACGACTAAGGAAGGTACTCTGTTTGATGGAGAGTTCAGTTATCTCTCCCCAGATTCTTTGAGCGAAATTGAATTTGAGGGAGATAGATATAATGGAGATGAAGTTGCAGCCCCTTAAAATTAAGTTAGCTAAAACAACGTCAGAGGCTTAGGAGGTGGCGTCAATGATCTCTAAAAACCCAAAGTGGGATCACAAGCAAAAAATCAAGACGATGTCACATGCAAACCAACTTAAGTTCACACAAAACGAGGGCTTGAAGAGGAAAATTGAAGCAACAAAAGGTGCAATCTACTATTGCAACTTTGAACAATTCTCAGTGGTGGGCATATCTGAGAATCCTGGAGCCAACACAGGATTGCCTGTAGCCAGTGGTAAATCGAGAATTGTCTGAGCCCAAAGTATCATCGCAAGAAAAATGTAGCAGTCCAACTAGGTAGGGTTTGGGGGCATGTCCACTCAAGAAAATTAGAAAGCCTATGACTAGCAATGGTGCATTCTGATGCATTTTGGCACACAATATATTAAGGCTAAGCTCTTAATTATTCTCTTGCAATTTAGACTTTTTCCTTTCGGCCAATCTGTATTATGAAGCCTGTCTTTAGTGGGAAAGTTTTGGGAACATTAGAAAATCTAGGCCTGAAATGGTGCATTCTGGTGCATTTTGGCCAGAAATGTATCAAAACTAAGATCTGTATTAGCCAGCCTTTTCTTGGTGATTGGGGATGGAACTTAGTTTTTTGTAAAAAAGAATTTTGAAATTTTGAAATTCCTAACTTGAAATGGTGCAATCTGATGCATTTTGGCACATGCTGTATGTCTGCCCCCACCTTTAAACTATCACTGAAATCGCATGTCATCAGCACTAGGGGATTTGGAGAAAATTTTGAAAATCAAGAAGGCAAATGGTGAGATTTGTCCCCCTCTACATAAAGGTAAACAGAGGTCTCATTGGATCTGGACAAATCACAAGAACGACCAATTTTGGAAAAAGAAATCTGAGGAGTTTGCATGCCTGAAATTTCATCTCAGATCTGTATTTATCTCATACTCATGAAGCACAGATATCTAATTTCTTTTCCCAATGGAAATAGGATAATTTTTTTTAAAGAAATAAACAGGAGATCTTTATAAGTCTAGACTTGAAATGGTGCATTCTGAGTTACATGTATTTTGGCACACAATATATTAATTCTTTATTGAGGAAAATTGAGAAAATCCTGCAGTAGGCTAACAGGTCCATTCTTTTTTGTAAATACCCAGGCCAAACAATCATTAGGCGAGGGATTGGCAGGGACAAGGAGAGGGAAGGCTGTGACAATGAAAGGGAACTAGTAAGAAAAAAGGAAATTTTGAAAATATGGATGTCAAATAGTGTATTCTGCTGTGATTTGAAAATGGATTGTAACTTTGGTTCTAGTTGGAACATTTTCAAAATTCTTTCAGTTTTGGAAAGCTTAATACCAGGAGGAGAGTCTGAGAGGCCTGTCGCCAATTTCAAGGCCAGTGTCGCCAATTTTCGGCGACATGGCGACAGCTGCCCAGCCCTGATAATTCTGGGTGTGTGGAATGGTTTTATCCCCAGTAAAAATTGCGCGATTTCCCAGCGGAGAAAGTTTAGTTAAGATATATAAGGCTTATTGGTTAAAGGTAATTCTGGAGACTAAATAAAGCACAATACGTTATATGGACTTGGGCTGGATTTAACCTGCCTGTTTATTATAATATATATTGACTCGACACAAAGCCAATGAGAAAAAAAAACTAATTCCACAATATATATGACAAATGAAAGCGAGCAGCGAGCTGTCCCACCTCTCCGGGCGGCGCTCTGGCATAAACAAAGGCGGTAACCAACGTACACAAGCAGCCTAGCGACAGAACATAGGGGGCGCCCCTTACCGGGTAACATGGATTGGCGCGCGCGAATGACCTGACCAATAGCGGAGACAAGGGAACTCGTATCCAACCATTGGTTAAAGGTAATTCTGGAGACTAAATAAAGCACAATACCTTATATGGACTTGGGCTGGATTTAACCTGCCAACCCCCAGAATTACAAATAAATATACATACTAGTATCATACATCATTTTTTACACATAGCATCTACAACCATTCTATCCAAATTAATTCTAGAATGACCTGACCAATAGCGGAGACAAGGGACTCGTATCCAACCATATATTACCAATCTTTGATTATGGTGACATTTTATTCATGAAATCATCCTGTACTTTATTAAACAAATTGCAGAGAATGCAAAACAGAGCTTGCAAGTATGCGTCAAAGTGAGGATGCGTACTTCTACAGCATGGATACATAATGAATCAAAGTTTAACTATCTTGAAGATAGAAGATTGAGTCATATTGAAGGTTATAAAAGGTCAAAAAATTAAATACTTAAGAAATATGCCTGTTAATCTAAGATCAGCAGATGCTCCATTGCTATTGAATAAGTTACCACATACTGAAGCATGCAAATGGAGTGTTGATTATAATATTTCCACCCTTTGGAATGGGTTAGATCCGTCTCTAAGAAATATAAAAGATATTAGTTCCTTTAAACTTAAGCTTAACCCTTTGTGGGCGAGCATCGACTATAGTCGATGCCATGGCTGGGCGAGCATCAACTATAGTTGATGCCATGGTAGGGCGAGCATCGACTATAGTCATCATAACTCTATGGGATTCAGCAAAGCCTCGTCCTTAGGGAAGATTCCTACAAAAAGTCTCGTCCTCACAGCTACCCATAACACTTTTTGGTCGTCCTCAAAGGGTTAAGCTTCAGTTAAAGGAGCTAATACCGGTAGTTTAAGAAATTGACCCTCATTAACTACTCATCAACTATTTTCCTACATCTTAATTATATTTACTACCAATTTATTTATACATTATTTATACATTATAATTGAATGCAAATGTCTATTGTTGACGTAGAGTTCATCGCCATCTGGTAACCTCAAAATATTGTAACTTTCGTGAGAGCTTTGCATGTGTACTCTTCACATTCATATATTAGCAACTTGACGCGAAATGCACATATTGATATGAGTTGTGGTGACATTTCCAATATTCCTGTACTAAATTCTACTTAATTCTAATGCAATAATACTGATTTTCTCAATAATGTTTAGTCCGTGTATTGTCCTCTATAGGTTAAGCTCAGTACATATAATTATTGTCTTTGGTATCTTGGTATTTATTGAGGATTTATGTGAAGAGGTAGTGTCTCTAATCTGTGTTGTATCCTGTATCTGTATTGAAATTGAAATTGAAACAGAACTGATAATGGCTTAATTAGACAGATATTGGTTCTACAGTCAATTAACCAATCCTACCCTATTTTTGGCCATGTTGCCGGAACACAGCGTATTATTTTGTTTGGCCTAACTGCAATAGGAGAGTCAGAATAGGGAGTCGTTCTGGATAAAGCCAGAACTCTCTTTCGACCCTGTTTCTTTTCTCTGTGAGACACGTCGTGCCCTGACCTCAGTAACATCCTCTGTGCTAGCCAGGTTTATTTATCATTGTCATCATTGTCAAGTAATCCACATGCCACTTTACTGGTGTCGTTCACCCCGGCCAGTTTCCTGATCCTCTGCAGATAATTTCCCCAGCCTGACCAAACTGAACAGGATCGGCTCTTACATAGAATATTACGATCCCACCAGAAAATACCAGAAGATGATAGCTATATCTACTGGGGATGCGACCAATATTCCATGATCTACATCGATTCTGCTGGAGTATTTATCTTAGCCACTAGTATTCAGGTTGTAAATGTGGAACAGATACTGGGGTACCTATGTGGGGTGGAATTATGTAGTAATAGGCATTGACATTGTGAAATAAAACTGAAATAGGAAGAGGTGATTTTGTAGCACAAACTATAGATTATGTAGACAGACGAGGAGAAAGGGTCATACAAGCTTTCCAAGGAGGTATATAGTCGCACATTTGTGAACATTGTATGCCACCTGGTGTCCAAACGAAATACTAAACATCGCGCGGGGAGTACCCTCTCTCCTCTATGCAACAAGGGACGAACCTGCCAAGTGACTAGACGCCACCCATTTCCCCTGTAATCTTAAAAACCCATTTTCCCTGTAATCTTTATGAGCTAGTTAACCATTGACATATATTATCCTATACTGTAAGCACTGCTACCTCTGATTTAATGAGCTACGTTGGGTTTGTAGTATTGAGATATCAGAATATGTTGCACACATCCCTTTTTTATCTATTCACCTGATTAATAATATGATTGATGCCATTTGAATCGAGATTCATATTTATCATGAGTTCCAGCTCTCAATTCTGTTAAAAGTAGTATTACTATTCCTATACTTATATATCAGCTATACGTGGGTTTATGAGGATATACATAATTATTGTCATGAATTTGTACACGGGTTAAACACGTGATCAACATGAAAAAGATGTAGCGTTTCTGTAACTATCACACATGATTTATCAAATACATATTTTCATGTATATTTCATAACAGGTTAAATAGGTGTACTTCATTGTTATAGACTAGTGATGACTGTTTCCTAGCTGATTAAGCTCTTATTATCGCCAGGATAAATACATGGGATAATTGCTCTTGCATTCTCTCATACAGACGAAAAGGTATAAGCGCCAGGCCTTTTCAAATAGTTTATTGCACTAACATAGGGTCTTAAATGTATACCAGTCTTGTATTATCATCAAGAGCAATGTACCATAAAAATTATATATGGAAAGCGCTTAGAAATAGAGGCCAAGGTTTGCCCATAATAATCTCAATATTATAGCCTTTAAGAGGTTAACATTTTACATGCTATTTTTGATTGTTGTTTTATTTTGAAGGTCATTTATGAAATAAATACACATTGCAAAATCAAAAAAATAATCTGTGCAGTCTTACCTGCCGTCTTAATGCAGCGTATTTCAGGTGTCCCTCTGCCATCCCACCAGAGATCACCACAAAGTCATAGCTACCTGTATTCGACCAAAAATATGAGAAATACTGGAAATAGTATAGTAAATGTTTTCTGCACTCTTTATTGAGGCCGAAAACAAACTATATATGTTTTATAATTCAATGCACAATAGTGGGATAGTACAAGGGATACATTTGTACAAAATGTTATTTTCTGCTTACTTGCCTTCACTGATACCTTCTCAAAGGGAAAGAATTCTTGAATATAATTATTGTACCTTTTCTTCTGTCTCGCAGCATTCAGCATTCCTTCTGAGGCGTGTAATGCATCGAGGTTGGTGAATCCATGGGCCTTCAACTATAAAGATTGATAAAGAATAAAGCTACCCTTGAGAGTCATATTTCAAGTGTCTTGTTCTACTGGGAATTTGTCAGGCAATGATGAACTCTCCCTATAAGGCTCCTTCACTGTATTTCGCATACAGAGTGGTACACGTCCTATGACTACTACATATACTCCCGGTGGGTCGACATAATGCACCGATACAAAGTTAGCAAATTACTCAATGGTGCTGCAATGATGTCTTTAGTATTGAGGGTCACTGTGGGTGATGAATAGTAAAATTGGTCACTCAGTTAACTCTACACCAACTGCTCCAGTCCCGGCTGCCACATCTATAGCACTCTGACACGCCTGTTGTCTGGGAGGTACTTCAGCACTGTCTCAGCCACTACTTGGCACCCGTGTGGTATAAGGCACCTAATTGCGGAAAACATAATTATTTCATGGTCAATACTGACGATCAAGGTTAAAGCAATAGGTGGGCCGTACGCAAGTGCAGCGTTGAATAACCCTCTGTCATATTGCACGCTGTGGTCGTATTGCACGCTCCCAGGGGTTCGCAGGGGTCGCCATAGCGTCACTAGGCTACCGACGGTCACGTGACCTGTGCGGAATTCAAAATGGCGGCCGACGGACGTAAACAAACACCGCGGAAATAAACGAACATCGTGGAAGTAACCAAACATAGACTGAATAGCTATTTTAGATTGGAATTCCATGAAATAAATACAGAGCGTCACTTAAAAGTGACCTCGTCAGTGTTTATTTCACTTGTGGTGCTTGGGTCGTATTGCACTAGGCCTACGGCCAGCGTGCAATACGACCCAAGCACCACTCGTGAAATAACCACAGACTCAGTCACTTTAGCGTGCAGCTCTGTCTATTTATCCAATTCCTCATACATCAATCCATAGCCGCCATACTACACGATACATGTTATAGGGGCACATATTCAGCTTTAAAATTTGCATATGACCATACACGCAGACATGTGAGCGTCACTGTCGCCAAAGCCACTCACTTCTGAAAGTCACTGAGTACTAGTGTAGTTTAGAATTAGATATATAGACAAAGGTGCACGAGTTTCAGTCTGTTTACTGGGTTATTTCACGAGTTGACCTTGGGCCGTATTTCACGAGGCCGTAGGCCAAGTGAAATGCGGCCCAAGGGTCAACAAGTGAAATAACCCAGTCAACAGACTTAAATGAGTGTACCTTTGTGTTTAATTTTTTATATTTTTCAATTCAAAATACCGAAATTATTGTAGGGGGGAGCCTAAAAGGGCTAAATAGGCTTCTTTCTACGCCGTTCAAATGTAAACAGACCGCCGTTCTGATGACGTCATAGGGCCGTGAAATACGGCCATGGGTTATTTCACGGGGGGTGTGCAATACGGCGTACTTTGGTTAGGTCAATGGGACTGCTGTATTTCATAAAAAATAAAAATCAGTTACTATAAATGTGTCATTAATGGAATGCGGTTCTGGCCTTGTGTTATTGAGCAACACCAGTTAAAGGGGGGCTAGCACGGATCGTAGCAAAGATGGGTACCTGCGCCATAGCAGCCCAGCAAAGCGCACGGGAACTAGCGGACCTTTAGCGGCACCCTGATTGGTCAATCGGTGGTCACGTGACTTGTTAAGACGGGTAGTCTTAGCGGTGCTAGCCCCCCTTTAACCTGACAGGGATCGATTTGGCCTAAACCAAATGTATTTTAAATCTCTTCAAAATGATGAACTAGATAGATGATAAAACTATCCATTATGTTTATATCTTATGTTTTGAGTAAGTAGTCACTAAAGGACTAAACACACTTCTATATATTACTAGTCAAGATGGCGTTACATCCTTAAAAGTCAGAAGATAGTCACCATTGGAGTTCACTCCCATACAAAGAAGTCTCAATAACAATATTACAAGCAAAGTAAAAACAGCATGTCAATAAGCAATATAAAATGATTACCTCTTTTAACAGGTTTCCAAACAGATACCAAAGATGCTCTTACTCCCTGTGTGGGGTGTATACGCAGGGTGATCACTGAGATAGAAAGAAGGGTTATAAATTAACCCGAAACGTCGATCAACTTCTAAACAACCTCTCTACTTAATCATTCAACTAGATCTGATGTATAATCTTTAATGTGTTCAATAAAATATTTAAATATACTTGACTGTGTCTGGTTTCGCGTGTTCAAATCAACTGAGATAGAAACATCAGTCTGAGGCCGAGGCCCAATCTGCGGCAGAGTAGTCTCTGAACGCCTCAAGTCTCCAACGTAGCCTTCACTCTCCAGCAGTACAGAGGTTTGGTACTGACTAACTATGAGTGGCGGCCATTACCCACCAGTGGATATTGGAGAGTGATGGAGAGCTGAAGCCTACAGGTCTCAGCGAAGGAAATCCTATTGCTATATACTTTAATATAGCGGAAAACGCAATAACAGCTACCAGGACATTTACAATTTCTGAAAATCACCCTTGACCTAAAGATACATCTTTCCTACAAAACATTTCCAACCAAAATTAGCTACCTAAGTAGCAAACCAAACTGGGCCCCAGTTGGGCCGCGATTGGGCTGCAAACTGGGCCCCACCTGTGTTACCCGACTCGGGCCCTGCGAGAACGGGCACTGGGCGCCAGACCGGGCCCAAGTGGGCTAGCCCAAACTGGGCCCCGCCAGGGCCCCGATTGGCCCCACTTTAATATTTTAGGGTTACAACTTGCATAATAGGGCAGTCCAGTAATTAATTTCAATTGATACATTCCCTTACATTGATTTCATGTCTAATATATAGCTGGGCTTGAGGTGGGCACAGGTTGGGCTGGCCCAAGGTAGGATTCTGGTATCCCTACCGGAAGCCCCTCAAGTCATACATTTTCGTCTCCGCATATGACATCAACATTTAACAGCACATGTATGTGGATTTGCTCGGGTAGAAAGCGTCGCAAGACGCTACCAACCAATAAAAGATTCAATTCAATTCAATTCTACACAGAAGATAGAAAATGTATTCATCAAGTTTAAGTCAGCAAAGATGAGACTTGTGCAAGTGGCTAGATACTATTTCATCTTAGGCATCAAATCTGCAGCTGATGCCTTCAGGTTATGTGGGTCCATGTCTTGTAGTTATTTTTAACCATATTATAGGGGTCTCCAGGTGAATACTTCATTTTCTACTTTAATTTACACATTAAAATGGAAACTTCCATATATTATCAAACTGCATTGAAATACCTTCATTCACATACATGTATTAACTGCATGACACATTTTGGCTTTATTGTGTCTATGAAGAAGTTATCTTGAATTGAAGGAATTCTCTCTACATGGTATAAGGAGGTCATCTAGTGTCAATGCTTAGAACCACATAGCCCTCTAGTGTCAATGCTCTAAACTACTTGCTGGGAAGCCCATGTCAAGCCCAAAGAAAGCCCAACTATGATTTTCCAGCAAAATCATCATTATGAAATTTCTTTTTTTTTTATTTTAAAAGGAGAGTTTGATTCACATTGTTAGGGACTACCATAAAGCATTTCTGGAAATAAAAATTAGTCCAGTCTAATGGAGAGTATGATTCAAGATATTGTGGGGCCCCACTGAAGCCCATAGATTTGCCCAGCCCAAAACGCAGCCCAGTCCAGCCCAAGGTTGCCCAAGGCAAACCCAACTGGGCCCCAGCTGGGCATGTTACTTGGGTACTGACCACGGAAATTTGAGCACTGGTCTGTAGCGTAAAACCACCTGAATTCCGCCTGAATTTGCACTGAATAATTTGCATTTTCACTGATCCCAAATCTAGCCTTTGAAAAAAATGTAAACTCACTTAGAATCCCTTTCCTATTATTTGATTGAAATTGGCAGACATTCAGCAGCATGTGTACAAGTTTTCATAATATTGGCATCATTTCCAACTTAATTATGGACCATTCAGTGCCCCTGCAGTATTCACTTCTGACCAGAATTGTATATGACTCTCAGTTTTCTGCGGGATTACCCTCACTGAGACCTACAGAGATACAATTCAATCGCCGGGTGGAGACATCTATTGGAATATCTCGCTATAGATTGCCCGAGGCCCCCTGATGTCTTGTGGAAGAACTAGAGGTCTATGAAGAATCCATAAAATAATGTTGAAGATGTATCAGGCTGCCATCTAGTGGGACAAGATTGAACATCCATTCAGATGAGGATTCAATGCTTAGCTGGGTCCTGACTCCATAGCATAGAGACAGGGAGTAGCCGATCTAGTATGACCTTGCCCTCTGGTTGCAATGGGTATTACCATTTCAGTGCCATCAAGAAAACAATGGCTCACTGCAGGATATAACTTGTTACGTTTAATTGGTGGGGGGGGGGGCGCATACGTAAAGTGGCATCTGTGTCGCAACAACGTCAAATAGAAGGTCGCAGGTCACGACTTGGTGTAAAAATTAGACTGAAATGGGTACACACATTCATGCACAAAATGTTAAGTGAATAGCTGTACCTCAAGTCTTCTTATAATATTATGACCATTGACAAGTAGATATATGTCTTTAAATGGCCGCATTACAATATGAAATACATCTATCGATAAACTTTTAACAATTTAAGCAGGGTAACAGCAGTTAAAACAAATAGTTCATTATATTTTATTTGCAATCACTTGTACTGGTACTATGCAGTATGACTAAGACAGACGTGAGTCAGATACGTAAGATGAATAAGCTGCACCTTTAATATTTTTGTCTTTGTTTAAAAATGTGCGTACTCATTTCAGTCTCATTTTTACATCAAATTGTGAGCTTTGACCTTGAATTTGATCTTGTTGGGACACATATATCACTTAACACAGAGCGGATTTGGAATCAGCACCCTCAAAATACTATAGTACAACACTCAGACAAAGTATTGGTCTCCACAGCAAGCTCAAGCTAAATATCAACATTTGGTCTTCCTGGCCCCCAAGTAGTTGGCTCATGCCCTCGGGGCCGTGACTTGTTCCGCACACCCCTGCTCGCGCCCTGCGTGTGTTTGGCCCATTGCATGGTGCACACCGCATGATACTGGCCTGCTGCATGCCCTGAGGGAACGGTCTGTGCCCTGGGGGAATTACCCATATCATCGATGTCCTCGGGGCATAGGCTGGACTTTTATATGGTAGACTACTGGTCTATGCCCCGTGTGAATCGCCCATGTCAACGATTCTCTCGGGACATAGCCTGGGCTTAGGCCTATACAAATGTATATGGTAGACTACTGGTCTATGCCCTGGAGGAATCTCCCATCGGCCTATCAATGATGGATTATCATTTTATATTGTCTCTCTATATTTTTAAAGTGTCAATTAGAAAAATGGAAAGTACTAATGAATACTTTCAAATGTGATTTAATTTAATTTAAATATACATCACACACATAGCTGCCATATAAATGTATTCACATGCAGGGTACCAAATGTTGAGACATGGCCTATCAAACACTGCATCACAGATCATAATAAATGTATTCATGAATGTATCAGCTTTGTAATGGTAGGGCCAAAAAAAATGAAAGGTGTGTTTCAGGTTACAAGGTCCGAAAATCTAGGGTAGGTAGGTCGGATTTTTGTTTTTTCATACTTTGGCCCGAAAAAGTATCCAGAAATTGACTCGCAAGCTTCAGTGCTGACTCATCGATGGCAGACTTGACTTGTGGATCATCAAGTCAACTTTGAAATAGACCCACAATATAAACTTTTTTTTCTAAATTGGATAAAAACTTCTAGGGTCGGCCCTGTTTTGCTAGGTAAGGTTGGGTAACCTGAAACACACCTTTTTGGCCTAATAATGAATCTTTAATTCCTGTTAGAGTATCCAAATGAATTTCATATCACATACCTTGACATACGAATCTATTACATAGTTAAAGTTGCTACTAAATATGGGCTACATAGGAGTATAATAACTATGATGTAATATTTTGTTAAACTCCTTGACACATTACAACTTATACAAATTATTCTAAAGGAACCTTCATACGATTGCCATAAGTATTTGATTTCCCTGTTTGTTTCGAAACACAAGCTTTCTGATATTGAACATTGTGCATACCTATTGTGTTTCTGTACGGACCATGCAGAATACACAACAGGTAATTGAGAATACAGGATATATACTACTGAAACACACCCTCAACTAATATATAATATATAACCTATTTTGTGCGGATTTCGTATGATTTCCAGCGTCCAAATCCTACAAAGGAGCGACACATCGCATTTATAGAATATGCCAAGGGCACTTACTCTGATGGACCCTACCATATGAGTCAGACCCCACATTTATGTACCAAGTCGTGTTTTTCAGTGTTTTTCACCTTCCATGGTCTATAGAATAAAGAGTTCTGGACCAAACTAGGTGTTGTTTGTTTTAGGTGAGAGTAAACACTCTAGGCTTTCAGGGAAAATTTTTTTTTTTGTCTCGGACCAAAATTGTATGATTTATGGCCCTCCAAAGTGGAAAAATACCCCAAAAACAGGTTTCCAGGCTCTTTTTTAAATTTTCATTAGTCTCCCATGACCAGGAAACCCATTAGAAGTTTCCCAAATCAACATGCTTTACAAGGTATATGTGTTAGCTATCAGATCCATGAGTTTTTACCGGGATATCGGTTCTTAATTTTTCACCCCAGCCCTCTTCTTAAAAAATGCCACTCGTGTAATGTCCGTAACGATAACTTTTGATGCCTCGGCCTGGACACTTCCAATGGGCACTCAAAATCAATTCTATATGTCATATATGGGGGTCAATGGGTTCTCAAGCCACAAAAAAAATTGGGATGTTTCATGTATTATTTTGGCCTACAGGTCCAAAAGAGTGGATTTGTAATCCCATTATCGTTACGGACATTACAACGCTATTTCCTCAATAAATTAGCAAATATACCAAACCTTTCGTTTCAAAGCATTTCATATGCTTCGGTGGTACATATTCTTTCAATTTTGAGGGGCGGTGCCATCCCAGTAAACACAATTACGTTGGTCAGACGTAAATTAACGTTGCTTTTTGGTCTGAACTACGTAATTTTGGAAGGTTTATCAACGTTAGAACGTTAAGGTTTATTTACCAATCTCAAACCTGCAGGTCTGACTTACGTAGCCCAGACGTAAATCTACGTCCAACTTTGTAAACACATTAATATAATATAACATAGTGGGATTCAGACAAAGATATCACAGACACATTTACATTAACAGACAATATTTATACAAACTAACTACTATCATTCTTAATCACATTTCTTTCTATATATATACATATATATAGTACATCATTATAGTCTAACTGAACAGCCTGACAGTATAGATCTATTGCATAGTTTTGGCTGCAGAGAGGCTTTGTAGTTCTTCCATTACCACCAATGTGGTGTCTGCCCAGTAAAGTGCTTTAATGTTCATATCAATGCTTAATTCTTTAACCTGCTATCCATAATATATAATTATCAAATTGTACATGGTTCATTTGCATAACATTTAATTCATGATTAATGAGAAATTACTGCTTGAATGTGGTAGATTCGTTAAAGAGCTGCCATATTCTCTCCACAGTTGAAAGTGCTGCCACCTAGTGTGAAACTGAGAAGTTATATACCCAATTGAAGTTGAAAAATTACGTAGTTTAACGTAGATTTGTTACGTAAATTAACGTCCGAATGAGGTAGATAAACGTAAATCAGACTTCTACGTCTGTTGAACGTAAATAGACCTTCATGTTTTGACGTCTACAAACCTTCCAAATTTACCAATCTCAAACCTTTGGTTGGAAAACTACCTAGAGAAACCTCAGAGCTACGTTGGAAATACGTAGGGTGTTTACTGGGATGTGTATTGCTTTTAGGTACGACTGAGGGTGGTAAATGTGATTTCGTGTAGTGTCCGTAACGAAAACCCACTTTTACGCCAGCAGACGAGAACGCCTATATGCTGCAAAAGTGCGAGCCCGTTTGCGGCACCGCGAACGATTTCCGGCAGTAGGGACGCCACCCGCAATCAAAACGAAAGGAATATATGCAGCACAACCTCGATCAACGCCGTGAAACCGCCAAAAGGTAAGTAATTTTGCAAAAATTTCTGCTCCTCATGGTTCTTGAAGGCCTAAAGCACCCCCCGATCGCTTTTATTCGGTCCAAAACGGTGCATTTTTGGGTAGATTGATGTTTTACCGAGCGACGGGTGGCGAAATTTCCACTCGCCGACGCTAAGGATGAGGCTCGTTCGGTGCTGGCGTGTAGTGTCCGTAACGTTAATGAATGTCCGTAACGAAAACCTCGCGGGGCATTAAAATGTCTCTAACTCCTGTAATATTGCCCATCGGCTGTACATCTCATGTTTATATTGTACAGGGGGTACTAGTGTATCATCGAGAGGCGGGTGTCCAGTAAGCAACTGGCCTACCTCGACCAGAAGGATGACATCATCCGCTTCCTGACCGATCCCTGCAACTCCTACACTCTGCCAGGCAAGAAGGACACAGTGACCGTGTGTGGTGTCAAGCACCAGAAGGTGATCCTCACTGAGCTCCTCTCTGTGCAGCGCCAGCTCTATCTCAAGCGGTACCCGGGTCGGACATGCAGCCAGAACTTCTTTAACGGAGTTCGGAGGATGGCACGGTGGATCCTACCAGTGAGGTGCAACAACACCCAGATCTGCCTGTGCCAGAAGCACCAGAACTTTACGCTCCGTCTCCGTGCTGCAAAGCAATCTGGAACCCCCGACTCGGTTGTACGCAACACCACTGTGGAAGAGTTTACGGCGAGGCTCAGTGAGTCCATCACTACACCTACGGTCACCTGTGACACCTGGCAGATGGTTGACGTCCCCTACGGCCCCGTGGACGCGGAAACCGGGAAGCAGAAGACCGTCAAGAAGCTTCGCCTCGTCCCCAACACCCTGGCGAGGGCGGCCTTCATCACGATGATGGAGAAGGAGTTTGAGACGATGCGTGAGCATAGTCACCGAGCGCAGAACCAGCACCGTGTTGTGCGGGAACTGCGTGAGGGTATGTCTGAGAAGGAGGTGACCATTCAGATGGACTTCGCAGAGAACTGGTTAGTGAACTATCCAGAGGAGGCACAGAGCGCGTTCTGGGGTAAGGAGCCAGTCACTGTCCATCCGGCTGTGATCCACTACAAGGCCCCAGACGGTACGACCAAGCACAAGTCGATCGCTCTGACCTCCGATGACCGGAAACACGATGCAGGTGCCATCCTCGCATTCCTGACAGTTCTCTGCCTCTGGATCCAGACCAACCTCCCCCACGTGACTACCGTTCACTACTGCACTGACTCACCATCGTCTCAGTACAGGAACAAGTCCATCTTCTCCATCATCTGCCAGCACCTAAAACTGTTTGCCCTACGCTGCACCTGGACCTACTTTGAAGCAGGTCATGGCAAAGGTCCGTGTGACGGTGTGGGTGCAGCAGTCAAGCGGATGGCCGACCTCCTCATCAAGTGTGGCCAAAGGATCGACAACGCCCTCCAGTTTGTGCTGAAAGGCAACGAACAAGGCAGCGCTGTTCACTACCATCATGTCTCTGCTGCTGATGTGACGGAGGCACGCCAGCGACTGGAGGGGTTGGCCTGTGCCAACAGTGTCCCCGGTACCATGCAGGTGCATGCAGCAGTGCCCGTGATCCCTGACCGCTCCATCTCTGTACGTGACACCTCCTGCTTCAACACCTGCTGCTGGGAGGACAACAAGTCTCTGCGCCTCTGTCCTGGCTGGACCAACCACCAGCTGTTCGCAGGAGGCCCAAACCCAGCAGCCAACCGGGAGGAGGAGGAAACAGTAGAGGAGCCCTTCAAGGTTGGGGACTATGTGGCTTGCATGTACAACGAGGCGTGGTATCTTGGACAGGTCATCACTGGTGCCAACACCGAGGGGCACATTGAAGTGTCCTTCATGGAGCGCCGCAACGTGGCCATCAACCAGTTCAGGTGGGACCCCCGGAAGGACATCGTCCACGTGCCTCCACAGGACATCCTCTGCAAGACTTCCCCTCCACAGCCTTTGGCCCGCAGCGGTAGGCGTGCAGATCTGTATGCCCTACCACCTGCCGAGCTGCTAAAGGTGGAGACACTGACAACGTAGCTACGAGACGACTAAACACAGGGTGGACCTGTGCACCGACCTGCCGCTGGATATCGGGTTTGGACCCGTGTGGCGGCAGATTTGACCTCACCGACCTGCCACTGGATATCGGGTTTGGACCCGTGTGGTGGCAGATTTGACCTCACCGACCTGCCACTGGATATCGGGTTTGGACCCGTGTGGTGGCAGATAGGAAAACAATGACCATTGGGTATATTGTACTAAGGTGTATGCGGATAATCGTTATCGTTACAGACATTACGTGTGTACTCGTAATGTCCGTAACGATAACTATTGCCCTGTTCTAAGCTTTAGTATGGATTTAAAAAGTATAGGATGATGGTAAATAATCTTGATTCTAGTAGTATACATGTTAGCCTTATTCAATAAGGGTAGAGAGGTGCTTTGGTGGTGATTTATAATTCCTGGCGCCTTTGTAATCTCAGAAAAATGTAAAAAAAAAGGTTGAATTTTGTCTTCCGAGCCATTTTGTACAGCTAAAATATGTGATAACAGACTCTTTATAGGGTTTGAACAACAGGCCAACCTGTTGTGAACATGTACATAGCAAATAGATATGCATGGGATAAGTTTGAGATGTGTGAGACATGTTTTGCTGAGTCCTTCCCATGCTGTAATGTCCGTAACGATAACCCCCATTTTACGCGTCTCAGGTACCGTCCAGTAGAAGTGTTTGTGTGGATTTAATATGTATGGAATCATGGTAAATGTTCTTGATTCTAGTAGTATACATGTTAGCCTTATTCAATAAGGGTAGAGAAGTGCTTTGGTGGCATTATTTTAAGTCCTGGCGCCTTTGTAATCTCAGGAAAATGTCAAAAAAAGGTGGAATTTTGTCTTCCGAGCAATTTTGTACAGCTAAAATATGTGATAACAGACTCTTTCTAGGGTTTAAACAACAGGCCAACCTGTTGCGAACATGTACATAGCAAATAGATATGCATGGGATAAGTTTGAGATGTGTGAGACATGTTTTGCTGAGTCCTTCCCATGCTGTAATGTCCGTAACGATAACCCCCCGTTTTACGCGTCTCAGGTATGGTTCAATAGAAGTGTTTGTGTGGATTTAATATGTATGGAATCATGGTAAATGTTCTTGATTCTAGTAGTATACATGTTATCCTTATTCAATAAGGGTAGAGAAGTGCTTTGGTGGCATTTTTTTAAGTCCTGGCGCCTTTGTAATCTCAGAAAAATGTAAAAAAAAAGGTTGAATTTTGTCTTCCGAGCCATTTTGTACAGCTAAAATATGTGATAACAGACTCTTTCTAGGGTTTAAACAACAGGCCAACCTGTTGTGAACATGTACATAGCAAATAGATATGCATGGGATAAGTTTGAGATGTGTGAGACATGTTTTGCTGAGTCCTTCCCATGCTGTAATGTCCGTAACGATAACCCCCCGTTTTACGCGTCTCAGGTATGGTTCAATAGAAGTGTTTGTGTGGATTTAATATGTATGGAATCATGGTAAATGTTCTTGATTCTAGTAGTATACATGTTAGCCTTATTCAATAAGGGTAGAGAAGTGCTTTGGTGGCATTTTTTTAAGTCCTGGCGCCTTTGTAATCTCAGGAAAATGTCAAAAAAAGGTGGAATTTTGTCTTCCGAGCAACTTTGTACAGCTAAAATATGTGATAACAGACTCTTTCTAGGGTTTAAACAACAGGCCAACCTGTTGTGAACATGTACATAGCAAATAGATATGCATGGGATAAGTTTGAGATGTGTGAGACATGTTTTGCTGAGTCCTTCCCATGCTGTAATGTCCGTAACGATAACCCCCATTTTACGCGTCTCAGGTACCGTCCAGTAGAAGCTTTACTGTAGATTTAATATGTATAGAATCATGGTAAATGTTCTTGATTCTAGTAGTATACATGTTAGCCTTATTCAATAAGGGTAGAGAGGTGCTTTGGTGGTGATTTATAATTCCTGGCGCCTTTGTAATCTCAGAAAAATGTAAAAAAAAAGGTTGAATTTTGTCTTCCGAGCCATTTTGTACAGCTAAAATATGTGATAACAGACTCTTTATAGGGTTCAGACAGCAGGCCAACATGTTTTGTACATGTATATACCATTTATATAGGTATTTAAGATGTTTGAGATGTGTGAGAGAGGTTTTGCTAAGTGCTACCAAATTATGTAATGTCCGTAACGATAACTCTATGAAATAGGGTCAATGTACGGGCCCACCACGACACATAAGGGTCAGCAGGTACCCACAACTATGCATGATATTTGAAGTAGACATGTTGAGGATAACACACAGCTGTTTTGATACTAAACAGGGCATTTTTGAAGAAATTAGAGTAAAGTTGGGATTCTGTTATTAAATTTTCACAAATTTCAGGAGTACCGCAATTTTTGTCGAGTCGTAAAAAGAAAAGTTTTTAGTCTAGGGTTTCCAAACTTTGCATGCCTAATCATACATACTGTGGCTACTTGTAAACCAAAGGAGAAGTAACTGTGGTGTTTTAAACCGATTTTATTCAATGTTTAGTATTTATAATGTAATGTCCGTAACGTTAACTCCAGGTTCTAGTCGCTGGTGAATAAAAACGGACGCCCTGGGAGTTAAGCTTTCCCTCCAGTTGATTCTGGTAGCCAAGATACATGTCTTTCAGGAAAATAAACTTGTATAAAGATCAAAGAAGGTTGTTGTAAATTTTTACTGATCCAGAACAGGGACCGAAATTGGGGCATTTTTCGGATTTCTGACTCATATGTAACCTGGAGTTCGTCTAGCCTTTCGACAATATAAAACTAGCTACAACACAATCTGGTATATATTGTTGAGTGCCATGTGTCATGGTACCCGATCCTACATTGCAAAAAAGGGGTTATTTATCCAATAGTTGATTTTTCTTTAGTAACTTGGCCATTTTAGAGTATATTCAATGGTCCATGCATCAAAGCTGTCGTCCACGAGTTTTCACCGCAGTTTGTGAGTCAATATATGGGTACTTTAGAGGGCTAAGTAAGAATTACCCTAGCCTATAGATAACATGAAACATACTTTTGTGTGGCCTAAATAAAGGTAAACGTATTCATGGCTTCCCTTAAATTATTTATCCTAATCAATGAATCTTGATGAAAGGTATTTGTTCATAGTATTCTAGCAGTTAATCGTCATGATTTTCTGTTTTAACCTTTTGAGAACTTTGAGGAGCATGACTTATAATCATACTGATTGTTATCATTGACACGTGAACCTCTTTTGGCGATAGTCTGAAGAGCATCCTTGATATGATGTACAGTGTATTTGCCAATTGAAAAATATTGTAAACTTCAAACTTACATTACCATGTGGTCTGGTATCCTAAACAAAAGTCATGCAGTGTTTTTGTCGCAATAAACCGTGGCGCATTAGAGTGGATGCATTACGATAGTATATAGGGGCTGTACCCATTAGTCAAACAGTTTAGCCTCTGGCTATATGTATCAAAGATGTCAAATCCACATGGACAAATCAGCTGTATAACATTAATTGTCTAAAAAAGGTTCACTAAAGGTGGGGATCCATATGGGAATATGATTACAAATAGCATCTAAAAAATGTGGAACAGTCTAACGGTTCCAATCTATTAAAAGGTTAACATGAGGGAGGGGGGGCACCGTCTGTTCTAGAATAATAGGGTTTCAATGTACACCTGCCCTGCCCGGAATGGCCCACAGTGGCATTCAACGCTGCATCTGTTTTTACACACCCTTTCACACAGACCATGTCGTTTAAGGTGGGTCAATATGATGCCATTTCCATTCACTGCGCAGCTTTCTGCGCAGGTAGATTCTCTAGTTTGACCATAGATCACCAGGGGACCTTTGTCTCATATTGGAACAAGTTATATCAAATTGTCCTAAAATGAACAAAGGTGTTGCCTCACTGGGGTGAGAACCATCAACCTTTGGATATGAAGGCATGCATTCTGCCACTGTGCTATGGAGTCTGTGGTGGTGGCTGTCATTCAGAAGTCATACATAACTAGCCTTTAGTATATTTATATTTTCTTTCAACTTTTTTTTTCAATGGACAAAAACTTTAGAAATGTGCCCGGGACCATATGCTCAGAAGGTATTCTCTAGTGTGAGAACATTAAAACCTATATCCTGAGAGAGTTATATAGATATTTAGCTACTTTTCAATACTATTTCATGTAAAACTTTGCACTCTAATGTCTCTTGGAAGCTATACTATTAAGGAATTTAGCTGTATTAATATTGAAAAAATATTAAACGGCTTTGTTGGCATAGATAGAAAGGCTATGCCAGCAATGCACGCTACATACAATGGTACAGAAACATACAGTATATATTGTCATAAAGTGTGATACATATGTTTTATAATCATGGCTGTAAAACAACCAGTAACATTTATTGCACGTAATGTGGCTCACATATGACAGATCCACCATGACAAGTTTATGCCATTTAATTATGTAACTAACCCATATACTTATTGTTCACTTAATGCTGTTCAATACAGCTTTATATTTGGAAATGAGGAGCAAATCTATTGCAGTTCTATGTTATCTCCCAGGCGCCTAAATGTAAATGTAAATGTAACTGGTTGAGAATGATTATATCATATTGCTGCTCTGATCAGCCTGCATACCTTTGGGGTCTTGTACCCATTTGAATGTACCGTATTCTTTAGAAAATCACTTTGTGCAATAAAGATACGTTATAAACTCAAAAATGTACATATGTGGCAAAACACTATATACTCCTATTATATGAAACACTGACTTAAGGCTTGAATATCGCAGAAAACAGCCCGGGACCCTCCTTTTTTCTCAGCTTTGTTGGAAAGTGTATGCTATCATGGTCTTATGGCAAAAACCTGATCAAAATCTAGCTACTTTTACACCAATTGACCCACCTTAATGCATTACGCTTTTGTTTTCACATAAAAAATCAATCACAAGTATAGCCAATAACACTCTTATAATGGTACAAATTGCCAGTGATATTAGGAAATATATATATACAGATTAGAAAGCAGATATTATACATTGCATAGAATTGTCCCCTCCCAGTATGTTGTGCACCAGACTACCCATTTTCCATTTGGAGTATGACCAACCAAGCTTAGGCCAAAAAAGGTTTGTTTCAGGTAACATGGGAGGAAAATGTAGGGTCAGTATGTCGGATTTTTTTTAATATTTTTTTTTTAAACATGAATGTACTAGCCAGCCTCTCTGCAAACCCTTAACTCGATCAAAAAAGGGTAGATATACAAAAGTCTCTTCAAAATTGCATAAAAAACGTAGGTTCAGCCCTATTTACATAGGGTCGGTCGGGTGACCTGAAACAAACCTTTTTTTGGCCTCATAATTATAGTGTATTGTTAACAATAAAACATTTGTACATTTATACACATGCACATTTGATTCATAATCTACCCTTATGATAGCTATCATGCATTAGGGTACAATGCCCCCTTGATTCAATCAATGTGCCCATGTAAGTAAATGTCTGTATCGCAATGTATCTAGCAAAGCTTCATGATTGTTTTGATTATAATCATATTGTTTCGTGCGTGTGTTTCATGAATTATGTACCCTAATTATGTGGGAAATTGGATGAATGTATAAACTTGGAGACTACCAAACAGAAGATGTTTGCACTATCCCAAAACTGGCAAACCTATAGTTCCCTATCACATTCTCTTGGTTTGCTGTACTAGGCCTATTACAGTCATGTACATTATGCATGTGCATACTATACTTAACGTTCCTTCTTTAACCTTATGCCTGTACTATTAGAGGATATAGTTCACAGGAGGATTAAGCCATAATACACTAGCTTATTTATTATATGAAAATACACTATTCGTTGTCTACAGTTTACTATTACATTCATATGCTATTCAACTCTCCCCCTGCCTCCTACAAGTAGGCCAAGGTCAAAAGGTACCGAGTCTTCTTCCTCTTCCCGTTTGTCGCCTGTTTCGGACCCTGTGACGTCTACCTTTGCATTACTTCCGATGACGTCAGAACTAATTATGTCCTGACCTTTGAATGTCGTCTCAGGCTGTATCAACTCTAAGTTGTCTGCAACGTCCGCCTTTATGACCTTCAACTCAATGCCCTCATTGACCCCACTCACTGGGGATATAGGCCTGCTCCTGTCTGTGGCCCAATCGGAGACATCGTCACTTTGCTTCAGCTGCGTCCCACTAGGGGAATTGACATTGCTACTAGTTCCAAAGCTCTCCGTAGAGGGCGCACTTTCCACTGGGGGCGTTTCATCGCCAAGGTCAAAGTTGAAACCTTCGTTTTCAAATGACTTCCGGTCCTCAGAGGGTGATGGGAATACACCGGAGAGGTCTAAGGCTGGGACCACGGCTGGTCTCGCTGTATCCACGAGATTATCGTCTCCCATGACGATTTTAACGTCCTCAGCGTTGGACCCCTCAATGTCGGCTGCTGTTGGCATTTTACCGCCCTTTTCCCCCTCGTCCTCCTCACAAGTTATCTTTATCTGCGGCGTGGTGCGGAAGGTGAGCTTGTCGTCTGCTTGAAAGCCTCCATTTCCTGCACCACTTCGGCTGATTGAGAAGAGGTCGTTTTGTCTCTCAGAGTTCAAGGTCATCTCAATATCACGTGTGGTGCCCGTACTGTAAGCGGAAGTCGGTCTGCTACCGTCCATGTTCCAGGCTCGCGACGGCGGCCGCGAGGTCTCGTCCTCCACGTGGTTGGCCGCGTACTTCCCGCGCCGTGCGTTGCCGGAAGTGGACGTCGCTGTGCCCCTGGGGGTCGTGGTCCGCTCCACGTCGTCGTGGTCGGCAGCCCAGTGCGCCTTTTTACAGAGGCAGACGATAACGGCGGCTATCAGGAAGACGCTGCCGCCGACGATGATAAAGACGCCGACCAGCTTGGTGCTGCCCAGCTCGGCGTCCTCCAGGGTGGTAATGGCCACCAAGATGCCGCCGATGATCACACATACCATGAACAGGACGAACAGCACCTTGGGGATCACCATGGACGGTCCCACGCGCCCTCCCTCACCACCGCCGCTCGTGTGATGACCATTGGCGCTTCCCGTAGTGCCGTTGGCGACCACGGAGGCGCTGCGGGCACGTGCTCCCATGGCGCTCTGTCCGCGTGATTGGGGTCTCCCCGATTCCTGTCTGGAGTCGGCCCGCGCACGCGCAGTGGCCATCGCACGCTGCTTCCGGCGCGCGGCGGTGCCTGCGGTGCGGGGACGTGCCTGCATCATCATAGTGGCGGTAAGGTGCGGCCGGCACCCGGAGGAGCCTGTGGAAGTAATGTAAAGGGTAACACGTCAGTCACATGAGAGTATGGCATATGTATCATTGTTTATATTTTATATAGACATTCACTAGAGCCAAGAATACAGTATGGTCTTGTATGATAATTAATGGGCCCCTCAGTTTGTCACTATTAAAGGAAGAATTGCCGCTAATATCACAGACATGTGATTCCTTTGTATAGAATTAAGATGCTTTTTTAGGTATGTAAATTGCAATGTATACAGGGAATGTTGCGATTATATTGCTATGAATTATTCATAACGAGCAAGGTAGCTCATATACAAAATGTATATATGTGTGTTTTACTAGCGTGGAGAGAACATCTTGGCCTATGGTGTCATTTCTGGTTTGTACTTTGAATTTCACTGAATTATCCCATGGTCAAAAGGCCGTTGATATGCTTCCGCGTTCATAAGGCGATGCTTATAGAGTCAGCCCTCACTTCCTCGAATTTGGAAAATGCAAGGGAAACTTTCTGAGGAAGAAATTATCCCAGGAATTGAATCCAAATATAATGGAATATATGAGGCCAGTAACAAGGCTTCTGTCTGAGGAAGTAAAGGCTTCGAGGGAGTAAATGTGAGGGTCAACTGTACACGTACACGTACCGTAACTGGTTCGGCTGACCCCGCCCCCCCCCCCCCCTAAATATACAGTAATGTGCTTCCTACATACCTGCTAAAGCATCATACGATGATGAATAGGCCCAGAGGGTTTAGTATTTATAGTTAGGGTAGATCCACCTTGAGTCGAACACATACACTTTTGCATAAACAAGCATTGTAATCTCTTGTGAATCTGTGAATAATAATCAAGTTTAAATGCCCTTTTCCCCACAAGTCTTATCATACATGGATAATTATTAGAAATATCAGTGTCCGTTTCGGGGTATATGTCTGACTCATGATGCATCTACCCTACACTGATAATAATGGACCTGGAAATGTTAGTCACTACGGACTACATTTCTATAGTCACATGAATGTAGCAAAAACGACTATACCAAGTTAGTCACCTATGTCTATAGTAAGTTAGTCATATAGTCAACCTATAGTCAGCCATTAAATCGGCTGATTTGGGCTGTATAGTCAAGTGACTATGAATTTAATGGTAACATGGTCTAGAGTAGTCACTATGACTAATAGATATAGTCAATCATGAGAAATAATGGAAACTTAAGTACTGAAGGCAGGTCAAGGTTCAGCAGGGTAGACATGGCTAGGATAAGGCAGGGCAGGGGACAGGCTAGGATAAGGCAGAGTAGGTGACAGGCTAGGATGAGGTAGTGTAGGGGACAGGCTAGGATGAGGCTGGGCAGGGGACAGGCTATAGGATAAAGCATGGCAGGGACAAGCTAGAATGAGGCAGGGCAGGAGACAGGCTAGTAGGATAGGGCAGGGCAGGGACAGGTTAGGATGAGGCAGGGCAGGGGACAGGCTAGGATAAGACAGGGCAGGTGACAGGCTAGGATAAGGCAGGCCAGGGGACAAGCTAGGATAAGGCAGGCCAGGGGACAGGCTAGGATAAGGCAAGGTAGGGGACAGGCTAGGATAAGGCAGAGCAGGTGACAGGCTAGGATAAGGCAGGCCAGGGGACAAGCTAGGATAAGGCAGGGCAGGGGACATGCTAGAATAAAGCAGGGCAGTGGACAGGCTAAGATAAGGCAGGCCAGGGGACAGGCTAGGATAAGGCAGGGCAGGGGACAGGCTCCTGTGTAGGCCTATCATGCTCTGTCAGTCTAAACATACACTGTTCATGTATTTCTATGTTATCAAAATTGGAACAAATTACCATGATAACTCTATCAAACATGGGAACTCATGCACCCTATAACATCTTAAGTTGTCATAGTCAACTGTAACATAACATATAACAAGCAGGGATATCCATAGAACAGTGGTTTAGGAGAGGATGTGCCTACCTGAAGTCCATGGACCATTCAAATTTGAATCCTAACTGTTTCCTGTGCACACATTCCTGTGACATCATCAATTTGTGTGATCCACATTTAGTCACTCCTGACTATCTTTATGACTAATATGTGACTAAGTTGTATAGTCGCCTGACTACGGGGGTGAAAATATGATGGTATAGTCAGTACTGACTATAGGTTTTATTATCAGTGTACATGTATTACCCTGGTATTAGCAGGTGAGCTTGGTACAGCGTGGTCCCCACGTACCACTCATATTGGGTCAGTGGCCTTGCTTGTGGTTTCTATTTAGAGACGGCGGGGATGTGACAAGCATACTAAATAACTTATTTGACCTAGTTTGTGATTGATTAACCATGAGCCACTCACACTGAGAGAGTAACTGCTCATGTAATAGTACACTATGTTCAGTAAAAATTAACCATTTAATGACACTTATTTCACTACATGATGCACAAGTAACGCGGGGGAAACGGACTGTTGACCCCATGAGTGCATCAATCCAGAGGCATTGACATGATGCATGTGCATAGTGCCTTGTAGCACGACGTTCCCTTCAGCAGTTCAGATGGCCAAATGAACAGAACTGTTGGAATTAGGGAATTCCTATGTACTCTTCTGATACTGCTAATATTGATAGCAAATAACATCGGTAAATTAATCGATAAAATACGCCTCTAGACACTTGTACTGGGCGGTCGAAACAAGATAAAAACTGGGGGGAAATGTCAATGTCTTCTCCCAAAAAAACAAGAATATGATAATTTTATAGCGATAATGTATGCTTGTATAGTTATTCTATGCATTGCATGCACTATGAACGATGCAAATGTACACTAAAATTCCCATTCATATACTAATGATCCACCCTACTGGAACGCATCCTCTCAGATGGTGGTTTAGTCAGGCAGTCTGGCAATGCTGAAAATATTTTTTAGAGTTTTTCCTGATTATACTTGGTTGTTTATCATTCAAACGTATATATTGGGATGTTTACATTATTAAAGATGGGTTAGGAGCTAATCTGGGGTAGATTTTTATTTTTTAGTTACATAATGTAGTTGTGGTCATAAATCATGGCCAGAATAGGTCAGGGGACCCGTCACTATTACAAAGAGGAGTCCCCATACCAGGTTTTCTCTGTATTCTATGCATGTATAAGTATCAGAATGATTTAAAAAGCTATACACATATTTATATGGACATTATAAGCACAACTATATTCTTTAACTAGAAAATTAAAATCTACCCAAAATTAGCTCCTAACCCATCTTTAATATGTCTGTCACTAACAGTGTAACAGGGGTTTCTATCGAACCGGCAAGAACCTGGTAATCATAATGTGCAATGCGAAGAAGGAGACTTTCAATAATGGTGTTTAATTCCGGGTCTTCGAATAAGTGCCTGCCTCAAATAAGTCACAATTAAGCGCTGGATGTACAGTGCATTTGACAAACGGTACCAATACATAAAATAAGTTATTCCCTTAAAAATAGTATACTTGTATTTTTTCTTTATATTAGAGTAACTACCTACCTTACAGGTTTACAGCGCTCTGCTCATTCCAGCACACCGACTGGTGCTGGGTGGGCTGAGCCTGGTCAGCACAAGGTCTGTATTATTATCCCATGTCCAGTTTTATCAATATCCAGGCCAGGTCCCGAACAAACGTTACCAGTGGAGTTAACAGTGTACCAAAGGCAGTAGGTGAACTTCAAATTTAAAATGCGAATTCATCGCCGCTACTCCAGGTGAATTTCTTCCTCCTTGGCTCAAGGCCAGGGACGTCTTGCTTCAATGCCTCTGTTTTCACCTGGCCATATCCTTATACAGGTGTATGTGAGTAGAGGGGAGGGGGAGGGGGTGGTGGGCATTTGTTAAGGCCGTCCTCTCCCACCACACGCAGTCCCTGCTCACCATGGAGGTGGTGGGTGGTTGCTTAGCGACTGGCACCACCAACTCCTGCACCACCCTGGACCACCACCACCCACTGCACTCAGTAGACAAACAAGACACTACTGTGTTCCACCTCCCAAAATAAGCCAAAGGTTATGTCATTTTTCTGCAATTCACATGTCCCTGAAACTCGAGAAAGTTGTTACATTTTACACGAAAATTCTTTACAAACAGTATTAAAGGGGGGAAAGGGCATTTCTAAAAGGCTGAATATAGAGCAAATAGGATGGCACATAGTTGGTGGAAAGACATCTCTGCATTCATTGTGAATCTAGTGGGAAAGAAACACTAATCCGGGATTTCTTATGGCAGGGCTAGAATTGGGAGCGCAGACGTGTGTCCCTATTGTCCAATAAGTGCATGGACTGGACCACCAGCAGCACCATGCACCACGGCACCACGGCACCACCTCCAGCAGGAACCACCTTGGTCCTGCCGCTTGTACGTCACGTGACTGAGTATCCTAGATCAATGCATGACGTGCCGTCACAGCTCACTGCACCTACTCCAGGACAGTCAACCAGCCATGGTCCTCAATACATTCTAAAAGTGCTTCAATAGTGTGTATAAGTGTTTCACTCAAAGACTACTTGTATCGTTTTTAGAATACCGTCCTGTAAATTGCAGTGAAACATGCAGCGAAACGTGCAGTGAAAATATATAAAGTAAGTGGGCATAATGAGCTGAATGTAAACCATGATAAATGATTATTTTTAGACCTGTCGTATCCTATTCCAATGGCTTGACAGAAATGAACTTTTTATAAATGCCACAGGTGGTCAAGGTCTGACATTGCGATGAACATCACCACCCACGCACCAGCCCCCTGCAACATTATTAGCCCCGCAAGGACAACATAGTGCTTTAATATACCATGCAACATTATTGGCAATGATACAACGCAGCACATGTAAGTAACTAGCCAATGTTACTCCTTAGTGCAGTGCCGGTGAGTTACTCGCCAGCATTGTGTCAGGGCGTATCATCCCACCGAAAGAACAATGCTGCCTTAAAGATAACGGGATACCCCTAAAGGGTTAGAACTGGTGATCAGCCCCTTGTAGGTGGTGGTAGCTGGACATAGCACACAGCTGTAGCCGCACCTGCCCCAGGGTTGAGGTACAAGGTAGCCTTATAGAGCACAACACCCTGAGCAGCTCACCAACAGCTCACAGCTACTCAGACACGCAATGCTCTGTACGGGAGCTGCTCAATCATTCATGTGCACTGTCCTCCTGGGGACCTGGGCAGTCGGAGACTGGAGAGTTGCATTCCAAACACCAGGTGAGGCCAGTGATCACTGCTGGGGGTTTATAAAGTTAAGGACAGACTGGTAGCGAAGCCATGTTGTGATTTCATGTAAGGGATTCTAGTATGACTAGTATGAGGGATAGTGTCCTGATCAGTAGAGCTGAACATTATTTCCAAAGGGATGAGTCTATTATAATCCTAATTCTATTAGATAAGAAGCCACATTAGATAATACACCAGATATTGATTCGTGTACAAAACGTTGGTGAGCCCAATATATTAAACAACCTCTATCCCATGAATCCAAATGGTCTTTCTAATAGTCAAGCATAATGATCATGCAGAGTAAAAGAGTCACGATGCGCCCATCTTGCTATCTGCAAGACCCGCTCTGTGCTCAACGTCGGTCCGAGGAGACCTAAGTGGGTCTAACAATACAGTATAGGGGGCATTGTGTGTCCAGGGAGCCCCGTAAAACTAATCTGTAAGGTTACTTCCTGTTTGGACTTGAGTTCCTGATGAGATATAACACAGTGATGATCCTGTGGGTGTTCAATGCAAATGCCATTATCTATTGATATAATCATGTTTTTGTTGGGGGTTGCATCCGACTTGGTAGGTGTTGTTATTGTTGTTGTTAGATAAACGCGTCATTAAACATGTAGTGTTATTTCCTATAGTTAAGTTACATGTTGATCTGACTAAGCACTAATGTATATTTCATTAGCGGCAATTTCTTTATAATAATTGCCGCCAATTTATTACAATTCCAAGTACATGACGGCTTTCATTGGGAAACAGTAAAGAAACAATTAAAGATAGGTATAGACTTTTAATGTTGTTTTAAACTCTTAAGAAAATAGTGTGGAATGTATGCCTAACATATCTATTATCAGGATATAATATATTAAGCTATATGAGTACTATTATACCTGCTTTAGTACATCAATGTAATGTTATTTAATTACATGTATGGATGCAGACTCTTGTTGAAGCTTATAATGACACTGTTAAATCCATACTCATGAAATAACTCAAGAAATTAATTCAACATTAACAGTTAATAACGCAGCTACATGCATAACCACCTGAACATCTCTGCAGCAACATCACATTTTTATCGACACAATTCATTATAGGTATTTCCAAACCGGAATAACAATAAATCTTACAGACATGACATCATAGGACAATTTGGGGAAAACAGATAGGTATAGACTTTTAATACTGTTTTAAACTCTTAACATCAAGAAAATAGTATGGAATGTATGCCTAACACATTTATTTTCAGGATATATCATATTAAGCTATATGAGTACTATTATACCTACTTTAGTACATCAATGTAATGTTATTTAATTACATGTATGAATGGACAGACTCTTGTTGAAGCTTATAATGACTCTGGTAAATCCATACTTGAAATAACTCAAGAAATTAATTCAACATTAACAGTTAATAAAGCAGCTACATACATAACCACCTGAACATCTCTGTAGGAACATCACATTTTCATACACACACTTCATTATAGGTATTTCCAAACCGGAATAACAATAATTTTTACAGACATGACATCATAAGACAATTTGGGGAAAACAGTCATTGGTATAGTGAATATTTAGAGGTTAAGGTTTATTGAAGTATAGAAATAGAATGTTTCGTGAGATATGGCCCCAGCCCCCACAAGTGAAATACGGCAGAGATTGTATCAATGGGCGTTGGTAATTGTCTATTCATTTAACTTGCTATCACATGTTTTATGGAAAATAACGAGAAAAACAAATGTATATTATAATTAATAATGGGTAAAGGCGGTGTATGAAATAATGATACTACTATGAAGGGATAGCCTTTTTTTGCTACGATTCATATATAATTACAAGCCAGAGCCAAACACAAGTGTTCAGTTCTGGCTTGATCTCAATAAATTGTTTAGATTCTAGTGAGCAACTGTAATCGAAGGAATTCACGGTAGTGGGGGATGACAGTTACGTTAGGGCAGTAGGGCAGATATTGTGCCAATTGCTAGGCATGGAATGTTTGGAATTGCGGTTGCTAGGTAACAGAGTGGTCTTAGCAACATGACAATAGTTCCAATAGAATCCCCAGGGTATGTATACTGGGGGTAGGTATGGTTAAATACCTTCTATTCCCATCTATTGTGCCAGTTGCTAGGCATGGAATGTTTGGGATTGCTGTTGCTAGGTACAGAGTGGCTCTAGCAGCATGGCAAAAGTTCCAATAGAATCCCCAGGGTATGTATACTGGGGGTAGGTGTGGTCAAATAGCTTCTATTCCCACCTATTGTGCCAATTGCTAAGCATGGAATGTTTGTAATTGCTGTTGCTAGGTAACAGAGTGGTCCTAGCAACATGGCAATAGTTCCAGCAGAATCCCCAGGGTATCTATACTGGGGGTAGGTATGGTCCAATACCTTCTATTCCCAAAGATTGTGCCTCTTTAGGACAATTATACTTTTGGGTGATTGACAGGCATGACTCCAGGTCATCTGATGACCCCAGGTCACACCTGTCAATCATTTTTGGATTTTGATGAAATTTTCATTACAGTACTGATTACAATAGGTGCCCTACACAGGTATTTGAGTATTCAGCATAAATGTAAAGTAACAGATAGGTAGAAATATATATTTTCTAGCTGTGTACATAAGGGGAAATGCAATTTTAAAAACAGGAGGTGCGTAATATCACTAAAACCAAATTTGCATGATATCTATAAACACTTGGTTTAATTGTATAAGATCAGAAGTCCTTGTCAATGGAACAAACAAAATATGTATTCCATGGATCAGATATAAAAGTACAAATGTATTGTCAAATCGGAGAATATGGAATGTAACTGTGTTGAATCCTTGTAAATAAATAAATTGAAAGTCAAACTCAAGTGCAGAAAGCCAGGACTCTGTAGAAAGAAATGTTCATTGATATAGTCAGGTTGGTGTAGTCTTCTTGCATTCCTCCGTCATTAAGTTAAGCGCTGGGAGAATGGGTACTTCATGGCTCAGCCAAAGAAAGCTTACCAGACACCATTTGGGGTAGGTCTATGGACCCTGGATCCTCCAATTTCAGATCCTTGTAGGTGTTCTCCAGTTGTTTCAAGGCATCCCTATAAGAAATCTGAGTTAGAGACAGCCTACACTTTATGAGATTGGTAATGCAGCCATGCTTGATACAAAGAAATGATGGTATTGGGGCAGGGGAAAGTCAGCCAAAACCTTAATCCACTCCTGTATACATGTTCTGAAACATTCCCCTACTATAATTGCCTTGAGCTTTTAACAGAATCACCTATATTGTATTATATTGAATCCCCAAGGAGGTTGCAACAGTAAAGTTTGCAAGGTACCTTTTCATTATCTTATGAAGTTGTTAGGACTGAGCCATTTATTTCCAGTCACGGGGGCAGGAGTAGCCTATTATAAGGAAGCCTATAACTTAGAAGAGTATATTAAACTAAAGAGTCAAAGTCCACCAACCCAGCACCCCATCCCCACCCCATCTCGTAATAAATCAAAATTAAATGCCTTGTTTGTCTGTTGGTGTGACTTTCAGGTGTAACAGTGGTGTACTTACCTGTATTCTGGAGGTGTGTATTGGTCAGGTATCCTCCAGGCCTGCTGACTCCAGCCTACCGACTTCTCCACCCCCCGGGCCACCCTGTCCACATACATGTCCAACACTGACACCTCCTGGCGGGGGCTGCTCTCAGGGTGGTGGTTCTCTACCTGTATGTAAGCAGTAGGGATGGAGTTATCAAGGATGACTTTAACATCTTCAGAAGAATAAATTATGAATAATTATTAGTTATCAATATGGACTAATGAATTAACAAAAATGTGTCACTCAGTGCGTGTGGTTATAAGTAGTGACAATCCTTCAACAGTAGCTCTAAGAGAATTCCAATTATGGCTTCAACTGTGGCTGCAAAGGAATACGCACTATGGTTTCGACTGTGGCTCCAACTGAAGCCACATTGTTGCTTCAATGTAGCTCAGACATACGTGTATTATGTTACACCATGGTTTTAACTGTGGCTCCAACAGAAGCCACACGCTGGCTTCATCCGTGGCTCCAACAGATGTTAGACCATAACTTCAACTGTGGTTTGAAGTTGAACAGAAGCCACATTGACGGTTTAACTGTAGCACCAACATGTTACACCATGGCTTCAAGCGGGGTTTAAACGGAAGCCATATTGTGGATTCAGTTGTATTATAAACGTTACACCATGGCTTCAAGCGGGGTTACAACAGAAGCCACAATGTGGATTCAACCGCGGCTCCAACAGACGTTAGGACTATACCATGGCTTCAACTATGGCTCCAACAGAAGCTCGATCTTAGCCTCAAACATGCTTTAGTAGAAGCGATGACGTGGCTGCCAAAAGAACACAGCATAATCCATAACATATGGCTTCAACTGAGGTCTTAGCAGCAACGTGGTGGTTTTAAGCCATACAGGTTTCAGATAAAATCTCAACAGAAGCCACACATTTTAGCATTGTTAATTTGTAACCATGATATCAACGACGCCTTCTGTGAAACGCAATCCCTATACTTAGAGGGGTCATGCGACATACATACACACTTCACCATTTACCTACTACAAGTTCTGTATCCCGAGGTTTACATGTCCTGTACATGAGTAAATTCACGTCATGCCTTGAGAATTCTGAAACAAACTAACCTGTGCATGCAACAACTTTACAAATGAAATGGTTTCCTCGAAGGTGAGGCTTTGTGTGACCAGCTCGAGACTGTCACCATGGAAACAGCGTCCTAGACAGAAGTTGACGAGCGGCGTCTTGGTGAGGTCATGTGACCTGGTGGGAGGGTGGCCCATGACATGGAAGACCTTGTAGAGGAACTCACGGTGCTGGAGGAGGTTTTGGTGACCACGTGACACCGCCTCCAGGGTCTGGCGCTTCTCCTCGCCGCCATCTTGGAAAGCATTGATATAGAACTGCATAGGAGCTGGCAGGGGGACGGGTATTCTTGCAAGTAGATATGTAAGAGAGGAGAGTTCTATTTATGGACATATGTTAACGATATTGAGATCATTCTTCACGAGTTGGGCACTGGCCGTATTTATCGAGGAGAAGCCAACGAGCGGAAACTTATGCAAGTGTGATCTATTCAATGAACCTTTGTACATATTTCATGTAGGCTAGGCAAACTTGAAACCATGCGGGTAAAAATGCCATTTTACATCTATGAAATATGGTATCGCTATTACCGGTACATTATATCCTGGTAGAGTGCAATACAGCTTTTCCCATATGCATCTGTAGAGAGTTAGAGGCACTTCTGCATCAAATTAAGGGGGGGGGGTGTGTTTTCAGCTGTATAACCATTGGAAATGCGATGCTGACCATGTTAGTATGATGGAAAACAGGGACTGCTATAATTTGAAAATCTTATTGTCTTACCGGGGGTCACAGGTCTTTAATTCCACGAAAATTGCAGAATTTTAAGTGGGGGGTATAATAAATCAAAAACATAACTTGTAGGCATAGGCCTAACTACCTGCAGATTACACTCGTGGAATCTGCAAGCAGTTATGCCCACTGCGTTATGTTTTTGGTTAGTGTCCGCCAATGTCATAATCCTGATACTCACTCATGGTCACAGGCAAGGTCCTGCCCAGTGACGCCCTCTGCCGACGCCACCAGACGCCAACGTACGCCATCCACCGTCAGCACCAGTGGCGCCCCCTGGCACAGCCCAGTGGAACTCCACAGGAGGTACTCCTGCTCAGGACAGGCGAGCAGCTCACCAAACTCAGTCTCCAGCTTCACCAGGGAGGACAGCAGCGGGGAGGAGGTACTGAAGGAGAAGCTCACTGTCTGCTCACCTGGGAAGGCCCAGAGCCTGGGTCCTAATCGCTGCCCTCCAGCCTGTGTGAGGTCGGGGCAGTGCTGGCCGTGGTGCTGGAGGCAGGTGAGGGTCTGGGTTCCCAGGGTGCCTTGTCTGACCTGGATGCTGCTACCCTGGGGGTCCTCCAGGGGGTAGGTGAGGCAGGAGGCTGAGGGACTAGGTGGTGCCGTATGGGACATGATGTGGTCTGTAGAGGAAGAATATGCATACATGATATTAGACATGAAAAGCTAGTTTAAACGTGTGCCTATATTGCATGTTGAGAAATTGTTGGGGTTGGAGGCCCAGGTGTTTTGGTGGAATGAGGGCGTTTAACAGAAATTCACTTGAACAATTGTCAAAAATCGTTGGATATCCGCGGGATAGCCTGGGACCGGGTCATCTATCAGGACAGATGGGCCTGCTGAAATGACATGTGAAAATTGTGAAATGCATTCATGACGTGAGCATTAATTTGATACCGAACATACCCATGTTTATCATGGTTTTCATTAACATATTAAACATTAATGAAGCTGGAACCTCGAACTAGAAAAAGCCCCAAATTGGGCTACATGGACGAAACCTGTTATAGCAAAAATGAGATAAACTCTATGAATGTATAGGATATATAACGAGGTAAACATACATTATAGCGAGGAATGCATGAGGTAGAGCAAGATATAGCCTTGGTTGTAGCCTATGTGATAGAACGAAGGTTTGAATGCATGGGATAGAACACCTACCTTGAAACAACCAAGTGTATCTAGTTACTTCCCCAAGTAACTGAATATTGCTCAAAGCACATAGATGCTTTATACATACCGGCCTAGGCCCCCTATTGTATAGTCTATAGCCTAGGATATACTAGGCAATCCCGAAAATGCCCGATGTGAATACATACGATTACGAACCTGAAAGTGGGGCTTCCCCACAGCTATAAATAACACCAGCAGGGATTGCAGACTACGGAAGCCGAGGAGGGCCACAACTATATGAAATAAGAAAAATAAAAAGATGTGTTTATCAATTCTATGAGCGATTTTTTTTTTTGCTGTCAACATTGATTTCTCAGCTGTCAAACTGTCAAGTTGGAAAAAAGTTGCTGTCAACATTCATTTTTCAGCTGTCAAACTGTCAAGTTGGAAAAAAGGTTGCTGTCAACATTGATTTTTCAGCTGTCAAACTGTCAAGTTGGAAAAAAGTTGCTGTCAACATTCATTTTTCAGCTGTCAAACTGTCAAGTTGGAAAAAAGGTTGCTGTCAACATTGATTTTTCAGCTGTCAAACTGTCAAGTTGGAAAAATAAGTTGCTGTCAATATTGATTTTTCACCTGTCAAACTGTCAACTCATGCAAACCACTTTGTGACAGGTATCTTTTAGCGTTAGTGCTCAATACAGAGTCCCTCCCTCCATCCCTCCCTCTCTCCCTCCCTCCCTCCTGCCCTCCCTCCCTCCTCCCTTCCCTCCCTCCCTCCTTCCCTCCCTCCCTCCTTCCCTCCATCCATCCCTCCCTCCTGCCCTCCTTCCCTCCCTCCTTCCCGCCTTCCCTCCCTCCCTCCCTCCTTGCTTCCCTCCCTCCCACCCTCAGTAAATGGTCATGCTTGGAGTGTGTGAGAAGGGGAATGGGCGGGTAGGAAGGTAGGGGAGTAGGGAAGTGAGGCATGGCATGGCATGGCAGGGCAGGGCAGGGCTCCCTCTTTCCCTCCCTCCCTCCTTCCCTCTCTCCCTCCCTCCCTCCTTCCTGCCCTCCCTCCCTCCGTCTTTCCTTCCCTCCCTCCCTCTTTCTCTCCCTCCCTCCTTCCTTCCTTCCTTCCGTCCTTCCTTCCCTCCCTCCTTCCTTCACTCCCTCGTACTCTCCCTCCCTCCCTCCCTCCTCCTCCCTCTCTCCCTCATTCCCTCCCTCCCTCCCCCTGACAATACCTTCTTCCATACCCCTCTTACATCCCAGGCCTAAAGGATACCTGTCAGAAGCTTCAATAAAAATGGTTGACAGACAGACAGCGTTTTTCCCCCTTTGACAGCAAGCTCAATTACAGAAGTTGACAGACTGACAGCACATTTTTCACTGTTGACAGCAATAGAAACATGCACATAGTATTTCCTGTAGAGTATTGTATATGGGCCTATATGCAAAAGTACTAAGAGACATAGTGCATGTATATGGCCCTCGTCGGCTTCCATACGTGTCCGACCTGGTTTCACATAATTATATATGTCATCCATACTAGGCCTAGTTGATACACTACAATAATCAAACATATAGCGTAGCCTTACCATAACATAATGGGGTTTATTTGTAGATGTATAATAACTCATTTGTATATAGCGTTAATAGAAGCAATGTAAGAAAACTTCACAATTGAATATGTGCAGAAAAGGATTCAGTAAAATACGGACTCTAAACATCTTTTTCACCAAAATCATGAAAATGTATACATATAGAGTATGCTAAAGTGGCTCTAGTCCCCTCCTCCACCCCTGTTTTCATGTACGCTTTTGTATGCATTTGCCATGACCCCCTTACCCTCCCCCCCCCCTTGGTGCGTACTTACTTTATGGATGCCTCCAATCCAAGTTCATACAATAGGGACCTTTAGCAACCCACGTAAAAGCTCAGTAAACGCAGACGTAGCAGTGCTGAAAGGATAGGATACGTCTGCGTTTAATGAGCTTTTACGTGGTTGCTAAAGGTCCCTATTATGCAGCTGGGTGTTAGTCGATAGTTACCCTCCCACCAGAACTTGGGAATTGAACGTTCGCATCTGGGTAGAATCCGGGTAGGTCACAATGACATAAGAAAGGCACGAGATATTCCTAAGAATTGAACGTTCGCAACCTACCCGGATTCTACCCAGTTGCGAATATTCAATTCCCAAGTTCTGATTGCAATAAGGATATGTTCACAATTCTTGGGAATATCTCGTGCCTTTCTTGTGTCATTGTGACCTACCCGGATTCTACCCAGTTGTGAACGTTCAATTCCCAAGTTCTGTTTGATATAAATAATGTGGAATTCCACATAATATGACACAGTTAAAAGCTGTTCACACATTCTTGGGCCAGATATGTGCACAATTCTCGCAGGGATCCTGAGTTGTAACTCTGAGTTGTTCCTCTAATTTGTGTAGCCTAAATCATTTTGAAATTTGAACATTTCTTAAAATCGACATGCGACATAGGTATTTCTTAAAATTGACAAGAGAAAATATACTATGCCCCCCATCTTATTCTATATACCCACTTTATAGCATAATAGCTAGATATATATATATATAATCATAATATTATTAGGCCAACAAAAAGTTATCATAAAGGTGTGCTTCAGGCATCATGAGAATTAGGGTGGGTAGCTGGGCCGGAATCATGGATCCGTAGCTCATGCGAATGACTCGCTAATTCCTCCAGTAAATTAGGAATATCAAGAAGTTGCGGGATATTCTTCTTAAAAGTCCATTTCCTGAAGCAGTAGTTTAACATGAGCGGTTTATTCCACCTGAGAAGACATTATTATCTGTGATCCGTTAATGATATTGTCTTGATTAGGGACGAGTCATCCATTACTAGCGGCTTCTTTCTCAATAGGGCAACCCCCCCCCCATTGGCTAAAAGTAATCTTTACCCCCCCCCCCACTATAAAGTAACACGTCACCGCCCCCCCCCCTCCCCACTCATAGTCCATGTATTTATTGCCCCATATAGTCATCTATACTAGGGTGTTACATCCACGGCGCCCAGGCCTCCCCGCAGGGTAGCACTCGGTGAGTATAGGCCGCCCATGGCACCTGTATCTGCAGTAGGGGAGTAATATATCACCTCAGTCTATGGCATATCCACAGGTATCTATGTATCTCCCAATAAAATACAAAGTATCATGACATTCTATACATATTGGGCCATATTTCAGATACTGTACACTTTTTGTGGTGTAAGTAGTTTGGTAATTATGACAAAAAATAAAATATAAATTGAGATTTAACAATGATAAATAGATTTTTCGAAAAGTGTACAGTAGGAAGTAGAGACTTCAAACATTCAAAAGTAGGCTAGAATTATAAGATCAATCAAATTCTTTCACAACTCTTGCGGAATCTGAGACTAGTGAATGCTATGGTAATGTAATTACATCCACATAGCACCCAAAATAGAGACTTCACTACCAAATAGCATTGAATTATATATTATATTAGTAAAATAATGATGGATAATACATATACTTATTGAATTATAGCTAGGTGAAGTTCATGCATTTCCCTGTTTTATAGTGTGTGGCTGCAAGAAGGGTGGTTACTCCCTATGCTACATCCCAGGTAACATAAGTACATTGGGCCATCATTGGGCCAATATACCAATAAAAAATGGGCCAATATTGGCATTTTGATATTGGCTCACCGCTAGTTTGATCTTTTTAATCCATCTTACTCTCTATCCCAAAATGGTTAGAAATAATACAAACTGTATTACTGTCATTTAGGACTTATCTAATTTGATTACCCACACGTGAGGTGTCTTCAAGTTACCTTTGACAAATTCCCAGTGGTGTCATGCAGTAAATGGCACTTTTAGATACTGAATTTCATCCATGAACTTCCCCTGACCTTTAAACATGTAGAGCACACTGGGGATCACACTTATAACCCAATATGATGGTAAAGTAGGAGCCAACCGGTCAGAAACTCTTCAGGCAACATTGAATCCCCCTGGTGGAGATTGCAGCCAATATTGGACCAGTGTAGTTAGACTTGATGTTGGTCTACCATCAGAAATAATATGATGGCCCTGAAATGTTCCAACACTGGGCCAACACTGGATCAATATCAGCAATATCAAGCATGGACCAGCGATGGCCCAGCAGTCAACCCAGTGATGGCCCATTATCAGAATTGCCAAGGGTGGGCCATTGTTGTAATTTGTATGTTGAATCAATGTATGCATTACCTACAATGGGCCATGGTTGATATAACGATTGATATGGAGTCAATCATTGCTGACATTGGCCCAATATACCCTTGCTACCTGGGATGCAGCAGTAGGGCTTTACTCCATAGGTGCCATCTGGGTCATAGGCTATGTATAGACCAGCAGGGGTGAAATATCAGCGACTTTTCCAACTTTCAATGGTTGTCTTAAAGCATATTCCATTAAAGTTATCCTTATTCTGATTTGTGCATTAAATTAGTATTATTTTCACTAGCAGCTTGGCTATAGACATCAATTATAGACACACTAATCCATTTTCGATGGAACACCCCATCCATACTTTCATCTACTATAAGGCAAGAAGCAGAGCTTTCGCTCTCCGGCTAAGGGAGTGGGCACACCCGTGTAGTAGGGACTCAAGAATCCGCCAGGTGAGCCCCTGTGCACAGTGCACACAGCAGGGAAGTATTTTGGTGCAGCTTTGCCTCACAGACACTGTTATAAAATTCCCCTCTTAGGGGGTGACATTTTATCTGTTATCTTTAGGTTATCACCCAGAAATGCAGTCATGAGACAGGCCTATCCAGCCAATCCAGCCAAAGAAATGGAAGCAATCAGAGGATCCTCTCACCTGTTCCTAGACCATAACATGATAATACTTATGATTGGGTCATTAAGACAAATTGGTTTACTCTATACTAGTATATTGGGTGATCATGTTAAGAGGGTCTGTCAATCATGTCCCAGCCTGGCCAGTACTTCAAATGCCCTCCAAACCCCTTACATAACTACCTCCCACATACCCCACTCACCTGGGAGACCCTAGCTGTCACCACCCCCCCCCCCCCATAGGTTCACTGGGCCTCCAAAGCTGGATACCCCTCATATAGGAAATGTACTAGGGGAACTGGGTGGATTTTATTTACACATATTTGAAGATTATCTGGGTTCTATGATAGATAAAAAGAAAATTCCAAAATATTTAGATTACATCTCTCACGTTCTACATCATAGAAGAAATAGAATTGATTATTTAATATTTCTCATTTTTTTCTGGAGTCCCTACGTGTAGGCTATAGGCCTACAAAATAAATTGTACCCCCATCCCAATGAATCTTATCCCCCTAAACTTTCCCAGTATGTATCACCAGCAATAAAGCAGTAAAAATGACCTACCACTGTCTGGAGGATACACTTGATCCGGACATGAATATTCCCGCCTACACATAGGTGACCAGGCCAGTGAAAAGGAGTATCTAGGGTTGTTATATAAAACTGAAAATGATAAATAAGCTTGTAATGCACTGTATCCAGTTATAACTAAGGCCACTCAAAAAAATAAAATGGTTTCTCATCACTGCGCGCATCATAAAAATCAGCTTCTGAGGAAAACTCTTCTCTTTTTTTTGCTATTTTTTTTTGAAAAAATTTGATAAAAATGGACAAATATTGGGATATTTGGTATCAAATTAAAGCTAATACTGTAGGATAGAAATAACTTACATTTTCCCTTCTTTTAAAGATCATTAAATTCTTAACTTCTAAAATGTGAATTTTGGTCATGAAAAACGTATATCATCCCATACATATTTTAACACGTGAGTAAAAAAAAAAAAAAAAAGGAAAAAAAAGCCTCCCTCGTCAGATTTTTCAGACCTTGGTGATAAGAAACCACTTTTTTTTTTTGAGTGGCCTAAGTCAAAATATCAGATTTTTTTTTTTTAAACACCTAAAACAAGTGTGACTTAGATTCGGTTCTAGGAGGAATTTTCAAGGTCTGTTTTGAGTTTTTAGTAATTGATGTAAAAGAGACAAGCACCAAAATGTTTCACGCAGGTCTCCATAAAGAAATCCACTAATGCATTTTTGGGTCAATTTTTCACTAAGTTGCCATTCTGATGCCTCTGGTGGCCAAAACCAGAACTAAAAATGCAAGGCTGGTTTTACCAGATCAGGTCACATTTATATATATCAGGACTTGTACTCTCTCAGACGGGGCGTGTACACCCGTTCCGTTTACCATACTGTTCTCTGTTTAGGCACATGGGCGTGGCAGTATGATCTCTCAAGTTGCTACATCACCTGAGGCAGCCTGGAGGTGTACCAGTGGGGCAGGCTCATCTAGCAACACTATTTTATATCACGTGTTTATATAGGGGGTGGGGGCAGATCTCAGTCGGGAGGGGTGATAGGATGTCACATTAACCCTCCCATCGTTGGGTGGAGGGGGGGGGGGGGGGGGGTTGTACCTCTCGGCTGTGACGCGTCCCATTTAGTGCTTTGGTAATATAGTACCCGTATGCAACACCGCGCTACCTGCATTGCTCTAATATAACCCTTTAGCCTTTAAGGACCGCACGGGGCATACGGTAGCCCTTTAAGGACGGTAATATGTCGTTAAAATATCACATTTGTCGTCATTATAAACCAATGCAGTCCCAGCGTGTAACCCGTCGGTGCTGCATTGGTGTATCACCCCAACCCGTCGGCAGTGTCTCAGTCCTGTAGACTGTAGACAATGATATTTGAATGCAGTACTGGCGAGTTATCTACCAAAGCTGCACTCATGTATTATGACGACAAAGGGCATGGTGCATTGAGGCTTCCTGCCATCCTTAAAGGGTCAATACATGAATGGAATGCAGCCCTGGCGAGTTGACTCACCAGAGCTGCATGCATGTGTGCATCGTAACGACCAAGGACATAGCACGGGGACGCACGAAGCGCCCCTAATAAGTAAAATAGTTAACCTAGACGTCATTCTGTGTAACTTACTCCGTTCATGTAACACACAATCAGCTGTGCACGCCAAAAGTTTTGCAAATAAGCTGCTTGGGATCGTATTACGTTGGAAGAACATTATTGATGACTTAATGGTGGATTTATCATATTACAGACGTGTTCGGCAAGAAGTGTGCAGCTAATAGGCTACCACAAGGTGCCTACAGGTAAGAACAGGTGGCAGGCAACAGGGCGCAGACGCCCATCTCCCATCACAGGTAAACTTCAGCACCAAATGTCAGGTAGACCGGATCGGGTGTCCTTCAAGACAAAACCATCATCCCGCCTTGGTACGTTTTATTATGGTATACACGGACACATGTATACACGTACACTGAGTGCAATTATCACAGGACGAATCTGTAAAAGTTAGTAAATACGGATTACCGTATAATTGTGAACTAGTCAATAAAGTATATATCTCTGCATAGCCGTAACAGATGTGACTACCCGGTCTGCTACCCGGTATATCTTTACACGTACATGTCTAGCCACACATGTATTACGTAACAGATAGACTATGGTTATGAAAATGTATTAGAATTAACCACATCAGGCTGGTGGGGCCAGACAAGGGCGAAGCCCCAAAGTCGCCCTACCAGTGTGCTGTGGTTAATTGTAATACCCTTTCAAAAACATTGTCTATCTGTTTGAAACCACGGTATGCAATATAACTAAGGTCCGAATCCTTTGTCTTAGCCTTTCACCGTGTTTGAAGTGTTAGTGGTCAGAGTCAACCTACCGATATAACACAATTGTACCAGGTAATAGATCAGGCAGCACACTATAGATTAGTGGGTGGCCTATCCAACACTTCACGATTGGAAACGTATCTATAAGACTACTAAAGGTTTATTCAACAATGACAGGAGAAAAGCTGATATGTATATAGATGGTAGAATCGCAGTACTTATTTGCAGTAAGAATAATATAACATTAAGACATAGGCGATATTGACACACATACTGATACAGTACATTATTTTTGTATTTATACTGATGGCTAACTTGCTCCTACACTCTACAGTTAGATTGATCTGATGTGATTATATGTGTAATAATAATGATTGAAGGTGTGTGTAATTGACTAACGATAATTATGACAATAGGCCTATATATAGACATGTAAATGGTCAATAGAATGGCGGGATGGGGGCAGTGATCCTTCTGCCTTACTCAGCACCCAAAACTAGTGTGATCAATTCAGACATCGGATGAAAATTTGATATTGGATTTAATATCAGAAAGTGTTATTCTTTAGTTTTAAAGTCCACATACCACGTGGTTTAAGGTTGCTACAGTGTGCTAACAGTGTCCCACCCAGCGCCGCAGTGCCTTCCACCCAACCCCATACATCTCATACAAGTTGTTGCTAGCAGCAAAGGGATTACAAATGGTACTTTTTTTAATAGCATCTAAAAGTTATGTCCGCTTATGCTTTTAAGTCCTAAGGGGGGAACACAGTATTCTATCTCAATACACCACATCGGAGGCCCCGGGCTAAAGCCCTATATCTTTGTAGTGTATCTGCTCTTGAAGGTCGAGGCCAAAAACACACCTTCATGTTGATTACTGTAATTAAGCACGGTAAATGCATCAAAGTGCCTGTTATCGTTTGTCAACTCAACAGCCGCCCCACAGGCTGGGACAGAGACGGCTGATGCTGCGGTCCAGGCTGCTGGGAGGGCAGTGAAGCTCAAGGAACACCCCGGGCGTTCAAACTGTTGGTTCCCAGTTGAGCTTTCCACCGGCGTGGTGCACGAGGATCTGGCGTTGGGGGTTTCCACTTGGTAGACACTTTGCCGTCTAGCAAAACTAGGCATCTCCACAAAGTTAGGGCTCCTGAAGGCATAGATAATAGGATTGACAATACAACTCGCCCAGAAGAGCCACATACCCACGGTGTCGGTAATTAGAGTTAATGGATTGCCCATAATCACAGAATAAAGGCCCATCATTATGTAAGGTCCTCTTGTTGCCAGGTGGAGGCATACCATAATGATGGCTGACTTGGCTGTCCGCATCTCCCCGCTGAACCACAGCTGGGTAGCATTACTGGACGCTGGCCTCACGTTGGTTCCATTCCCCCTGATGATCCTTACCAGGCGGACGCAGCACAATGACATGAGGCCCACCGGAAACACAAAGCAGACGACAATTATCACAATTCGGTAGGCGTTAAGCTTCAGCGTCCCTGTCGTAATACCCCTCTGCATCACCGTGTGGAAGAGGAAGGTGCAGTGAAAGAAGGTCCCTGTCTCATTGGTTTGGGTAAAGGGCCACTGGCCGTCCAGCAGGCTCTGCAACGGTACGGCCAGTAGAAACCCTACACCCCAGGAGCAGACGATCAGCAACAATGCCATCTTTCTGGAGGTGCCAGTGGCTCTGGGCACAGACGCTAGTATCTTGTAGCGGTCTACAGCCACACACGTCACCATCAGTGTGGAGACAATAGCCAGGGCCGTTTGTACGACGCCAGACAGCACACAGGGCACATCCCCGAGCACCCAGCCACCGTACAAGACGGAGACGAGCGTTGGTGGTAGGCACAAGACACTGACAAGAAGGTCACTGATGGCCAGGGATGCTATGAAGGAGTTGGTGTAGCTGGTCCAACGTAAGTGCCGCATCAGGACATAGAGCACCAGACTATTGCCTATTACTGATAACAAGAACATGGTGCTGAGATAGAGAGTGGAGACCACCACAGCCGCTATGTGTACACCCTCCCCTGCTGCTGCCCATGGTCTGACTGAACTGCCGGCATGGACGACAGTCGCTGCTAAGCCCTGGGTGAATGGTGTCGGCACAGGTCCTTCCGACATACCCTCCGGCGCACCCCAGTCTCATTGGGTGGTGTTATTCGCGAGTGGACAGGGCATGTCTATCATTTGTCATGTAGAAACATATCCATGTCTGAAATAGATAAGTGTTAGCAATGGTGATAATGGTGATGGTAGTTATGGAGGAGAACGTGTTATGGATAATACCCCGGCAGTAGTTTAAAGTAGAATAACAATGCTCCCAACATTCAAATGAATATATAGAAACTGCTAATGTTGGTCGCATCATATACTTTCTGGTCATAGTGAAGTGTTTTTATATTTGTTTATTTTAGACTTCAATTTAGCACATTAGTCACATACACTAAGGGTACTATGGAATTGGTGAAAGTGGGCAATGGTTTACAGTATAAAAATACGTATTATGGGTTCACTATCAATAGCGTGAGTACCCATGGTGATTATTGGGGTTGAGTGTCCCAAACGGTTCATCAACCGTTTTAAAATCACTGGCAAAGCCAGTGACAGGCACAAATCGCTGTGAAGGCTGCGGTGAAATAAAGGGGTAGGTACGCAGTAAATAAAAAACGTTATACAACGTTATGTAACGTTTCTCTATGGCTCCTTCCCAGTGGGCAGAAAATTCTGTTCAATGTTGAATCAACGTTGAATCAACATTGAATCAATGTTGACAACCATTCATCAATGTTGATTCAATGTTCTGTGCCCAGTGGGTTATCATGGCAAAACGTCATGTAACGTTAAAAACGTTATTTTGACGTACAATAACGTATTCTTGTTAGCTGGGCACGGGTCTGAGTAAATAGGACATGTCAATATACTACTCACGGCCACGCGCCCATGTTGCTGCCATTTCCATATACTACTCACATGCTATAGTTTTATGTTTTAATACAGAACATGCTCTCGGTCCATTTGGTGGCGCCATAAGCCTCAAGCAATAATCTCCATGCGCGGGGATGAGGGTCAATTTGTAAGTTGTAAGTTGCACAATAAAACCGGCAACCTCTGGGCGTTAGCACAGCCGCCGTTTACCGTACCGTCGCGTTTAAGCGCCGGGTATTGAATAAGCGCCGGTCTTGTATAAGCGCCGGGGGTATGAGGGTCTTGAAATTACTCTTAAGCACTAAAACTGGATCTTGAATAAGCGCCTGTCTTGTATAAGCGCCGGGGGTAAAGACCCCTCCAAAGTTATAAGCGCCGGGGCGCTTAAACACGACAGTACGGTATACGTTATAGTCGCATACTAATACTTTATTACTAAGCAACGAGCTTATGTAGAATCCTTGTATTAAGGGCCCATTAAAGGGACATAACAATAAGTGTACACCTATACATGTACTAAATACATATACATGAATGAGCGTGATGATACAGGTTTGAATGGTACATGTGTAACACTTACCCTTGTCGTGCTGACATCCTGAATCATGAAGAAGGTAGGATGAGAGTCGGCTGTGCTGGTTAGAACACTATTGTCGACTAACCGCTCTACAACGTGTGACTGTACGGATCCTCCCTCACCCGCAGACTGACTACTGACTGCTACATCAAGTCAACACACGTAGTTGAGTAGGAAGGAGGGGTTCCCATGCACCCAAACGGTACTTCTTTTTTGTAGTACTTTATATGTCTATATCAAACGAATTTTGATGTTCCCAGCCTTAAACATTTTCCCATCAGGTATTTCTGATGGAAATTTTGAGATCAAGAGGAAAATCACATTTTCCTCAATAATTGCCAAACCGTTGAAGCTACATTTCTGATTTCTGACCTGGGGACTCATATACCAGGTATGAGCCTTCTTTCCACAGATTCAAAGAAAATGACCTTGACTAAGGTCAGGGTCATTAAATTTGACCTTAAATGTAGAAAAATCACAAAATTAGGCCACACTATGTTAGAACTCCTTTAAAGATTAAGAAGCAAAAGAAAATTGTGCATGTTAGGATTTATGACCTTAGAACACATCAGTATCATACTACTTATTTGATAGGATGTGAAAGTAAAATACCTGTTGCCATGATAACCAGGTGTTTCCAAATCTTACCTGACTTTACCAATTAGCCTTAGTGATTTTGGGTTATGGCATGGCAGCACTGCATTTTATACGAAGTATAGATGTTCATATAATTATTTGGTATGAAGGAAAAGGTCATATGCATATGACCTTGAGGTCAAGTTCAAGGTCACTAATTTGACCTTGAAATGTCGGAAAAAAATCACCAAATTAGGTCTACAGCATTTGACCATATTTCTACGCCTCTCAAGAAGCCAAAAAAGGTAATCATATGCATCTTATGAGCTATGTACTTTAAAAAACATCAATGGCATACAGCTTAGTTGATAAAGAGTGGAATTAGGGAGTGTTCATTTATGAATTATAGGGGGTGGTGCGATTTCGTGCGGAGGGGCGAAATTTGTTTACGCGCCCCCCCCCCCCCTTTAGAGTGCGTTGATAGTTTCATGCCCCCCTCACCGAAGGCGCCGAAAATTCTTCGCCCCCCCCCCTTTGAACTATAGTAACGCGCAGGCTTTTTTGCTTAAAAGGGGCTGAATTTTTACGCGTCCCCCTCAAGAGGGGTCGGAATTTTTACGGCCCCCCCTCTCAGGAGGGGTCGGAAATATTTAGCCCCCCCCCCGTAACTAATAAATGAACACTCCCTTAAATGGTCGGTTGCCAAGGTAAGCATCCAATTCCTTGGTTTAAAACATGTACCGTTCGGGTGCATGGGAACCCCTCCCGCCTTCCTACTAGACTAAAACGGCCTCCAACCACGACCCCACCCAACCTAGACCTCAGGTGGTCTGCATGGCAGAGCAGGTGCCATGTGCGTCTTTTGTGACTGGCTGCAGGTGGTGGGCGGGGCATGCAGGAGGAGCACTGGTGGAACCCATCCCTCGCCATGCACACTCAGGTGTGCAGTTCCACTTGTTGTGGGGACGCAATCGCACACTGTCACACATGTGTGCGATGTGTTTTGTAGACGCTGTAGGGGGGCATGCCTGGGGATGCTGGATAGTGTTATATAAATGTACTGAAATAACTTCCGTATACGTGTAATGATAATTTATATAAATGTACTGAAATAACCTCCGATTACATGTAATAATAAGGCTGTTTTCTCCCACTACCAGGTAGCAGCTAGGCCTATGCATTTTTGTCGGTATGAGAAAGTATAAATATACTATCTCGTTTATTTATACTGCATATAAAAAGAGCTTATACAGCTCGATGAGTATTTCCATACAGTCAACTGATAACAGATTACATAATTTTCACATGTTATAAAAAATGTATAATATGAATGTTATACGACGCAACATATGATTACATATACTTATACATGTAATAACCAGTTATTGTATTAAAAGCGCACTGAACCCAGGACCTAACCCTGCCAAGTTTTGTACGCAAATGACGTCGTGGGTTCAGTGCGCCTTTAACATCATATCAAAATGAATATAAATGCTATTAACATAATTTATAATCTACTAGTCCTCATTATCGCTTCTCAATCTCAAGACATGTAGGGTTGGATATGTGGGGCAGGCACCCCGTGTACCGGTAGATTCTCTGCCAATAAGATACCTTTTGTAATTATGTACAACTTATATATGTATTAGTCATTTAGTAGCTACCTTGCTCTAGCCTTGAATATATCACAGTTGGATTGGTCTAGTATTGAAATTACATATAATAATGATAAAGGTTGAGATCACACCAAAACAAATTAATGCAGTAACTAACCTAGATAGGGATACAGATAAAGGGGGTTTTGGGGAGGGGCGACTAGAGATTATAACATGAACATAACATGAACATTGGGCCATGATTGGGCCAGTCGAACATTACCGACATTGGTGCAGCGTCTCCTGGCTAGCTGGGTTGTCCCTCTTACTACCAGTAATCGTAATATTACCCCCACGACACAAGTGGCCAAAAAGTCAAATGCAGGCTTATCTACATCATGTATCATGTCGGAGGTTGTACCCTAGTAGCAAACACACTGTGGCCCCGGACGGGGCCAGACTGTGTTTGCAAGTCTGGCCCGGAGTGGGCTAACCGATGGGCTCCCGTCGGTTTAGGGCACTGGGCTTTGGTCTGGCCCCGTGCGGGCTTCCCATGTTGGGGGCAGATCGGGTTTTGGACGGGAAGCCCGCTTTGGGCTCAGATCAGCTTTTGGACGGGCTTCCCACTTTGGGCTCAGATTGGTTTTTTGGACGGGCTGAAAGTGGGTTCAGATCGGGTTTTGGATGGGTTGAAAGCGGGCTCAGATCGGTTTTTGGACGGGTTGAAAGCGGGCTCAGATCGGATAATAATGGGTTTTTAGAATCTATTCAATCATTCTCCAATGATTTCTTGTATTTGTTGAACCAGATATCCTAGGTCCTTCTAATCAACCCAAGGCATAATCATACTCTTCCTACCTAATAATGGAAGTATCAAGCAGGCCTATTATCATCAGGTTTGAGCCACATGCAGCATAGACAAGTGTCTATGGTGCACACTGGCCTTCAAAGCCATAGTTCATACCTACATGGGGCACATGAGTCTTATATTAAGCAGGTTGTAATGCCACAGAAATAGTGTTTACACTGGATAGCTGCTTAGAGAACCTCCTTTTCATAATTCAAATATATAGTCTATCTTATTTCCAAACTGTGAGAACATCTATTTATTGTTTCCTATTCTACATCACTTTAACATTCCATTGTATTATTATGTAATGTCAATTTCATCTGGTTTTGTTGGAAAACTCTAGATATTGTATGGTAGTGACATCTGGTGTCAATCATCAGAACTACTAGTCCAGTTGCCCTGTCCAAACCCAACCTCAGCCCTCATCGGCCCGGAGTGGGCTAACCGATGGGCGCCCATTGGTTTAGGGCACTGGGTTTTGGTGTGGCCCCAAGTGGGCTGCCCGAATTGGTCTCAGAACGGGTTTTGGAAGGGTTTCCTGTCATCTGGCCAACATGAACCCAAAGCGGGTAGCCCTCTTTGAAACTGATCTGAGCCCAAATCGGGCAGCCCGCTTTGAAACTGATCTGAGCCCAAAATGGGCAGCCCGATCGGGGCCACACTTCAGCCCAGCCATCTGCCCAACATGAAACCCAGCTCAGTTTTGCCCGACTTCAAACAGCAAATCCGAGCTAAAACCAAATTGGCCCCGTGCGGGCTTGCTACTAGGGTAGTAGCGGATAGCTCACCTGTGAATAGCTCGTGCACCTGACTGAGTAGTTCTCAGGTGCAAAATTGAGTGGCGGCTCCAAAGGATAAGGCAGTGATTAATTACATACGGTACACAGGTGATGGTCACATAGAAACTGTGGTTATCAATTGGTCTAGATATGCACATTCAAATGAATATAGAAGTTATTAAAAATTATTGTACGTGTATAAAGAGTCTCTACTCTTAAATAAGCACATGGCATGGGAAGGTTGCCAAAATTGGACTGGCTCGTAAATTGGACCAGCCCTGTGTCCCTTAGTTACACTGATTGGAACAGAATTTCAGTTATGCCACATTTTGGGCAATTTCAAGTAAATTCTTCACAATTAAATTACATTTTTGTGGTGAGGCCAGTAAAGTTTTTAAGGGAATTGATTATGGGACCTCTTGATGTTATTTTTCTAGTTGTTTACTTAAGCCTTCCCTGTTGCTATGAAACCGTTTTTGGAACAAAATCCATTCTAATAGGTAAATATAACATTTTATTTTTGGATGAAAAAAATAAATTAAATTCACTGGTTGGTTATATAAGAGAGCAAGTCGATGATAAACATAACAAGGTGCCTAAATTGTACCACATATTTTCTATGGAAGCTGGCAGCTCAGGTCCAATTTAGGAACCGGTTCCAAAATTGGACCAGCAAAAATAAAATATTGACTTATTGCTTAACACAGACGTACTACGGATAATATGTAGGTAAATGGAAAGATATTATACAGAACTACACACCTGAACATATACCTGAAAGAAAATGATTTAGGCTTGAGAATATGGGCGAAAATCTAAATGAATCAAGCATTGGTCCAATTTTGGATACCGGGTGGTCCAATTTATGCGTCCCATATCCAAAATTGGACTGCTTGCATTCTTTTTTCCTTTCATTCTGGTAGCTAGAATAATTCGAATCTCAAACATTTTTTCTCACTATTAGAAGGCCTTTGACTAGACTTACCCTGCTAGCGGTGCAGTTAAACCAAAGGTTTGTTCATTTCGTGATAAAAGCATGGAATTTCTACCACAGAATCTACATATCTCGGGGAGCATTATAAGAGATAGAAGTACCTTGAGCTCCTTCTGGAACCAAGATGGCCGCCATCTGAACATAACGTACCTGGGAAAGGACAATCGGACACTTCTTATTGGATTATGATACATCAATGTATAGATTTGAGAGGGTGGGAAAATCCAAAAAGAGGCTGAAAAATATTTTGGTAAACATCTGTCAACAAAATAGTTCCCATAGCAACCAGCATAGCTACCGAACATATCAAAAACTGTGAATTTAGCAATTCTTATAGGATTTTTTTGTGAAACATTATCATACAAAGGTTTCCGGGATGTGATGTGACAAGGGATGTAGCTCAGTGGTAGAGCAATTGCTTGGCAGGTGAAAGGCCCCAGGTTAGAGTCCAGGTGTCTCCAAAAACATCATTTTCAGAGAAACTGTGTCCCTCACACCAGCGGAGACACCAAGCACTCTCAGAGTAATGTAGGCTAGACGGCAGGGGAAAAAAGATTTTGGTAAATATCTATCAACAAAATGGTTCCCATAGCAACCAGCAAGCCTACTGAAGTTACCAAGAGCTGAGCAGTATTTGCTGTCCGAGAGAGGCCAAAAGGTTTGAGGGTCCCATCTTACCCAAAAAATCATGCTGAATCCAAAAATCATTTTCTTACTGGTCGCAGCCGGGCGCAAATGCCCAAAAAATGACGTTTTTTGAAAAAAAAGTTTTAAAAAACCTAAAAAATCAAATGAAAATAATACAAAGTTGAAATCATGATATATTGACTCAATAACCACTCAAAGCAACTAAATTCTTAATACCTAACATGAGAAAACATTGAAAATGGGGTCAATTGACCTTGACCTACTTTTAAGGTCAAAGGTCACGAAAATGGCTTTTGCCATACCTCTGTTCCTATACGCAATATTTGTTTGATTTAAAGTCATAAATAGGAGCTCATGAGTAGGACAAATCAGAATATTTTATATTATGCATGTGGGATAAGGTCTTACATGCATAAAAAATGCATTTGTGATCTATATTATGAATGATCACCAAGCATGTCATAGGCCGATCCTAGGTTCTATGTTAAGTATCGACTAGTCATTCTGATTCATTGGAGATTGTGAAATTTATAGTATCATTGTCCAGAATTGAGTGTACCATGCTCTTATTGGGATAATCCTCCAAAGGGGGAATTCCCATATTGTAGTTTCAATCTAGAAAGGGAAATTTCCTGGTGAAAATCAGAGTTACTCATGAGTGGCTCAACGTAGATGCCTCACAGGACCTTATGAATAATTACAGTAGAGGCTCCAAAAAGAAGTGTACAGGTATGTGCTGAAAACAACACCAAATCTTCAAGGTAGAAAAAAGAGATGCACTGTCGATGATGTCACAGAGTTTTGCCAACCTAGGACACTTGATTACAGAGTCCAGAGCTCCACAGAGACTGTCCTGGCTTGTAGCTCTCAGTAGACTCTTGTTAGGATAGTATTTTCATAGAAGCTCTTCACCCTCTTCTGTCCACTGCACTATGTTTATAACAAATCTGAAGCTTCCTCATACAACATGACTCTCTGCTAGATACCTTCACAAGAGGTATTGCAAACATTTAAGAAGTCAACATTATCCATTCTTTCATGAAGTCATGAAAACACATGAGCACTATACTGCAGAAACATAACTGGGTGGCTATGGAGGCCCTGCTTGATTTTGGATAACACATTGACAATTGTTGAGCTGTAGCTCCTGTTCAGCAGAGCATTTCATACAAATTACCTAGACCTCTTTATATGTTGCCTTAGACAGATGAATTATCTATTCTTTGCAGCATATTACCACAATTACGCATGATGGATAGTGAGATATCACCTTAATCTGCCGAATGTTCAATAAACACATCCTGGAGTTGGGGGGCTGTCAATGAGGTGGCCAAAGAGACCATTCACAAGAAGCACTGATGGCCTGGCTTGAGGCAGACCATTAGTTCAGATGCAACATCCAGGTATGACTGCATAGACCCAGTTTGTAAATTCACAAAAGTGATGGATAGTGCAAGGCCAGGAGGAGTTCCCTTGTTGGACACCTCCTGTCAAAAGCAGCCTGATCACCAGGAGAACTATGTTGATACCAGAACGGGTCCAGGAGAAATCAACAAAGGAGTTATCACCACAATGAAGATCTTAATAATATCATTCAAGGCGTTGAAACTAGATTGAACCCATTTGCAGAGGAATCACAGGAAAACATACTTCAGTAGCAAAAGGATGTGCAGAACATGTTATAGAGGATCTCTTGAACTGGCAAAACAGAGGACACGCCTGGTGTGAGCAGATAGTTTCATTTTGGATTAAAGTTAGTTTGAAAAACCTATCCCTTGACGAAAAACACCAACTTTGCAATTTTAAGATGTTGCTATTGTAAAGACCATAGGGGGTAAAAACAACTGCCACCCTACCATTCTTCCTGTCACAGTTTGAAGACCCTTTATTAGCATCCATAGTGGTTTTATAATTTGACAGCCCCTATTATCTCATCATGACAGAAGATGACCTCTTTTCAACAAAAGGTAAAAACTATGATTGTCATGATAGTCATTGTGTCATCTGACCATCCCCCTTCTTAAGGTGGCCGGCAGGTATAGGGTTAAAGTAACTACAATCTCACCATATGCCGAGAACATGGCCTTAAGGGTAGGGTAGATTCACCATAAGTCGACCCTTCCCGTCACAGTTTTTCGTGACCACTAGCAGATGCTTCATTATGTCCAGTCAACCCATGAGTGGATGATACATGTTTTACTAGACATTGGGAGATGATCCATCCGTTTCAAATGATCAAGTTTGATAATTTTATAAATCAATATTATACATAGATTATTGCCCTTATATTTGGAAATCTCAGATGGTCTGTTTTCACTCAATGTCGACCAAAATTGACCTAAAGTCGACCACTCTTATCTCAATCAAAACAGTGTGAATCATTTTAAATTCATATATAAATGAATTGGAATTACTCAAAAGCATAGTGTTAGAACTATGCAGGTTCATTATTTTCCAATTACGAGTGTATTTTCTTGAATTTTGGAGCCTTTGAAAAGTAGGCATATAGGTAGCTTTCCTTGTAGATTGACACTTGTAATAGGATTACTGCTAACACCTTGTAGACTAAGGTCGTCTTATGGTGAAATAGTGGTCAGTTCATGGTGAAATTAGTAGGTGCCACCTTATGAGCCCTACCATTTGGGAACGTTGATGTTATGTTATAAGAAAAAGTGGTTCATGTTCAAAACATGTGTACCCATTCATTTAGCATCACAATTAGCACATAAGCAGACTGGGGAGCATCATAAACTAGCACAGAAGTTGAACATTTATGAAGAATTTTCATTTTGTGTGTAGTCAAAACAGGTCATACACCCTCACTTCTGCAATATGTATTCATATGAATATAATTATATTGGTGAAAAATATGGATTCTATGTAGACCAGTAACACTTCAACTCTTAATTTAGATATAAAGGTCTGAGAGGGGGGAGATAACAATTATGTTATAATACAATAATTATTATAGTATGGGCACTCGGGCCCTGAGATGATTAGATCTACATTAGATGATTTACCGGTACTCTAGATTAATATAGTATAATTAATAGCTACTACCGGTAAGTTGAGAGAATATAATTAATATATATAAATATGATAATAAAACACGAGACATTAGTGTGGTGGAAATATATAGCACTAAACTCAGCCCTATAACTTTATTATCACAGCAATAACAATTACACTGAGTCAAAAATGCAGTCACACTCATTTTTTATACGTGACATATACCGAGGCTCACCAGGCCTATATGAAATAACACATGCATGAAAAAGGGGAAATAACCCCTGCATCGCAATAACACAAGACCATTACCGCCTAACCAGGTCTAAACAGACACAGAAAGCTAACAATACATAAGTATCATACAATAATGAATATCACAGATGAGAATAAATATCACATCAGAATAAATATCCCAGTAACAATTAAAAATTTGAAATATTTGGAGACTCGGGTGACGACCCTGCTGGAGGAACTTGCTGTGGTCAACTGATGACCGTTACTCCAGGGTGGGTTATTATAGTGCACCGTCATCAAAAGGAATGTTGCTAGGCGACATGACCGCATGACGTCACGGTGGCGCTGATGTCATGCGGCGGGTCGGGGAACTACTCCCAGGGCGCCGCTGGCGCCTCCTAGAGGGGACGGCGAGCAACTCCCGCCTGGGAAACCGCTCCTCTCCTCCTGGGTTTTATACGTGCATAGTGCTATGCTGGGTATCATTTGTACCCCCATATAGCATAGGATAGAGGCAGTATGGTGCTGTAGGTGGTCGACTTATGGTAAGTGGTCGGAAATAGGTGAGCTTACCCTATATAGTTTTAGAAAATACAAAAGTTTGAGTCACATGTAATAGGATTATATAGTGTTCTGTCACAAATATCCACAGAATGACTTTGTAAAGTAACTACATATTTGTAATTCTCCCTCAAGATATTATTTATGATCTTATCTAGGTAGAAATAGTGTTTTTGACATGTGGTTTCGGGCAAATTTGTAGAGTTTTTGGCATTTCAAAAAAAGAGGCAATGTGATTTGGTCACAGGTTTGCAATATCATACAGCTTTCAAGGTCCATAATATCATCCAGCTCTGTGGCCACCCTGTCTAAGGCGTAGGGCATGATGACTGTGATGTGAGGGTTGGTTGTTCTGTCCCCACCCATACCACTTTGAAACAATTTTATGACTTCGTTTGTGGCTGGAATGATACCCGGCTTTCAATGTGCAATGGACATCAGAATCAGTGGCTCCTTTGTGTAATGTGCTAGTCGTGTGATTAGATGATTGGTGGTTAGAGTCTCAGCAAGGACATATTGCAACAATTTTATGGAGTTGGTAAACCTTAGATACCTTAAAACCTCGGGTAAAAGCCTAACTCGTGTATAAGCCACACCCTGACTTTGTGCCGATCCTATAAGCCGCACCAGCGATCTGATTATGGTGACTTTAATACTGTACCATAGTAGCAAAACCCCTCGTATAAGCTGCACCCCGACTCTGTGCCGACCCTATAAGCCGCACCAGCGATCTGATTCGCGTACTAGCCGCGGCTTATACGCGAGGTTTTACGGTACATACATATGTGCAGAAACCTTTGCAGAGGACATGTTTGCAATGGCCGCCAGCCACCTTAATGGGATTTGAAAACCAGCACTCTCAAGACTTAGGCTGCAGTGGCTATCCAATTGTTGGTAGAGTTTCCCCCCCTCCAACCTGGGTAAAGGTAACAACAAAAGACAAGAAAATCAAAGAGAAGCAGGGAACGAGGGATTTGTTTGGGCATCAGCTATATTTGGCAGCATCAAATGGACTTGAACCTGCAACTGTCTTCAGATTTCCTCTTGCAACCTCACTATCCATGACACATATTGGTGGCAGCATAAACAAAACTGACGAATCAAAGTTGATGAGAAAATAAGAGCAGAAAGTTGATAAGGAGAAACTAGATCATAATTATTTATATATGCTTGCCAAGGTGCCTAGTATATGCCCTAAAGAACCTGACAGTGATCTTGTAATATATGAATCATATGTGTATCCCCCTCCCCCCTCAATCAAAGACCTTGAAAGGGATTCCCATCACACCAACTAATTTATAAATTAATACTGGACATCATGCAATAACAGGCCCATACCAGAAAATGCTATAAAATTGGCCCTCCAAACTGTCACCTTCAAGGAGTCACTCCTTTATTTCCTTGCCAACAAATGGGAGAATCCTATATAAATGACTTGGTGAAAGGAAAAGTGTTCACGTTAAGACATGAGGAGCCAGACACACAGATGGGGTAGCACCTCAATCACACAACCTCAATCTATCACTGTGCATCAATTGGCACAATTGTGGAAGTAATGTGGATCCTGGAAGGCGGGAGAACTTCAAAGGAACGCCGCTCCACCACTCACCCCACCTGGGGGGCGTTTTATAAGGACTGCACCGGTCAAGCCCCGGTCTCTTTGCCGCTACCCGAGCTGGAAGGCACATCTCAGTTTATAAATTTTAATTTATCACCCACACATGGTGATTAGAGTAAGGAAAGTGTGGTACTTTAGAGTAGGTTAAAATGCCGAAGGCACCAGCCCCCACGGGGCCTATCAAGAAGTCAGCTAGACAAGCAGCCAAGAAGGCTGGAAAACCCAGCAACAAGACAGCAACATCGCCGGCGAAAAGGCCCGACTTACAGGGTCAAGTCGACACCTTGGGAAAGCGCCTCGGCACACTGGAGGGTCAGGTTGGTGGTATTAATGCTGACACCACCTCTATCCTCAACACCCTTAAGAAAATGAACACGACAAACCCTACGTTGGATCAGCCCGCAGATCTCCCCACGCCTGAAGTAGTAGTAGTGGACGACCGACCACGTGGCGACGCACAGGCGGCGCCAGGCAAGGCGCCAACCGCTGCTACATTTAATGTCAACAACCGCGCTGTCCCGTACACCATTCCAGCTTCAAACATGGCAGCTCAAGGTGCGTACAAGCAAAGGGATAACATCTTTGATCTATTCCAAGGCACAGTTCCCGCCAGCGCCACAGCCCAACAACATGACCTCCCTATGTCCTTCGAGGAAGCCAATGACCCAATACTAGGGCAAAAGGTACAGGTTCTTCTCAACAGCGCCCACCAGCTATCAGCCCTGAAAGGTAGGCCTACTCACCCTCACCACTATATAAAAAGGGGTCCTAACCAGATAAAAACAAGCCTTAACATGTTATCAGAGATGGAGTATATCTTTGGTCTATACCGCTTCATAAATGACCCCCGCACCCCCGCAAGTCACAAGCCTAGCATGATCAAACACCTGTTTCAAGTGGTGGAGGATGGTGCTCAATACCGCTGGGAACAAGTAAGGGAATGGTCAGAGGATCTTATGACTAGAATAGCGGAAGACACCATCCAGTGGGCAGAAGTACATGAAATCAGATCTCTCAGGGACAATACTTCTAAGTAACGACAGGGCAGGCTCCATTATCCTCCTGCGACCTCAGCAGCAGGCTCTGCCGCCACAGCATCAAGGTCCCAGGCCGCTAGGCCTACATCCTCACAGGCTCAAAGTGGACAGCGCTCTCAACAACCTCCACAGCAGCCCCCCAACCCGGAGAGGCGACAGCCTAGGTCTAGGCCCGCTACCAACAGGTCTGACGTCCCCTGCCCAGCATTCAATTCTGCAGTAGGTTGCATGAAGCAGGACGGCCACGTTGAAGCAGGTAAACAACAAGGGCATCATTGCTCCTGGTGTCGCAACCATCTTAGTAAGATCCACTATCACGCTGAGGTGGTATGTAGGATAAAGGAGGATCCCTACACATACTCCTACCCACCTACATTTCAGGCCTAGGCCGGTAACGCCCGGCCTACATGACAATATGCTACCGGTACTCGACTCAGACACGCCCATGGACTATAGTACCTGCCTGCCCCAGATACCTCAAGCCTACCAGTTAGGTGCATATCGCAACCATACCGTGGAGGATCCCCCTGCTTGGTCCGCTACCACTAAGACAGAGCATATGTCCCCACAAACATATGCCCCCATCAAGCTGTCTTTCTGGCCCTCCATAGTCCCTGCTCAGTGGGGTGATAGCATTAAGTATGCTCTCCTCTACAATGCCACCAAACAGACGTGCCTACCAAATAGGCTGGGAGCCAGACTTGCAGTCCCCTCAGGCCTAAACTTGGATATGTGGCAAAGTGCATTGACCTCCTACCATGATACTAACCTATGTGACTACTTAAGGTATGGGTGGCCAACAGGATACACGGCCACAGCACCACCAGCAAGTGTGGACAAAAACCATCAATCGGCAACCAGACACCCAGAGCAAATACAGGCCTTTATAGACAAAGAACTAAGCCTGGGCGCCCTCCTAGGCCCTTTTAAAGAGGCCCCATTTCAGCCATGGTTTCACTCCTCCCCCCTTCTAACTACACCCAAGAAGGACACTACAGAGAGAAGGATAGTCTTAGACTTGTCCTTCCCAGATGGTGATAGTGTTAATAGCAGTATAGAGAAAAACGTCCTCGACGGCCTACATACTCCATACACGCTTCCGTCAGTGGAAGATCTCATCACTAAACTGACAATTGTAGGACCTGGGGCCTATCTCTGGAAGGCGGACCTAGCTAGGGCCTATCGCCAGCTGAGGTCAGACCCCAATGACATGCCACTCCTAGGCCTACATTACAATGGGGCCTACTACATAGACCTATGTCCTCCATTCGGAGCCAGGCTCTCTAGCCTAGCATGCCAGCGCACTTCAAATGCCCTAGTGTACCTCATGGCCCAGAGCCACTCCTGGTGCCTGGCATATCTGGACGACTTTGCAGGCCTAGCAGCGACCCAGGAGGAGGCTCTCAAAGACTACAACAACTTTGCAGCCATAACGAGTGTATTGGGCCTACAATTAGCCACCAAAAAGTGCCACCCGCCCTCCACCAGGATGGAATGGCTAGGGTTTACAATAGACTCAATAGACATGACCCTCACCCTTCCCTCCACCAAACTGGAAGAGATAGAGAGTGAGTGCAAGCAGTGGCTGTACAAAAAAGCAGCCACTAAAAAGGAAATACAATCTCTAGTAGGCACCTTAGTGCACATTAGCAAATGTATCCTCCCGGCTCGACGCTTCTTGGCAAGGATCCTTCAAACTCTCAGACAAACACCAGACAAAGGACATAGCTGGCTGTCAAATGAGTTCAAAGCAGACATCCTGTGGTTTGCTAACTTTGCTAGGAGAACCAATGGTCTCCACCTATTGCAACCAACCAGACACGAACTGCACATTGAGTGTGACTCTTCACTCACAGCAGGAGGAGGCAATACAGGCCAGCAATACTACCAGTTGGAGTACCCCCCACAGTTCAAAAAGCAATTCCCAGACATTGTCCATCGTGAAGCAGCTAACCTCATAGTAGCATACAAGACTCTGGTCCCACTAGATTCCGCAGGAATGCTTATTGTTGTTCACACCGACAACAAAGGAAGTCAACAGGCCCTCCAGTCTGGGAAGTCACAGGATCAGATACTGGGAGCATGCGCTCGTCAACTATGGCTCGAAGCAGCCCTGAGAGATCAACACTTCCAAGTTAGGCATAAGAAAGGCTGTGACTTGCACCTTGCGGACGCTTTGTCCAGACCCAATGACCCCGCCATGGTGCTTAAAGCTGCTAGGCTAGTAGAAAAGCGCCATCTTGTCAGAGTGAACACTGTATTACCACAACCATTCTTTGATGCCTTATAATGTCATGTATCATCTCTTTGTCACAGACACCCCCCTCGGGACCCAAGCTCTGCGGTCCTTTGAGGCGGCATCCACAGAAAGAACAGTCGGCAACAAGAGGCGCCAGGCTGAATTCTACTTGACATACGCGGTCTACTACAATGTGGAGATCCTGCACCCAACCATCGGGGACGCCTGCTCCTACGTGCAGTTTTTGGTTAATAGCCTTAAGTCCCCTCTCACCATTAAAAACTATATATGTGGAGCCCGTATATGGATCTTCGACCACGGCGGCGAGCCAGCCACCCTGGCTTCAAGGGAAGCCAGAGCCATCCATTCAGGAGCCTTCAGGCTGGTCAAGTATGTCCCATCTCCGGCTCCACCTCTCCTACCTGCTGACCTAGTTCGTCTGTCTCAACTCATATACTACCTGCCTGAAGGCCTCACCCTACGTGCAGCCCTCTGCGTAGGGTACTTTGGCTTCTTTAGGGCTTCAAACCTACTGTCACCATCGGCTACCCTGTGGGGAGGCCCACACACATTAAGACGCCATGACATCATCCCTCACCCTGACGGTCTCGTTATCATGCTGAGATCTACCAAGACCCGGTCTCTGAGTGATGACCCCTTACCTCTAGCCCTGCCTAGAATCCCTTCCTCCCCGGCATGCCCTACACGTGCCTGGGAAGAGTATGCAGCATATGTTAACCATCATCCTACAGCCCCAGCCTTCACTCTCATGAACGGTGTCCCTCTCACTGCTAAAGCCCTCATGACAGTGGTGAAGAGAGCCCTACATACCCTGAACTGTGACTACGCCCACCTAGTGTCCTCTCACTCCATCCGCAGAGGGGGTGCCCAGGCTGCCCAAGCAGCTGGTGCAGAAATGAAGGACATTCAAGCACACGGTACCTGGAAATCTCAAGGAGCCATGAGGACCTATGTGCCCACACAATGCTCAACCCGGGTCTCCCAGTCCCTGAGACACCTGTTTGCCTAAAAAGGGTCTCGCATATCCAACACAAATCACAGACAGTGATATTCAGTTATTGACTTTGTACCAAGGTTGTACCATTATCATTATTATTAGGACATTGCATAAATATTGTGTGTAACGACATAGCATTAACATTGCATTTACATTTGTATTGACATTGTATGGACATGTATCAACATATCAAAATATGTACCCACTATACGGTATCTCTGGACCACGTGTTAAACATGTATGTATGTAAAGGTAACAAGTTCATAAACTTCACAGGATAAAGGCCACATTATATTAAACTCGTCTTCAGTGTTCCTCATTGTGCATCAATTGGCACAATTGTGGAAGTAATGTGGATCCTGGAAGGCGGGAGAACTTCAAAGGAACGCCGCTCCACCACTCACCCCACCTGGGGGGCGTTTTAGGAACCACAGACTATAAAAGGACTGCACCGGTCAAGCCCCGGTCTCTTTGCCGCTACCCGAGCTGGAAGGCACATCTCAGTTTTTAAACCCACCCTCCACTCCCTCAGGGTCACATTTCACCTATATCCATAGGTTACCAATGAACTAAAAAGGGTCTCGCATATCCAACACAAATCACAGACAGTGATATTCAGTTATTGACTTTGTACCAAGGTTGTACCATTATCATTATTATTAGGACATTGCATAAATATTGTGTGTAACGACATAGCATTAACATTGCATTTACATTTGTATTGACATTGTATGGACATGTATCAACATATCAAAATATGTACCCACTATACGGTATCTCTGGACCACGTGTTAAACATGTATGTATGTAAAGGTAACAAGTTCATAAACTTCACAGGATAAAGGCCACATTATATTAAACTCGTCTTCAGTGTTCCTCATTGTACTTTGGTCCTGTTATACAGGTATGTTAATTGTCCTATTGACACACACATCTTTAGTGAGTTTGTCTGGCTGGCTAGACATGATTTGGAGGTGTTTTCAGCGCATATATATACACCTATATTTGGAGCATCTTCTGTCTCTATTCATAAGGTCCTGTAGGAGGCATCCATCTTTTGAGCAACAAATGAGTGACCCTGGTATTTTGTGCGGATTTTTCAATACCAGGAGATTTCCTTTTCTAGAATGTATCAGAATAACTATTAGATATATGTTACACAAGACCTACTGATTGATTCATATCTGGACACATATTTGGTATTAGGATTGGCCTATGACATGCTTGGTGATCATTCATAATATAGATCACAGATGTATTTTTTGTTGCATGTGAGACCTTATCCCACATGCATATATATAACATAAAATATTCTGATTTGCCCTACTCATGAGCTCCTAGTTATGACTTTGTAAGATTTGTAAGATTGTAAGATTGTAAGATTTTTTATTCAAACTAAGTCACGGTTTTCACTGCGATTTTCAAAAGTTGAAAACCTGGTTTGATTACGTCTTCATTGGAGATGTTCTGAAAAATGGCAGCTTTTTTTTCTTGATTGTTTCCATTTTGTGTGGATTTTCTAGCCTGTCCTTAACAAACTACTTAATCATAATGTCTCTAATGTCAAGAACCAGGTCTTTGCTTTCTTGCATGAATAGATTAGCAATACCTTGCATTGCCTGTGTTAATTCTTTAAAATCCCTGTGCAATGCATTTTGAGCAGATAGCTTATCATGCTGTGCATGAGCTTCACCTACTGGCAGGCTTAATTGCAGCTGCTGAAATTCTGCTACCATCCAGTTTCTCAGAGCTGCAGGACTATCTGTCAGTCTGACTGCACCACAGAAACTCTTGACGAATGCATTCTTCTTCTCATGACACCGATCCAGTGCCATTGAAGATAATCTGCTTTGTGTCTTGTTGACAGCATATTTGCCAGACTGAAAGTCAGCCCCAATATCAGGGTGCTTCTTATGAAGAGCAGCCATATCACAAATATGAATGGACACCCATCTTCAATAGTGTATGTGGTCCAAAGCAAACATCTAAGGAATAATTTTCACTTGTGACTCTTTGTGCACATAAGACATAGCATTTAAAACACTTTTTCACTTTGCATATGACAGTCTGCTTGCCATGGAAACACTCTCCATAAAGGTTCAGGGAAATGACCAAAATGATACAGAAAATTGCACATAGAATCTGAAACAATTGTTGATTTTGGATTTTTCAGTATGGTTGTCATGTAAAGTGTTTTCCTATAAAATCATTATATGAATAAAGTCGCTTGTGGAGGTGATCCGTCAACTTGACATAATCAAAAGGATTCTACTCTCCTGGTAATTTAATCACTCATCAAATAAAAATTGCCAACAAAGTGACTTTTTTATTTTTCTTCCCGGGCGAATATAATGGTTGCTAGGAAAACATTTTTCCAATGATTAATGATGGAATTTGGACCTTAACCACCTCCACATCCTGGTATAATGGTGTTATACCAAACAGTCAAATAAGAATTGCTAAATAAATGTTTTTCAATATCTTCAGTAGCTATGCTGATTGCTATGGGAACAATTTTTTTTATGTTTTTGGAGACACCGGACCAAGCGATTGCTCCACCACTGAGCTACACCCCCTGTCACATCACATCCCTGAAACTCTGGTATGATAGTATTTCAGAAAACAATCCAATAAGAAATGAATGGTATATGTGATTGATATCACATGTGAACCAGGGCATTTTTTTTTATTGATAAACCTACCCAAAGTCCCCCCCCCCCCGATGTGTGAGTGTAATATGTGTGAGTGTAATATGTGTGAGTGTAATATGTGTGAGTTTTGATGTTGAATCACCGAGATTGAGTGCTTACAAACCCTCCACCCCCCACATACACACACAGTGCTGATTCCCAATTATCAGGTACCTAATTTTAGTACAATACGTTATTTCTCATTTCTGACAGCAGAATCATAATCTCCAGGAAACACTGACCGACTTTGATAGGTCACATGCCTTATTTAATCAAATTCCAGGTGAGCAGGTGGGTGTGGGCAAGCAGGTGGGTGTGGGCAAGCATTATTGCCTTAGGTCGAAAGTCGCCTCCAAAACGGCCACTAGGGGGGGTAGATGGGGGGGGGGGGGGTCCCCATGTCGCATGTCGATTTTAAGAAATGGCTATGTCACATGTCACTAAGGAAAAAGCCATGTCACTAGTGTCACTAAGGAAAATAATTTAGGGGCATAGAAAGAGTTATAGATGGGGGTCTAGGGGCTTGTCGACCCGGAAAAGTCTAGGCATTTGAAACCCACAGGGACCAATTTGAAGAAAGAGTTTCGTAGCCTACTTCACTTTAGGCCACTCAAAAAAAAAAAGTGGTTTCTCATCACCAAGGTCTGAAAAATCTGACGAGGGAGGCTTTTTTTTCCTTTTTCTATTTTTTTTTACTCACGTGTTAAAATATGTATGGGATGATATACGTTTTTCATGACCAAAATTCACATTGTAGAAGTTAAGAATTTAATGATCTTTAAAAGAAGGGAAAATGTAAGTTATTTCTATCCTACTGCATTACATGCAGTATTAGCTTTAATTTGATACCAAATATCCCAATATTTGTCCATTTTTATCAAATTTTTCATAAAAAAAATAGCAAAAAAAAAAGAAAAAAGTTTTCCTCAGAAGCTGATTTTTATGATGCGCGCGGTGATGAGAAACCATTTTATTTTTTTGAGTGGCCTTATATGAGATTGTTTTTTCATGTCACTAAGCCCCATCTAACATGTCGATTTTAATAAATGCCCATGTCACATGTCACTTAGCTGGCTATGTCCCATGTCGATTTTAAGAGATGGCCATGTCGCCATGTCGATTTTAAGAGATGGCCATGTCGCCATGTCGATTTTAAGAAATGCCCATGTCACTATGTCGATTTTAGGGGTCTATAGGGGAAGATGGGGTAATACGGGCCATGGGGTAATAAGGGACACTCTCATTTCAGACTGATATTTTTTACTGAAAGGTGACACTAAGAACTCAGTTTTGGTTTTATAATAAAAGGTGGCTCAGGCTCATGAGAACACCACAGAATAGCTATACCCAGATGTCACAAAGTGGATTATTTTTTTCACCTCAAATATTTTATTAGAATTTTTTAAGTTATAATACATATTCATCTCTTGGAACAAAGTTTGTAACCTTCCCTTTTCAGGGATGTTATTTTAGGACATTTGTGGTATTTTTTCAGTTTTTCCACGTTTTACAGAAAAATCCATTATAATTCAAAGAAATTAAAAAGCTGTTATTTTATTTTTTGTATAAAAGTTTAAAAATATACAACATAATAATGGATAATTGAAAATGTTCCAGAACGATTGGAAATTTTTTCTGATATAAATAGACACCATTTGCATGTAAATATTCGAATTTTTCACCTATTTTCAACAGTTTAAAGTCAATGTCACAAAACAACCATGTTAAGGTGTCCGTTATGTGTCCGTTACGCCATATGGCGCTATATGGCACCATATTTAGCTCAGAAGATTTAAAAATATGGCAGCTCATAGTGTCGTTATTATTTATCTCAAAATAATTCTAAGAGTACCTACCCCCCCTAAATCGATGTCAAGGATTCCAATGAGGCTATCCATCTTTCTCTATCTTGAATGGTTGCTTAGCAACCAGCCCTTTTAGATGAAAAATGTCCGATTTTGTTGAAGCCATGAAAAATCATGATTTTACATGGTATTTTCATGGCTATGATGCAGTGAGAAGTAATCATAGCTATATCAATGTATATATTTAATGTGCAAGTTCCCAAAGACCTATATTTTCTAATGCAATTGAGAAAAAATCAGAATAAAAATATTTTTTATTTACATTTTTTTCACTTTTAATTGTTGCAAAGTCATGAGTTTGACCCAGGTAGGCATCAGATCATATCTATTGCAGCATTTATTAGGTTGTTGGAGGAATTATTATTTGAATTATACACGGAAAATAAAATTGAATGCCTGGAATATTGAGGGCTGACATCTTGATTAGTAAAGCATAATTAGACACATCATTATTTATGTAAGCCCCTAGTTTGAGCAAAATGGTAATATTTTTTTCTGGTTTCAGGGGCTGAGGATATAACATCCAATAGCTTATAAAATTAAATATGGTTTGGTTATTTTCTGTGAAGTGTCTAGGAATTGACACCACTATTTGTGTGGTGTCCCGTATTACCCCAACCTCATTTTTCGGTGGGGTAATATGGGTCAAAGGCAATCCCTATGGCAATTTGTATATATATTTTCTACAAAAATGTTAAACTATTAATCTTATTTAAAACTTCCACAAATAAAGAGTGCCTTTGCAGAAACTTTTTTTCAAGATATCTAAAGGTCGAGTTACACGAGGCAACTAGTTGCCAGCAACTTATTGCTGGCAACTAGTTGCTAGCCTGCAACAGATAGGAGGCAACTAGTTGCCCCCAAATCCATAAATATGGATCCCAGGCAACTAGTTGCTAGCAACTATTGCATGCAACTATTGCATTAGACGGGGCAACTAGTTGCCTGCAATTAGTTGCTAGCAACTAGTTGCCCCGTGTAACTCGGCCTTTAAGGGCCTAAATAAACTTAGTTCTTTGTGAGATTTCTTTCATGTATCAAATTTGCGTGTGGTCATACTTTGTGTGGCGGCCATTTCCCAAAATGGCGGCATGAAAATACTAGAAATTTCAGTGTCAATTTGAACATCAAGGACAATTCACATTTTTTGCTGTTTCTAGTGTGCATCTCAACATAAATGGTCACAAAATAGCTTGTTTTAAAGCTATAGAGGAGCCCCATCTAATAGATAGGGTTTTGGGTATATCATGACATCCTGTTTACCATGGAAACAATGTAAAGACTCGATTTTTGCCAAATTTTGCTAATTATTTAATATTTTGACAAATTCTCTTGACAAGAATAGGCAAATAGCACTCATTGAGGTAACAAAGTATCTTTATAATGTTTTGGGACAGTTTAAATCATCATATATTTTGTTAAGGTACCTCAAAGGCTTCTCATTCAAAGAATTCCACCCATGCATTTAAGATATTTGGCTATTTTCACTAACGATTCCTATTCCGTTCCATCTTACCCCACAATGGCGACCCGTATTACCCCACTGTGGGGTAATGGGTCACAAAATCTTTGAAATTATTAACTACAACCATTGTACCTTAGGGAGTTTGAGGAAATTTTTCTTCAACACAGTTAAATATAAAAAAGGAATGCTTAAAAAGTAGGTAAAAAGGTATTTTGCTTATGGTCACCAGAAAGGCAGAAATTGCATGAAAACCCTTAGGTGTCCCGTATTCCCCCATCAGTCCAGTCCCGATGGTTATCTGTTGATCTGGACTCCCGACGCCCAGCGAGGTCGGGTCACCTGCACCTAATTAGCACCAGATTAGTATCAGCACAGTGGTTGTTTTAGGACACTTGACACCATGGGAGGGGCCTCACAGAGGCTAGGGTTCACTACTCCTTAACTTAACAACTTAAGGCATTTTGCAATAATTATATTTGGACTTTAAGTATAGATACAAATTAAACCAAATTATTCAAGTTATGATGTATGATTTTTTTTAAGTAGTCCAAGTGCCAAAGTCCTTTTTTCTCATAACAACCCATTATCCTGTATTTGATTAGTTATATCAATGTGTATGTCACTGGTTATATAGATGCACACCCGGGGATGCACATGACACCATAGTTATTAAAAGTATGATAAAGGATATATATCTGGGGTTCAGTCCAGATAGTCCAGGTGCCAAAGTCCCTTTTCTAGCCTAACCACAATGTATTCTAAAAACTATGGGATATATACTTCTCTATATAGAATTAGGCCAAATTTAAAAAAGAAAAAGGTAATACAGGTGTCAAAGTCCATCTGAGGTGTGGGAACTCATACGAGGGCCTAAGGACGCCAATGAGGTATTGCAACCCCATACTGGGTGGAGGGGGGACCCCAGTGATGGCTGTGCTGTCCTAAACAAGGGCTTGATGACCCCAGTGATCGCTGTACAAGCCCATACAAGGGCCTGATGAATCCAGCAAGGGGTGTGCGAGCCCAAACAAGGACCTTATGACCCAAGTGATGGCTGTGCGAGACCAAACAAGGGCCTAATGACCCTAGCGAGGGCTGTACGAGCCCAAACGATGGTCTGATGACCCCCAGCAATGGCTGGTGACTGAATTGAGGGATCTGTGAGCTCATGCGAGAGCCTGGTGAATTTAACCAGGGCTGTACGAGCCCATACTAGGGCCTGATGACCCCAGCGATGGTTGTACGAGCCCATAGGAGGGCCTGGTGACTGAATTGAGGGATCTGTGAGCTCATACGAGAGCCTGGTGAACATAGAAAGGTCTTTAAGGGCCCATACTAGGGCCTGGTGACCCCAGCGAGGGCTGTAGGAGCCAAGAGAAGGACCTAATAATGCTAGCGATGGCTGTGCGAGCCCAAAGAAGGGCCTAATGGTCCTAGCGATGGCTGTACAAGCCCATACAAGGGCCTGATGACCCCAGCAATGGCTGTACAAGCCCATAGGAGGGGCTGGTGACTGAATTGAGTGATGTACTAGCTCATACGAGAGCCTGGTCAACCTAGCGATGGCTCTACAAGCCCATACAAGTGGCTGATAACCCAAGGGACAGCTGTGCGAGCCCATGCAAGGCCATAGTGACTGAATTGAGGGATCAATGACCTCTCGTCTGACCTTGCCTGTCCTAGTTTTAGCTATTTGGGCATTTTGGCTTCTCTTACCCAATTCTTAGCTATCTGACCCCTTGTTTTGGCCTCTCCCACCCATATTTAGCTATCTGATCCTTCTCTTAGCCGCTCTCCTCCCATTTTTAGCTATCTGTCCCTCAATTCAGTCACCAGGCCCTAGTATGGGCTCGCACAGCGATCGCTAGGGTCTCATATGGGCTCATACAGCCAACGCTGGGGTTGTAAGGTCCTTGTTTGGGCTCGTACAACCCTCGCTGAGGTCATCAGGTCCTTCTATTGGCTTGTACAGCCATTGCTGGGGTCATCAGGCCCTTGTTTGGGCTCGCACACCCCTCCCTGGGGTCATCAAGCCCTTGTTTGGGCTCGCACAGCCATCACTGCGGTCATAAGGCCCTTGTTTGGGCTCGCATACCCCTTACTGGGGTCATCCGGCCCTTGTTTGGGCTCGCACAGCCATCACTGGGGTCATAAGGCCTTTGTGTTTGAGCTCGCATACCCCTTGCTGGCTTCATCAGGCCCTCGTATGGGCTTGTAGAGCCATCGCTAGGTTGACCAGGCTCTCGTATGAGCTAGTACATCACTCAATTCAGTCACCAGCCCCTCCCATGGGCTTGTACAGCCATCGCTGGGTCATCAGGCCCTTGTTTGGGACAGCACAGCCATCACTGGGGTCCCCACATCCTTGTACTTGTATGGGTTTACACCACTTGCTGCCCCCCCCCCCCCCGCCCCCCCCCATGCAGTATGGACTTGCAACACCTGATTTGCATCCTTAGGCCCTCGTATGAGCTCGCACACCTCAGATGGACTCTGACACCTGTATTACCCTTTTCTTTTTTAAATTTGGCCTAACCCTATATAGAGAGCTATATATCCCATAATGTTAAGAACACATTGTGGTTAGGCTAGAAAGGGGACTTTGGCACCTGGCCTATCGGAACAGAACCCCAGATATATATCCTATATCATACTTTGAATAACTATGGTGTAATGTGCATCTGAAGATTCAATAAAATATTATGAGGTGAGGCTAGAAAAGGGACACCTGGACTACTCTTTCTTTTTTTAATTTGGCCTAATTCTATAAAACTACAATATCTGGGCTGTTCCAGGATTAATAGAATACATTGTGGTTAGGCTACATAAATACTTTGGCACCTGGACTATCTGGACAGAACTCTATATATAAATCCTATATCACTTTTAATAACTATGGTGTCTTGTGCATCTATGGAATCAATGAAATACAGGATAATGGGTGGTTAGGAGAAAAAGGGACTTTGGCACCTGGACTACTTTAAAAAAAATCATACATCATAATTTGAATAATTTGTTTTAATGTGCATAAATATAGAAATATAATTATTGCAAAATGTCTTAAGTTCTTAAAGTTAAGCCCTTCCTTTTCCCTCAGGGCTTTAGAGCCCCACCACCCACATATGGTGTTATGGTTCCTCCAGCCTCCTCCAGCCCCCACCAGCCCCCACCAGCTGATAGGGAGCTGTGGTCAGGTCCAGGAACCATCGGGACTAGGGTGCCATCTTCCCCTACCCATTACTAGGCCCTAGCCCCGGGGGGGGGGGGGGGGGGCACTTCATATATTTTGTATACACAGGTGTGCGGCTGGGAAGGGCACTTTGTGGGCAAAATCCCCCTCACCAAGGGTCTGCTTTTCACCAAAATCCCCCTCACCAAGGGTCAATTTTCACCAAAATCCCCCTCACCAAGGGTCACTTTTCGGAGATTTCAACAAAATCCCCCCAAATAGGGTCACATTTTGCCAAAATTCTTTGCAAGAAGGGTCACTTTTGACCAAAATGTGTACACCAAGGCCGACTCCTCAGGGAAAATTGCTAAAACCTAGGCACTTTTGTCCAAAATCCCCCTCAGCAAGGGTCACTTTTGACCAAAATCCCCCTCACCAACCTGTGCACCACACAAACCACCCACAATGTAGTGCCGTAATAAACTAGGTCTCCCTCCCCCACTCATTGTAGAAATCCGTGACTGCCGCCAGCAAACATATAGGCCTACCTACCTCATACCTCATCACATCGACCCTCTCTTCATCTCCTACTCATCCATATTATTCTCCTCATTTGTCTACTGACAACAGACAAGTGAAACCCCCAGTCTATTTTCTATTTCCTAACTCTATCCCCTCAACTTCTCGTAACAACTCGAAACAATTATAAAACTACATAGGCCTACTGGGTCTCTACCCATATCATTAAAATGGAGCACATGTCAATGGAATTAGTTTTGGTAAATAAAGGTTCAGCAGTCACGTAAAATCATGAAAATGATGTGGCCAAGTTGAAACAAAAAAAAAGGGTAAGGGTTGTCAAAGGGCTAGCCGCACACTCGTGTCAAAAAAAAATTGAGTACCCCCCCCCCCCCCCCCCCCCCTGGCCCTGGGGCCCTAGCTTAGGTCGCTTTTGACCCATCTGCAGTCACACACCTAAATCTACCGGGATCTTTGAGTTGAATTGATTCAGAGACTTGCAAATGAAACAGGTACCGGTACGGTACTCGCATCTTCATTGATATTACCATATTTGTATCCCGCGCAGATTGGCATTCTGTGTGGCTCGGATCTTGCGCTATTTCCAAATTGCGCAGCGCAGATTTCGGGCGCCAAATTTCGTGAACGGCATTATAATGTCATCCGGGCGTCTCGTGTGCGGCGCATGCCCAGTTCCCGGAGAATCCTCAAGCGTTCTGATTTCCCATGTTGGCCGCGGCTGGACCACAAAAGTCACCGAAAAGTCCGACAAACAACCATCAACTGATGCAAATACTGCTCGCCAATGATGGCTAGTGGCACCACCTCCCACGAGGTAAGTTCAGGAACAGTGTTACGCCTTTGAAATTAAATCGGGGACGCGTTTCTTGTCAAAATGTGGGTCAGGCAACCACTGCAAATGGCCGCCGTTTTCGTGTGCCTGCGTATGCGATGATGTTGCCACCGGGAACCCGTGGGCAAATAGGCCGACTTTCGCTCTGGATGCAGATAGAGCAGATTTAGACTATAAATTCTAAACTCAAGACAAGTTAGGCAAGAGGAAAAGTAATTCACTCACCTATATGTACTCAACTATGTGGTTTTTGAAGCCCAACTTTTGACGGGAAGCGTTGACCTAAATTCAGCAAATAAACAAACATGCCACCAAATTCCCCGTTGGTGCGTGTTACTGTTAAGGGAGTGCTCATTAATTAATAACGGGGGGGGGGGTCGGGTGGGGAGGGGGGGGGGGTCGGATCTCTGTAGAAGCGGTAACAGATCTACCTCCGGGGTGGGAAAACAAATTGAAATTTCAATCCCTATGACTGAGAGTGAGGCTATGTGAGCGTTCTACCTCTTAACTTTTCAAACAAAATACCTCACGAATTTGTGTCTTCCCGATGCGGCGATGGCGATGCAGACGTGACCCCCCCCCCCCCCCTTTTTTTTTGCGGGGGGGGGGGGATACGCTTCTGTGTTTTTTCACCCCTACCCCATGTTAAAAAATGACCACTCTAGTCTGGCAAAGTAATAGTTATCTAAAGGTAAGCATTTAGGTCAAAGGTTAGAGTTTATCAGACACTGGTCTATCGAGTTCAGTTTTTATGCAGCCTTTCGGGTTCTATTCACTGTGGTTCTAGTTAATTTCTTGTTGTGCATCTATGTCGAAATCTACTAAAATCATAAGGAATTATATGACAACTATATTCTATACCTCTCTAGACATGATGGTAGATCATATATAAATATGATGTATTTACGTCTAGACGAAATATAAAAAAAAGAACTTGAACTTGACAAATTATGTCAAAAGTTCGTTGTTGTCATCAGAAGATATTCTCACTAGACTAGTCAATAGCCTAGCTGATGGATGTATTGATATATACACAATGTATCAAGATACTTACTTGGGGTCAGGGCAGATATGAACCATAATTAATGGGGTCGTGTAGAAAACTAAAAAGAGCCTATGATAATTTTTTTTTCGTTTTTCATATATTGGATAACTCTTCCAATGTATGATGACTCCAGCAACTGTTGCACAACTATACTTGACATGGATGAAGTGACAACAAACTGATTTCACACGGCCTAACTGTTCTACCGTTTAGTATTAGCAACGTCAATGTATTAATTCAACAGGACTGCGTTTGCCATAACATAGAACGCTACTCTGCATACTGAGAGACCCCTTTAATGATAGCTACCTATAGATACTACCACTATAGTTACCAAAACATGCACTGCAATTCATTGGATGTTTGGCCAGCTGTACCCCCATCCACAAATGTGAAATTAATACATGTGGTTGGATATGTGTGACATTTCCATGAATGCATTTACTTGGACAAGACGACATACTTCATGTTGGCTACTTCATGTTTTTTCAGCCCATGGATGTCCAAGTGGAACTGAGCGTTGAGAATTCCGGCTGGGGTGCCATGATTCTCAGTGAAATGGATGCTCTCAGGGAAAGTGGACACACATGTGATTTGGCACTCATGGCGACAGATGGATCAACGGTCAGAGCGCATTCAGGGGTACTCAGCGCAGCTAGTAGCTTCTTCACTCATTTGTTTCCAAATGTCAAACAGCTGAGCGCTTCTATTAATGAAGTGGTAGTGATTAAAGTTACTTTCACACGTGAAGTCATTTCCAGAGTCCTTGACTTCCTATACAGGGGAAAGACCCTCCCACTGATGAGTCAGATTCCTGAAATCAAGCGAGCTGCAAAAGCCTATCACATTAACTCTCTGATATCTCTATGTGACATTTTCACTTCCCAGAATAATGTGGCAGCCAGCAGTGCTCCCGCACCCAAACCTCCAGTTTCGGGGATACAATACAGTGGACTTCCATATATGCAACCAACTAGCCTGAACACACCAACTACCAACATGGAGACTGAAGTGGCTTTCAATAGCAACTTACCAGTGTTTGATAATCATGATGAAAATGATGATGCTGATAGTGCTCAGAGCTACCCAGTAGATTATGGTTTGGGTGGGAATTGGGCAGGAGGGGGAGGTAGCTTCCCAGGATATCTGCCAGCAAAAACACCAAGCAGCAATGCTCAAACATATGAACCTCCACAACCACCCAAGCCTGCCAGACAAAAAGTAGAAGGCGACTATGATAGTAAAAAGGCAGAAAAGGCTGCGAAGAGAAAATTATACCGATATAATTGTGAGTTCTGTCCCAAAGTTTTTGATTCAAAGTGTCGTATGGTAGGACACCGTGCAACACACACAGGGGAGAAGCTCCACAAGTGTAACATTTGCGGAAAAAGGTTTGTGCAAGCAGAATACATGCGTGAACACGTAGCCTTGCATTCGGAAGAGAGGCCTCATAAGTGTCTAGTCTGTAACAAGTCTTTTAAGACACTGAGAATACTGAAGAACCATGGTGCAACACATACCAAACCTTTCAACTGTACCGTTTGTCATGCTACGTTTGCACGGAAAGAAAAGTTGCAGGTCCATATGGGGACACACTCAAGTGAAAAACCCTATAAATGTGACTGTGGCAAATCATTTATTGCAAAGGACTACCTAAAAAACCATATGCAACGTTACTGTAGTCATAGACCGAGTAATGAGTCTGGTGAAGGCTTTGCCTCTTCCGATACTCCCAGAAAGCGTAGCGGTGTTTTAACGGGTGCAAAGCGATATGTGTGTAACAAGGAAGGATGTCCTGCCGCATTCCGCCTTCCCTCCCAAATCAAACGCCACATCAGTTTGTACCATGGTGATGAGACTCCAATCAATGTCAAAGACTTCATAAAGACAATAGTAGAACACCCATCAGATGCAAGTCAAAACACTGCTGTAGAGCCAAATTATGGAGCTATGAAAAATGAATATACAGCGGTATAATAAAAATAATAAAGAATTGACTTGACACACAGTATCATGTGTATATTCTTGTTTGGCCAGAGTAGCAGAATAAGTAATTTCCATAATGGAATTTGCTGTACACGTATTAATTGTTTTAAATTTGCATTATTATAATGGAACATGTACTTTAATAGCTAGGAGTATCTGCAAAATTGTGATAGTTTGGGGAGTTAAAAACCAAGAGCCTGCATAATAAGCTACTATTCATATGGGGGGAAAAACATCAACCCACTGACTAATTTTAGGATTAAAAATGGCCAACTGTGATGTATGGGAAGCATACCATGTTAATATTCATTGAATAAATCTGAAATATTTCTGCTCTAAAAATCTTCATAGTTGGGTATTTTTGATATAACTACATATGAAACGGTATAGCTTTTAGTTTTCAATTAAAGCTATACACCAGGGTCTACACATACGGCACCTGGTGGCACAAAATGTAACTACCTAAAACCCTGCTAAAAGCATATCTCCCTTTTGCATATGATCTAACTCACCTTTACTTTTTTTTTTAAACGGTGTTTATTTTATCCTAGGGCAAACATTCAGCAGGGCTGATATCCCATGATGACCCTAGGGCTAACCCTTTAAATGCCTCACTATGGCTTTCTACATATCTTGTCACCGTTTTTCTCTGCTTCAAAAAGCTGTGACCTATTATTACGGGGGGGGGGAGGCCAAGATGGCCGCCAAAAGAAAAATCCAAGATGGCCACCAAAAACTCAAGATTGTCTGATTTCCGTGTGTAATACATGGATTTTAGGGTTATCTAGGGTGAAGAATCCATATTTTGGATCAAAATTACAATTCGGAAAATTCCAAGATGGCTGCCAAGATGGCCACCAAAAACTCAAGATTGTCCGATTTCTTTGTGTAATACATGGATTTTAGGGTTATCTATGGTGTAGAATCCAAATTTTAGATCAAAATTACAATTTGGAAAATTCGAAAATGGCTGCCAAGATGGCCGCTAAAAACTCAAGATTGTCTGATTTCCTTGTGTAATACATGGATTTCAGGGTTATCTAGAGTGTAGAATCCATATTTTGGATCGAAATTACAATTCGGAATATTTCAAGATGGCTTCGAAAAACTCAAGATTGTCTGATTTATTTGTGTAATACATGGATTTAGGGTTATCTAGGGTGTAGAATTCATATTTTGGTAATATTCAGAATATTGATCTAATATTGGTTTCGCGATCAGTCTTGAAAGAGGAATAAATTATCTCTCTAACAAGGTAGGCCATATTCTGATCAACCCAACGTAACAGGTAAAAAAATACAGAGCAAAAATAGGCTCTTTACGGCTCTTTAGCTCTGTGGCAGATAGGGAGCGAGGAAAATAGGCCTACCTGGTCGCTGAACTACCTACAATTAGTAGGCCTATTCTAGGTTGAGAACCTTGAGAAACTCCACCTCTTCCAAGTTCCCTAGTTCAGGCCTGAAGTGCCAAAGACCGTTCGAGTTTCTACAATCTACTATAGGCCTATAGGCCTATTCCCCTATTCATGGGGAAATAAAGACAAATTCGTGTGATTTAACCTAGGCTATTGTTTTTTTGTAGGCCCTAAGCTCATAGCATCGTTTCAAGCTATTTTTTTTTTGATAATTTGGTAAATTTCTAAAGTAAATTTTACAGATATTTCGCCACATTCTAGGCCTTATAAAAAACATTCCCTCCAAAATATCCCAAAAACTTTAGGGTCAGGCCATAAAACTTGGGTAGGTCGGGTTACCGGAATACAACAATTACTTTTTTTTAAGCCTTAGCAATCATTCATTAGGCGCTTGAATCACTCTGTGAGGGTTTAGGCCTATAGGTAATAGGGGCCTACCTATGAAATCGGGGCATGAACATGCTAAACCTGTGTTTGTGGCCCTTTGTAGCATAGTAATTCGTGGGCTTTTCCCTTAAAACAGGTGGAATATTTTGACGCCCCCCCCCCAAGAGCAGCGTAAAATTGTTTACCCCCCCCTCCCTTGTTCAATCATTATTTAACAACAGGAGGGGGGGGGGGTCAAAAAAATGTTTAGGAAGTTATGAAAGGCGATGGACACATGACATCATCATTATCAGATGGTAGGTTAAAGCAAAATGTTATGCCGTAACAAGTAACCCCTCCCTTTATTTTACTACATAGAAAATTGTGATGCTATAGTGGTGTAACAATATATTTAAACTATTAAATATAGAAATCACCGATCGAAAAGACGTTGAGGGTTCATTGAGACATTCACAGAGCGAAAAGATATACATGCTATAAGTATTTATAGTGTACATAGTAAGCTTACATGTGTATACCGTATTCGACCTAATAAGCGCCCTCCCCCTAATAAGCGCCCCCCCCTCTTTCTTTTCAGATTTCCCCCAGAATTTTTACATTTTTTCTTAATATCCCTGCAATTTTGTTACTGTTTTTCGAACAATTATGTGACATGGAGCACTTAATACCTATGCAGGTTTAATGTGAAGCCAAATGGCAAGGCATTGGGGTGATTTAAACCTTGTAGAAGTCACTGAGCAGGGTCAGTAGGGGGCGCTTATTAAAATGAATATTTGAGGCCGATTTTTCCACTCAAAATAATATTTTAAGCGCCCAGGGCGCTTATTACGTTGAATACGGTATATGTATTACCAGCGCCTTCAGCGCCGGGATTATGGGCATTTCTCTTTCTGAAAAAAAAGTTAAAGACCCCCAAAGAGGGGTTGGAATTTCCCCCCACCCCTGGATTGAAATACTTTACATCCCCGAAACCAACCTCCTACCCACTCCCCCCAGTTCCCCCCTCACCCACACATGAAGCCCCAAAGGCCCATGTCGCTATGGGCCTAGCCCCCCTCCCCAAACACACACAATGAGTAGGCTACCCCCAACGCCCTAGCCCCCCCCCCCCATAATGAGCACCCCCAGGAGCCCCCCCCCCCCCCCACACACACACATACACGACCGGCACCCTCCCCCCCCCCCATACACACAACAGTTCCCCCCCCCCATACACACAACAGTACCCCCCCCCCCCCCATACACACAACAGTACCCCCCTCCCCACATACACACAACAGTATCCCCCCGCCACATATCCACATACACACAACAGTATCCCCACCCCCCCCCCCCCCCACATACACTCCCCCTGTGTTAGTGGGGACCTTCATGATGGGGGCATGAAGGAGTAGAATAACTTCATCGGGAGCCTTCCATAATACCAATGGGCATACCGGATTCGTAAAAGGCGACAAAACTTGAGGGGTCTCGTGCCTTACTGCTGTGATCAGTCACGTAAGCTGTTTGGCAGCCGCTGCCCATATGCACGGGCCCGGGCCTTCTTGCTGGTGGTCTGGCATGGGATTCCTCCTCAGTGAACCACGTCTGAGATATCAAAGGCCGTGGTTTGTCTGGCCCTGCCTTCTATGGTACTAGCCCAGGTAGGTTGGGCCAGGCAAATAAAAGATCACTTGCTATCCTTCGAAAAGAGTAGGGGACGTGCCCCGGTAGCGGTTTTCTCCCTCACCTCATAGATGCGGTCATTCATTTCATAGATTTGATCATCCATAGATTCGGTCACTGCTGTATTGGGCAAGCAGCATATAAATATCTGTCCTACTACTGCAAGGCAGACTACCACTATTTGTGGATGACTCCTTGCCAACTTGAGATGTCCCGTGAGGTACTTGATGTACGTCTGGACGTTAAACAAATCAATCAATCAATCAATCAAACCCCACATACACACCCAGGGGGGCCAGTTCCTATGTGTTCTATAGTAACTATGTGCGAACACAAAAACCCGGGAAAGGGGTCATTTTGGGGCAAAAGGGCTGTTTTTAGGCCAAGAATAAAAAAGTCCAAAAGTTCCTGTAAAAAGGGGTGTATTTTATGGGTCGTATCCTACTAAAGAAGTGGGTCCATTTTTAGCCATTGTATGAATGTTTCCCGTTAAAAGGGGTCCCATTTTGGCCAATTTAGAATATTCTGCTAGAAGGGGGTTAACTTTCGGCCAATTTTAGGGGGGTATCCCGTCAAAAGGGGGGTGCTTAATTTGTGGATATTTGTCCCGGGAAAAGGGGTCCAAATTCAAGGTGATGTACGCACATGGTATCCATAAATGTGAGAGTGGCCCCCCGGGCATACACACAACAGTATACCCACAACAGTACCGGGGGTGCAGAGGGGTCCCCCCCTCAGCTAGCTAGGTCGCTATAATAACAGGGGCGGCGGAACCACGGGGGCCAGGGGGGCCACGGCCCCCCCAACTTTCAGGTTGGGGGGGGGCAGAATATGTTTGGCCCCCCCCCAACATTTTGCCCTATTTGTTCTTGCTACATTCCTTTTTATATAGCACGGTTTATTTAATTGAAAACCAGGATAGCAATTATTGATAACTCCCCATAAAACGCACTAAAATAGGCCCTTGCTCTTCTAAATTTCCAAAATTTCCTGGGGGGACATGCCCCCATACCCCCTGCTATTTTACCCACTGATTCACACCATATTTTCGCCATATAAGTTACTAAATAAATGCGCGAAATAAGCGAAATATATATTTTTGGGACCTTGGCCCCCCCAACTTCCAGTATGTTCCGCCGCCCCTGTTATAATCCTATAATCAATTTTGTGCAAAAGTCGCCAGGTCGCTTAAATTTTTGCCCCAGGTCGAAAAGTCGCCTGGAAAACGGCCCAGGTCGCCAGGTCGCCGAAAACCCCTCTGCAGTCACAGTACCCCCCCCCCTGCACCCACCAACAACCCTCCCACATGTACCGTAGGTTGCAACTGGGTGACCTAGTTTAGACAGGTGGCCGTCTCCGTGACCTAGTTACATAGCGTTAGGGCGTGACCTAGTTGCACTATACAAAAGTCGCGTGGGCAGCGCATACCTCCGATTTTGGCACTTCTAAGTGCAAAATTAATGATCTATCTTCATGTAGTTGTGTGTTATATATCCATTAAAGGGAAATTGAATCGATGAGTAATGGTTAATTGGAGAAATTCTAAAAAGAAATGAAAAAGAAAGCAGTCATATTTTTCCCAGATTGCAATGCACATGGCGGTCTCCATACAGAATTTGGTCACGTGTTTCCGGTAAGACAAAATAATAGATGATAGAATAAACCTAGTTAAAAATATAATTTTTTAAGTGTCGACCCAGGGTGATCAGCTGAGCAAAGATGACATTTTAATGCCCGTGGGAGTCAAAAATAAAAAAAATATAACAAACTTGAAATTTGAGTTAGATCATGTGCATCACCCGCTTCCCTCAGAATGGGTATTAGTGTTCTCAAGGCAAAATTATAATCAAATTTCGCCTTACCCTGGTAAGTCTCATTTAATTTCACAATCCATGTCCGAGACTTTGGCAACCGCTGCCCATATGCGCGGGCCCGGGCCTTCTTGCTGGTGGTCTGGCATGGGATCCCTCCTCAGTGAACCACGTCCGAGATGTCAAAGGCCATGGTTTGTCTGGCCCTGCCTACTAGTACTATGGTACAAGCCTAGGTAGCTAGGACCAGGCAAATAAAAGAACACTTGCTATCCTTCGAAAAGAGATGGGGACGTGCCCCGGTAGCGGTTTTCTCCCTCATCTCATAGTTGCGGTCAATCATTTCTTAGATTTGATCATCCATAGATGCAGTCACTGCTGTATTGGGCAAGCAGCATATAAATACCTGTCCTACTACTGCGAGGCAGACTACCACTATTTGTGGATGACTCCTTGCCAACTTGAGATGTCCTGTGAGGTACTTGATATACGTCTGGACGTTAAACAAATCAATCAATCAATCAATTCAAAACGACAGTGCAATCAAATCCAGCAGATAGATTCTTAACCCTAAAAACTGCAGTACAGCCAGATATAGATTCAGAATCAAATAAAGGTGAAAAATAGAATGGGAATAATGCAGCATACAAACCCCTGATACCACAAAGAACTTTATTTTTAAATGGAAATGCTGAATATGAAGTCGGGTAGAGTATAACACTGAGCCTCGTATTTCGCTAAAGGTGAATAACCAGCCCCCGGATTTCCTCAAACCTCTGTATTTCCTCAAACCTCTGTATTTTGACTGGATTATTGTTTAATGGTGTTCCTTTTAACAAATTAATATATTTTAATCGGGGGGGGGGGCCCTCTTTCTTGCGAACCAAATCACGCAGGCACAGAAACCGCAAGTGAAGCCTGTGCAAGGTGTCATGGCAGCCTCTGGGTGTGTTTGGAGTGATGCATGTTAATAAATTGCCCTCTTCTCCTTTATTATAAGGCAAATACGGTACATTTAAAAATAAATACAGGATCAGTATAAGTTCTTATTTGCCCTCCAGATTGCCCTCTCAAGTCCCTGTATTTCGTTTCAACCCTTACAAATACAGAACTTAAACAAATCCTGTATACGTCTCTATCAGCAGATGTGAAGTATATGTATATAACATTATAAACTTTTGAGAGTCCAGCATATTTCTAATGTAGGCAATGCAATGCTATAATGGGATCAGAACCTTCTGACCTGTGCAAATCATCTTTCTGTAAAAACCTGCTTCATTGTGGGGGAAAAACGTGGGGCCTGAACATTTTCTCAAAGTGGGGTTGGTTTATGACCTACCATTAGGTTTATGACTGGATTCAATCAAGAAAAACGTTCTTCAAAAATAGTACTGTTTTTGTATGTATAGGTAGTACAAAAAAAAATCAAATATCACAGTCTGATACCTGTCGTGGTCTGACACTTGATACAATAATAATGTGCAAAACCTCACTGAAAAAGCATAGGAAACTTTGCAGTCTAGCGAGGCTGGGACTAAGAACCAGGGTTTTCTGAACGTTGAACTCAGCTCGTAATATTGCCTCAAAGTAGAGGGTCAGCTTATGACCATAGTGAATGGTATGAATAAAACTATTTCTGTAAAATTGAACTTCTTTCTGTTAGGTCAGTACCTGTATCAAACTGTTGCGGTTAAGTGTGACTATCAGATTTTGAGTAAGTTCTCAGATATATTAAGCACTAAGAACAGATTTTGAATGATCGCCGTTATTTTTTCCTAAAAACGTCCATGCCTGAAATTGCTTCATGGATACTAGACCTCCACTGGATTTATAATCACACTGTATGTAATCACAATGGTAGATAGAGCTATAGGCGGCCCATAGCCTTGACACTTATTCTGGATTTTGAAATTATGAATGTGAAGTTTACTTTTTATATAATGGATGTTAATTTTCAGTAATGAAGACAAACAATGATACATCCAGGCATGGGATTTTTCCGGATTTCCGGATTTTTGAAGGCCAAAAGGTCACCCCTGTGATTTGGGCAGATCCAATGAAAAAATATTTTAATATTGATAAGGGGGGGGGGGGGGTCGCAGTTTCTACAAAGACATGGGAAGCACTATCGTTAACAAGACCTGTGACTTAGGCCGAGCTGGCTGTTTCTCCGCAGGAACCGGCCCTCTAGAAGCTGGCCCACCAAAATAATAAACGCTCCCATACATTTGTACTGCGCTGGGGGCTACGATGGCTTAAATAATGGATTAAACTCGGAAAATATTTCTTATTTCGGCTCAATATGCCATGGCATTATCATATATTGAATATTTAAATGCATGGGGGACCTAAACACGGGGAAAATATTGCTATAACAGGGCTGCCAAGTAGTACGCTTTTGGCGTATTAGTACGCTTTTTGGCCTCATTTTGAGGCAGAATACGATTTTGCATTTTGAGTACGATTTAGTACGATTTGCAGGTATCCAGTACGCTTTTTGATTCATTTGGCTATTACTTCATATATATTGAATACACATCTTGGTCCTAGACATTTCTTACATCATAGTTGGAAAGGATTTGGCCATAACTTAAGCCGACACCAGTGATATTGACAGGATGTCTTGCATTGAGCCAATGGCGCATCCTACAAGAAGAATGCATCATTTTGCACTAAATGCTCCACAATTAGACTATACAAAAGTTTAGTAAAATAATATCTAGATCCTCCCAAAATTACTAAATTTTCCATCTGTGTACACGTTCAAGTATAAGCTCAGTCAGTCAGAACCATCAGTCAGAACTTATTTGATTATGTTCATTATTTACTTATTGCCATTGTCCTTTGTCATAAAAGGTGAAGTCCTTAGGCCTTGAGCCAGTGCTGTCTGTTGCACTTAGTAATAGTTTGTTTGTCTGCGGACGAAAATTACATTGTTTCATAACCAACCTGTATTTTTTGTCAGATCCTGGTCTCTCCTTTTGTTATAAATAGCGATTTTGCATTCTTGGATCAATTCCCCAATGGAATGGACAAATTATCATGTTTTTATCAATGCTGTTTTACTGTAGTGATCCTAAATCAAAAGTACGATTTTGGGGTGAAGGGAGTACGCTAAATACGCTTTTCAGGCAAAAAAACTACCTAAAAAATACGATTTTGGAAGATTTGAGGTTGGCAGCTCTGCTATAATTCCCGGGAATTTAGCTCAACTCTGATCGTTGGAAAGCCAGCATCACAGGAGCCCAGGGTAGAGCCATTTTACTGCAGTAGTTTGTCGTACTAAATGTATTTATTTTGCAATCAATCATCAATTTAATGTAGGCATGTCGTGTCCAATATGCAATATCAGATTTAGTTTGTGCTAAAAAAGCATTAAGAAATATCACTATATTCTATATTATAGGGGTGATTAAGCTATTAACGACATCCTCGCACGGGCCAGATCTACACTGGCCACCTGTGCCTCTTACCAGTGGGACCTGTGTCGACTCAATACATGAAATATTCTACATTTCTCATAAAACTGAATCTGTATTTCTTTAGAAAGGTGTTTGATGATGACTCGTTTCAAGGTACAGCCCCAGATTTAGAATATTTCCTTGAAGACCACATCCGGAGGTTTTTAATTGGCAATTTCGCTATTGTAATCAGGTACCTAGGCATGTTAACTGACTTCCTATCTAAAGGTAACTCCTGTAGAGCTATATTTATTCATTTATTACTTGGTTTAGTTGGGGGCCAATCCATGAGACCTCATATCCTAAATATCAGTGATTGTGCTGTCCCCAGTGAGAAGCACATGAACTACAGCCCAAATACCCAATGTGATCTCATATTGGGTGACAACCAACCCAATGGGGAGGCCACCCCATATATTTTCTATAGAAACTACATGCATGTGCAAATATCACTTCAAACCTGGTATTCTTATTACAAGAGGTAAATCAACAAACTAGCACTAATTTGATGAGAAACCCCTCCTAATCCCTATCTATAAAGGGCCCAAGAAAGTACCCTTTCCCTTGGAGTCATGGTCACACATGCTAGCCAAAACTATGGGAGTGGCCCCCCTGGGCCCCTGCAGTGGTCAGTCTGCCTGAAGCACTTACCACCTACTGGCCGTCCCTCCCTCCCCCACCCAATCACTGAGCACTGGCCCTGATCACTTCAATACAGAGTGTAACAACGGGCAATCCATTGGGTAGTTAACAGTTGTTAGTTTCCCTGCAAGCAGGTGGGGGGGGGGGGTATGTGGGTACAACTACATCCCCCCCCCCCCCCCCACACACACACACACTCTCTCTCACACATGTACTTAGCAACGGCCTCTCACAGCAGACCATGTACAGCAGTGCCCCCTTGTGCAAAGTGAGGAAAGCACACATTGACCAATTCAGTATTTGGAGGGATTTACTATTTTTGCTAAAAACACCACTTTATTCACATATTTATGTCACATATACTAAAGGATTATTCAAAACAGTATGTCTGCAGTGGTATATTCTGGTTTTCTCATATTATTCAAAACCTCCGGAGGTGGTCTTCAAATAAACAGCCAAAATGTGGGGATCACGGGAGGCCTACATTGCTTCAGTACTAGAACCGGAAGTGGGCTTGGTGGGCCGTAAAGATGGCGGATCGTTTCCTGCTGAGGCTCGTTCTTCAGCATTATCTTTCACTTCTGTATAGATATATATTCCTTGTTCTGTGGTCTCTAGAGGCCTTCATGCCATGCAATGTAAACAAAATGCCCCCCAGATAACGTCTTTTGGCTGCTTTTTGGATTCTTTCTTCAAAACCCAATCCCATGCCTGTACATCATTGCATACCCCCCTATAATAAAGTTTGAGAGCTTTTGATAGAGGATTATAATCATGATGGAGATACCTTATCTTCTTTCAGCCCATGGCGGTCCAAGTGGAGCTGAGTTTGGAGAATAATGGCTGGGGTGCCACAGTTCTGGCTGGAATGGATGCACTTAGGGAAAGTGGACACACATGTGACATTGCACTCATGGCAACCGATGGGTCGCTTGTCAGAGCACACTCAGGGGTGCTATGTGCTTCAAGTTCCTTTTTTAAACAAGTCTTCCCCGATGCTAAAAAGTCAAGCTCCTGTGCTTTAGCTATTGCAATCAAATCTACATTTACCCGGGAAATCCTCTCACATGTCATTGAGTTCATGTACAAGGGAAAGACCCATCCACTGCTGAGTCAGATGCCTGAGATGAAGCGAGCTGCTACAGTGTTTGGCATCAGCTCTCTGCTCTCTTTGTGTGACATTTTCACATCTCAGAATTATGTGCAACAAAGCCATACAAGTACAGTTCAAACACCGGATTCTGAATTACAGCAAGCTGGTCTTTCATCTTTCCAAATATCTAACCTCAACACTGAAACTGCCCACTGGCAAAGTGAAGTTGGTTTCAGTAATGAGTTACCAGTGTTTGGTGATGATGACCATAATGCTGACAATGCCCAGGGTAATCAACTAGATGATGCTTGGGAAGGAACTGGCACAGTAGGCAGTGGATTAATTACATCTTTAAACACGAAAAAATCCCATGGCAAAAAGACAGGAGCACAGATGGTTGGAAGTCGTGGTGATGCTGCAAAAAAGGCTGAGAAAGCAGCAAAGAGAAGGACTTACAAATACAATTGTGATTTGTGTCCACGAATCTTCAGTTCTAAATGTCACATGGTGTCACACTGTGCAACACACACAGGTGAGAAATTGTACCAGTGTGACATCTGTGACAAACGTTTTGTTCAGTCTTACAGCTTGAAGGAGCACAAGACAAGGCATTTAGAGGAGAGACCACACAAATGTGATCACTGTGACAAGTTTTTCCAAACGATTCGTCTCCTAAAGATACACTCTAGTAAACGTCACAGTGTGTCAGCAAAAAAGAAGCCCAGAAGCCCAAAACCCTGCAAAAAAAGAACTGTGTACAGATGTTCAAAATGTGGGGACAGCTTTACTACACAGTCGGGTTTGAATGAACATAAAGGAACACACAGCGCAGATGAAAAGTATAAATGTAATGACTGTGGCAATGAGTTAAGTTCTAAAAAATATTTGCAGAGTCATAAAAAATATGCCTGTGTCCATAGAGTTGATAAGACCCTGAAACCTCCAAGGTCTGCTCATGCACATGAACGGAAATATATTTGTAACAGAGATGGGTGTCCTGGTAAATTCAGACTACCTGCACAGATCAGACGGCACATCAGATTGTATCATGGTGATAGTAGCCCTATCAATGTCAGTGACTTTGTGAAGACTGTGAAACCCAAACCATCAGAGGACAACACCATTAATGGTGCAGTAAATGCACTGGCTGTACAGGTGTAGACCCTCTAACAAATGAATTGGACCTCCCACATATATGCGGTACTCATTTCTCTCACATGTTAACCTGCTTACAACTGTTTTTGAAACAATATGCATTACAGTTGCATAGACAGCAATAGCTACCATAACCCTTAAATAGAGATATGTGTATTAAATTTGATATGGATAGAACAGCTCTTCATAGTGATGTTTTCATGCATTACTTATGACCCTATTATTAGAATGGCTAGTCACCTAGAGTATATATATATGCATACATTTAAACCAGATACATGTAGGCCTACAGATGCAGATCTTGGAGGTTGTCTCGAAAATAACCTGTCCTGTTCAGAAACATGTTTCAGGTATATGTCATAGTGTAATTAATTCAGCAACTGGTCATTAACTGCATAAATGGTGTGTTCAATACTGTGTAGCCCAAATAATGTGTCTATTACAGTGACAGTTTTAGATAAAGGAGTATACCATCGTAATAGTTGATGCTAGACAACATTCATCATGAAGATAACTTCATCTTCTTTCAGCCGATGGATGTCCAAGTGGAGCTGTGCTTGGAGAATGATGGCTGGGGGGCCATGGTTCTCACTGAGATGAATGCTCTCAGAGAAAGTGGACACACATGTGACATGGCACTCATGGCAACTGATGGATCAACAGTCAGAGCGCATTCAGGGCTGCTCAGTGCGGCTAGTTCTATCTTTAGGGACATTCTTGAGAAAGCCAAGCAGTCAAAGTCCTCTGCTATTGACATAGTGATCAAGACTACCTTCACTCGAGAAGTCATACTAAAAGTGATTGACTTCCTTTACAAGGGGAAGGTTTATCCACTGCTGAGTCAGATGCCTGAGATAAAGCGAGCTGCTACAGTGTTTGGCATCAGCTCTCTGCTCTCTTTGTGTGACATTATCACATCCCAGAATTATGTACAAACCAGCCATACAAGTACAGTTCAAACACTGGATTCAGAATTACAGCAAGCTGGTCTTTCATCTTTCCAAACATCTAACCTTAATACTGAATCTGCTCACTGGCAAAGTACAGCTGGTTTCAGTATTGAGTTACCAGTCTTTGATAATAATGATGATTACCATGATGAAAGTGATGATGACAACGGTGCTGGCAATGTCCAGGATAATCAATTAGATGATGCTTGGGTTGGAAATAGGACAATAGGTAGTAGGTTAACCGCATCTTCACCCAAAAAATCCTGTGGCAAACAAAAACATGCACAGAAAGTTGGAGTCTATGAGGACGACCCTGATAAGATGGCAGCTAAGAGACGAAAATACGTATACAATTGTGACTTGTGTCCACGAAAATTCAGTTCTAAATGTTCTATGGAGTCACACCGTGCAACACACACAGGTGAAAAATTGCACCAGTGTGACATCTGTGACAAGCGCTTTGTTCAGGCTCACTACTTGAAGGAGCACAAGGCTAGGCATTTAGATGAGAGACCTCACAAGTGTGATCACTGTGACAAGTCTTTCCAATCACTTAGACTCCTGAAGAAACATGGTAGATCTCACAATATTTCAGCAGATGGGACAAAACAGAAAACACTGTTCAAGTGTTCAAAATGTGATAAGCGGTTTAAATCAAAGCTCATGAGAGATGAGCATCAGGGTACGCACAGTGCTGATGAAAAAATTAAGTGTGAAGACTGTAGCAGTGAGTTCAACTCGAAGCATAGCTTATGGAGACACAAAAAATACAGCTGTATAAATAGGATTGATAAAACCCAAAACTGGCAAAGGAATAAAAATTGCCCTGCAGGAAAAAAACAGTCTGGGTCTGCCAATCCTACATGTGAACGCAGATATGTCTGTAACAAAGAAGGGTGTCGGGGTAAATTCCGCTTACCTGCACAAATGAAACGACATATCAGATTGTATCATGGTGATAGTAGCCCTATTGATGTAAGGGACTTTCTGAAGGCTGTGGAACCCAAAACAACAAAGGCTAAAGCTGCAGTAAATGTAGCAACTGACCAAAGTGTAGTTTCCTGACTTATAAATGACTTATGGTAGTCCGCCCTAGCATGCTCATGTCCGTCTTAAATATGAAATATCTGATTCTCTACTGGTGTAACATGATCAGCATATCTCCTGACTGACTGTATGGTTTAGCTGATTTAAATCTCAGTAAAAAAGATATTCAAGACAATGAATGGGAAACAACGTTCTTAATGGTTTTTAAAAAAGTGCCACAACTATCCTCACCTTTATGTCTGATCTGCTGTAGTATGAGTAGTTTGGATAGGTAAGTCAAGTCACAGTTCTACATGTTGTGTTTTATTCTCAAATTTGCAGAAGTAAAAAGTCAACTTCCACACTGTATAACTCCAAATGTACTGTGTTTTACCCCACATTGCAATCTGGGAGTCCCTTTGAAAACAATTATGTGGAAAACCCGGATAGTCTTATAACGATGATCATTTACCCCATAGTGCTTTGTATCCCTGCCATTTCTAATCCAACTTAAGTTACAATCTATGACTTCGGTATACATGTATATATGTAATCATTTACATGTAGGTATTGGACAACAAATGTATTATTGGGATGGTAAATCATGACTTATGTTAACCAAAGCCGGTAAATTGGCTCACGTTTACTCGCTGGCCATCTCCAGAAAGCATTTATAGATATTCTTTAGCATTGGTACATTATGGCTGTAGAGATACACTTAAATCTGTTAAAATGACTACCGGTATTACAGGTACTAAAGTATTATAAGTATAAATCTTGGAGGGTCGTCATCAAAATAAAACGTGTTCTGTCCAAGCAGAGTCTCGCTTCATTTATGTATACGAAAATGTTATACTAGTTCTTAGCCCGGTAGTCACTTAAAGACTGAGGATAGATAGGGTGCATTGATTCAATATGTTGCTCTCAAGGGTATCAGGGAGGTCTTACGGGTAATATACCAGGAATATTTGACAAATTATCCCTGAGTAATATACGTCTACCAATCTTGCATTTTAAGACAATTTTGAGACATGGGAGAATGCTTGTCTTTCAGTTGTTATTCGACATAGACAAACGGGGAAAAAAGGAAGACATAGGAAATACCTTCTAACCTCAAAGATCTACCGCTAAGCTGGGCAAAAACTGGGCATGTCCTGTGGTAACACCGTTGGTAACACATTTCAACTAGGGGCCAATTGTTGTGGGTGAGGGTAAGGGTTAGGAAGTGTACAGGGGGAGGGGGACCGGGGGCGGAAGGCATGGACGCGTAGCCATTAACTGATAGGGCTTGCTGAGGAGTGAGAGTGTCTCAGATATTTTCTACATTTACCTTATGTTATCAATAATTAATTATGTCAATCAGAATGTACGATGGGGATATGCTGGGCACAGTCCAAAGTCGTGTTGACATGCTTCAGCCAGACCTTAACTTAATTCAGGGTTGCCACTGTCAGGGAAAATGTGAGGGAAAATATTTTTCGCTTCAGGTCAGGGAAATCTCAGGGAATTTCAGATTTTTTGGCAAAATGTCAGGGAAAATTATATTTTCTGAAAATGTCAGGGAAAATTATATTTTGTCAGGGAAAGTCTTTGAAATAGAGAAAAAAGTCACCTGTTTTCTCTGAAAAAAGCCTGTATTTTACTATGATTTTAAGGGAGAAAAATATCTAAATCCTAAAAAAGGAGGGGGTAAAATTTTGCATGCACACAATACACAAAACCCCTGTTGTTAAATAGTGACCACTCGCTATGTAGAAGATAACTTTAAAAAGAGTGAATATTCATAGTTGGAGGGCATTTAAAAACATTGGGTTTATGTCGCGATTATCAGGGAAATTTGATATAACGTCAGGGAAAAGTCAGGGAATTTAACCCCTTCCACGCGGTAAGCCAATATATTGCACAAAATTGCATTGAGTTACCAGAAACCCAGTGTTGAAGGGGTTAAAACTACCTTGTCAGTGGCAACCCTGTAATTGACTAGGCTGGTTTGTTTATAGTGTTTCTGCTGCCAGCATGCTAGAGGTTGGCACAATTAGGGGCATTTGAATTCAAATTTTCGTAACTTTTATATCAAATAAGCGCTGGCATTATATAAGGACAGGATGATCCATGAGCTGAAAAAATATGAGAACAGGTGTGCTAAACGGGCCACTATTCTCCTAACTAATTACAGATATCATATTATTTTTTCAGCCCATGGATGTCCAAGTGGAGCTAAGCGTAGAAAATGTTGGCTGGGGTGCCATGATTCTCAGCGAGATGGATGCACTTAGAGAAAACAGACACTTGTGTGATGTAGCAATCATGGCCACAGATGGATCACTGGTCAGAGCTCATTCGGCAGTACTCATAGCAGCAAGCTCTTTCTTCAAACAGACCCTTGTGAGTGCAAAGAGTTCCAGTTCCTCTGTTAAGGAAATAGTGGTCCAATCTACCTTTAGCCGTGATGTCATCTCAAGTGTTGTCGACTTCTTGTATAAAGGAGAGTGCATTCCACAACTGAGCCAAATGACAGATATAAAGCAAGCTTGTGAAGCCTTTGGCATTAGCTCTCTGCTATCTCTGTGTGACATGTATCCAGTCCAACAGGAGCCCGTCAGTGGGACAACATCGCAAGCTGCAGTCACAGAGCAGAACAGTTGGCTGCCATACACACAACCACTGACAAATAAATCTCAAGAATTTGTTGACATCAACAAACACATGCAGAAATCTAATGATGATGATGATGGTGATAATGATCAAGATGACCTACTTGATAATATCTTGACTGCTGCTGAGACTCAAGAAGCAAGTGACGGTGGTTTAACTTGGTTTCCCTCGCTGAATGAGAATATACAAACAGATGAGTCCTCAGTCCAATCACACCCAAAAACGAACAAACAAAGAATTGTTAGAGCTTATGACCAGAATGCTACAAAAAAGATATACACATATAAGTGTGATATTTGCAAAAGAGTATTTGGCCATAAGAATCGTATGGAAAACCATCGTGCAACCCACACAGGTGAAAGACTTCACCAGTGTGACATCTGTGAACGAAGGTATACACAGATTGGAGATTTACGTGAGCACAAAAAGGAACATCTAGGTGAATCCTATGAATGTACTCTTTGTAACAAGTCATACAGAACAAAAAGACTCTATACAAAACATGTAAACGCTATACACAAAGGAAAATTGAAAAAAGTGCACAGATATGAATGTGATATTTGTTCAAGAATATTCAATAAGAAAAATCGTATGGAATCTCACCGCGCGGCTCACAATGGTGAGAAACCTCACCAATGTGATATCTGTGAGAAACGGTACTCACAGGCTGATAATCTAAATGAGCACAAAAAGGTGCATTTAGGTGAATCCCACCCGTGCAATCTTTGTACTAGTGTATTCAAGACAAAAAGACAGTTAGAAAGACATGTTAACGTACACACAAAACCCTACAGCTGTTCACTTTGCAGTAAGGCTTTCTCTAGCAATGAACATCTTGCCACACATATACGTGTACACACAGGTGAAAGGCCATATAAATGCAGTGATTGTGGCGAAGCTTTCAAAGCTCGAGACAGCCTCGCCAGACATAAGACTTACAGCTGTATCCACAGAAGCGATAAAACCGCACAACGTCCTCCAAAAAAAAATCAATCTGAGCATACGAGTAATAGGAGATATGTTTGCAACAGAGAAGGGTGTCGGGGTGCATTTCGCTTACCTGCACAGATAAGACGGCACATAAAGTTGTATCATGGTGATGATAGCCCTATCAATATCAGGGACTTTTTGCAAACCGTGAATCTGGTGAATGCCAAGTCACCAACTTAAAAAAGTACTGAGGAATAGCAATGTAGGAAAAGAAGGCTTACTGGTACAATAAAGACCTGCATCAACACGTTTTTAACTTTAAGCACGATAGTTTTCGCCTTTACCATAGTAGAAAGCGGGTATAATAAGCATGAGAAGTGGATGTAGAATAACAGGAATTGACATTATGGTATGATATTTTGCACTGATCTTATTCACAATGTGCTAGAAATGGGTCCTCCACAATGATAAGTGGACTTCTTGATATGTTTACAGCCTTGCTAATCTGAAATGGTTAAATAAATGCACATTCAATTATTGCAAGCTGTTTAATGTCATTTGTTGGTAGATAGTGGGCATGACTAAAGTGACGATATTTTCAGTTTCTACATTTTGCCATTAACACTTCCCTAGTGATCTCGACCACTGGACAAAACTAGATAGTCAAATTAAGTATTGATGGATAATGCCTGGTTCGGATGAAGGCACCCTCACAGCAGAGTGCACATAATTATCCGAGCTAGAGACTGCCTAGATTCGCAAGGTTTATGTGTAGCTAGTCTTGGCAACACCTCGCATATAAGCCTAACTCGCGTATAAGCTGCACCCCGACTTTGGGCCAATCCTACAAGCCGCAGAGACCCTCTGAATGATACCTGGGAAAAACTCGCGTATTAGCCGCACCCCCAATTTGGACTAAGACTTCTCTCCCACCCCATGCCCCACCAGCAGCTAGATAGTCTAGACTGCAACACGGCACTTCTCACAGCTTGGTACGGGCTCATTGAGTGTATGGCGGATGGGGGTACAGACTAGCATCCTTTAGCTGTTCAGGTGCGAGGCATGGGTAGGGACAGCTTTACTCACCCCCTACCACCCCATGGTCGCATTGTTACTGTTAGGATGCTGCAGGGATTAGCAGTGGGTCTGTATTGTCTTAGACTGAGACTTAGACATAAAGCATTGACACTGCCCACTCACCTTTGTCAGGGGCTTAACCCTCCCTGCCCTCCAGCAGTCCCTGTACTGTAGATTCTATTAAGGTAATCCTATGGTGCTTTTGGAAACCATACTTTTTAAAAACTCTCGTATAAGCCGCACCCCGAGTTTGCTCCCATCCTATAAGCCACACTGGCGATCTGACTCTCGTACTAGCCGCCGCTTCTACGCAAGGTTTTACGGTAGCCCACAGCTGCGAAAGATGAAGGAATCTAGGCTGAGGCAGGTTCAAATATTAAATTTACCTAGTCGTTGGATCTTTTATGACTACCGTATAAGTCTAACCCTCGTTTATGCTACACTTCAAGTTTGAGAAAATCATATGAGCCGCATCGGACTATGGTTATTTTAGTACTGTTCAATCTATGTTAGCAAAACCGTGGTATAATCCGTACCCCCACTCTGGGAGAATCATAAACTCTGTACTGGTATTCTGACTCGTACAAGCTGTTACTTCTACACACAAATTTACGGTTTATCTAATCTAGTTGGTATGGTATCTGGACCTGTAATGTTTCTGAGGTCAGCTGACCAGACTTGTACATGAATCAGTTTCAGATTTAATTTGATGCCAAACATACCTATAGCAGGAGAATAGTCACCCTGTCTGCCTCTCCAACCACAATTTCTATTTTATATTCAAACTAGGGAATCTTATGAAGGTATTTGCCATACTAGTTACACATATCACATTGTCTTTCAGCCCATGGATGTCCAAGTGGAACTAAGCATAGAAAATGTTGGCTGGGGTGCCATGGTACTCAGTGAGATTGATGCACTCAGAGAAAACAGACACTTTTGTGATGTGGCACTCATGGCTGCAGATGGATCACTGGTCAGAGCACACTCAGGTGTGCTTGCTGCATCAAGCGCTTTCTTCAAACTGACCCTTCTAAGTGCGAAGAGTTCTAGTCCCTCTGCCAAGGAAGTAGTGCTCCGATCTACCTTTAGCCGTGATGTCATCTCAAATATTGTTCACTTTTTATATAAGGGAAAGGCCCTTCCACACAAAAGCCAAATGCCAGAGATGAAGCGAGCTTCTAAAGCCTTTGGTATCAGCTCACTGCTATCTCTGTGTGATATTTATACAGCGCAACATGCCTCGGCCAGTCAGATAACATCACAAGCTGCAGTTACACAGCCCACCAGTTGGATGCCAGGTTCATTCCCACAGAGCATGAGTGCTAGGACAGATAACTCTAAGGGTAATGTGGGTCTCAACAAATACAAACAGTCTACTGATTATAATGATGATGATTATAACAATGATGATTATGATGATGAAGATGGCGTTGATAGTCAAGATAGCCTAATTGATAATATTTTGGCTGCAGCCGAGTCTCAAGAAGCAAGGAACCGTGTATCAACTGGCAATCGGCCTATGAATTGGAATTTACAAATAAAGGACCCATCAGATAGATCTCCAGCATCATGCCCAAAAACTACCAAACGAAAGGTTAAGAGGGACTATGATGAAAAAGTTGGCAAGCTTGCTACAAAAAAGCTATACAGATTCAAATGTGATATTTGCCAAAGAATCTTTGATGCTAAGTATCGTATGGAATCTCACCGTGCAACCCACACTGGGGAGAAACTTCACCAATGTGACATATGTGAGAAAAGGTACACGCAGGCTGGAGATCTTCGCGAGCACAAAAAAGTGCATCTAGGTTTATCCTACCAGTGCACCCTTTGTAACAAGTCATTCAAGACAAAGAATCACCTGAAGAAACATGGTAATGTACACACAAAACCCTACAACTGTTCTGTGTGCCAGAAGGCTTTTGCAAGAAATGTGAAATTGGTCATACACATGCGTACCCATACAGGTGAAAAACCATTTGAATGTGAAGACTGTGGCGAAAAGTTCAAATCTAAAAATAACCTCGCTACACACAAGTCTTACAACTGCATCCATAGAAGTGATACAAATAAGATGCGCCCAAACCAGGTTAAGTCTGCAGATGCTGATAGTGGACGGAGATATGTTTGTAACAAAGAAGGGTGTCCTGGTTCATTCACTCTGCCTGCACAGATCAAACGACATATAAAGTTATATCATGGTGATGATACCCCTATAAACGTTCGCGACTTTCTACAGACTGTAAACCCCAAGTAAGCAACGTCATACTAATACTCAGGATCAGTCTGTGAATTCATACAGACCCCAAAGCCAGATCAACCCAATGAGGTGTTATCATAAGACTGTAAATAATATAACTGAATCCTTGTTCTAAAGTTAAATGTTGGATTTGATTGAAACGGTGTCCGCAGATATATTTTATAAACACAGGTATTTACTCATTGTGAATGGTCGATTCGTACTACCTGGACTCTAATGATAAACAGATATCAGCATATCATATGGCATATGTGCTCAAATGACAGTAGAACAGTGCTGATTCTGGCAGCGCAACTTGTACAGTGTTTTAATTGCTGACCAAATAAAATGTTTGTAAAAATAGAAGTGTTAAGGAACTGATTTCAATCTAGAATTCAGTATACAAATACTAGAAGTTATGAAGATACTTTAGAGATAGTTGATAATCCACGTATACACGAAAGAATACTATGAGGAGAGAGTTATGCTGTAGTTAACCATATTAACAGCAAGTTATGTTGAACACATTTTTAACAGTTTAATTGGCCACAAAAAAATGCAATGTTTTGGGCTATTGTCTATAAATGTGACAAAACGGAGGATGTGCACTTATTAGGGAATGTGTGCTGTCTTCGGGGTTGGGACTGGGGCCAAAGGTTCCCAACAAATTCTCCATGACATGTGGCTTATAGATGGGATTCTCTAAATTTTCTTGTCTTAAGAATTTCACAGAAGATGAATCATTGTCTCAAAACTCACATTTAGCTTATGACTAATTCTCACCAAATCAGTACAGGTTCAAATTGTATGACCGGCTGACGTATATGACCTGCTATTAAACGTATATGACCAGCTGACGTATATGACCGGCCAGCATTAGAAAGTGATGTAAGGACATGTAGAGAAGGTGGTATGGCAAAAAGATTAGATATTTCCTGAGGCCCTAACCCAGCCCGAACTGCTACAGAAAAAGAATTAATATATTATAGTCATTATACCTCATTTCACATATCTTTTTGTAGCTGGTCATATACGTCACCTGGTCATTTACGTCACCTGCTGGTCAGATATGTTAATGTTAGACTCAGAAAGATACACATATGAAAATAGAGAAATGCATAACAAGTTAAGATTCATCAGTTGCTTTGACTTGAAGGAAAATAAGCATATTCATATCTATATACACTAAATATGTGCCATTTGTGTTCTCCTGGTCATATACGTCAGCCGGGCATACATTTTAAACTTGTATCAACCGCCGGCGTCAAATTACCCCAACGTCGCCGCCGGTGTCATTTAAGCTATCTGTAGGTTTTTGAATTTTGAAAATCCATCAATTAGAACAGAAGTTATCCTCATTTTTGCACTTTTATCCATCAATTTGAAGAGTCAAGCCTGTAAAATTTCACATATAAGCCTAACCCTGGTCTGACTCGTACAATCCCCGGCTTCTACGTGAAAATTAACAGTGTGATATTTGAGTCTGTGGAGAACCCTGATAGCTGAGGCAGTCTGAGTTCTATGGTACAATCTGGTGTATAAAAGCCCTGCCTATAAGGCAACCTTTCCGTCTTAAACCCGGCTTTTAGGGTATGCTTCATGCTGTTATCTGAAGTTTCTAGGTTCTCTAATATGGCTGCCATTGATTTCTGCGGGATGCAGCAAGATCAACGGTCAATGCTGGCGAATTAGTTACTCAGGGAGACGTTTTTCAAAAAAGAAAAAAAAAAGTGTTGCGAATGTTCAATGTTCGCATAGCTTTATATACGATTTATTCAAAGGAAAAACAAATTCCTGAGTCTGATTAGGATCACACGTTAGATATTTCCATTGGTTGAAAGCCTATTCTGCTATTGGCTGTGGGAAACCACTTGGTGACCTCTAGACCAATCAGGTAAACCAAATTTGTTTGATGTTTGAGAGAAGACTTTAAGAAAGGAAAAGCATGTTGGTGTGAGAAATGGACAGGCCGACATACACCACTCTGGTGTTAGGCCAGAGGAGAGGACTATAAAAGGATGAAATCCACTCATCATCCGCTATTTCGGCAGGGCAGTGGAGTTAATTCTAACTCGATGAAAAGATTATATTGGCCTAAGTCATATCAGCGTCTGAGAACATTGGATTTTAGCCATTTTAAGACACTACTACGCAGACTGCATTAGAGTAGTAATATACTGACTTTCTCATACAATTCAGTACCCCAAAATATTGAAAGGAAATGTATCAATCCATATCCCCACGGACCTCACTTACCCTTGCCTGATCCTTTGTCTATGAGCTTTTTATTAATTCACCATCGCCTTCGGCGCCGGGAGGGTTAGATCTGCTTGGGAGCCCCCATTTAAAAGTGGACCAATTTGAGAAAAAAAGGTATGAAAAAACCAACAACCCTACAACACCCCCCCCCCCCCCCACGCAACATCCAGACTAAAGGAACGCCTTCCCCCCCCCCCCCCCCACACACACACAATGAGCAGCTAATCGATCCCCCATCACATCCACAAAATGAATTAGCCTACCCCTCCAAAAGAACACCCCCGAGCCCCCCACACACACACAAACTGGGTACCCGGTACCCTCAATGCCCTTCGTTCTTAAAAAGCGAACCTCCCAGCAAAATGGGCCCTCATGCCCCCACACACACACTAATAGAATATGAATGGGCCTAGCTACCTTCATCGCCCCTCCACCCCCCCCCCCCCCCCCCACAAACACATAAACTCTACCAAATGCTGTCAAACGCCCCTTTCCCCCACCCCACCCTTCCAAAATAACACAGCCCCCATATATAGGCCTATCTACACCCACAAAATGACACACCTCCGCCAACACACACAGGTGAAACACACACAAAATAGAACCCTCCCCTCACACACACACTGGGTAGGCCTACCCACAACGTCCTGCAGGGCTGGGCATATTGGGATATGCTGGAGCAAACCAAAAAATCTTTGGAGCAAAGTTTTCAGACGGATCCACATAGACTAAATGGGTTTGAGTGTAGCGGGGGACCCCCCCCCCCCCCCAAACTATCTCCTTGAGGTGAATTTTGCGTGTGAAATAAAGGAGAATTTTGATATTTCTGTCTTTAGTTTGTATTAAGATGTATTCTGATAATCTTGGAAGTTTGTTGCTCCAGGAAAATTTTGAAAATCAACCTTCAGATTGGTGCATTTGTAGTGTTTTGGGGCATAAGAAATTTATAATTCTATCTGTAGATTGGTATATTTTGAGGGGATCTTGAGACAATGTTCTAAGAAATTTGAGAACATTTACTTTTAGATTGGAGTATAGTTTGTGAGCATGTTGCACCAAAGGATATGAGAATTTTACTGTCAGATGAGTGCATTCTGTGGGCATGTTGGTCCAGAAAAAGTTTGGAAATATACATTGAGATAGTCCTACCTTTGGTTCTTATTGGAATATTTACAAAATTCTTTCAGCTTTAGAAAGCCCAGACTTTCCCTAATGTCTCTGTCGCATTTTCCAAGACCCCTGTCGCATATTTTTTGCAACATTGCGACAGCTGCCCAGCCCTGACAGTCCTGTGTTCTTAAAATGTTCTCACTCCCCGAAAAAAGAGCAGTCGATCCCCCTGGGGGTATAGATGGGGGGGGGGGGGGGGTCCCCATGTCGCGTGTCGGTTTAAAAAAATGGCCATGTTGCATGTCGGTGTCGCTTAGTAATGGCCATGTCCCAGGTCGATTTTAAGAATGCCCATGTCCCCTGTCACTGACTTCTCAAGCCTCATGTCACATGTCACTAGGCCCCATGTCGAATGTCTATCCTAAGAAATGGCCATGTCACCATGTCAAATTTAGGGAGTGTTCATTTTTTAACAACGGGGGGGGGGGGATGGTGAGTTTAGGGGGGGGGTGTAACATGACTTGATCCCTTCCGAGGGGGGGGGGGTAAAATAACTTGACCCTCTTGAGGGGGGGGGGGGCGTAAAATAACTCAACACCTTCGGAGGGGGCGCGATTTGTCGCGACGTGACACTGAATACTTTAACTCTTTACTTTTGCTGTAGAAATGCAGCAAATAACCTTTAAAATCATAGAAATTTTCTTGCGACACCCATTAAATCTAACAATTTTACTTATGCAAAACATTCCGAATGCGCCAATTTTAAGGGGAAATTCTAAAAAGATTTTGGGGCCTGCAACCCCCACACCCCTATTTGTTACTCCCTCCCACCAACGCCCATTAGGTTTTGGGAACTGGGCCGCTCGACTTTATCCACCTTCCACCGCCCCTGCAGCCTTGATCCCAGCCCCAAAGATGAAGATGCAGATTATTCATTATTTATCTGCAGAGTAATCCTAAACTATCCAGAATTACACAAGATGAAACTGTTTCCTCACTTGTTGTTCAAATCTGTAAAATGAGGATGAATCCAGATCTAAGCCTTCATATATTTTGTGCCAAATAGCACCAGATAGCACAGTTTCAAGTCTGGATGTTCAAAATTGTCCACAAAAGTCTTCACATTCAAAAAGACAGGGGCTGAATACACTGTCGCCTAGACCTTCACTACTTACCCCTTGAAAAATATGTCCCAGTGCCATTGACTGAGGAGGAATTCAGATCTGAGCCTTTATACAGTCATGTTTACCAAAATAAGCCTACACTAGGTTGCCCTATTTCAAGTTCACATTCAGTCTATACAAAAAGTTTTTCGCCTTGCAGGACATTCAGTCCTGCAGATTTGTTATTCTGCAGGCCCGGCTAAATGTTTGCAGGCCCGGATACCCAGAGGAAATGATTGTATAAATTCTTTATTATAAAGCTAGAATTTACATAGGAAGTGATGATGAATAGAGGTTACTGGTATATTCAAATCATTTTGATAATTACAATTGTATAATTTTGGGTAACTTTCTACAAAAAATCCAGGCTTTCTAGTTTACTCTCTAGAAACCTTAATAATGGTCCGATTTACAAGCCGTAAAAACTGGCATGCAGACAAGGATCATGGCCAGCCATTGGGGCCGGCAGACACAGACTTTCTGCCGGTCCAGCAGGTTTTTAGCCGGCTATAGCCGGTGTCCGGCAGGTTTTCGTATAGACTGCACATTTATTCTGTTAATGTATTTCTTGGCTTGGGTGCATACTGGTCTAAACAGACATTGAATGCAGAGTAAAGGGAAGTGTTGAAATCGGGATGGATGGGAAGAAAGATGAGAAAAAAATTGGGTTTGAGAGTATGCGCATTGCATTACTGGGAGTGGTCCCGATTTTGTATTGTAATGGGCGTTGGTGGGAGGGAGTAACAAATAGGGGTGTGGGGGTTGCAGGCTGGGTGAGCCATCAAACTTTCAGGGATTATCATGGTATCATCATATAATCCGCCGCCCCTCCAAAAGGGGCCCAATTATTCTTGACTTCCCATGAGGCATCCATGTGAAAATCCAGCTCTACACCCTTTCCACATATATACCGATGATATCGCCATGTCACCATATTAATTTTAAAGCCCAAAAGGGTAGGCCTACATGTTCCCAGACAATCTTAAGAAATCCCCATGTCAAAAAAAGGTCGAGCTCTCAGGGGGGGAACAAAAAATATTACAACCCCTCCAGAGAGAGAGAGAGAGAGAGAGAGAGAGAGAGAGAGAGAGAGAGAGAGAGAGAGAGAGAGAGAGAGAGAGAGAGAGAGGGGGGGGGGTATCAGCGAAAAAGGTAGCGCGTCACTTTAATTCAGAGGAGAGGGGGGTGGAAAATTCAATGCCTCTTGAGGGGGGGGGGGGGCAAAAATGTTGATGTGTCTGGAGGGGGGCAGAATACTTTTTCTCACACACCCCCACCCCCTGTTGTTAAATAATGACCACTCCCTAAGCCCCAAAATGACTATATCGCCATGTAGAATTTAGGGGTCTAGCTCCATAATTTAAAAGAAATTTTGGTCAGTGGTAATTCCCCATCCCCGTCCACCAGAAGGACCCAGGGATTTTTTTGCTAGAGAGCAGACAAACTTGATATAATCCTCCATGCTGGGGGAGGATGGGGAGGTAATCCTCGCAGGTAATATTTCTCTTTCTTTTATTTAATTTTTTTTGGGGGGAAGGGGGGGGCGCGGAATCAAGAACGTACAAAAAAAAACAGGCCTAGCCGACATATAACCATATTCTTCTTGAATCTATTTTCAGTTGGTTGGGAGGGGGGGGAAAGATGTTGCAGTCATAGGAAAATCCAGCCCCTCCCTCCAGCTATTGGCCTAGGTCCCTAACGAATTGTTCTTCTTTTTTGGGGGGGAGGGAGGGGGTACCTGGAGGCCTACGCATGTGGCATCAACAAATCCAATAGTCCCCCCCCCCAACACCAACCCTTCTATAGTCTAGAAAATGCCCATAAAGTAAAATGAGCTAGGCCTATATAATATCATATGCCCGCGTCTCTACCCCTAGAAGGGTCGACAATCATTTTTGCTGTAGGCCTACGTAGGTAAATAGGCCTAAAAACATTTGAGTACTCGCGACCACATGGCATTTCATTGGCGTAGGTAATTTCCTCCTTTTTTTTGGTGGGGAGGGGGGGGGGCAAACAGTCAAGAATTTACAAAAATATAGGCCTAGCTAGCCTACAAATAACGGTATATTAGGGCTACATTCAGCTAATTGGTTGGGAGGGGCGGAATGTTGCAGTCATCTGAAAATCCAGTTTGTAGACTAGTAAATGACTCCCGTAATATCTTTGAGAGAGAGGGGGGAGGGGAAGTCTGACATTCTATCATTTCCCCATAGGCCTACCCATCAGGCCTACTTGTCCCCCTTTTTAGGACGTTGCAACTGTAGGGTTATATTGATACAAATGTTATATTGCGTTTGCATGTATTATTTTTAACACAACGTTACGTGTGCCAGGTAGGCCTAGGCCAGGCGACATGGGAGAGAAATTTCAAAATAAATTATATTAGTGGCTCCAGGGGGGTCAAAAGCGACCTGGCGACCTGGGCCGTTTTGGAGGCGACTTTTGACCTAATGCAATGATAAAAGTGACCTGGCGACTTTTAGATAAAGTTGACAATACTTAAGGGGGTAAAAAAAAGCGACTTTGTGACCTGGACCCCTTCATTTCAGCGACTTTCCGACCTCAGGGGGGGGGGGACCCCTCTGCACCCCCATATAAGAAGATGCCATGCATGCATGCCTCCATGGTGGTAAAGGGGCCGTGGGCGTGGGGTAGGCTCCCAGCCTCCCGAGATCATGGCCCCTCCCCCAACGTCCGAAGTCGGAGCACACCTCGCCCTGCTACCAAGGGCGCGGGAAAGTGCCTCCTGTCAGCCAGCGTCCGTTTGACCCAATTGATGTAACGCAGTGTATCATGGGATTGCCTCACCGCTCCGCGAAGTATCTAGCCTCTACACCAAAATATTATTAATGTTTAAAGGAAAATATTAAGTCAAATTAGGTTTGGGTGGTATAATTAAGAGGGGGTTAGACATTCCTTGAAAATACAATGCACAAAAGATTCAATTTCATGGGTGGGTCAAAGAAAAAGCGTCAGGTGACGGGGCATGAGAGTAGGATCGAGTTACACTACGGGAGGCGTCCCGATTTACTATTTGTATTTTAATCATAAAATTAGATAGATTATCTAAAGTGTTGTGATTTCATCTTTTCCTTTTTTTCAGCTCATGGATATGCAAGTGGAACTGAGTGTAGATAATGCCGGCTGGGGTGCCATGATTCTGAGTGAGATGTATGCCATCAGAGAAAGCAGCGACACATGTGACGTGACGCTCGTGGCAGCTGATGGTTCTCATATCAAAGCACACAGTGGAGTACTCAGTGCTGCAAGTTCCTTCCTCATGCAGCTTATTCAGAATGCCATGAAGTCAAATGCCTCCTCTAAAGAAGTGGTGATCAGAACTAGCTTTAGTCATGCGGTTGTATCAAACATAGTTGACTTCTTGTACAAGGGAAAGACACTTCCACTAATGAGCCAGATCGCTGAGATCAAGACAGCTTCAAAATCCTTTAGTATCACCAACCTGATCTCACTGTGTGATATCTTTGAGGCCCAACACAGCACACAGTTCAACAGCGCTAGAAAATCCCAAACTGTAGCCAAAGGTCAGTACAGTGACCTGCCACACATGCAAACAGCTAGCCTGAGACCTGAGGCCGGCAAATCTCAAAGTCTTACCCTCAACGAAATGCACAACTTTGATGATGACGATGATAACGGTGCTGATATCAATCAAGAAGACTTACTTGGCAAAATCTTCACTGCTACTGACCCTCAGGTAGTCAGGAAAAGTACCTTAACAGGGTGCCCCTCTATGGATGCGACTGACAATGGTGCCAAAGCATGTGCCCCTGCACAAAGCTATCCAGGGCCATACCTCAAAACGATTGGCCGCAAAGTTGGTGGAAGTTATGTTCAAAAGGCCAAGTTTAACAAAAAGAAGCACCGATATGAATGTGATATTTGTCACAGAATCTTTAGTTATAAGTATCGTATGACAGCTCACCGTGCGGCATTGCATACTGGAAAGAGGAGTAAATGTGATGTCTGTGAGAAAAGCTTTACATATCCTGAAAGTCTTTATCAACACAAGAAATTACATTTAGGTCAATCTTTTGAGTGCCCCCATTGTGACAAATCGTTCAAGTCATTGAAAAGATTAAGAACTCATTCTACTACACACACTAAACCCTTCAGCTGCAGCTTTTGCAATGGTCGATTTGCGAATAGGCCAAAGATGGAGGAACATGAGAGAACACACACTGGAGAAAAGCCTTTTACATGTGAAGACTGTGGAAAGCAATTTAGACTGAAAGATAGCTTCAATAGACATTTAAGACAAAACTGTTGCAACACGACTAATAAGACCCCCCAAAATGTGAAGACAAGAAAGAAAGAAAAACGTGATGGAGTAACTGTTGAGAAATCACTTGAATGTCCTACATGTGGTAAAATATGTAGTTCATCTTCTGAGCTGAAAACGCATCGCACCACTCATCCACTTGAAAACAAATACTTCTGTAACAAAGATGGGTGTCCTGGTGCCTTCCGCTTACCTGCACAGATCAAAAGACACATTAAGTTGTATCACAATGATCATACCCCGATTGACATTCGAGACTTCAAAGCCTAAGACTAAACCTAGACTGGTTGACCCACAAGGGTCATTGTTGTGGAGAAACCCGTTTAGAAATTGTTGGGACAAGCTTAATTCACGATCATTAGGTGAAATGTAAATTAATATTATGTAAATCATTATTATGTCTCCTTTCCTGAACTATAGACAGAAGTGGTGTTAAATTACTTATTACAATCTCACATGACGCACAATTATCACAATTCATATAGTCCAATGAATGAATCAATTCATTGATGTGAAATAATACTGTAGTTTATTTTCTTGAAATACAAGATTTACTATGCTTAATTATAGGAAGGGCCGTATTTAATGTTGAATACATTGATTACAATGTGTCCGGATTCAATGGGCTCGTGAAACACGGCAGAGACGGTATCAATGGGCGTTGGCATTTGTCTACTAGTATATATTTAGGTTACATATCATCAATTAACGGTCTTGGGACATTTTGTTGACAGAAGAGGGTCTGTCATAGCATAATGATAAGGGATAGATATATCTCTGTGGCAACAAAAAATTGAGTACATTAGGTCCCAACATAGTGTGTCATGGACACTGTTAGACTTAGAGTATAATGTAAATATTGATTTGTACATAAAGGTTTACAGATTGTTGTTTGAATCATCTGAATAAAGATATATCAACTGAAAGGCGTTCTCTCACTTGGCAAATTAATTCAAGACACCTTTGACTTATAAACCTTTTGCTTATATCCAGGGTTTCTGAAACAAAAATAGATTAAAAGTCATCTGGACATAAAGCGGGGAAATTGGTTACTATGAAGGATAGCATTTACATGATATCCATGTTTACTTGACAACACATGACGATATGTATATAGAAAATCAGGTTTAAATGTCTTAACCTGTTAAAATCTGTCTAGGATTTGGTTTAAAATATGGACCAGAGACAAGTCAAATAAGGGCAGGCCCCTGTAAGCGCAAAGTAAAGCTTTACTTTAAAGTATACCGGGTAACTGAACATGCTAAATGCACCTTCACTTACCGGTATATGGGACATGACAGTAGATTTAGTCTTCATTAAAACCCTAATGCCACAACATATATATGAACACCACTTACGTTCTGACATTGGGCGAAAGCTTTATATCCTGTATATGATAATAAACATACCATATCTCGTCTTATCTCAGTTGACCAGTAGACAAGTCTCCATTTTACAAAGCTGCAAGTGATCCACCCAGTATTCTAGCATCTCTTCGTTATCTTTACGCCATCTTGTCTTGCTTTCAGCTCATGGAGGCCCAGGTGGAGCTGAGCGTAGAGAATATTGGCTGGGGTGCCATGATTCTAAGTGAGATGGATGCACTCAGAGAAAATGGACAGCTCTGCGACATCACAATCATGGTCAAGGAGGGATCGACGATCCTTGCACACAGCGTTGTACTCTCTGCAGCAAGCTCCTTCTTCAAACAGGTTCTGGAGAAAACAAAGAAATCAGCCTCCTCTACAAACTCAGTGGTGATCAAATGTGGCTTCACGCATGCAGTAATATCAAGCGTTTGCGATTTTCTCTACAAAGGGAAGGCCCTGCCGCTGCTGAGTCAAATCCCAGATATACAGAGAGCTGCAAAAGTCTTTGGTATCAATTCACTGCAAACTTTATGTCAGGTTTTCACAGCTCAAGATACCTTCCAGGCTAGCAGTGCCATCGCTGACACCAATGAGCAAGTAATAGAAGAGCCAAGTGGTGAAGTGTCTGAGATAGTGTTAGAGGAACCAACTTCCACAGACGCTGTAGGGTTTGAAGATGAAGTTGTATGCGAAGATGAAATCCCTGAACCTGATAATGATGACAACATACCAGTTGATGTCCTGCCTGAGGATCCAACTGAAACGGTTGATTCTAGTATCCTAGGTGGTTATTCGGTGGTAGTAGCCGCTGACGGCAATACCCAACCCCTTGATACTGCAGTAGTAATGCGGGAACTACAGCCGGAGATGATTATCGGAGATTACGATGTGAAGACCTCGAACAGAAAGGTTTACCGGTACAGGTGTGACTTGTGTCCACGTGTCTTCACCTCAAAGTGTCGCATGGAAGGGCACAGAGCGACTCACTTGGGTGACCGCATCCACAAGTGTACCATTTGTGGGGCCGGTTTCATCCAGAGTGAATACTTGCGGGAGCATATGAGTGTTCATTCACAAGCCCGGCCGCATCAATGCTCAATCTGTGAACGGTCCTTCCGTAATGCCAGGATTCTGAAGAGGCATGTTTTCCTGCACACAGGGAAGAAACCCTTTTGTTGTACTATCTGTAATGCAGGATTCCCACGTCGGGACGGGTTAAAGAATCATATGGCCACACATTCAAATGATAAACCTTTTGAGTGTAGTGAATGTGGGAAAGCCTTTTCCTTAATGGAAACGCTAAGACGGCATATGGTGCTCCACAGTGGGAATCAGCCACAGCACGCATGTAAGTTTTGCGGCAATGTCTACCGGAGGAAAAATTCTCTCATACAACACATGGCAATACATACTGGAGAACGCAAACATGCTTGTAATAAGGAGGGGTGCTCGGCTGTGTTCCGACTACCAGCACAGCTGAAAAGACACATAAGGCTACATGGTATTGACAATGTATTAAATCTGGAGAGGAGAAAGATCATCTTCCCAAGCAGTGTAGACCCTCAGGAGATAGGGGCAGAGCAGCAGGTGGAGACAGATATTGGGAACACTGATAGTGTCAGAACAGTGGATAGCACAGTGGAGGCTGAAGCTGACACAACAAATATCATAGCAGTCATTGATACAGTCACTGTCTAAGAGAGTTGTTCTCAAGTTCCTCAAAGGAAGCTGTGGGCATATCCTCTCAGAAATACATTTAAATTATAGTGAACTACATGCCTTGAATGTATATCTACAAACGTACATCAATTGAATAACTTTGTGCCTTAACCCGTAACATAATCTTTTAGATACCATTTACCAAAAGGCATGCAGGTAATACTGGTGCTGTGGCATGTTTGATATGCCATAAAAAGCTATATATTGCTACTACAATACTAGAAAAAAATTGATGACCTAAAAAACGAATGACCTTCTATATCAGCATCACGGATTCCTTCATATATTCCTCAAATTGACAATGAAAGTATAAATCAAACTTGGCACTTAACCACCTGCATCATCATTCATGAGATGATTGGTTTATATTGTGCATGAATTCAACGCCTATATATCTAAAAATAAATGGGTACTGAGATATGTTATGTTGAAAATATTAAAATCAGTAAAAATATTTAAATCATGATTATTAAAATCAGAATAATGATTATCAAATACTTGCCTTGTTCACAAGGATGTTTGTGACAAGCCTCAAGGGGTCTACGCGTTTATGTTCCATTTAGGACTACTCTTGAATCGTGTCGTTTGCACTTTTCTGAAGTTATGCTACTTACACATTAATAAATGCCAGAAATATGAATCCAATTGATCTTAAACTGTCTGAATCACTTATCTAAAATCATAATTGACTCAGGATTTTCACATATGCGACGGTTCAGAGCTCTGAGGGAGGTCGGGGGGGGGGGCAATGAAACGTAGCTTAAATGCACGTTATCAATAAAGTCTGCAAATTTATGTATTTTTACTGCTACCCTTTCACATACAAAAAAGCATCAATGCAAATGATTCAAAATAGTGGTAAAAGTTTTTGTCACCATTGAGCCTATGGGCCTAATGTGCATGGCACCGAAATGTAAATTAATCAAACTTTCAAAGAGCCTGTAGCGAAATGAACTCCCAATCAACCCAACCAGTAATATATATATGCCTGTAGCGAAATGAACTCCCAATCAACCCAACCAGTAATATATATATGCTATTTCTGTTTTAATGTCCACATGATTACAGTCGGTTGAAAACAATTGGAGCTTACTCTCATGGGTAGGCGACCTACACCCCTAATAGGTGGGTTTAAAGGGTTCTATAAGGACAATAATAAACCTCCTTTCACCATGACGCTACCTAATACAATGAGCTATTTCAAGCCCTGGCCCACTACGTTGCTATGGAAATTTCACCACTTCCTGTGATGACAATGACAGGAAGTGACATCACAATGAGTTCTCAGCCAATGACTGATGAGCTCTTCCAGGGTGAGCAGCTCACTCTCCCAGCTGGGGTGTTAGCTGTCCACACACATGTTTAGTTCCAAGCCAAAGATTTTGATTACCGTATTCGATGTAATAAGCGCCCTGGGCGCTTAAAATATTATTTTAAGTGAAAAAAACAGCCTCTAATATTCATTCTAATAAGCGCCCCCCATGGCTGTCATATACAGACCTCAGTGGCATCTAGAAGGCTTCTTACACCCTTATTACTTCACACCTGGCTTGGCCTTAACACCTGTACAGCTGTGAAGTGCTCCATGCTACACACAGGTGAGAAAATCAGTAACATAATTGGAGAAACACATAAAAAATTCAGGGGAAATCTGAAAACAAGGGGGGGGGCGCTTATTAGGGGGAGGATGCTTATTACGTCGAATACGGTATCTATGGTGTGATGTACTGGATAGGTTTCGACCCCTAGGGTCTCATCAGGCGACTTTAATTATGGTGTATAATTAGGCTTGTAACAATGTTACTAATTTTTCAAATAAATAATTTATTTAAATGAGGGTCCCTAACTATTTGATAGATAGTTGAGGAACATACAGGTGAGATTTTAGCAATGATGAATTTTATTAACAACACACTAGGTTAGGAGTTCATTTTTTCAAATAAACTGCCAGAACATAACTTAATGCCAATTTTATTGGAAGTATGTGTTAGACTGTAACCTGTAAACCCTTTGGGTTAACTGCGGTGGGGATCGCGGTAACAACAAGTTCTTTTGGACGAGGCTTGGGGGATCCCACCTTGGTTGTGTGATGTCTTTGAATTTAAAATTTGGGTGCATCAATTAAATTCAAACCAAAAGGGACTTGTGTCTTCAATTTGAGCATCCAGTTCCTTTCTATTTTATTACGCAGCTGTAGTGCATAATCACTGCGTGGAGCTCTGTGTATGAACTCCAGTATGTGGATTTCCACATCTTTGAGACCTTGGTGACCATTAGAGTTGAAATGGTGACCCATTTGGGTGCCCATTTTTCCATTGTCAATGTTTCCTACATGGGTATGGAACCGATCTATAAGTCTGCACAGTGTCTGACCTACATACTGTTGTTTGCATCTTTTGCAAGACATATTGAGATTGCTGATTTTTCAACTGACATTCACTTTTGCGCTGTAGGAGAGGCCAGTGGAACCAGATGTTATGGTACACTGGTGGACAATATCGCCACTTGGATATGTGGCACTCATTGGGTTTAAAGAGTTATGTACATGTACCATAAAATTCTCACGGAGACAGGTCCGGCAGGCAAATAGCGGACTGATGGCTTATTAACTAGATATTGGAGATGTTTGGAGTTACATTTCAGATTCCAGTTTTTCAAAAGCTTATCTCATGCAAGAATAGAGACTGGGGAGAAGCCTTGAGGGCTGAGGACTATGGAAATTGACATTTTAAGAAATATATTCATGTGAATAGGCAATTTATTTAGGCTGCTACCATAAATATGTGAAAATACTGGTATTGGGGGGGAATTCAGTGTTTTGCCATTTTCTTTGGGGTTTTCAAACTGCCAGAATATGATGAAAATATCAAATCTGTGACATTAATTTTTGTAAACTGATCATATGCTATCTATTTAAAGGTAATCTTTCAAAATCCATGAAAAATGACCATATTCCAGTGCTTTTTCAATTATGATTGAAAGTATCAATTTCCCAGGTTATGCTGTCCCCAGATTTTAGCTCAAAAAGGCCACTAATTTGAATTTTGATTTTATACTTCAGATAGCCATATAATATATTCTAGTGATCATAACTGGCCACAAATGGTACAGAAGTATCCCTGGAGTGAACTGGTTACATTTGTACCAGTGAAATAATTTTAATAAGTTTTTGTCTATTTTTTATAGCCCACAAAAATAAGGATGGCATAATTTGAACTTTTTGTAATATTTATCCATGTATATATCCCAATAAGTATTACGAATGCATTAGTACATTATGGAGTAGTAAATAAGCACCTAGTATATAAAAAGAGCTTTAACATGGTATCTTTAATTCTTTTCGACTCAAATATTGATCAAATGACACTGTTTGCAATAAATTAAGTAAGGAAAAACTAGCTTTTAAGTCCACTATTTGCCAGCCGGGCAGTAGTAGTGCAGATTATAGGATCAGTCCAAAGTTTAGGTGCGACTTATGCAAGGGGATTTGCTAGTATATTACTAAAGAAGCAATTTTATGATTTTCATATCCCAGCTGCGGCTTATATGACTTTCCCAAATTCTAGGTGCGCTTTACATGCAGGTTAAGCTTGTACTCTGAAGGTAGGGCTGAGATTGATTATTTATTTACTGTGAAACTATCTTTTAGATTGGCTGAATTAGGTGATGTGAATGAAGCTACCACACATGCTGAATATGATGGATGTGTTTGTCAAATTAGCAGGGCAATAAAATGTTGGGAGGGACTGGTGCTCTCTTCAAGGGATTCCACTGTGACTTGTGGTAACCAGGAGGATGCAAAGTTTGATATTAATATTAGCATGTAAGTCACACTCAGGTAAGGTGCTGTCTACATTTCAATTGATCTTATCAATGTTGATAATAATGACCAACCTACCCTCGTCATGGGGCTCACTTACAGGTTCCAAATTAAATACACCAGATATTCTACAACTGTAGCCAGTGAATGAAAACTCAATCTTTCAGATCATCTCCTTACTCATTGCATAGTAGCTAATTATCTGCACATATTGCACAGTACTTAATTTGGGAAAAGCACATTTGTGATCCACTTAATGAAGTGTGCCAAGAATTACTTGAGAAGACATTGGTGATGGATTTTCATATAATGTCATCATATTTGATTCTCATCTGAACAGATTGCTGAAGTTGATTGAATGTTCGAGAAGAGAGACAGACCTTTGAATATTTATTTTGTACTATCAGTAACTTTCTCTTTTCCCCTTTTTCAGCTCATGGATGTCCAAGTGGAACTCAGCGTAGAAAATGTTGGCTGGGGTGCCATGATTCTCAGTGAGATGTATGCCATCAGAGAAAGCAGCGACACATGTGACGTGATGCTTGTGTCGGTTGATGGTTATCACATAAGAGCACACAGTGGAGTACTTAGTGCGGCTAGTTCTTTCCTGATGCAACTCATTCAGAATGCCATGAGGTCAAATATTTCATCCAAAGAAGTAGTGATCAGAACTAGCTTCAGTCCTGCGGTCATAGCACACATAGTTGACTTCATGTACAAGGGAAAGACATTTCCGCTGATGAGCCAGATCGCTGAGATCAAGACAGCTTCAAAATCCTTTGGTATCACCAACCTGATCTCACTGTGTGATACATGCGAAGCCCAACCTAGGACAAACCACATTAGTGCTACAAAATTCCAAACTGCAGGCACAGGTCAATACAGACACCGGTCAGAAATACAAACAGGAAGCTTGAAAGCTGAGCCAACTAAATCTGTAGCTCTTAACATCAACAATGAGATGCACAACTTTGATGATGACAATGATGGGAATGATCAAGATGACCTTCTTGATAACATCTTTTCTGCAGCTGAGAGTCAGGAAGTAATGACAGGTACATTTACTGGATATCCCTCAACTGACAGCAATACAAAAAGAATAAAACTTCCAGGATCAACCCCCGAAACAACCAGTCGTAAAATTGGTGGAAAAGGTGCTCAAAGGCCTAAGTACATTAAAAAGAAACATCAATACAAATGTGATATTTGCCACAGAATCTTTAGTTACAAGTATCGTATGACTGCACATCGTACAGCGCACACCGGGGAGAAAGCTAACAAATGTGACGTCTGTGACAGACGGTTTACACATCCCGGTGACTTATTTGAACACAAGAAGATACATTCAGGAGAGACACATGAGTGTCCCCATTGTGACAAGACATTCCTGTCGTTGCGCTTCTTAAGAAATCATTTGCCTACACACACAAAACCCTTCAGCTGTGGTTTTTGCAATAAGCAATTTGCAACCAGGCCAAAGATGAAGGATCACGAGAGAACACACTCAGGAGAAAAGCCATTTACATGTCATGACTGTGGAAAGCAATTCACAACTAAATACAGCTTTAACAAACATAAGAAGTATAGCTGTATCAACAGTACAAATAAAAAACCAACACTTAAAACCACTCATCCACACGAAAACAAATACTTTTGTAACAAGGAAGGGTGTCCTGGTGCCTTCCGCTTACCTGCACAGATCAAAAGACACATTAAGTTGTATCACAATGATCATACCCCGATTGACGTCAGAGACTTTATGAAGAAAAGTTAAACCTGCTGAACAAAGTGTCTGTAACCAGAACTGTCGTAAGAACTTGTTACTTCACTCACAATCATGTTTTCTGGCATTGTGAAATTGACTGAATTGGATGTAGGACGAGGTCAAACTCTAACGTCTGTTCTACTGAGCAATATGTATACATGTACAATAGTATTATTTTAAACTTATTTAAAGGTCACAGGACGCAAACCATTAACATTTCATTGACAAAACTACATCAATTAATTGAAACCTTGGTGAATGCTCAGAATTTATACTTATTTAAATGGATGGAAAATGACACCTCAGAGAAACGTTAGACTGTCGAGAAGTCCTCGGGTCGTTATTAAGATCAGGTGACACGGGAGCGATCTTTGTTTGGCAGAGTAACTTGGTTAGCCCAAAGGCACATGGTTTCTACCCCTGTTACAGGGGTAGAAGTGTCGAACTTTGTTTAGGGTGTTTACCCTTACTTTGAAATAATAGGTCTACAAATATGTGAGACCTATCCCCGGAAAGGTAAACATGTCTGGAACACAATGCAAAAGACTGCATGTCGATATCTGCTTTAGATCCAGCGGTATTAAACAGAATGTGAGCCAAAGTCTGAGTTATTTGGTGAAAGATTGTCCATAGACCACAGCAGAGAAAAGTGGTCACTGCAGACCATAGCTAGGGTGATTATCTATAGCCCTACTGTAGCACTAGGGGCTGCAAACAAGGCAATTCCTCTACTCCACTTGGTACATTACAATGGTCTATCATTACTACAATAATCAATATATAATAGAAATTCCAAAAGGATATTATATCACACAATAGGTCAATAGATCTCTTTTGCAATTTATGGACTTTGTAAATATTCTGTTACCCCCTACATCCAGTGAACCCATTTTTTAGGCAGGGATATGCCTTAATGTAACCTAAAGTCCGCTGATAACCACTGGACATACAATCTAACATGCAATAACTTTTTGAAACCTAAATAATAGCTTTTCTAAATGTGCCTAACTCCATTACAATAATATCGATTTTAAATCATAATTTGAGCTCCTCAGTTATGTTTTTGTTAGTAGACATACTTAAAATAATGATAGAAAAACGGAGGTAGGCCTCAGACATAGCTTAAAGTGTCCCTTATACCTCTGGGACATCAGTTTTATTCATACTAATGCCACCTAGAGCGGAAATGGGAATAGAGAAGATGTGTCCAACTCAGAGATTCCTGAAATAAAGCTACTTAGGGCATTAGCTGCTGTTATGAGAGTCTCTGCACGGATATGGCAGAATTACATCATAAAAAAATTGGAATAATTAGAAAGCCCTTACTACATTGTATATTAGAAAGCTTGGCTTTCAGGGAGTGCCAGAATATTTCTAAAATCCCATTCCGTTCATGGTGGAAATGTAGAAATACTAAAGCATGGCAGGGAAAATGCCATTTTCACGGCCCTCAGCGGTACAGGTCAACACCCTATATTGTTACAGGGTGGGACAGGGGTCCTGTTGCTTTATCCACTTTTTCATGATGCTGAAAACCTGTGGACAACAGTGTGGGAAACAAAATCAAATTGCTCGCTTGCACCATTTCAATCATTTGAGGTGGCCTTAAAGGGATAACTAGTATGTATATGTATCCTACTCGTTTGCAATCCGTATATTGTGGCGGGTCCTGTGAACCTCCTTTCATTCTATAGTTGCATACAGTATTCTACAATAGTGCACATGAAATTCATGAATAGATCGGAAAATGAAATGATTCAATAATGATCTTTATCTCACCCTTTTAGAAAACACATTTGCTTTTCATACAATCATTACAATTGTACGTACACACCCCCCCGGAGTGTGGATGCTATAACCAGACGCAGTAGTATACCTGACACTCACCAGGTGGGGCATCATCATACCTCCCCCCCCCCTGTGTGGTGACCATACCAGTCACACCAGAACCATGCTGACCAGCAAGGACTACTGACTCTTCTTTTTCTTTGCAGTTATACAAGTTCAAATTAAATAAAAAATGTGGCGGTGAAGTCCGTCAAACTGCCACTCGGCGTGTTGTTAGTACATACATACATTATCATATCACCTACCAAACCAGACGAGTCTACAAGGTTATAAAAAAATAAATCAACTGAAGAACTTTTTGCTTTTTAACATTCAATTTTATTCACAAGAATAACAAATATACATCAATGTATATAATAAAAAGACAGCGTCCCACTCTTCATTAGCATGTGCTATTCTGATGTCCTGCTTTTTACATTGTGGTTCATTCACATGAAACATTGAAGACTTCCTGATACATTCTTCACTGACACTGTTGTTTCCAAATTATAGTAATACCAAATTGTCAAATCTCGAGTTACTTTGAAGTGTCCATAAGATGAATATTTTATTTAACTGTTATAAATACTAAATAGTAAAAGTATCTTTAGAGAATTATAGTTTATGATACTAATGCCGATACTTCTTACCGAAAGACTAAATGATTGCAGTGTCATGTGTCGAAACAAGGTCAGTGTATCGAGCATACTCACTAGGGAAAAAATGTTTTTTGAAATAATTAAATGTTGTTTAGAATTTCTAACAACCTACGGTAGTTCTAAAATGTGGAGGAAATGGGAGTATCATTGAGGACAGGTAAAATGACACAATTCTCAAAATGGAATATATATACCTCGGAGGTACAATACAACATATCACTTTCATTGTGTACCGATGAGCCGACCATACCATTGGGACTTAGCTCTACCCATTGAATGAGAATGCCGCCTATCTACATCACACTGTATTCAGAATGCTCTATTATAACCATGGTAATGCATTCACTGTTGTTACATTTTAAAAGCTAAACCCTTGCGTGTTCAGACAGGCATACAACGGCATTTAGAGCCTATGCCAAATGCATTCACTAGGATTTTTTTTCTAGTACTTGGTATGACGGCATGTGCAGTTGGGATGAAGTTCATCGGTTTGAACGTTCATCATGAACGTTCAAACCGACCATGATAATGCACCCAAGGCCACACCAAATAAATAATTTTTTTTGGTCTACCGTTGTTATCCTTATATCAAGTAGAGCGGGCAACATTTAAATTTTTTCTAAGGGAATTTTTTTTGCAAACTCTCAAATCTGGCCATCGATCAGAAAAACTACCACCAAAAAATGTGGGCGCATCCGTAGACACTTTTTTTCAAAAGAATAAATAAATTTGCATTTTCGAAAATATGGTGTGGGAAATCTGTAGACCAACTTCTTTTTTTTTGTCTGGCCCAATGTAAATCTATGCTGATTTCTTAAAAACTTTATTTTAGCACTAGTTACCAGACCAGAAATTGATGACGCTGCAGTCAGGCATCATGACCACTCTTTGTGCTTGATACACTCCCGAAGGTTCTTGCTGGCGCCGTGTTAGTGCATCATAAAGAGAAATGAACATGAAGCTTTGGGTCGTCAGAATTTTGATTTGTATTATTGATACAACCAGCATTTACATACTAAATCCATGCTGAAACTGCGTTCAGTTACGAAGTAGAGTTTGGCGGTATAGTCAAGCCGCAAATGCATTGTATTCAGGCCAATAATCAGATAAATGCACTTATATTTGCCATATTCTAATGCTTGCCTGTTTATAAAATAGCGAGAACGCTGGGTTTCAGTAGAAGTCCATTGCATTAAAATCCTATATTTGACTACATATTCTACATATGAGAATATTTTATACAAATCATGTAATCACACTTGCAGTGAAATCTCACATTTCTTACATCAAATATGTGATGGCACTCAACATCACAGTCTTGGCTTCCCACCACCCTTGCCAGTTAACTTGTATTAAAGTAAATACAAAAAGTCTTCATCTTAATATAATAACATGGTAAAAATCTACAATTCCACAATTATTTACATACGCTCTTAATGGTAAGTCATCACATTTACATCACAATGGTATCTAATATACTGTATGGCGCATGCTATTCCTTTACACGCACACAATATTTGACAATCAAACAATGTGATTTGAGAAGATCAAAAGCAAAATATAATTTCTGAAGAGAAAGTCAACAGTTTTTGCAACAGTAACTACAACTACTACTATGGCAGTTAAAGTATCTGTTCCATGGGTGGCATTAGTTAATGCAATACAAGGTTCAGCGACCGGTTCTCCATATCCTTGTCTGAATTGTTGCATCGAAAATATAATCCCATCCATGTAACATATTCTTCACATTCATTCTCTAATGATAAACTTTTGTTTGTTTTAAATATTACAAATAAATGCCCTTGAAATCCATGCCATGGAATTTCTCCCTGGCGATCTCCCGGAGTGTCACTTTGAAGCTGCCCAGGGATCGAGATTCGACAGAAACAGTTTACGAGTCGTCCAAGGCATTTTGCATCTTGTCATATATCTTGAGTATCTGCAGATTTAGAGTGTGGTCCTTGTTTAACAGTCTTTAATAGTACACACTTTTACTATGGCTTCTGTATCTGTGATTAACAGTAGAAGGCACCGTTGTGCTTCTTTATCGACTTGTACCGCGAGGAGACGTTTTGGTGGTCAAAAGGGCACTGGAGTGGAAAAGAGAAACAACTATTAACGTACTTGAACGTCTCAGAACTTTTTATTGTACATGATGCAATATGAACACATTTCAAAATGAAGGACAAATCATCTTTAATTTTATGAATTATGTAGAAAAAATCTACATCCAAGTTTGATAAAATCAAGACAATTTAATATTCATAAAGGATCCTCACAAAAGCGTGTCTCAATGATTTCATCTTGCATTTCCTTATCTCTATTGGAAGAAACTTTTTTGACACATTGTTTCCCCATTTGTTTTGTTCACTAAATTTGTGCAATTACATGTTTGTCCAATTTGGATATCCATTAGAATATATTGTGGGTAATTTATTACAAATTTTCATAGGTGTTCGATGACAAGTCCCAAAAAAGATTGAGCGTGTGAGTGGCCTCACAGATGACTCAGGGTAAGCTGGGTGTGTGAATGAGTAATGTATGTCTAACACCATTTCGACAAAGCTGGGTCTGTAGCTTATCATGTGCAGTTAGATATAGTACTCCCTTATACTCATTTATTGGTCAATTCTGGCATCAGAAATGAATTCCTTGTTTAAAGGTACCCTCAAGTCATGTGTCATACATGTATGTTGTTCATTTATAGGCCAGCAGGTGGGTGTGGGTGAGCAGGTGTGTGTGGGAGAGCAGGTGGGTGTGGGTGTGCAGGTGGGTGTGGGCGACAGTCGCCGGCTGCGGGCATGTACCGCCTACCAACTGTGACGTACATAGCACGGCAATAGGTGACGACACAGAGCCGCCTTATGAAGTGCAGGTATACTATTCCTCTGTCCAACCAACACCCCCCCTTGTGAGTAGCAGCGGTACCACAGGTGGAAATAAAATACTTGTGGCGCCACCATGTAGAAGACGGGTGGTACGGGAACTAAAAGTGATCGTTCTGTTTGGTATACACAGGGTATGATATGAATTTGATTTAAGTTATTTAAATGTTATAGAGGGCATTTCAGCTCAGTTAGATGGTATTTTGATCTGTTAGATGGTACATTCATGCCAGAATGATAGAAATGTTGTAGTTCTTTAGTGACAATAGCATTTCTATCAGCTCCAATTTTTTTTTTAACCTTACAGCCTATGCAGAGTTCATTTAGAGGGTAGTCATTTAACAGTAGTTAAGAGTTTAAGAAAAAGAGAGAAATAATACGCAAAGATCGCAGTTGAATTGCGGATAGAAGAAAAGAGATATTGAGTAACTTTTTGAAGGAAACATTTGTCCCCCGATCTTGCCCTTTACTTTAGCTTTTTGTTTTTTTTCTAACTGAAATACAAACTGAGTAATATTGATTTTAAAATGGTTAAAAACGTCTTAAAGGAAATGCCAAGCGTCTTATATGCCTCAGGGTATGAACCCTGAGTCAACAATAGTGTGTACATAGTTGCAGTTCTTTACTTACATGTCGGCATGCGTTACCACAGCAGCTGCCGCGTGTGATGTGTCCGTAGCTGGTGTACACTTGGTACCCTGTGGTCGGGTCACTGTACATCTCTTGTCGATCCTGCAATTATAAAAGAGAAAATTAAAATCAATTTAAAAGCGCGTTTGCTGACATACTCGGGTCCTGTTCAACTGACACGATGCTTCCCTTCTTTACTCTATAATGAATTCAACTTTTCTAGGCTGAGAAAAACGTACTTTTGTTCTACTTTCATCATCAAAATTGGACGCAGATATTTTAGATGTGGTCCTTTCTCATACTTGTCTCATGACCTTTAATATTTATTAAGAATAAAGCAATATATCATTTGGAAATCTTGAAATGAAACATGATCCCTTCAGTTGGTTTCAGTTTTGTGAAACATGGCTATCTAGCAATGCATTGTCTATCAGGTGCTAACGGTAGTTATGCAATTCCATGTACAAAGGTAGTTGAGACCCATACTGCAGCATCCTGGACCCTCATGACACCTCCCACCCACGTCCAGGTCCAGTGCCCTCCAACCCCGTGTATGTAGGTACAGCGTTATCTAACACCGGCACCTGTGACATACCCGTCCCTCCCACACCATAACTCATACCGGACAGTGTGCTTCTTACAGGCTGAATTCACCATGAGTCGGACACATACCTTGAGACGGACACTGATTATTCCTGTACAATAAGACTTCCAGTGGTACTTTTTTTTTGGAGGGGGGGGGGGGGGAGGAGGGATAATAGTGCTCAAACGTTCTCATTATTCACAAATAAATGGATTAGATTGTGTGAATAAACCACAATGCAAGTGTCCATCCCAAGGTATGTATCCAACTCTGGGTGAATCTACCCTAACCCTTATAGCATTGGGTGCATGTAGTGCACTCATGTCCAGCTGGTCAGATACCATACAGTCTAACTCTGGGTACAATGTATCAGGGTACAAGGTACCATACAGCTCAGCCCCCATCACTCCCACTCACCGTTATAACACAGTTAGCTGCTGCCATTGTGCATATCGTAAACCCATATGACATTGTATAACAGTCCAACAACGTGCCTCATGTTTAGTGTACATTGTACTCTTAACCCTTTAAGGGTAACATCATGCTGTCCTTAATTAAGTTATCTGGGACTATTATCATGAATGAAGTTATAAACTTTTATTCACAGGTGTTTTTCCGTTGCCTCATATTATTATTGTGGTTCAGAAGATTATCACATCGGAAGCCATACATTTATAAGGCCCCCAGACCGGTAAAATAGACACAAGACTGTTTAATCATTGTGACAAGGGGCCGTCCATTAATTACATACGCATGAAGAGGGGGTGGGGGGGTTAGGCCAAATGCGTACAGATGCGTACAGGGGGGGTGGGGGGGTCTAGGCCCATTTTGGCATACGCATTGTGTACGCATGGGCCGATTTTCTGGTCATTTTATAGTAAAATTGGTACCTTTTTAGTCCAAATATCCAACAACATTTTGAAAATTTTCTCATAGATTTCTCAAACATGACATATTTTTTGACCCCCTCTCCTACCAACTAGCCATAAGTAACCCCCCCCCCCCCCGGGCCATTAAGTTCTGCTTTTGCAAAATACCCTTCCCTCCTCCCAACAAATCGCAAATGGTGGTTAAATCCCGGTGGGGGGGGGGGGGGTACTCCCTCAGATTTGAATACCATGTGTGAACACAATTCCAAGGGAAAGGGTCGGTTTTTGGGTCCTTTTTAGGCAAATTTTGGGAGAAAGGGGTGCATTTTCAGAGCTTTAAAGGGTAATTCTTACTTTTTTCCCCCTATAATACTTCTTGGTCACCCTTGAGAAGGGGATTTTTTTCAGGGTCACCCGTAATTAAGGTATATTTTTCAGGGTCATCTGTGATTTAGGTCTGCTTTCTTGGTAATTTTCCCTTGATAAGGGTACCAGATTTGAGGTGATGTTCACACATAGTGACTATAGAAAAGATAGGGAGTGGCCCCCGGGGGTTTAATGGTCATATAAATTTGGTTCTGATCACCCCATCAGTGTTGGCGTAGCCTTAGCGGCGATATACGCCTGCCGGTCCCTTCGGGACCGGAGTGAAAAGCAAGAAGAAGAACCCATCAGTGAGGCTTATCAAATTTTGCTGAGTACCTTTTTTCACTATGACCCCTAGCTCCTATCTTCACAATGGCCCCCCCTAGATGGCAATATATAACTCGACTCTAAGCTTGACCAGCCCTGGCACTGGCGAGTTACTCACCAGGGCTGCATTAATGCATCATGCCCACCAAGGGCATGATGCATTAAAGCATTATGTCGTCCTTAAAGATTTAAAAGATACATTTTCTCAAAAAGGAGTTGCTCTCCGTTCTTCCCCCTGCATACGCACCTATTAAGGGAGTGGTCATTTTTTAACAACAGGGGGGGGTCGGTGGATTTTTGCGCGAGCGGGTCAGAATTTTTTTGGTCCCCCCCGCTAGAGGGGTCGAAATTTTTTCAGTCCCCCCCTCCAGGCAGGTTGAAATTGAGCGCGGTCGACCCCTTTGAAGTATAGTAACGCGCGGGCTTTTCCGCTAAGAAGGGGTGTAATTTTTTTGGTCCCCCCCTCAGAAGGGGTCCAAATTTTTTTGGTCCCCCCCCTTCAAGGGGTCCAAATTTTTTTGGTCCCCCCCCCAAATCCACCAACCCCCCCCTGTTGTTAAAAAATGACCACTCCCTAACACAAAATTTCCTCAACTTTTTTATAAGGTTCCTTTATTTTATGGGGGGGGGGGGGGTAAAAGTGAAATGCGTATGTACGCATGGGGGGGGGGTAGTCCAAATGCGTACATGGTGCAACAGGGGGGGTGGGGGGGTCTATTTTTGCCAAAAATGTGCGTACGTAATTAATGGATGGCCCCCAAGGGACAAGACCTATTTCTCAAAATCGACAAGTGACAAGAGGGTTGGTGACAAGGAACAAGACCTATTTCTTTAAATCTTTCTTTTAAGGGACATTGTCATTCTTAGCATTTCTTAAAATCGATCGACGATAGACACAGTAGCCCTCGTCTAGAGCCCTATTTATAATCAATTATTTAAGATATAATCTAATACTGAGGAAAATTGTCAATATTTTAGTGAGGACCCCTCAAACGATATGTCCATATGTTAGTGTTACTCTGTTACAACCCACCCTAACTGACCTAAAGACTACACAGAGTGATGCAATGTATCACACTTCAGTACATGCACACAAGTCACACAACCCCGCATGATGCAATGTAGCTACGGCTAGGCGGTACACATAAACTACAAGGAGGAAACACCTGTAAACATCCCTCTTCATACAACATTGTATGACCTTTGTCCTACCAAGGTGTGTTATGACAGTCCCTCCCCCACATAGGGGTGTGTATTGGGAGGGGTGTGTACTGCTGGTGGGTCTAATGGCACAACCCCTATGACGTCCACCAACTTGTGACATCACTCATGCCGTAGGTGGTGCTTAGGTGGGTGTAGGCTGTACTAACGGGCAGAAGTGATGAGAAAAGCTGCATGAATCATGACTGTGTACATCAATGGAAAAAGTATTATGTAAACCGTCAGTTGTGCCAATGCCAATTTACTCAGGTGTAACATGGAATAAGGTAGCCAAAGAGCATACCGGGGGGTGTAGATGGGGGGCCCCCCATGTCGCATGTCGATTTTAAGAAATGGCCATGTCGCATGTCCATGTCGCTTAATAATCCCAATGTCCCATGTCGATTTTAAGAATTGCTCATGTCCCCTGTCACTATTTTTTCAAACCCCATGTCTCATGTCGCATGTCGATCTTAAGAAATGGCCATGTCGCCGTGTCGAATTTAGCCATCCACCCCCATATACCGCTTCCCATCATCAAAAGGGATTTATCTTATTTTTTAAAAGTTTATGCTACAATTTCGCTACATACCCCAGTATATCATGATGTAGTACTAGAGTTATTAACTACCCAATACAACGTACCACATTTGTAATCCCTATTCTAGTATCGTTAACTATTGTATGCCTACATGCCATGAATGAAATGCCTTGACCAAACCTAGCATTGATACCAAACATGACCATAATCATACTACCATATACTAGTATAGGTTGAGGAAGAAGTATACTACAGTTCCAAATTGTTAAAGTTGGGGTGCGAATTATACGCAAGAATTTACGGTATGTATATATGTAGATCATCTACCTGGGACCAAATGTTATTGAATGGCAGAAAGAGGGGAGCGTGGTATGTATGCATAGCCTTCTTATAATGTGTGTACATGTGTGCCGGGGGAGTTAGAAGGGGTGGAGGTGGGGCAGTATATATCTGGACTCATGCCAGTTCTAGCTTGTGCCAGATTCTTCTCATTAAAATTACAGAGTACAGAGCTACATATAAGGAGGAATAACCAACCCCATGGGTGGGTATAGTATAGAAGAACGTGCAAGCTCTAACACAGTCGTTATATTCTTTGTTGGACACGCTATAGCCCAAAGCATATTTACCACAAATATCTAAGAGAATTTATAGAATCTATCTAGAAAGCAGATGGTACACTTTAGTGGGTTTGTTTTGTTAAATGTCGTAATACCTATTTCTCAGATATGAAATTCGCTGATTTAATCCCAGATGTTCCTTGACCAATTTTAGTCTCGGACTTTCCCTGGCCTGCATGAAATCTGCCATGATTGATTTTTAGATCTTTATATAACATCACTGCTCACTGCATATAAAACTCTTGTCAGAGAGAGCTAGTCTTGTGTCCTGATTGGTCGTTAACCCCTAGCTTTGTCCTAAATAGCATATATATATATACATATGGTAGATTTACCTCAAGTCGGCCACCCCCCTTCACTGGCTTCAGAGTGGATAAAAAGCAACATGATGTTGGTTTGAATGTGTACAGAATGTATAAACATTGATTCGACTAGTTGGTACTCTTGGTTTAATATCATGCTGCTTTTTATCCTCCGTAAAGGGAGGTGGCTGACTTGGGGTGAATCTACCCTACATGTGTAACAACCTTCCGCATTGGGTGAGATCAGGAACTAAAACGCAGTTGCCACTGGTCATGCCCTGATTCACTGACAATTGATAACGTTAAGTTTCCTCCTTCTCTTTTATTTTGGGTTTCCTTTTTGTTTTCTATGCATTTTTCCCCGAGTTTTTCCAAAGTTGTATTTATTTCATACATTCACAGACATTCCCCTTCAATGTATCTCAGGCACGTGTATGTAATTTATCTTTTCATCCGGCGCTATGCGCTTATACTTTATCCATTGTGTAGCCAAAAGTAGTAGGAAAATGCTACAACCCGCACTGGCAGTCTTAACCGTGTACATGTATTAAGACTCACCTGGCGGACAAATAAGATACTTGAATTAAGATAAACAAAAAAAAACAAAAAAAAAACTATTCCTAGTTTGTCCGCTAGACGAGTTTATTTGTTTATTTATCTTATTTTCTTGAAATGAGAAAATATATTTTCGGCTGTGTATAGTCGCATTATAGATTTCCAATACGTGGCCTCATAAATACTGTACATTATTACTAATATCACCTTCTAAAACAAGGCCACAGTGCACTGGTGGAAAGCTACTGGTGACCTTTCTCAGGTGTGCTGCGTCACTACATTCTGAGAGCTCTGTACCTATGTTTACAAACACTACACAGCCAAGTTCACGTGGGTCAGAGGTCCTCCTGGGTCCCATAACACGTGGGTAGTGGGTATAAATACCTCCAGGTGGAAGGCTGACGTGCGTCTGTTTGGGTAGAACAAAGAGGCCACTATAGACCAATTCAGCAAGAAAGGGTGACTTTTTCATAATTTTCAAAAGTTGTGTCTTCATTGATTTTGCAGAATTATCATTACATTTTAGTCTGTAACGGCTATGTTTGCAAACGTCTCATATTAGGAGATTCACAGGACAGTTATCTTTCAAAAAGTGTATATTAGAATGAAGGGTTTTGGGGTTTTATGTATGTATTTATCGGTCACACTTCAGAAATGTTCAAAAGTGTCATCAACAACTTTTCTGAAAAGTCACCCTTTCTTTCTGCATTTGTCTGTAGTAACCTTGGGGTGGGGCCCAGGGGCTGGGCATGAGCCGCCCAATAGGCTCTCCCAAGTTTGCCACTCCCACGGCCAACATTACTGGAGACCACCACACGTCATTTGAGCTAGTGGTTGTACTCTGAATAACGAGATTACTCCAACGCCCTGGCCCTTTGCCAATACTTTTAAATTGTACACACTAATTGTGGCAAGAATGACCCCCTCGGAGTCTCCTTTGCTGCCTAGACTAGTGTGTTCAGTCATATCTGATAAGAACTGATAAGAGCTATCATATAATGGGTACCCCGGTACACAGTGCTACTGCTCGTGTTGGCCATACCCAGCCCCTATGAGACACGCTCTTACTAAGTCTTAGTGTCTGGCCTCACGTGTACATATACTAATATGATGATATACCCCGCCCCCTACTACCTTACCACCTACCGTATTCGACGTAATAAGCGCCCTCCCCCTAATAAGCGCCCCCCCCCCCCCCTTTTTCAGATTTTCCCCCCAGATTTTTTAATATGCTTCTGCGATTTTGTTACTGATCTTCTCAACTGTGTGTAAATGGATCACTTCACACCTGCGCAGGTGTTAAGGTCAAGCCAAGTGTGAAGTAATAAGGGTGTAAGAAGCCTTCTAGATGCCACTGAGGTCGGTATATAACAGCCATGGGGGCGCTTATTACTGGACATCGATTCTCTCTCTTTGTAGCTCTATAGTGATCGATGCCCAGTTTTATACTTCAGACCAGTGGCTCATTTTGGCTGTTTTTTGCCTCACAGATTGCTTCTAGGGCAAAATCCTGACTAGGTGCCAATATATTCTCTATGCCAATGTGTAATATGAGGGTAGAAAACACTGGAACCTCAGTTAGAAAAAATCCTACTGAACAGTTTTTGAGAAAATTAGGGTTTTGTTGCATATTTTTGGTGTTTTTAGTACATTTCCTACATGAACCGTGAACGCCAGCATTTCTCACTTTTCAGGTATTTAGAATCAGAATTTGACTTTTTTTTATTCGCAGTAGGATTTCTGAGTATCGAGCCATTCTAGAAAAGCTATTCTTTGGAAAAAATACTTAGTATTTCTTGATGATTTTCGTTGCACAAAATTAGGGTTGTAATATAAAAACTGCATTGTCATCCAATCAAAGTGTTTATGCACTATTGATGGTCACCCCCTCCCACCCACTTCACTCTGCATTGAAGGAGAACAGGCAGGGGCGGTACACTTGTCCGTATATAGCTGTTGACCTGGGTGCTGGGTGCATTTTTAATTTATGGGGTGCCAACTGTTCATGAAAGAAAAATCAAATAGAATTTTTTTTTTTTTTTAGTATCAAATTAATGCAACTACAATTCGTGATAGCACTTAAAGCATTGTATTTGCATTAATATGAATAGTAGCCACCTTATGGGGTGCCAACTATTCATGAAAGAAAAATCGATAAGAATTTGTTTTTTATTAGCATTAAATTGATGCAACTACAATTCGAGATTGCATTTTAAGCATCGGAGCATTCAATGAATGGTAGTCATCTTAAATATATGGGGTGCCAACTGTTCATGAATTTTAAAAAAAGAATAGAATTAGTCTTTTTTATTAGTATCAGATTAATGCAACTACAATTTGTGATTGCACTTAAAGCATTGTGGCATGCAATGACTGGCAGCCACCTTGAATGTATGGGGTGCCAACTGTTCATGAAAGAAAAAAAAGAAACTATTTTTTTTAAGAATCAAATTAATGCAACTGCAATTCAAGATTACATTTAAGCATTACATGGCATTCAATGACTGGTGGCCATCTTGAACCTATGGGGTGCCAACTCTTCATGAATTTTTTTTTTTTAATTGGATATTTTTAACAGTATATAATTAATGCAACTACATTTCAAGATTGCATTTAAAGCATTGTGGCATTCAATGAATGGTGGCCATCCTAAACCTATGGGGTGCCAACTGTGTTTGAAAAAGGTATCAAATAGAAATTTTCTTATATAAATTATACAAATTAATGCAACTATAATTCTTCATTGCACTGAAAGCATTGTGGCATTTAGTAAATGGTAGCCATCTTGAATGGGTTGAATGAAGGAAAAATCAAATAAGATTTGTTTTTTTGATAGTATCAAATTGATTCAACTACAAGTCAAGATTGCATTTCAAGCATCAGGACATTTAATGAGTGATAGCCATCTTGAATCTATGGGATGCCAACTGTTCATGAAAGAAAAATTAAATAGATTTTTTTTTATTAGTATCAAATTACTGCAACTGCAATTCGAGATTACATTGAAAGCATGGTGGCATTCAATGAATGGTTGCAATCTTGAATTTTTAAATGAACATTCACACAGACATATTCATAGGCATCAACATGGTGTTCTCCTTCATATAGATATTCATGGATTTCTACTTCTACTAAATATAGATTTCTGTTGGAAGGATTCTGTTACATGGATGTCGATGTCCAGTTTTAGATATATATCCATATAGTGTATTGGAGTGCTATAATGTTGGACTGCTGTATATTTAAAATGAATATTTGAGGCTGATTTTTTTCAATCAAAATAATATTTTAAGCGCCCAGGGCGCTTATTACATCGAATACGGTATACAATACACAAATGTATATACATCCCTGATGCAATACACACCAGGGCCATGAATGACCCCCATTGTTCCTTATGCTGGCCCCACTGAGGATAATCCCCTTGGTTTCATCCTCGTACATGTATGTACTAAATCAATAGGCGTGTGATTTACATCACAGTAGACTCAGGGTGTCAGGCTACTTTATGTCTTTACCCAATCCCCAATCACCAAATGGATGACAATTATTACTTGACCGCACCCACACTATTACATGTATATTCCAGGGTGATGCACCCAATTCAATCAATTTTCAATGAAGTATGTAAAGTGAGTCTGAAAAACGAGCCTGATAATCAACCCTAATCGAGCCTGATGATCAAGCCTGATGATCAAGCCCACTAACCCCCCCACTAACCCCCCAACATATCATATGGATCATTTGGAACATTTGTAACAAATGGAACATATGGATCAGGATGGACGATGATGATGGACTATGATGGCAGTTCCCATGATGACCATGATGACAGTGGACCAAGATGACAGTGGACAATGATGACCATGAACCATGATGGTGGTGGATTATGATGACCATGATGGCAGTGGAACATGATGGCGGTTAATATTTGATGGTGGCCATGGACCATTATGACCATGAACCATGCTGACCATGAATCATGATGGCGGTAAACCATAACTGTGAACCATAATGACCATGATGATGGTGGACCATGATGGCAGTGGACCATGATGGCAGTGAACCAAGATGACAGAGAACCATGATAATCATGAGCCATGATGGCCGTGAACCATGATGGCCTTGAACCATGATAATCATGAGCCATGATGGCCATGAACCATGATGGCCGTGAACCATGATGGCCGTGAACCATGATGGCCATGAACCATGATGGCCATGAACCATGATGACCATGAACCATGATGGCCATGACCCATGGTGGCCATGAACCATGATGACCATGAACCATGATGACCATGAACCATGATGGCCATGAACCATGATGGCCATGAACCATGATGACCATGAACCATGATGGCCCTGAACCATGATGGCCATGAACCATGATGGCCATGAACCATGATGGCCCTGAACCATGATGGCCCTGAACCATGATGGCCCTGAACCATGATGGCCATGAACCATGATGGCCATGGACCATGATGGCCATGAACCATGATGGCCATGAACCATGATGGCCATGAACCATGATGGCCATGAACCATGATGGCCATGAACCATGATAGCCATGAACCATGAACCATGATAATCATGAGCCATGATAGCCATGAACCATGATGGCCATGAACCATGATGGCCATGAACCATGATGGCCGTGAACAATGATTGTTGTGATGGCCATGAACCATGATGGCCGTGAACCATGATTGTCGTGATGATGGCCATGAACCATGATGGCCGTGAACCATGACGGCCGTGAACCATGATGGCCGTGAACCATGATGGCCATGAACCATGATGGCCATGAACCATGATGGCCGTGAACCATGATGGCCGTGAACCATGATGGCCGTGAACCATGATGGCCGTGAACCATGATGGCCATGAACCATGATGGCCATGAACCATGATGGCCATTAACCATGGTGGCCATGAACCATGGTGACCATGAACCATGATGACCATGAACCATGATGGCCATGAACCATGATGGCCATGAACCATGATGACCATGAACCATGATGGCCCTGAACCATGATGGCCCTGAGCCATGATGGCCATGAACCATGATGGCCCTGAACCACGATGGCCATGAACCACGATGGCCCTGAACCACGATGGCCATGAACCACGATGGCCATGAACCATGATGACCATGAACCATGATGGCCATGAACCATGATGGCCATGAACCATGATGGCCATGAACCATGATGGCCATGAACCATGATGGCCATGAACCACGAAGGCCATGAACCACGATGGCCATGAACCATGATGGCCGTGAACCATGATGACCGTGAACCATGATGGCCGTGAACCATGATGGCCATGAACCATGATGGCCATGAACCATGATGACCGTGAACCATGATGGCCGTGAACCATGATGGCCGTGAACCATGATGGCCGTGAACCATGATGGCCATGAACCATGATGGCCATGAACCATGATGGCCATGAACCATGATGGCCATTAACCATGGTGGCCATGAACCATGGTGACCATGAACCATGATGACCATGAACCATGATGGCCATGAACCATGATGGCCATGAACCATGATGACCATGAACCATGATGGCCCTGAACCATGATGGCCCTGAGCCATGATGGCCATGAACCATGATGGCCCTGAACCACGATGGCCCTGAACCACGATGGCCCTGAACCACGATGGCCATGAACCACGATGGCCATGAACCATGATGACCATGAACCATGATGGCCATGAACCATGATGGCCATGAACCATGATGGCCATGAACCATGATGGCCATGAACCATGATGGCCATGAACCATGATGGCCATGAACCATGATGGCCATGAACCATGATGGCCATGAACCATGATAGCCATGAACCATGATGGCCATGAACCATGATGGCCATGAACCATGATGGCCATGAACCATGATGGCCATGAACCATGATGGCCGTGAACAATGATTGTTGTGATGGCCATGAACCATGATGGCCGTGAACCATGGTTGTCGTGATGATGGCCATGAACCATGATGGCCGTGAACCATGATGGCCATGAACCATGATGACCATGAACCAAGATGGCCATGAACCATGATGGCCATGAACCATGATGGCCATGAACCATGATGGCCATGAACCATGACGGCCGTGAACCATGATGGCCGTGAACCATGATGACCATGAACCATGATGGCCATGAACCATGAACCATGATGGCCGTGAACCATGATGGCCATGAACCATGATGGCCATGAATCATGATGGCCATGAACCATGATGGCCATGAACCATGATGGCCGTGGACCATGATGACAAGGAACCATGATGGCCATGAACCATGCTGACCATGAACCATGATGGCCTTGAACCATGATGGCCTTGAACCATGATAACCATGAAGACCATGAACCATGATCCATGAACCATAATGACCATGAACCAGGATGACCGTGAACCATGATGACCATGAACCATGATGACAATGAACCATGATGACAATGAACCATGATGGTGACAGACCATGATGATCATCCCAAGTGGCAACATGGTCAACATCCCCCCCACCTCCCAACAACATGTGGCAACATTGCCAACGTCCCAAGTGGCAACATGGGCAACATCTCCCTCATGATTATAGGCCATCTCCCAATTTTCAATATCTAACAAAAAGCAAAATTAGGCTAGTTGAGAACACACCCACTCCATTTCGGCAGAAACCGTCTCCCTAAGAACCCTAAGAACCAGGCAATGACAGTGCACACACTGGTTGTCTAGTCTAAAACACTTTCTTGTGCACTAAGCCCATAGCAAGATGGTATATAGAACTTTTATTGAATGCACGGCGCAGGGTTGTCTAGAATGGTGCACACGGCTTCAGCATAGGATTCAATGGGAGGGCATGTTCGGTGGTTTGTTGATTCAAGAAAATGCAAAATTTTTGAGCACCTTTTATTCATGGAAAAAATGCACAATTGTGTGCGCACTCAATTGGATGAGATAGATTAGATCTTAAAGCAACAGTGGAACCAAAAGATATATCATTGAAATGGATACTTTCTGATATATGATAGATTGAACTTGAAATTGGGAAAATCTCTTAACCAACCTTTTAGGTCGTCTACCTAGACTCAGGGGTACACCCTGAGTCAATGATACAAGCATACATCATTGATTAATGTACCTTTCCGATTGACCTGTTTCTTCTTAGAAATAGGGACAAAACCATATCGAGCCTACCCCCCCTCCTCAACTTCAATAAATAGGCTACATCCCACACCTAAACAAACGCGCGAGGTATGGTCACGTGGCTAGTACCACGGAAGTTTCCATTGATGAGGCAGGAACGAGGAGACCCCCCCCCCCCCCCCACCCCATCTCTTATCTCCCTACCCCTCGGCTCACTGTGAGGGGTAGGGAGTGCAGGTGTACTCTACTCAAACACACGGCTACATTCTGGAAGCACCGTGGAAGATTCCTACCCTATCCTGGCTGAAAAACGACTATGGCTATGCCACTAGAGGGGATGCGTCTCAAATAGGTAGTCTGGTAGATCATACATCAGATTGCAGGCTAGCTCAAATTGCAAATGTTAATCATGTTTTATTTACATCATCCATCCATATTTTTCTGTCTAAAGAACGAATGACATGATCGTAGACCACTAAAACATCGACCATTTTGGGGTTTACTGTAAAACTTCATGTACCGGTACATGTATAAGCCTAACTCACGTATAAGCCGCACCCCGACTTTGGGCCCATCATATAAGCTGCACTGGCGATCTGATCATGGTGACTTTAGTGCTATACTATAATAGCAAAAACACATGTATATAATTATATGTGTCCTCCGGAATTATAACCAAATTATAAAAGATTGAGCGTGTGAGTGGCCTCACAGATGACTCAGGGTAAGCTGGAGCTGGAGCTTATCATCTACTTAGATATAGTACTCCCTTTGATAATTCATTGGTCAACACCATTTCGACAAAGCTGGGTCTGTAGCTTATCATGTGCAGTTAGATATAGTACTCCCTTATACTCATTTATTGGTCAATTCTGGCATCAGAAATGAATTCCTTGTAAAAAAGTACCCTCAAGTCATGTGTCAGACATGTATGTTATTCCATTTCAGGCCAGCAGGTGGGTGTGGGTGAGCAGGTGGGTGTGGGAGAGCAGGTGGGTGTGGGTGTGCAGGTGGGTGTGGGCGACAGTTGCAGGCTGCGGGCATGTACCGCCTTTTGTCCCTATCAAAAAGCGAGTCGATCGGACGATAAACGGCAGAGATACGGGTGGTACAAATTTGTCTGCACATGTTGACGTCTCGCACAGTACAAGAAGTACCAGTAGCGCCACTCTTTGACGTGGTGGCATCCGCTAGCCTCGCTTCCACCTCTCCTGGTTCATTTAAATTGAATTTAAATTAAAGAACCTAGATGTTTTTTTATTGTGTGTTTGAGGGTATTTCGAGTGTAGAAGATGGCATTTCTGCGTGTGAAGAGAGAAATATGGGACAGATTGGCAAAAGTTGTCATTTCTATCTTTGCTTTAACACTGGAGCCTATGTACCTTTCATTTAGAGGGTAGCAATTTAAGAGTACTTAAGAGTTTAAGGAAAAGAGAGAAATCACTACCTAAAGATCGCAGGCGAATTACAGCAAGAAGGAAAGACATTTCAATTTGTTTTTCGAAGGAAACATCTGTCCCCCGACCTTGCCCATCTATCCCTTTGGTCCTCTGATGTCTATCTATAACACAGGCTGAATGATAGACATTCTCCTATGTAACAAAAACGTCTTAAACCTTGGTTGGGTCGTTTAGTATTACTCAGTTACCCTGAGTCAACCAGGAGGATGGAAAGTTACTTGATAGTGCCTGTAAACTTGCCAGCAGGTACAGGATTGAGTATAGATCATTACTATTCGAATTCAAGACCCTAACCTCTTGTGAACTTGGTGACGTGTTAATTCAGGTCATTTCATTGGGTACACCGTATTACATATACTCCCCAACTACTAGATATAATTTGGCAACTGTCCATAACGGTCCTGGCATAGTGCAGGGGGCTTCACTGATGCTTGTGTAACGTGTAATGATCGTTCTATTCTCAGCTTTATACATAGGGCCCAGACCCAGCCAGTACAGAGGTATACTAATGGGTTCACTCATATCTAGAACGTCATACATGTATATGTTTATATGTATATGTTTTATAGTTGTTCATATAGGTGTCAAGTTCAAAGGTGTTTATTTTACCGTAGACCACCTTTTTAAAAATTGTTTATAACTTGGATTACGGGCCACAGCAGCAACTATTTTAGGGGTGAGAGGGGAAAAAAGCTCTGCTTTAGGGGGCACTGGGTCCTGGAATTTTCCAGGGGAAGAGGGGAAAAAAGCATGGGAAAATCTTTTTTTTGACTATCAAATGAAGGTATATTGAGAAATATTCCTAATTTTGGGTGTTTGCTGGTGTTGTTATTTTTGCAAGGTGCCAAAAATCACATTGGCGGATCCGTAATCATTAAATCCAAGTTTAATATCAGAATACATGTATAACGGCCTTATTATACCAAGGTATATTCATCAGATTATGTTGATCTACCATCATAGTTGTACAGCACATCTCTGGACTACTTGGGACAGTAAGTAGAGATGAGACTATGGAATACCTTCATATAAGTTCGACATAATTCCTTAACCATTGCTTTACAGTAAAAATATATGTACACGAGCGTGCAGGAATGTGTGTGCTTTGGGTAGAGCTGTGTAATTTGGAAGGACCATGGTGCAAATTCGTGACTGTGCACTATGGACATACTATGGTATTTTGCATGCTAAAGCAAATAGTCATCTATAAAACGCATCGTGACTGTGCCTGAAGATATCATATAGCCTACCCTAATGCTTAAACAGACATTATGCTGATACAGCAATTTGACTATATAATCGAGTGCCTCTACATGTGTAAAAATCGACACGGGCGACACGGCGACACGGCCCCTTTAAAAATCGACACGGGCGACACGGCCCCTTTAAAAATCGACGGACACAGACCTTTTTATTAGGCCCTGGTATATTCTATATGGATAAAAATCGACACGGCGACACGGCCCTTTTGCTAAAAATCGACACGGCGACACAGTCAATTATGTGGGTACCCATGTAGAGGCACAATCGACACAGGCAATCATCATCCATATGTATGTATGCAAACATTTGAGGCCCATATGATATGGACCTCCAATAAAATTGAATAGATCGGGGTGGAAAAGATGATTATAAACTCAAATGAATTATATATGAGATCTATTTATACGCTAAATCTAACACTATAGGCTATAAGTGCCAGAATCATAATAGATTTTAATAGTCAAGAGCATTTGCGTGATATGCACACCCCTCTCTAGTCTCTACCTCCCCCCCTACTAGTAGTACTACATACACTGTACACCGGGGGGGGGGGTGGACTCCCTATCTTTTCTATAGTACTAGTATTAAACATGGATTTAAATCTGGCATATAGACCTCCCCCCTTTTATAACTATGTTTATTACCCGTCTCGTTGTTTAAAAAAAAAGAGGCCACTCCTTAATTCATTAGTCCACTCTGTATATTTGATTTGTTTTGCATTAGATTAACAATGCCACTGTCAGTGAATAATATTTTCATTTAGGGATTGGTCATTTTACCATCAAGTTGATGAGCAGGGGTGAGGGGTCAATTCCGTCTAGTAGACTATAGTAGTGGTAGTAGTACTAGTAGTACCCATCGGCCATCCTGAGGCTGTGTGGGTGCCCCCCTAACTCTGTGGCGAAGGGGTACCGTCTTAGTCGTATGTACGGTTAGTGCCCCCCATTCTCAAATGGCCACTCCCCCCCCAACTTGGCACAAGGCCAAGAAAATCAATGTTTACAATTACAGTCACTGACTGAGTGACTGACTGAGTTAGTATCAGTTCTCACCTTGACTGCTTGGATGTGAGCGTTGTGGATCCTCTTCTCTGTGGGTGTGAGATGACCTTCCTCCACTCTGGATTCCCAGTCCTTGACAGCTGCATTCACCTCAGCCTCCGTCGGAATCCGATCGTTTGCTTCGATCGACGTCGAAAAGTGCCCGAAATTATCTCCACTGGCACTGGCACTGGCATTGGCGCCGATGTGACTAGCAACAATTCCACAATTTCTAGCCGCAGAAAGATGGGTGTTTTGTCGAACGCTCGACAATACGGCGCTTGAGAGCCTTGCTAATGTGGCGCTCATGTTTGCTGTTCGTTTTCTGCTGATCTGTCACTAATTAAGTATGACTTCACGGACTTGAGTCGGTGCTTCTTCCCACGCGAATGATGAAATGCCCGGCCTCCTGCTCGTTTTGTTGATTATTTTGACCGGCTGAACGTCCTTGACCTCAAAACGAGGTCAAAGGTCGTGGTCTTACTCTCCGAGCACTTGTTTCAGAACTCTGAGCAGCGGAAAGAGACAAAGCATCTGCTAAAGAGTGATATGCCACACCTCCTTTCTTTTCACTGATAACTTCCCTTATGTTACACATAGTCCAAGTATATCCAACCAAATACCCCACTATCCAACGGTAAAAAGGTTTTACTATTTCTTTCAGAGAAATTGGAGAAATTCATTTGCAAATTTAACTTCTCGCGCAGGCGTGACTTCGGAATGAGAACAAGTATGGCCGCGAAAGGTGGGCTGGGTGATCTGGATAAAACGAAAATATTGTGACAGGTCGCTGTCCTAACGATCTACCGACCAAATGGGTTCCAGAATTAGGTAAGATGAGTTATAAACATTGTATGTTTAGATGGAGAAGAGTATAATTCACGTGGGTTTGTTTCAATTGAGATTAGTTGACTTCAATCTGGTGCCCCCTTTCCTGTCACCTCTTTGGCACAGGCAGAATCCACATTCAACAGCAAGTCTACCAGGAAATGGCAAACGTCATTGTGTTTTTGTGAACTCAGCACTGCATGGAAAGCAATAATCCGTCTAGGCTACAAGTTTATTGGACCTATCTGATCTTTGCAATGCATTAAAACGGCCACCTATTCAGAACAGGTAGATCTATGGACAGATTGGAGTGATGAATAATTGTAGATCTAATACAATATACTTAGTTGACTTAGTTATACATGAGAACTCTGACAGCCTCAGAGGAATGATTTACAGCTCTTGTTCTTGGAAGGCAGTGACCTTTAATAAATATACCTTTCATATATCAAACCATATACCTAATAATAATCTAATATGATGTACTGTATGTAGGGATAACACACCAAAATCAAATTTTCGGAATATCATAACGATTATTACACATCTGAAAGAACAGATCATGAGAAAGACAAAGCACTTTACATCATATCTAAAGACCCAATAGAAGCCAAGCTATTGGTTTTCAAAGAAAAAAAGTATGGGAGATTTTCAGTTTTATTCTGTCAGTGAGTATCTAGGTTGTGGGCCTTATCTCTGTGTACACACTGCTGTGCAGGCTGCAGGGGCTGAGGGCCGGTTTTGTACTTTACTTTACATAGGTGGGTCTAGTTTAGGCTCAGATAAGAATAGAGAAAATCCAATGACACCACTAAACAGAGAATAGTTTAAGGATTAATGTGCTATGTTTTCGAATAAAATCTACCAGGTGTGTAATTTTTATCACAGTGGAAAGTCAAAGTATTGTGATAGCTCCATATTCTGCATAGCTCATTTTCATGCACTTTTGGCCAAAATAGACCTCTCTTATATTGGTTTGTGCCAAGTTGTGCTAGCATTTAGAAGTAAAATAAGGCTGGAATCTTAAAGTAAACATATCAAGGGATATTCTGTAAACGTGTGAGAAAGTGTGAGAAATATTTAGTTAAAAAATAAAAGGTCCAAAGTAAAAACCCTTCAAATTTATATTTAACCTGTTCATAAATTCTATTTTTTCCTCATCCACAGTAAACAGTCAAGTTTCAAGCTTCAAATAGAGGGGTCAAACTTTAAAATTGACCAAGTATTAAGCATGGTATTAACATATCATATTTTGATGTATTTACAAAAACCTATCTGGATGTGCTTCAATACCCTTTCGGAAATGACAGTCTATGTCCTCAACCCCTAGGTCTACAGTGAAATAACTCACAGATTCTGAATCCTTGGAGATTTCTACATAAGATGGCCAAATATGGTTAAAATTGACCAAGGGAAAGTGTCCGAGAATAGCAAATAGAATTATTGCGTTGACTATGGTGACAGATACGGCCCCGCGGAAATTGGCGCTGGGGTGTTATCCCTACTGTATGTGAACTTAGCTATATATAAAGGCATGGTGATGTATAACTCCTAAGGGGCTGTCCATAAATGACGTCATGCTGGAGGGGGGGAGGGGGGGTACCATGTACCATGACCAAACATGACAAGGGGGGGGAGGGGGGGGGTCATGTGGTGCATGACGTCATGTTTGAAAAAAAAGTGATTGCAGAGGTAGGACAGAATGCAAGGAAAGCAGGAAAAGCAGGAAATGTCAGTGAAGAATTTGGCATTATATATATTTTTCAAAATTGTCTGCAGCAGGGGGGAGGGGTAGCCTCTATAAGCAGCTCTGTGTACTCGTCCGATCCTCTCCCAAACAGAGCTGCTTGGAATGCCCCATTCAAAAGTGGAGTTAGTGCTCGATCACAAAGGGAACACTCAGTAAGGCATATTATTTTGTAGATAGAATGAGGTTGTATCAAGGTCGATCACACCAACACAGATCGTTGCCATGGTAACGTTACTTCTTGAATTTCTGAATTTTCAACAATACAATTTCCTCTATATATGGGCAATATTAGGCCACTCAAAAAAATAAAATGGTTTCTCATCACCGCGCGCATCATAAAAATCAGGTTTTGGGGAAAACTTTTTTTTTTTTTTTTTGCCAGATTTTGATGAAAAACTTCATCAAAATGGATGAAATTGGTCATATTTGGTATCAAATTAAATCTAATAATGCCAGTAATGCAGTGGTATAGAAATAATTGACATTTTCCCAACTTTCAAAGATCAATTAATTCTTAACCAATTAAATGTGAATTTTGGCCAAAGAAACTCGTAAATTGTCCTATACATTTTGGAGTGCGAGTAAAAAAAAAAAAAGCCTCCCTCGTCAGATTTCTCAAACCTTGGTGATGAGAAACCACTTTTTTTTTGTGAGTGGCCTTATGTTAAAGAGGGTCCCATAGGGCATTTTCAAAAGTAGTAAACTGAGGTTAAAACTGTGGTGATTGACCCAGGGTTTTGAAAAAGGTGTGTCCAGTCAAGACCGAACTACTGAAAATGTAAGCCGATCCAAATGTGGTTAGAAAATATAAATCCATATTCTAGAGATCCCCCCAGATTTTGCCTTCCATTTAGCTGCCACCAGTCAGGGGTAAATCCACCCCTGCTCCAGTTCCCCCTTCCCAATAATTCCCCATCTCCCACATTTCATTACCCCATTCTCTCAGGGGCTGTAGATTTGTTTGGGGTGGGGGGGGGGGATAATTCTGGAGCATATCAAGATTGTATGGAGGGGGAGGAAGATCTTGCCAAAATATAGGGAAACTAAAGATAGTCCATTCATCCCAGGTACCCGAAGTGGTTCCTCAGGGAGGTTTGGGGGATTTTAAGGGTTGGGACACAAGAATGGCATCCTTTTTTTTGACAGGCCATGAAATATGACTGAGGGTTTCATATTGCAGGGGTGTGTGTGAAATGGTACTAGGATCCTAGGCCCTGAGGAATTTTGGCCCCCTGAAGGTCGGCCCTGAGGAAGTTTGGCCCCCTGATGATAAGCCCTGAGGAATTTCGGCCCCCTGATGTTAAGCACCCTGATTTTAGGCCCCCCGGAGTTTAGGCCATTTGTGAGCAGGTTATGACTTAATATACCATTCAAACGACCATGTACCTAACATCCAACAGTTTAATGTCTAAGGCAGGTTATAGTAACCTCCAAACACCCAACACCTGAACACCTACCCAACGTCTAACCACCCAACACCCGATCACCTACCCAATGTCCGAACACCTACCCAACGTCCGACCACCCAACACCCGATCACCTACCCAATGTCCGAACATCTACCCAACGTCCGACCACCCAACACCCGAACACTTATCAAACACCCGACCACCCAACACCCGATCACCTACCCAACACCCAAACACTTATCAAACACCCGACCACCCAACACCCGACCACCCAACACCCGATCACCTTTCCAATGTCCGACCACCCAACACCCGATCACCAATTAAACACCCGACCACCCAACACCTGATCACCTACCGAACGTCCGAACACCTACCAAACACCCGACCACCCAACACCCGACCACCCAACACCCGATCACCTATCCAAAGTCTGACCACCCAACACCCGATCACCTACCAAACACCCGACCACCCAACACCCGACCACCCAACACCCGATCATGGTTGGGTGTTTGGTAGGCACATGATCCGGTGTTTGGTAGGCACATGGTCGGGTGTTTGGTAGGCACATGATCGGGTGTTTGGTAGGCACATGGTCGGGTGTTTGGTAGGCACATGGTCGGGTGTTTGATAGGCACATGGTCGGGTGTTTGGTGGGCACATGGTCGGGTGTTTGATAGGCACATGGTCGGGTGTTTGAGTGGTTGGGTGTGAGAGAACAGGATGTTATGATGCTTTTTGGCGGGAAATAACCTGCTCAGACGTTGGGTGGTTGGGTGTGAGAGAACAGGATGTTATGATACATTTTGGCGGGAAATAACCTGCTCAGACGTTGGGTGGTTGGGTGTGAGAGAACAGGATGTTATGATATATTCTGGCGGGAAATAACCTGCTCAGACGTTGGATATGTTGGCCCAGGATCGGGCGTTTGATAGGCCCAGGATCGGGCGTTTGATAGGCCCAGGATCGGGCGTTTGATAGGCCCAGGATCGGGCGTTTGATAGGCCCAGGATCGGGCGTTTGATAGGCCCAGGATCGGGCGTTTGATAGGCCCAGGATCGGGCATTTGATAGGCCCAGGATCGGGCGTTTGATAGGCACATAATGAGTGGTAAATAACCTGCATGGACGTTGGGTTACTGGGTGTTTGAATAGCCAGAAATATAACAAAATATGTTGGTTTCATAACCTGCTCGGACGTTGGGTTACTGGGTGTTTGAATAGCCAGAAATACGTCAAAATATGTTGGTTTCATAACCTGCTCGGATATTGGGTTACTGGGTGTTTGAATAGCCAGAAATACATAAAAAATGTTGGTTTCATAACCTGCTCGCACGTTAGGTTACTGGGTGTTTGAATAGCCTGCATTATTCTATACATAACCTGCCTTTGGGAGTGGACGTTGGAATATGTATGTTAGGTACATGGCCTATCTTCAGGGGGGCCTAAGATCAGGAGGGCCTATCATCAGGGGGCTGAAATTCCGGAGGGCTGAAGCTCAGGGGGCTGAACTTCAGGTGGCCGACCATCAGGGGGTCTATCTTCCTCAGGGCCTAGATGCCGCACATACTAGGATCCTAGGCCCTGAGGAATTTTGGCCCCCTGAAGGTCGGCCCTGAGGAAGTTTGGCCCCCTGATGATAAGCCCTGAGGAATTTCGGCCCCCTGATGTTAAGCACCCTGATTTTAGGCCCCCCGGAGTTTAGGCCATTTGTGAGCAGGTTATGACTTAATATACCATTCAAACGACCATGTACCTAACATCCAACAGTTTAATGTCTAAGGCATATGTCTAAGGAATATGTTGGTTTCATAACCTGCTCGGATATTGGGTTACTGGGTGTTTGAATAGCCAGAAATACATAAAAAATGTTGGTTTCATAACCTGCTCGCACGTTAGGTTACTGGGTGTTTGAATAGCCTGCATTATTCTATACATAACCTGCCTTTGGGAGTGGACGTTGGAATATGTATGTTAGGTACATGGCCTATCTTCAGGGGGGCCTAAGATCAGGAGGGCCTATCATCAGGGGGCTGAAATTCCGGAGGGCTGAAGCTCAGGGGGCTGAACTTCAGGTGGCCGACCATCAGGGGGCCTATCTTCCTCAGGGCCTAGATGCCGCACACCGTGTGAAATACCACGTTCTTTCATCAAACCAACAGGGCTGCCATATTCACCATGAAATAAATCAATGTGCCAACGACGTTGTATTATAATGATGGCTAATGGAAAGAAATCCATTTTCTAAAGGCAGAACTCAGCTAGTAATAAAGGACGTATCCCTTTAAATATATACGTCCATACACCCAAAAGGAAGCAGTAACGCTTTCGCAGGGGGGGGGGGGGTACTCTCTGCATGACGTCATATTTTTAGGGGGGTCAAGGGTTGCATGACGAAACATGACAAGGGGGGAGGGGGGGGGCTCAAGAATGGTCCAAAAAAGCATGACGTCATTTATGGACGGCCCCTAATCACCCCATGCACCAGCTAGAACCTAGGGCCTAGACTAGTAGCCTAGGCTTGCATTATTCCTCAATTTCCTGTACTATAGCCTCTGTTTAACTATAAGCCTATTAGAGTCTAAGTCTACCGTAAGTATTGATTTATGACACCTGGTATATCAGATCTGTTATCTGAGTTCATTGGATACTTCTATGATAAGAACAAAGGTGTACATGGCGGACCCACAACTGAAACTGGCCATAATGCACAGTCTAGTAGGCTACGATACTTGAAACGTTTGTAGTAACATGGGTAAAACGGATCAATGACTAACTCAATTTGTGGCAAGCATGTTTTCTGTTATTGATTGAGAGACATCCAAATGTCAATACCGGTATTCAACCCACGCCTCTCGTACAACGTTATATTGCTTTTCATGGGTTACTCTTAAAGTCTTAATATTATAGGTATACAATAATACATGTATTTTGTTGATAGATACAAAGTTAATTTGACGAAATACAAATGAAATTCAAGAGTATATTGTGTCTTTCAAGTAACTCGACCCTACCTACAGATAGCTGAACACGGCTTATTCTAACTTCATTTTGAACAAGGCTGATTCTAACTGTCGCCATGTCGCCAAAACGTGGCGACACTGGCTGTGAAATTGGCGACAATGCTCTCAGACAAACTTCTTGGTCTCAAGCTATTCAAAACTGAAAGACTTTTGTAAATATTCCAACTAGAGTCAAAGTTGTAAACTATTTTTAAATTGCATGAGAATAGAGTATTTGACTTCAATATTTTAAAAATCTTTCTGCCTTTAAGTAAAACAGTTTAAGGTTCAACAGATCCCTGATATTGGGCTACCCTTCCTTTTTTCTCCCCTAATCTCCTTTCCATATTAGGATGGGGGAGGGGGTTTGCTCTGTCACCAGTCGATTTTAAGAAATGGGTTTTATCCCTTGTTGATTGACTCAGGGTTCCGCTGAGTCTAAGGGAGACACCCACAGACCATTTTTTCCCTCATTTTAGAAGTCCAACTTCCAGGGCAGGCAGGGAAGCCATCAAGACAGGTGGGTGGGAGCCAATGGGTGGAGAAGATAGATGGCATCAATACGAAGAGATTGATAGCACAATAGAAGAAATTGGACATCAATATCATATTGAAAATTGCAATACAAAAAGTGTCACAAAATTTTCTGAAATTGTCTGCAATGAAGCTTCTATGTAAATGTACTGTGGACTAAACTTCATTGCTCACATGGTAGTATACGATTCTATGTTAAGTCTATGGGACGCTCAGGTTTTTTAAGATATCTGGCCACCACACAACTAGCAGATCTGCATAATAGTAGAGGTCCCCTGCATGAAACTGCATGATATCAGAGACCGACTTTGTCCGCGTGGGAAAGTGAAGCTAGCCAGCGGGCAGCATACGGAGGGAAGAATCACACAAAAAGACAAAGGACTCTCGAGCGTCCGGACTCTTGGTCGGGCGTCCGGACTCTCGGTCGGCCGTCCGGACTCTCGGTCGGCCGTCCGGACTCTCCGTCGGCCGTCCGGACTCTCGGTCAGGGGCGGGTGATCAGGAAAATGGAGAAGGGGAAAAGGGAGAAGGGGAGAAGGGAAAAAGGGAGAAGAAAAGGGAGTGGGGGCGGGGGGACCGGAAAAGGGAGAACCGGAAAAGGGAGAATGGGAAAACGGCATCAAGACCGCGGGTGGAGTGTTGCTGCTGACGCTCCGACTGACTCGCTTTTTTGTCGACACGTAAAACGTTGGTTATGTGCTGTAGGGCGCTGACGCCCTGTCGCTGCTGACGCTCCAATCGACTCGCTTTTCGGGACGTAAAACGGAGGTTACGCGCTGCAGGGTGCTGACGCCCACACCCACCTGCTTGCCCACACCCACCAGTCAAAATCATCTGCAACGCACGCTACCCCGTGGCCGACCGACACAGCGAAATAGAAACAAAGATGCTGTTGCAGTTTACGCTCAGACCAACTGGCTTTTTGGCCGAGAAGTAAAGCAGCGTTTATGGGCTGGCGGGTGACAACGCCCACAGCCACCTGCTTGCCCCCAACCACCTGCTTACCCCAACCACCGGCTTGCCCACAGCCACCTGCTTGCACACAGTTACCTGCTCGCCTGAAATGAGATAACCTACATGTGTGACACATGACTTCAGTGTAGTTTTTGACGAGGACCCTGTTTCTGCCAGGTACTAAAGCATTATAAGTATAAATCTTGGAGGGTCGTCATCAAAATAAAACGTGTTCTGTCCAAGCAGAGTCTTGCTTCATTTATGTATACGAAAATGTTATACTAGTTCTTAGCCCGGTAGTCACTTAAAGACTGAGGATAGATAGGGTGCATTGATTCAATATGTTGCTCTCAAGGATATCAGGGAGGTCTTACGGGTAATATACCAGGAATATTTGACTCAGGGTAAATTATCCCTGAGTAATATACGTCTACCAATCTTGCATTTTAAGACAATTTTGAGACATGGGAGAATGCTTGTCTTTCAGTTGTTATTCGACATAGACAAACGGGGAAAAAAGGAAGACATAGGAAATACCTTCTACCGCCAAGCTGGGCAAAAACTGGGCATGTCCTGTGGTAACACTGTTGGTAACACATTTCAACTAGGGGCCAATTGTTGTGGGTGAGGGTGAGGGTAAGGGTTAGGAAGTGTACTGGGGGAGGGGGACCGGGGGCGGGGGGACATGTGATCGACGGCAAAGGCATGGACGCGTAGCACACGCCGCCCCGCAGCCGACCGACACGGCGAAACAGAAACGGCAATGGTGTCGCTGCTGACGCTCCGATCGACTCACTTTTCGACCGAGACGTAAAACAGCGGTTATGCGCTGACGGGCGCTGACGCCCACAACCACCTGCTCGCCCCCAGCCACCTGCTTTCCCACAGCCACCTGCTCACCTACAGCCACCACCTGGAATTTGATTATATATGACTTCCAATATATGAAATTAGGGTAGCTTTTTCTGGCGATTACGATTCTGCCGTCAGAAATGAGAAATAAAAGTATTGCACTCAAATTAGATCACTCATTCGACTTTCTAATGACTCTCGCTCTGGTGTCCGGACTCTCGCTCGGGCGTCCGGACTTTGGGCGGGCGTTTGGACTCTCGCTCGGGCGTCCGGACTCTCAGTCCCCCTTGCCCCATGAACCCTGAGTCGCCCTGTGATGTTAGTCACTCTTCCTCTTTGATTTTAAGAAGTAGCTAGGTTGTGTCCCTTGTTGCCAACACCCGGGGGGGGGGGGGCACATACCATAAAACCCCTCCATTAAGACGACCCCGATTTTAAGAGGACCCCCTACTTTGAGAAAATAATTCGTCTTGTATGAAAAATACTTTAAAATTGCTTTCTCTTTTATCCTATAAAATAAAACCCCACCTTTAAGACGACCCCCTACTTTGTTGAAAAAAATCCGTCTTGTATGAAAAGTAAGCTAGTATGCTATGGTCTTTGTCAATGTTATTTCGGTCTTGTATCTCATCCATGATTGGCATCATTTTCTGGGGCCACTACACAACAAACACACTAGGTCACATTACATAACCAATGCTAATACTGTATTGGTAACTGTACCCCATAATCATACATGAGACTGATGAGTTGGCTTAATACAGTTATCATTGATATGAGCAAAGTCAGGATTCTATCCAGTTTGATATAGACAATGTTTTTGTTATCAGCATTATCTTATTCAATTCCTCACAACATAGGCCTATTAAATGATAAACATTCAAACCATGGCATTTCAGAGAGAATCCTGAAAGGATCTTTGAAGTATTTGCAGAAATTGCGAAGCCAACCGATCCCAGTCAGGGTAAGATATTTTGTACTCCCGTTCATAATGCTCACTTGCTTGAATTCAACTAGCTTTTTGAGCAGTGTTTTTCAAATTTGATACTCATTTCCGTATTGTTTTCCTGTTTATAATTTGAAGTTCAGTTCTGTATAGAACTTTCATGAATTCTAACTGTTACCCCTTTAAACTGCTCATTTCAACCCAAGAAGTTAATATTTTTCAATTCACAATGTACCGATTTTTTTGTGTTCAATATTGAGTTGACTCAACGTTTATCCGTTTATCTTTCACTATTAACTTTGCTATTTACCAATACATTGCTTTTTCAGGCACAGGTATGTGAACCAAATAGAGAACAATGCTATTCATTTTTACTTCAGAGGGAGGGTGTTTAAGTTATCATATAAGAGGAGGGAGGCATAAAATTATGAGTGGTGCCTGAGATATGTTCTAAGAACCTATACATTTATAGAAGAGGAGTGAAGGTAGTAAATGAAATGGCTCAGTAGAATTGCCTGGATAATCTCCATCTTCCCACAGCTTATAACCTCAGCAGAATGCAATATTATGCCTCAAACTCGAACAGCTGGAGCAGACCGAGTCTCCTGCTCATGGCTAGGTTATATGTTAAGGTTGCGGGAAGTGTTACGCATGGTAGACCGGAGATTTATTTGTATACTTAGGTTATATTTATTCATGTTTCATAATTCATACTATTCCCCTCATTAGTTCATTGTCCTGGTATATCCTTTCCTTCAGATCCAAACTACTCCCCAACCCAACCCAACTACTGTACATAAAATGCAGCACATTTGAGCTTGGCTACTATTACTTTTACATAATTTGTTCAAGCGTTTAAAGTTAATGTGGAAATAGATCCAGAGAAAATATCCAATACGAATATACACCTTTGTTAGACGTATATATTTAATTTCTAAGCAGTTTTCCTACTAATATTGTTTATCCTTAACAACCACTGAGGAACTCATTTTCACTATTGTCTTGATGCATTTTAGTAGCATTCGTCACAATACTAATATAGTTTAAAGACAACTGTATGAGGTATTTTATATATTAAGGACCTTTTATGTAAATGTCTTCATATTACTACTAGTCACTATTCATTATGAGACATCAGTAATATTGCAATTATAATAAGTTCAGCAACATATATCAAGACCATATTACAGACAGCCTACCGTTATATATTTCTTTTACAGACTGAACTTATACGAGGAAATGATATTGATAAAGGGATTATAACATTTGCAAATAATCAAGTGGGTACTTCTTTTCAGATAAAGGAAGCTAGATATGCAAATTTTAGTATATTGTAAACTTACTATAGGTATTTCTTTTAAATGCTTAACAAATAGATGTATTGCCACTTTCCAGAACCATTTGTGCTCCAGAAATTCCCAGAAGAGTACAATGACGAGGTAAGTAAGAAAAGTTTTTTGTTTTTGTTTTAAGCAGCGATATAAAGTATAGGGATTCGCAAGTAGGCCTGCTGACTCTCCCTCAGTGACATGGCTGACAGTAGCGCCACCTCCAGGGGGCGTGGCAAAAAACGGAACTACATGTGATAAGTGACCTATGGGGGAGAGTTGTTGTTTTTTTAAAAATAGTTTTATTGACAACATTTCATATCAAACAATACGATCTTCCAATGAAGTCATGGCGAACAGGGACGGGACAAAAGTGGTATTATGAATGTGTGCAATTAAGCAATTAATTAAAGGTATTGCTATGGTAAAAGTTCATGAAATAAGGGTCCTAGGGACTTGAGTCAATTGTCTTTATACTAATATTATAAGGTTATACTCTGGTAGTATATATCCGTTCAGCAGCAGTTCAAGTAGTTGAAGTCCGTGATTAAACTCATATTAAATTTAATTAGAATATAAGGAGCTGTGTAAGCGAGTAGTTTGAGATTACTTAAATTTGATTTTTGCTATTTTGGCTTTAAAGATATGCCCAGAGTCACTCTTCTGTACGTCGGCGGGTACTTGATCCCATAAGTTCATTCCTCTATAAAGTGGGCCCTTTTTATACTTCTCACGTTTAGGCCTTTCTACCTTCAATTTGACCTTTTTGTCCGACCTTGTTCTGTTTTGTTGCATCACTCTGTTTTTTGGATCCTGCGCAACTTTATATATAAGTGATACCAAATGCCGTTTACGCCTAGGTCCCTGGCGTTCCACTTTGCACTTCTTATGGGTTGCATTCGTAGACATTTCCAATGGTTTTACCCGCAGGCATATTCTGAGTCCTTTATTTTGCACTATTTGCATTTGTTTGATGTGTGACTTCGGTGCGGATTCGACCAGGAAATCCCCATATTCAAGTAATGGGACAATAGCGTGTTTAAACAAACATATTGAATCGTCTCTGTTCAAGAAGAAACGTATTCTTTGTAATTGCTTCACACTTAAGTTTTTGTGACTGTCTCGTCCAGTTGCTTTTTAAATTTCAATGCACTATCGAGCCATACACCCAAATATTTAAATTGGGCAGTATTGTGCATTGGCTCACCATTCAAGGTCACATTCATGTGGGACGTTTGACCTAGCTTTGAGTCCGGGGCGACCACATGCCCTTTGACTTTTTGAGATTGGGAGTCAGTCTATTGGTTCGACACCACTCGTTGATACTATTAATATCCTCCTGTATCAGAAAGCGTGCTCTAGTAGGATCTTTAGCTCTAGTCACAATGACCAGATCATCGGCGTTTAAGATTACTCGTCCATGATTCACCACCCGGGGGAGGTCGTTGATATAAATCAAAAACAATAGAGGGCCCAATATGCTCCCTTGGGGTACGCCATAGGTAACCTCACATCTATTATAGCGCTTAGTATTCGCCAAGGTGCAGCACTCTCATTCCTGTAGGTAACTAGATACAACTTGGAGTGCACTATATGAAAGACCTAGTGTTTTTAGTTTTAGGAGCAGTCTGCCATGGTGGACCACATCGAATGCCTTGGTTATATCCAGAAAAATTCCCAAGGCATACTCTCCTTTGTTACGAGCACTGCAAAGAATTTCTGTGAGATAGAAAATCGCGAGGCCAGTTGATTTGTTTGGAAGAAATCCAAACTGATTTTCACAGATCAGGTCGTTTTCCATTACAAATGACATTAGTTGCCTGTATAAGATACGCTCAAGTACCTTGCCCACAATGGGTAGTAGCGTAATGGGACGCCAATTCGCAACATTGCGTATACTTCCAGTTTTTGGTAGCGGTATACTAGTTCCACATTTGAGTTCATTAGGGAAGTTTTTTTCCTCGATACATCTGTTTACCATTGACGACCATACCTGATCATTTCCTCTCATTGTGTCTTTAATGACTTGTGAGCGTATGTTCTCCATTCCAGAAGATTTGGTCAAGTCAATCTAGTCCACTATGTAGTTAAGAGACTGGGCACTAATTGGTTCAAATACTAGTTTAGGCGTGTCCTCCAGCATAGGCTCGTCATCTCTGACCAGAAGGGCATCAAACCTTCCATGGTCACCAGGCAGATGTGCAAGTCTAGACGCGAGATTTATTCCAATGTTGCAGAAATAACCATTTATGTGGTCTGCCGTGTCTTCATGCTTAATGACGTCACCAGTGTGTTCATGTAGTAAACTAATTCTTGCATTTGACCTTTTGCCTTTCCACGTTTCATTCAGTTTCTCCCAAAATTTTTTGGGGTTATTTTTATAACTTGATAATTTGCCCTTTACATTCTTGGCTACGTTGCGGCGCACTTTCTTATTGACAAGGCGTCGTAATCGAATGGCCCTTTTGTAGTATGGGTTGCGACCATCAGCAGTGTAGCCCACAGCACGACGTAGTTCCGAGTGACGTTCCCTAATATGTTGTCTAACTTCATCGTCAATACCAGGTTCAGGGACAACTGGTACTTTAATGTCTTTAATTGGGCACGTTGCATCCAGGTATGATACTACACCACAAGTAACCAAGTTACACAGTTCAGTTCAGTCAAGGGTACTAATATTGTCTTCAGTAGCAAGGTCCGCAACATATTGCGTGAGTGCGTTCCTGTCATAATTTTTGTAACTCAGGCCTTGAACTGTGACCTTTTCATGTGAGTTCCTTTCTTTCTTACATATGGCATAAATCGGTATATGATCTGATATATACTCATTAACATTACCAGATTTACATGGAAACCGGGCAGTCGTATATATATGGTCAATTTTGGTGGCACCTAGAGGGTGAAGGCGCGTTACTCCTGTGGGAAGGTGCTTCAAACTATGCGTGCGTAGAAAGCGGAGGATTTTTTTGTATTTGGCACTGTTCCTTTTACATGCATCAACGTTCACAACACCTGCAATCCAGATTTCCTTCCCCTCAATACTTTCATGTTGTAGTATTGTAGACAATGTTTTGACAAAAATAGGAACCTTCCCCCGAGGGGGTTTGTATACTGTGATGATGGCTCTGTGTCTGGCAGTGGGCGAGGTGCATACTATTGTCAGAACCTCAATGTCATTATTTACCAGGCAGCAGTCATCAATCTTTGAAGTATAGGGTGCATGTTTTTTGTTCACGTAGCAAGCAACTCCACCTGCTAGCTCGGCATCCACATTCTCTCTGTCTTATCTAAATATATCCATATCATGTAGCCTGGCTAGATGGTCGGGCATAGCCTCATTCAACCAGCTTTCCGAAATGCACATATAATCACAACTACCATCAAATAATTTCCTCATCTGTTGTATTTTAGACAAAAGGCTTCTAGTATTATGGCAGTAAAGTTTAAAGCCCTTTTCCTCGCTCAGCTCCTTTGCTGTTAGGAAAGGAGAGATGACTGACAACTCTCCCTTCTGTCCATATGAGTGCTGCTGAACACCAGATAACATGCATATGTATTCATTATAAGAGAGCATGTACATATTAAATGTCTCGTCTTGAAGGTTGCTTGTACATCGGGGCATTTTACTTCAATTGCTTGTACATGGGTTATGGATAAATAGGCACACATCAATAAATAACACAGGTGACGGGTAGTGCAGACAAATAACCTGTGCGCACAGTATGTGGGCATCAGGGGTGGTGTGCCCTTTGCCACTTAGAATCTTCATATCGAAATAATTCAAAGAAAGCCCTGATTTCATACTTTGGAACTGAAAAGGTTTCTATTTGATATCAGATAGGGAACAATTTTTTGGGGGGTGCACATTTCGGTGATTTTTTGGAAAAATTCCAAAATTTGGGGGCCCTATTGTCAAAACACCCCATTTCAACATTGTAATAAAACATGGCCAGTTAAATACTACACATCAAGATCTTTCTAGCACTTTTTGAATCAAAGTGCTCTGATAATTCTAAGAAGGATAAAATAATTATCTCCAGTTGGTCATTATCAGAGAAAATGTCCGGTTTGAAGGGTGACGGCCTGGTCGGCGACCCAAAGGGGACAGTTTTTCTTTGCCACTTTTTTTTAGAATTTTCGTATCGAAATAATTCGGAGAGGGTTGGAAAGCCTTGATCTTGCTCTCTGGAACCGAAAGGGTTTCTATTTGATATCAGATAGGGAACAATTATTTTGGGGGTGCAAATTTCGGTGATTTTTTGGAAAAATTCCAAAATTTGGGGGCCCTATTCCCAAACCAACCCCTTTCAATATTGTAGTAAAACATGGCCATTTAAAAACTACACATCAAGGGCTTACTGGCACATTTTGAATCAAAGTGCTCATTCTAGTGTAAATTCTAGGTAGGACAAAATAATATTCTCCAGTCGGTCATTTAGAGTGTAATTTGCATCACTGCCAGTAGTTCCTTATTCTCTCACCAGGTGACCCATGGCAGAGAGATTAGACTGCTATGCTATGGCGATTCTCATCCATTGTACTATACCCCATGTTTTAAGTAAGAAAAGTGCGCGTTTGTTGCAATTAGGTCTTACTGACATAAAGTTTGAACAGAAAATATGAATTGTTACCATAATTGTCCCAAAAGCATATTTAAAAAAAAAAGACAAATCATGTGTTTTTATGGCAGGCAGTGCGATCGTGTATTGTTAAAGAACTTCAGATTGTGACATACAATATTTTTGTTAAGTTATAGGACAGTTTGGACTTTGCATTTTTCTACATAAGCTATAAACGTCACTTTCAATGCAAGATGATTCTTTTAATATAATAGTCTTGTTCTATTTATTTTATTAACAGGAGATTTTGAAAAGCATTCCCAAGTTTGCCTTTCCTTGTGACACGGAAACGTAAGTCAACTAGCATATTTACTATTGAATGATTGTACATTACTGACCCAGGGGTACCCTGGGTCTCTGTGAGACGGTTTCCATGGAAAAAAGTAGATTGGTGAGCTTCCTTTGAAAATTCACCCTGCTTTTGTTTTTTGGTATTTCTCTCCCAAAAAAAGCTTATACATATCTCGGGGACTACCTTTCTCTTCCTGCTTTTACCAAAATTTCCGTACAATTTTTTTCCTAGTGAAAAAATCCAAATAAAAAGTGTCAAAAACAACCCCAAAACATGTCTCTGTGAACTAATGCTAAAGAATAGGACAGTGACCTTGAATCCACCCTTTAAAAGATGAGCGTTCACACAGACACCCATAGAGCTCAGTGTTAACCCCTTCACCACTGGGTTTCTTGTAACTCAATGCAATTTTGTGCAATATATTGGCTTACCGCGTGGAAGGGGTAAAAGAGTAGGTGAGACGTTTTTATGAGACGATTTTGGTATCATTTTCACCCTATAGAAAGGTCAGTGGGGACCAGGTGATCTGTAAGGGCCAAATTTGCTGTACAGACATGCATAGGACCAAGGATTAAGACGTTTTTGTTACATGGGAGAAAGCATGTCATTCAGTGTGTATGGGACATAGACATGAGATGACAACAGGGATGGATAGGCAAGATCGGGGGACACGTGTCTCCTTCGAAAAAAATTTAAAATGTCTTTCCTTCCATGTCATATTAACCTGCCATCTTTGGTATACTGAATCTGGGACCTGCTGGCAAGCGCATGCCACACGTCAAACAAAGAGTAGCGCCACTGGTACCTCTCGTACTGCGCGAGATGTCAACGTGTGCAGATGAAATTGTACCACCCATATCTTCGGCGTTTATCGTCCGATCGACTCACTTTTTGATAGGGAGAGAAGGCGGTACATGCCCGCAGTCTGCAACTGTCGCCCACACCCACATGCACACCCACACCCACCTGCTCTCCCACACCCACCTGCTCACCCACACCCACCTGCTGGCCTGAAATGGAGTAACATACATGTATGACACATGAGTTGAGGGTACTTTTTAACAAGGAATCCATTTCAGATGTCAGAATTGACCAACGAATGATTATAAGGCAGTACTTTATCTAAGTAGATGTTTAGCTACATATCCAGCTTACCCTGAGTCATCTGTGAGGCCACTCACACGCTCAATTTTATTAGTTGTTATTAGAGCCCTGGGTCACATGTTATGTCGATCACACAATCAATCTTTTCAATTAAAATCTATTTAACTAAAAAAGATAATAATCAGTACAAGCAATGTGACATAGAAATACCATTTGCTTAGAACAACTCTATATCAATCACTTTAGATAATTGAGCAAATATATTTTATGATTTACACTAATTTACTGATACAATATAGTTACCCTTTCCCTCCCTCAGGTCAGCTGTAGATCACTTCACCTTTGTGCAGACTGACATCGAGAGTAAATTCAAATTTGGATTTTGTCGTCATGGCATGGGAGCACAGACATGTTTATGTATCGTCAGGTGAGTAGAATAAAATGATAAAGCTGTTGGTCAGTCTTATGTGTTCTTTCATCACATCATTGGATAAATCAGTATTACCTGGTATCTATTACCATAGCTATTGGATTAATAATAAAAATGAATCAAAGCAACCAATTATAGAAAAACAGATGGGTGCTACTACATCACTCTGCCCTACCACTAAACTAACAAACCAAACTAACATTAAATCTATTTATATTCATATATTTCGAAATAAATAAGACTGACACATAGAAAATTATGTTATTTTGCAGTTGTTTACCATGGTATGAGATATTTTACAAACTCCTGAATGAACTGGCTGAGATTCTGAACCGAGCGGAGGACAACCATGTCGGTCAGCTACTTACTGCCATCTACGCATACGAGGTTGCACCACCTGGTAACGAGGTGGACGTCGTCACACCAAACCTCAAAGAGGTAAGTAGTATTATACAGAGAATCATATCATAAATACATCATCTATACAACATATTGGATGCTATGTGATCTGTGATTGTCAAATAAGTATGATGATACCATTTTAATACAGGCTTATGAATATATGTGCCTCTACATGGGTACCCACAATTTTGACCATGTCGCCGTGTCGATTTTTAGCAAAAAGGGGCCATGTCGTCTAGTCGATTTTTATCCTCTTTTTTTCCAAGTCCGTCGATTTTTAAAAGAGCTATGTCACCCGTGTCGATTTTTAAAAGGGCAATTTATAAACAATTTATACAACAACAACAATTTATATAACAACAACAACAACAACCCTTTGACGCTGACACCCCCTTGGCATTAACACCTCCCTCCACTACACACCTGTGCTTGGTAGCATCTTTGGCGGTCACACCTGACCCCCCCCCCCCCCCCCCCCCCATCCAACTGTCGTTTTTTATCCCAACATTTACTGTGTCCGTCGATTTTTATCCCAATATTTACTGTGTCTGTCGATTTTTATCCCAACATTTTCTGTGTCCGTCGATTTTTAAAACCCCCGTGTCGCGCGTGTCGTTTTTTAAACCCCCCGTGTCGCCGTGTCGCATGTGTCGAATTTTACCCATGTAGAGGCACATATATTTTATCTTTTCCTTACAGCGGTTCACGTTCGTTGTGCCTGATCCTCTACAGTTACCACGTATACCAGATAATGTAAGTTTCCAACCTGTTAATTTTTAATAATAATCTACTTTTCAGATAATATATTTTACTGACGATATATAACTGTGAGTAATAATAGTTAGTCATAAAAGATGAAATAAGAATGGGTGGGGATGAAAAATTAACTAGAACCATTAAAAATATAAATTGTTTGTATTCACCACACTGCACTTTCTTTCAACTATGATTTCAGAGGAACCTTACTGAATACTACAATGCAGTGGACCACAGTAACATGATGATTCTCTTTGCGGCTATGTTGTACGAGCGACGTGTCCTCATCACCAGTAAAAAGTTGAGCCGTCTCACGGCTTGCATCCACGGCGCCAGCTCTCTTCTTTACCCCATGCACTGGTAAATATTTAGATTTAAAGTTATTGCTAACAAACCCAACTCAGCACCAACAGTAGAATATGCATACATTTTTACATATTATACAAGAAAAGGTGTTGTTTTTTTAGAGGTGGGTGATATTTTTATACTGTAAACGTACATATTTTCGCGCTGTAAAAATCGCGAAAATATGTACAGAGCGAAAATTTATACAGAATAGTCATACTACTACAATTTTCCAAAAATCACGAATTTAAATACACACGAAAATGCACTTTTTACCAAAATCACGAAAATTTATACACGCGCAAGTATCTACATTTACAGTATGTAAATGTTTAGCAAAAAGTCAAAGTGTTGGGGGTTGGGGGATATCCAACTGTTCAAATGGGTTTCTCCTCTTAGCCAGAATGCAATTCCCACTTCTAGCAATCCTGAACCTCATTTGTATATATTTTTATAACATAATTACATCATACCATTACTTCTCTTTCAGGCAACATCTATACATCCCAGTACTTCCACGTCACCTCCTAGACTACTGCAGGTAAAATATATCAGTGTAGACTAGTGCAGTTGACTATGTCAGCTTTTGTATGAGCAAATACATCAAAGTACAAAAAGAGAGTCACCAGTAAAAACCATTGACATCATCAATATGACACTTTGATGTATCATATATGTATTTATCAAAATCATTTATGAAGATAAATACATTTACAAACTCAAGAAAAGGAGCTCCTTGGCTTATTACTCACTGATACAATTTGTTAGAGATATAAGAAATTTTTTAAAAATATTTAATTCACCTACACAAAATGTACCAGGATGTACCTATTTTATTGTCAGGTCTAGAACGCCTACCGGTACTCATATATTGTATTATTCAGGGTTTTAATTACCCAATGTTTACATATATATCTCTACCAATCACCATGTTCAATTTATGGTTAAATAATAATTATTTAACAATTAATTCTAGTCCACCAATCGGAAGCTCCCAAATTATTGAGCCCTTATTCATCAAATTGTGTTGTTAAGCAATCATAACAAATCTGTTGACTCCAGGTCACCTGTGACTCTGATGACTCCACAAAGCTTATAAATTGATGTGCTTGTCAGAAATAAATTTATCCCTGATGAAGACCTGAACAAGGTCGAAACGTTGGACACTTATACCTCAACTCACAGTCTTTTATAGTGAATTCTTCTATCAAGCCCTACACAACCTGAACAGGGTTATTTGGGAATATTTACCAACCTTTTACAGAAATTAACTTTAATTACTTGATATAACATGTTCAGTGATTCGGTAATATGTCTCTTCTTGCAGTGCACCAATGCCATTCCTTATCGGAGTACATTCCACACTCTTAGATGTAAGCTTCTTTTTTTCGAAATACACAAGTTTTAAGTGTTCTTACACCGTATATATTCTTTTAAACTTCTATGATTCACTTAGAATTAGGAGGATTTTTGTCTCGAGGTGTTTTAAAAGAAGTAACTCTCAATGTCTGATAAAGCAATCATTAGTAGCCAAACCCCTGAGGAATAAAACTAGATCCAAGAGAATATATATAAACTAAAAGCAAACCAGTACAATCTTAAAAGTACGCAGATATAGATATTACTATCATGACACAGTTGTTCATTCATGCTTAAAAAAGACATAAATTATTGTTATTTACTCCTGTGTATACAACCATGTTAACTGTAAATACCTATGTAGATAATTATAGACATTTTGTACATGAGCTAATTTCTGCCTCACAGTTGGTATACACTAAGCAGGAGCTGGGGGACGCGGTCGTCTTAGACGCTGATAACAACACTGTGACATCACCGTACGATGACCTGGGGCTATTACCTCCTGACATTGTGAGTGGGAACATATTCTCACTTGATACTTGCTATATATTTTAATTAGGTTTTGTATTTTAGGGAATGGTCATTGCCAACCCTCGCCACAATCCAATTCACCACCCCCTCCATTATTAAAGATGTATCCAGACAATTGTGATTACTTCATATGCAACATTCAATTTAAAAGAACTACCGGTACTTTCAAATTTTACAAATATTTTTTGCTAGCTCAAATTGCATCATTTCTTTTTCACTTTTCACTTAGGTTTCCATCATGAAGAAGAAGTTGAAAGGCTTACAGTCAGACAAAGTGAAAGGTCCCATTGGGGATGGTGTAGCTCGTGTCTTCCTGAAGACTTTAGTTCACTTGATAGGTGGGTGTTAAATAAGTTTAAATACTCATCACATGACTTCAACACTGTTAAGTTCTATGGATGCCAAGTATAATTTATTCACAGTGCTTATTTTGTAATGTTTATCAATGAGGTCCTCTCACTCCTCCAATGATTATGAAACTTTCGGCTGTATGCAATCATGTAAACTCTCTATGGAAGACCAAAAGAGAAATGTTTGATGTATTCCAGGTGGATACAGAGACGCTCTTAAGTTCCGAGCAGGGGAGCAGATTACGTTTGATGCCGAAGTCTTCGTACAGTCGCGACCGTCCAGCATGCAGCCGTTCCTAGAGAGCATGCTACACTTACAGATCTTTGAGCAGTTCATCAACGACCGACTCGACCTGCTCAATGCCGGACTGGGATTCACGGATGAGTTTGAGGTAGAGGCAAACATGTTAGCGGATAAGACTGGGTCACAATCAAAGTACAAAGAGTGGCTTGTCACTGCCAAAGTAAGTTACATTAAGCATGAATTGATGTTAATTATGTGTCCCTGACCAAGTTGATTATGTGGCAGTGAGGGATGAAACATGTCCTAATATTGGTAAAAGGATTCTTTATTTGTTCACTGAATATAGTGCTACAAAAATATATGACCGGTAATTCTTTCCACCAAAGATGAACAACTATTCTAAGATTTAATGGTGAATGCATTGTCCAGGAATAGGACAATGCATGATAATTTCTACCTTCTACCTTGAATACCCTTACACCCCTACCTGTTTCAACTCACTGACACCATTTTCAACCCCACCACATATTCCACATCATTACCCTGTACAATATACAGATATTTCATTCTATCTACTGGTATATTTATTTAAACCTTTTCCAAACAACTACATTTGTACTATTATCTTTTATCATCATCTATAATAATCCTTTAACTTCTCTACTTCAACCAATCAAATTCACATACCACAAACATGGGCTTTAATTGCTGAACCCTTCTAGCTTAGATATAAGTTTTGATTTTAAGCATAGTGATGAAGAATTGTCCCAAAGAAATAGCTTGAACTAACAAATCTATATTGTGATAATTTTCAGCGACAAGGGCGGAAACTACGGAGAGAGGGTAAAGACCGTTGGGTGGAATTCACGAGCAAGGTAACCATCAAAACCATCATTCATTTGACTCACAGTATATTTTATGTTATAGATCAATATTTTGTATTATTTGGTAAAAAGACATTTGTATATTGCATCCTAGGTATTGGTTCCCTTTCCATTTGGTATCTGAATATTACAATTACATATGTTGCACAGTGCCTGCTTTTGAAAGAGAAATATATTATGAAAATAGATTTTTGTCGTTGAATTTTCACTGGAGTAGTACTGTAGTATTTTGTTAACTGTTCTATATGAACAAGGAATGTATGGCGGGCATTTCACCCGAGAGTACTTGTTGGTTGTATTGCATGGGTGTACAGAGTTTAAATAAATGGTTTTCCCAACACAGGCCAACCCTGCTGTAAGACAGGCCATGCAGAGTGTAAGTGAGGCAGGCCTGACTGGCCAGATCTGGTAGAAACTGGTTCAAACTGGTTTAGTACTGATACCGTCCTGTCAGTTGCATGTGCATGCACCCTTCAATTGTCTTATTGTCTCTCTAAAATGCCTCATTCAGAGCATGTGTTGAGAGCTCAATGTTTGTGTTATTCTCTGAAAGTTAACTGCGGTTTTTGGTTTGCTTATGTTACCCTTCCCTGTCCTCATGGTTGTGCTAAATACGGACTAAAGATATATGTTACATGATTGAGTCTCCTAGATCTGTTTTACTCTTTTTGTGGCAAATTCAATTTTAAGTCCCACTTTTGAAATAGGTAATTTCAACCATAAAGACAGAAATTATATAAGCTGGGAAATAACATACAGAAAATAACTCACTGCTATGGTCTAAATGATAAATGGCCTGATATTGAACATTTCGCACAAGAAAATAGTTTGCAATATTAACAATATAACATCACAAAAGGGTGCTTTCAGTAAACATGCTTTTACTTCTTCAGATATGCCATGTTAGATATAAATAACTGATTAAAAATGCTTTTCTATTGATATAGGTTTATTTATGACAAAATTCACACAAATTATTTACACTTGTAGTGAAAACCCTCTACCGTATATTATATAGTACTTACAGCATCTACTTTTTTATTTTTAAATAGTACAAATCTCATTGCATTCACCAGCTATTTTGAATCAACTGTTGTTGTAGCGCCCTCTTTTTGGGGTCATTCACTGCTGAAAATATAGTTGTAACTTGAAGATGAATATGTGTGTGTTACTCTTTGCAAAATGCAGATATTTTCTGTTGTAAGATACTGTTGCTATATATCAAATGTTCCTATCAGACTAAATTAGATTAAACTATACCTACATTGTTTACAAATATACTGATAGCTTATGTTTGTCACTGTCTGTAGCTAGTTTTCTAGAAAGTTGATTCATTTTTTATGCAAATATGATGTATATAAACTTGCATTATAAATTGGTGTTCAACCTATAGGGCACCTGACCATTGATAGCAGCACCACCTGTGCTAAGTTGAGAACCTTCAGTACAGGCCCTTGGCCACTAGGTAGAGCAGCTAACGGGGGTTTGTGACATCAGAGGGCAGGCCACTATTGCTTCTGTCTGAAGTGGTTCCCAGGACTTAGCCCTTCAGTGAGTAGGCCTAGTTACTGAGGGCCAATGCTATTAACATGTCTTCAGGGTAACACAGACTGAAGCCATCACTATCCTGACTTAGGCCCCATCTAGAGGCAACCAAAGGAAGCACTGGAGGTTGGACATGGCCGCGCTCATGGCCTAACCCCTAGGAGCCCTATAGTTTCCTAATATGAAATTATTTTGGCCAGTGTGAGTTCAAAACTATATACTATTCAATGCTGTATTTTGTAATTTTGAAAGAGAACAAAGTGAATGCCTTAGGTATCCAAAAAATTGTACCTGGCAGGACATTTGGTGCATGGATTCCCCAAGAATCAATGTGTGATATGAATATGGGCACAGAGTCTTTGGTTGTACATCTACAAGCTGAATGTTAGTTTGAGAGAAAGATTTTTGCAAAAAGACAAATGTGTTCCTCAATTTGTGTTGAGCAATTATTGTCCTGTATGGGAAGGTGTGTAAAGTGGGGTTAAGGAAAGGCAATCACTGAGGGATTTCCACACCTTAAAAGGAGAGTGAAGCTTAGAGCCACTCATGAAAACTAGAGCATCTTACACTTCCAGGTGTTGTGGCCCATGTAGTTGTGGCCCATGGAAGTAGCTTTGGACATTTCACACCTCAAGCTGTTATGGCCCATACAGATGTGAAAACTGACCATAACCGAAGGGTTTCATACCTTTGGAAATATCTTAGAATGTCACACCTTCAGGTGTTGTGGCCCATACTGGTGTGAAAACTAGGCACCTACAGACCCTAGGTGAGCAGAGAGTATTGACTAGGCAGGGGATTAACTTATTGACTCAGGGTTACTCCCCTGAGTGTTTTGCGACGCCTCATGAGAGGTTGCATCAAGATAGTGAAAGTTCAATTTCACATGTCAATTATAACATGAAATACTACTTAAATCAATCCAAAAACATAACAATGGACAGCTTGAACACTCATCTACATATAACAATGACAAACGTTACCGAAATCCTACTGTAACCATGTGAAAAAATGAAAATAAAAAAGGTCACAAAATAACACAAAAAAGTGCAATTGAAAAATTTAACTCTTAAGTACTGGAATCCATTTTCGTCTACATTACAGTCCACACAATTATATTGCTAAGTCAATGGGAGATATCTTGGATTACAGGGTGAGACGTTTTTTGTAAGACCTTTTCTGTGCTGTGATCTGCTATTATCTTGAATTATCTTGAAATATATTAATCTGTGGACAAAACAAAACTAAAGTACTTTGGTTTGCATCCTCCAACATGAGAAAATACTTGCTGGACCTAGCTCTTCATATAAATGGTAAAAAGCTTGGTGAAGTCGCCCACTATATGTATCTAGGAGTTGAACTTGACTTAGACTTCACCCTTACTATAGAGACAAATTTGGCATCCTATCCACCATGATGCTACCTAATCAAATGAGCAAAATGAACCTCAGGCCCACTACGTTGCTATCGTGATCTCCCTGACCACCATTGTCTGTGACATAGGAAGTGACATCACAAGGGGAAACTAGAGAATTTCACCCTTACAAAGTATGAACGCTTTCATGTGGGTGGCACAGGAGTGTAGGTTCGGCCCTGGGAGGGAGCTTTACTTATATGCAAATGACGTCTAGGTCAGCTGACTGAAACGCCCAATCAGAATGCACCTCATGGGGCATATAAGACCATTGATTTTTGGAGGAAGCTCATTCTGCCAGGGGGTCTGGTAGGGTGTGGACGTGTTTGTAGCCTGCTCCAGAGGACTGCACATGCCAAATAGGGTTTAGGGATTAGGGGGGAGGGGAGATTGGAGGGAGGGGGGTTGAGCGATGTGGGGTATGTTGGGTTGGGGTATGTGGGGTAGAGGTATTTTGGGTTGGGGTATGTGGGGTTGGGGTACGTGGGGTTGGGGTATGTGGGGTAGAGGTATGTTGGGTTGGGGTATGTGGGATTGGGGTGTGTGGGGTTGGGGTATGTGGGATGGGGTATGTGGGGTTGGGGTATGTGGGGTAGGGGTACGTCGGGTTGGGGTATGTGGGGTTGGGGTACGTGGGGTTGGGGTATGTGGGGTAGGGGTAGGGGTATGTGGGGTTGGGGTATGTGGGGTTGGGGTACGTGGGGTTGGGGTACATGGGGTTGGGGTGTGTGGGGTTGGGGTGTGTGGGGTTGGGGTACGTGGGGTTGGGGTACGTGGGGTTGGGGTGTGTGGGGTTGGGGTATGTGGGGCAGGAATATGTTTCTGCTCTCAGATAATGTATTATTCCCAAAATGATTTTGCAGCTTCAATCTTTCAGTCAATCAATTCAATCACTTAATAACCCTGACCCTGAGTCATTTGTGATGTAAATCACACGTTCAATCTTTACCACTATATAAATATATATAAAGATTTAGCAGTTATCAAAGATGGCTTCAGGACAACAGAGAGACAACCAGTTAGGATGGGCGCTGCCCTCTCTCAGTATAGATTGCCTTAGATATAGTTTACACACCAGGAGTACTAATATTATGTTATCTTTCTGTTATGTATTGCATCTTGTGCGATATTACACCTTTACCATCACCAATCATACAAATAGCACACATTCAACTTAGTATTTCATGTATTCAAAGTGATGTGACTTAACTACCACAACATTGTTTAGCAATTATTATTATTTGGTTGCATATACACATATATATTGCAATTTCTAGGACCTTGATTACTGTAATTATTATTTGTTATGAATCCAATTTACTTGATTTCACATATTTCGATCTGCTGATGCATCTTTTTGATATGTCCTCTCTTGTTCCAGGTTAAAGATAAATCAAAAAAAGCATATAAGGACTTCAAATCAAAAATGGACAGAAAGGTAATAACATTTTTGACATCTCTGTAGATTGTGAAGTTCAATCTTCTCATGTGTTCACTTTGTTGTCGCCTCTATATTTCATTTTGTGTGATGTTGAAAACAGAAGACATATTTTCCTAATAGTGTTACTTAAAAATACAACTTATAGTAAATTATATGGGCATGTTCTCATATTTAAGCAGTTATGCTATATTCTCACTGGTACTGACCTGACAGTAAAATAAACTGCAAAATTACATGAATATTTCCTTTCCTTACCTGTCATGTATGTGTGATATATAGGTTTTTTTTTTCAATGGACATACCCACACATTTTTCAAATTCAATTTCCAAAATCTATTCTACATACGTTTGTCTCAATGTATATACCTAAATTTACATTATGTGAGTAGAGTGTGTTTACAAATTTGTACTAATAAACTAATTTACTAATCAGGATGACGAACTCACTCCTGGCGTCAGTCGCAATCGACCAACAACACTTCCATCCCCGACACTGAGGACTGTAAGGGTAGGTGACCAAGTAAGATAAAATGCTTCTCTATCCTCCTCTAACTCTCTCTAAAATGTAGTTGTGCATGATCTAAGAAACTGTCATCTTTGGACAAATGTGCATTTGTAAACAGCATTGGTCGTATTATTGAATAGGAGTTATTATGTTTACAGCTTTGAATGGATAGTTTAGGATTTACCATAGCTTTGTTGAATTTATATTTGCTTTGTGAAGTTTTAGTTTGCTATCTCAGTAGTGAAAAGTACTAAAGAGCATGATGTAATCTCAGGATAGCTGTGCCTGGTTTCTCAATTGAATGTTCCTTAGCAAATTATCCTAGGCAATTTTATCACAGGCTTCTTGACACATCCTTGGTAAACATATGGAACTGAAAGAAATTTATGCACTAGTTTTATTTTTCCATTGTTCTTTGTTGATTATGATTATAGGGAATGACTAGATTTATTTTCAAAAGATCTTGTTTTCTACTTTCATATCATCAAAAAAAGGATATCTAAAGCAAACATGATCCATCAGATTTATCAGTATTAATAGAAGAAAGAACACATAGATAAGATTTGTCATAATAGATATTTTTGACTTCTTTATTGTACCTTCACAGGATGATTTTGAATAATAAAAACATGGAATATTCAGTAAAACCATGCATTCTAGAGGATTATTTTGGTTAGGCTTTGTAACCAAAAAAATGATACCCTAGGCTTTGTAAGGTGGCATGCTTTTGAGGTGCTAAGTTTTTTATCCAGGTTATAATGTTATTTTCGTTCCTGTAATGTCGGTTGTCATTCATCAATCTACAAATATACTAGGATCTGATATTCACCATTTCTCGTATGTCAGTAACATAAAGGACATTGTTTTAAATATCATAGTTGAAGATTCACTCTTATTTGGTTAAAAGACATGAGACAAAGCTACATATAAACAGGAATTCGATTGAATAGATTGATTAACAAAAGATGCCATTTATGAAGTCTTTTTTAGTAAAGTTGGTGTGAGATAACCCCCCTTTCCTTAACATTTGTTGGATTATCAAATATAGATGACTTTAAAATGCAGATGGTTAATGCACTTGGAAATGTAATGAAAACTTAATGTTTTATCAGCATTGCCAAATAACAAAATAATGTTGTTTATTGGGGCTATACCAATGAGAATAAAACAAATAACTTAATAACAAAGTGAATGATAATATTGTAATGTTTGTGAATATCAATGGACAAACTTATTTTATATAGAAATAAAATAATATGTATACATTCAATATGATAGCACCCGAGAAAGGCTGGCCCATTATGACGTAGCGATTTAATAGTATAATTGTACAATATGAATAGTGTACATGGCAGATGTTTATGGGTTATTGACCCAGGGTACCCTGGGTCTCTGTGAGACGGTTTCTGCCAAAATGGAGTTTATTTTTATCCAACTTCAACCAGCCTGCATTTGTTTTGTTTTTCATTTAGAATAAATACAACTGCATCATGGTGTAGTTGGTCTCTTACTACGTATGTAACACTTGAGTACAAAAACCAGACAAGGTAAATTAGACTTTAATATACGGCGACTTTATTGTAAAGGTAACTCTTGGGTATTATAGTACAAGTATAACCAGCGGATATACGAGATCAGAACAGATATATAATACAGTGGGGCAACCCTATAGCATAGAGTTAAGCCCGTGAGCACAGGGTGGTCATGTCACGACAGTCCCAAACCTGACTGACTTCCAATGGAGAAGTAGCCGTCTTATATACAGCGCTGCATAGCCACGTGACCGTACTAGCAGCGCCACCTGTTAGGTTTAGTTATGTAAAATGCTTATGTAACAACTACCGGCGGTAACCGAAGGTGGTACCGGTACACTACCGTATAGATAACCGAACTAGAGGAGTCGGTGTATGTAACGAACCGACGATACTAGTTAGATGAATAAAACAGTTATTAAACACAATAGAACCGTGTTGTCTTACATCATACAACATACAATAGATATACAACAATAACAGTTAGACTTTATAGTCAACCCGTTACACTACCCCCCTTTAGAATGTAGGAAGGGTTGGTTTTATAATAATAATACCTCTTGGATACATTATATACCACGTATATCTATTTATCAACAAGTAACATTTCTACTCATAGTAACAACAGGCATACATACATGAACAACTAGGTTAACATGTATATAACAGTTTATATCAACAATATAGTCTTTGGTATCAAACCATAGTCCCGTAGGCACATGATATAAAAACTGTCCAACTGATAGTCCTAGACTAGTATCAGTTAAAAGTAAAGGCACCAAATAACCACCTTGGAAACTCAACACATCACCTACTACATTCAGCAATGGTGCGAATCCGTGTGGAGTTAGTGTCCTTATATATAAATAATAGAACTATAATAGCTCTCACTTCCTTTGGCGAAGAAAAGTTTTATAATTGGAACTATAGCAGTTCCCACTTCCTTTGGCGTAGAAAAGTTTATATATAAAAATCCATATTAGCGTATCCTAAATAAGGTGGGATAGATCGTCATCCTTATTAGGGGCGGTACTCCAGTACCTAGCAGTTTATGGTGGTAGAGATGGATAGAGTCCAGTACCGGTATAGTACTTCCATCTCTTGTGAAATATAAATATAAAAAGGTAGGTCCGTGCCTCCCTATAAATAATTATCACAGGAGGATGATCCATATAATAGTTCATAGGTCACAATAGCAGAATGTGACCACAGGATCAGGAGCCCTGGACAGTAGTAGAGCACCGACGGTTGTGGCTTAGTAGTAAACCACGGTTGAAGACATCAGGCTGCTTCCAGTGTGGTGGCAGTAGTGACTAGGTTAAGTCACGACAGCACCGTCGGTCTGCTTTCGGTTGTCCAGGGGCGTGTAGCTGCGTCGATGGTTTAGTTTTACCTCCGAGGGGCGGAACAGTGCACCCCAGAGGGCCTGACGGGGGACCAACCTTAGGTGTCCATAGGGACACCGCCGGATGGCTTTCCTTCCCCATCAGGACTTCCTCCAGGAGGGGCCTCCGTGGTGTAAACCACAGCAGCCTCCACCTGGAGAGGAAGGGCTCCACCTGGGGCTACCGAGAGGGTACTCGGCGCCGCAGTAGGCTCCCCGCCACTGACCACCCGGGTAGATTGTGCCATGAAAGAAAATGGCATCTCATACCTAGGTGGGTGTACTGACAGTACCGGGGTCACAGGAGGAGCAGGCCTTGCGGCAAGCCCCAACCTGGACTGGAGATCTGGAAAACCAGTTCTCTCCCACTCTGTCAGCTTTAGCCCGAACTGCCGGAAGAACTTGGCGTCACAAGTTGTCAACCTTGATTCAAGCTGTTCGATCGTAGCCCTCCAGAGGGCATGATCTTGCTCCAGACTCGCCTCACGCTCGGCAAGGACTCTGGTGCGTTCAGCAACCCAAGCTTTCCCTTCCCGGATAGCCTGTTCTCTGAGCAACTTGTACTGCTCAAAGTAGGACTTCTCCAAGAAAGAAACCTGAAACTGGAGTAGCTTACTTGCGTTTTCAGCCATCTTAGCTCTGTAGCACTCAAATCCGGGGACTAGAGTGTCAGAGAATCCAGTGTCATAAGCAGGACCGTCTCCAGGCAACACAGGTAACCCTGCTAGCCCTTCGTCAACAGCCCTGTGCTCAGGTACTGGAGTCACCTCGTCATCCCTTGCGGGGTCAGAGGTTGCTCCGTGCTGGGGTGGAGCAGTCGGCTGGGCTGACGCCCCATCCGGCTGTTGTACCTCTACCTGTTCAGCGTCACTGATAGGTGAGATACTCTCCTGTGGAGCTGAAGCTTTCTTTTGCTTCTGGCTCCACTTGTACTGCTTGACATAGTCAGCAGCAACCTGACCCGCCTGCTCGTCACCCAATGAGTTCTGAACAATAGCCAGTGCATCACCCAGTTTCTGTCTCTCCTGCCTGGGCAGTTGATCAGCAACCGAGGGCAATGCAACCGAAGATACCGTGATGGTACCGACGGTTTGGCTACGGTCGACCTCAGATGTTACCGTGGCGGTGGCGACACGTTTCTTCGCAGGTTCACTGCGGGAACGGTCACGTCCACCTTTGGTATCATCTTTGGATGACTGGCGGCCCCTTTTCAGATCTTTCTTCTTCTTAGGAGGGGTATCCTTTCTGACAGTGGGCATCGGAGTTTCTGTATCTGGCCCGAGATCGGTTTGTTCGCACTTGGCGCCCTTACACAATCTCTCCCAGTCAGCCTCCGTGAGGTAATTCCACTGTTTAAGTTTGTTGGTTCGCCACTTATACTGTAGATTCCCTACACGTTTGTGGCACCCCCAAACCTTCAGTGCAGCCTCAACTCCACGACTAATAGTGCGCTTGTGAACGCCCTTATTGTCGCAAAGATGCCTTACCAAACCAGCCCTCCGTTGGCAACGGAATAGCTCCCCGTCACTGTACTCAGGGCAGGAAGTACTAGTACTCCCACTCACACAGTACAAGTAGGGACGCACATTCATGTGCTTCTCTACTAAATGACGGGCGAACTTGAACAGGTTCGGCCACCGTTTTGCAGCTGTCGAAGCCCCCTTCAGGCGCTGACAGCGAACATACGGGCAGGGATCCCCTGGCACGTAGTTCTTCCAAGCATATTTCAGCTTGGGACGGCATGACCTATGGATGTTAGGTTTATTCCCTTCCAACACTGCCCTGAGGTACACGAGGTACCAGTCAATGGGGTGGGAATCACCTGTCAACCAGTCTTCGTCGTCTGAACCCTCGGTCGTGTGAGGTGCAGGAAGAGCCATTTTGCCATTTTCCTGAACTAAGTCAGAAAGGCTCAGGTTCTTCCGGTCATCATCACGGAGACACAGGTTTAGACGAACATGCGCTGCCTTGGCGCGGAGGCGGCGATTGGCTCTGCTCTCTGCGACAGACCATCCCTCGGCTTCCGCCTTGGACACTCTATCAGCAACAGCTTTGAGCCTATCTGCCTCAGTCGGTGCGACCTCTTCGGAGTTTCAGGGGAAGATGTAATCCTCCTCTTACGCTTCCGCTTCCGTTTGGTCTTAGCACGAACCGTGGACCCGTCTGATGAATCACCATCAGGGACCGTCGGTTCTTGTGCCAATACACCGGCGGGTTTCGGAGAAGATCCCCCTGCAGGGTTCTCCTCCTGGTTGGTATTACTACCACCCAGACCAGGTTCTGTTTTCGGAACAACATCACCCGACCCCTCAGGGTTAGGTTCAGTTGGTACCGAAGCCGAGCCTTGACCGACGGTTGGAGCACCGGTAGTGTCCATTTCCGTGTCAGACTCGAGAACTCGGTCATCCCCGTCGGAGGCCTCAGCCTTCTTCGGGGCCGTGCATGTGCCATCTACACGGGCTGCCATACTGTTAGCTCAGGCGTAGGTGAACCTCACGGTTCACTCACCCGAGCCTTTAGTAGCACAGCAAGTAAACAACAGTGTAGGTACTGCCGGGCAGACCTAGGCACCACTGATCAACACGCTACCCTACGGGCAAACGTGTTGATCTGAAGAAGCCTGGCCGCCTGTGGGGCTTATATACCCCACCCGTCCCCCGTGACCCCGCCCCTTGACCGGCTTCTCAGCCAATCAGGGGTCGCGTCTCGAAGACGCGCCGAGGTGACCCAATTTCTCACGGCTCATTTGGCGGGAGAAATCGATCAGGTGACGCGGGCAGCGCCCTTCCCACGTCTGGCATATCCGACGGTGGGAACTCACACAATTTTCGTGGCGGAGCCACCGGAAAACCCGGGAATGATATACCGGCGTTAGAGGATATACACAGCAGCGTGTTACTAAGCAATATGTGGTCAAAACTAATCCCATACTTAGAACTAATCGGCAAAGCCAGCCACCCGCCCTGAACACGTGCTTTTCTACCTCCAACGGATAACCACACCGGATAACCCGTCTCTTCTCGTTGTGTTTTGGTGATCGAGTACCGGGCCAATGACCACCGGCCCAGTACGGAACTGTCCATGGAAATTTAATCAAGCCAGCAGCTAAATGTCGTCAACAAGGTAAGAAAAAAATGTTTACACAATTTTATCTCGCTCTCTGACACGTGTGCTCCTCCGTAGACCTTGTACCGGTATGTCCAGCAATGATGACACCGGAGGTATCACCTTGCTTTGTTTACCGGTGCCTACGGTTAGTCCTTTACGCACAGCTGACCCTTTTTTACGAGGCCTACCGCGCTTGGGCTTGGTAACACACGACTGTGGTTCAATCGGTAATTTTCTAGGACGACCCCTTCGGCGCGCTACCGTCGGTACCGACGGTATGACCGTTGGTCCTGCCTTCGGTATCTTCGGTAGCGCAGGGTCGGTTGGTGCTGGTACTCGACCAGCACCGAGGGAATCTTCACCGTCATCTATATATGGAACTCCATACCAAGGTCGGAGTCTAGCCACATGTGATTTAGTGAGAGTCCCTTTTTGCAACCGTATTACTACAGTAGTTTCACTAACCACCATAGTAACCGTATGCGGACCATCCCAGGAGTACAGGGTCTTGACTTTGGAATTTGGTGTGCTAAATCTCGCGACCTTATCCCCCACCTTGAATTGGCGGAGTTTAAGGCCCGTGTCATAGCCCACCTTCTGCAAACTAGCAGATTTTTCCAAGTTGTCCCTTACTACTCCATAGGACTCGCGTAATGATTGTCGAAGTGACTCAACAAACATCACTGTGCAGGGTTGCTCGAGCTGGTGTCCCTGCACTCCATAGACCATGTCACTAGGCATGACTATGTCTTCACCCATTACGAGCATATTAGGCGTACAGCCCGTCGACGCATGTTCGGTAGCATTGTAAGCATGGGAGATATAGCGAGCGTGCTCATCCCAATCATCCCGGTGCTCATTAACCATTGTCGTGAGACATTGGATCAACGTCCGATTGAAACGTTCCACCATACCATCCGATTGAGGTCGGTAGGGGTTCGTATGCGTCTTGCAGATGTGTATTTTACTACACAGTTCTGCCCACAGTCGAGATTCAAACTCACGACCCTGGTCGGAGTGAAGCATTAAAGGACCTCCCCACGTGAGGATCCAATTCTCGAAAAGTGCTTCTGCGCAGGTAACAGCTGTATGATTTACCAACGGATATACTTGGACATACTTGGTATAGTAGTCCTGTACCACCATCATACAGGTATTCCCACGGGGGGTCGTGTTGAAACCACTAATGATATCAACAGCGATCCGGGCAAATCGAACACCGAATAGCTCTTGACTTAGAGGTAGTTTACCAATACCAGGTCCAGGCTTTGATAAACAGCATTGGGGACATTGTCTCACCCAACGCCGTATGTCCAAAGTCATACCAGGCCAGTAATATCTACTCTTAATCTTTGCCTCAGTCCGTTGTCTGCCAAAGTGTGCTGAAGTTCGGTGGCCATGACAGTAATTGAGCAACTGTAGTCTGAGTGACAAAGGCACTACAGACTGAGCTGTTCTCTTCCTGCCAGGTTGCACCCTCCAGCGGCACAATACACTGTTCCGTATAAAAAGATTATCCCACTGAGCTAACAGTTGTCTAACTTCTTTACATTCCAGCGAAAGTGCGGGGCGAACAGGCTTGGACAGGCCCAACAACTTCAAGGAGTACACCCTCGAAATAGCTGGATCTGCAAGCTGCTCATCCTTCAAGTGATTTAACGTCCAGTTAGGAACTTTCGCACCCACAGACGCAATCACTGCATTGTGAGACCCACAGTCTCGGCAGTCTACACGGTGACAGTTCCGGATAGGATAGCGGGACAAGCTGTCCGCATTCACATGATCTACTCCACTCCTGTGTATGATATGCTCATTCGTCATGCCAAACTCAGAGAGGTGGTTCAACCATCTACCCATCATCCCCTCAGCGTCCTTGAAGTTAAGGAGCCACTGCAGAGATGAATGATCCGTCCGTACGAGATAATTCCCACCATATAGGAAATGTCTGTACTTTTTTGTGTAAACCACCACTGCCAAGAGTTCACGCTTGGTTGTGCAGTAGTTACGTTGTGTTTTGCTTAAACTGTTGGACGAAAATGCCAGCGGCACTTCTCGCCCATCCTGGATCTGCGACAAGGCAGCACCAATACTTGTATTAGAAGCATCAGTGTCCAAGATGAACTTACCAACAGGTGCAGGGTAGTGCAAAACAGGTGTTTCTAAGAAGAGTCTCTTTAACTCACTGAAAGACTGTTCTGCGGCTGGAGACCAGACTATTTTAGCCTTAGCCTTCTTCTCTCCAATCATCAGCTCTTGTAAGGGAGCTGCGACTCTCGAGAATCCAGGTATAAAATCTCTGTAGTATGAACAAAACCCGATGAAAGAGCGTATCTCCTTCGTGTCCATCGGACGAGGCCAGTTCTGTACCACTTCGATCTTATGAGGATCAGCCATGATGCCATGTTCAGAAACAATTCTACCTAGGTATTCAACTGACTTCCTAAAAAGCTTGCACTTTGAAGGTTTCAATTTCAGACCATATGATAAGATGCGTTTCAGCACAGCTTGGAGGTTCTGTAGAGTTTCCTCCACAGAACCACCGAAGACGATGATGTCGTCCAAGTATACTAGGCACTTTTTCCAAAGTAAACCCCGTAACATGGTTTCCATCATTGCCTCGAAGGTTGCCGGGGCATTGCATAGCCCAAATGGCATGACGTTGAACTCAAACAGTCCCATATGGGTAGAAAATGCGGTTTTTTCTCGGTCCCGGGGGTCCATGCCGATCTGCCAATAACCAGATTGTAAATCTAGTGTACAGAACCATTTCGCCCCACCCAGAGATTCCACACATTCATCTATCCGAGGTAGAGGATATGCATTCTTCCTAGTGAGTCCGTTCAACTTCCTATAGTCGATGCAAAATCGACAGGAGCCATCCTTTTTGGTGACCATCACCACAGGACTTGACCATGGACTCTCACTAGGTTGAATCACATCTTCATCCAACATCTTTTCTACCTCAGCCTCCATAGCACTTTTTTTAGCCATGGGTAACCGACGGTAGGGGATTCTACTGGGAAGCGCGTCCCCAGTGTCAACCCGGTGTTGTACCGTATTGGTACGCCCTAGAGGATCTCCTGGTTGCGCAAAGGCGTCAGATAACTCCGACAGCTCATTTGCCACCATTTCGCTCTCTAGGGTTGTGAGGTGTGACTCACACAACAGGGACCTTAAATGTTTCGGTAGGTTGGATTTAGCTAGAGTCTCTTCGTGGGAAGAGTCCCCCGCCACCACACCTACTTCCACAAAGTCCGTAATTAGTGAGTCTACCCCATATGCTCGCGTGGTGTTACCAATAGGCGTCCCCTTTCGTAGAGTGATTTCTCTACTACTCGAGTTACAAATCGGTATCACCCCCCAACGAGCGTTGGCCAGGTAAGTATGATAGCCAGCAAGACCTAACTCAGAGAGCTTTTGATCTTCTGGTTCAAACATTCCCGGCCGTTTGGCCTGCACTCCCACGCAGCTGACTAGGACATCGGATACATGTCCTGCTGCCAACTTTGTGTCTTGTGCCACTGACGCCACAGAAGAACCATTCCTTAAAACGCACTGTACAGATTGTTTATAAGGATGTTTAATCTGAAGTCGGCCCGTTGCGGTGTTCATTGTTACCCCGTAAAGAGCAGCAAAGTCCATCCCCAGTATGCCATCATCAGTGATGTCGGTGATGGTTGGACATATCCAGTATGTCTTGCCATCAACCAACATAGGTTTTACAGTTCTGCCATAAGTCTGCATACTATCTCCCGTAGCAGTCCGAGCCTTTACTCCCAGTAGCGGAGCTTCGGGCTGGTTGCAAAGACGGGCCATGAATTTACGATCGACCAAGGTGTGAGATGCACCCGTGTCGACCAAAAATTCACCACGCGTCCCGGAAATAACCAGACTCAGGTACCAACGATGTCCCCGTAAAGGGACACACTCAGAGGTCAGCATCGGGCTTCCCCCTCCATCCATAGCAACCCCTTTTGTCAGGAGATAATCCCAACATGGGTCGCTCGGGGAGTCTTGAATCACACTGCTCTGGGCAATTGATTCTAACCAAGACTCCTCTAAGCCAGCGACTACAGAATCCTCCGGATTCCGTTCGTCCTTGCCAGCCCCGCCTTGCCAGACGCTTACAGGTTGTACAGACCCTTCTGCCTCTGCGCGGCCTTGGTTCATGGAAGAGTTAACACCGTCTACTAATCCCTTACAGGCATGGCTAACTGTGGGGGCGCCATCCTTGCCAAGAGGATGGGCCCCATTCAGTTTTCCGTCTCCTTTTCGGTTTTAGCAGCGATGGGTGCAGGGGCTTTGCATTCGCTAGCCCAATGACCCATCTTCTGACAGCGTCTACATGGCTGAGGTTTCGTGTCCTTTTTCTTCTTCTTTCTCCTTCCGGATCCAGAATTAGAAGTGGACGCAGAGCTCTTTTCCAAGTGCTTCCGCAACAAACCCTCAATCATCTTTTCCATGTCCCTGTCAGGCATTACTGCCGCCACCTCCTCGGAGGCGGGCTGTTTCTTCTTAGGTGGTTTTGTGGCGGCCTCTACCACCTGAGCTCCTTTCGGGGCCACAGATGGAGCTGCCGACACTCCTCCACTAGGAAAAACAGCCTGTTTGGTGTCATACACATCTGCATGGTCAAAAAGGTCAGCTAGAGATAAGTCCGGCTGCCATTTCTCCCGCAGATATGCCTGGAGATTGGTGTCCCTGACTCCATTGACAAACCTGGAGGTTAACTCCTGGATGACAGTGGGGGTGTCAGGTCTACATCCCTGATAACACTCGGATATCAGTTCCTGTAGAGCAAATCCGTAGGATCTCAGATGCTCGTCCTTGCGTTGGACACGTTTGAGCAGCTGAGTCCTTGGGTCATGCTCACCAATCTTCCCAATCGCCCATTCAGCTGTTTCTTCAAGTGAGCTCAATGTCTTGATCTTCACTCTCTCGAACGCCAAAAGGGCTGGTTCACCTGGCCCGTTGCAGAGTGCTTGCTTCAGAGCAACCAGCGCTTGCTGATTGTTCCAGCGATTGCTCTCCACAATAGCCTTGAACCGAACTTTGTACTTTCTCCAGGGTGGCGACCCTGTGAAAGGCGGAATATCGATGGCCTTTTGACGGGCTGCATCAGGATGTTTGATCTCCCCAAAGTTGAAAGGAGCATACCGTTCATCCAGTTCATCGATGTCCCGCGGGACGATGTCTGTCCCCAGCTTCTCAATAGCCGGGTTCCGGTCGTACTTAGCCCGCTGGACAGGCGTTAAGCCTTGTCTAGCTCTGGGTTTCGGTACTGGAACTGAGACCATGGTCTGCTGCTGATTCAACGTCGTTGAACCAGTAGATGGGTGGGTGTACCCTGGAGGTGTTGCCGTGCCTCCAAAGGCGCCACCACAGACCGGAGTCTGTAGATAGCTAGCCCCCATCTGAGGTGTCATACCTGTTACCTTGGTGTGTACTAGCGGCGGGACACTTGAAGGTGTCACTGTCGTGTACACACTGGGTACGGGTATGACTGGAGGTACCACCGTGGTAGGTGGTGGTACTTTCTCCGACTTCGTCTTCAGGTCCTGATTGACTTGCCTTAAGCTTGCGAGGTCCTGTCTGGCTAAGTGGAGCTGCGTGCTCAAATCCTTTCCCAAGGAAGTTAAGCTTGCAACCTCACATTCGCCAGACACCCTCTGGTGCAAAAGTTTGTCAACCTCCACCTTGTGGGAAGCCATCTCGTTCTGGAGTTCCAGTAGGAACTTTTTCTTCTCATCAACCTCCCTTAGGAATAACTTCCTAGTTTGATTGATGGAAGCAAGTTCCCTCCGGGCTTCCGCGAGCTCGTGCAACTCAGTTTTCCGGGTGGGGATACCCATGGCAGCTAGTAGGTCCCCATCCAGTGGTAAACTGGATGGCTCATCTACTGCTGGCGGGTACCCCTTACCAGGAGCTTCTGTTGCCACATTAGTCTTCTTTGATAGCCCGCCACCCCCCATACCGTTCGGTGTAGGAGTGGCACCATCAGTGAAAACCGACGTGTCTGGATCCAATGAAGGATCTGCTACCGTCGGTGTAGAACCGAAGGCAGCTGGGCCGAGAGTTTTAGGCTCTCTACCCGGTATTTTCTGACCCTCAGGACAGAAAAGATTCGTGGAAAGGGAGTCCAACGATCTCCTGGAGCTTATATCAAAGGGTCCCGGGATTGGAGATTGCTCCCCATCCTCTCCTTTGGTAAAGGCTTCCACAATAGGATCACCTATTGCTTCTTGGGAGAGGTCGTCACCGGGCACCTCCAAGGCTGCCCGGCTCTCCCGCCTATTGGATTTGCCTGTGAAGAAGCGTACATTCTGTACGGCTTCTTCACGTTCCTCAGCAGGGGTTTTAGTCCTGCCGCTGAACGAGCTGACAAAATCGTATAGGTAATCCATATACTGTAAGTCTATTTAATACCCTATCAATGGTCGGTTCGATCAAGTGGTCACGGCACCAATGTAGTTGGTCTCTTACTACGTATGTAACACTTGAGTACAAAAACCAGACAAGGTAAATTAGACTTTAATATACGGCGACTTTATTGTAAAGGTAACTCTTGGGTATTATAGTACAAGTATAACCAGCGGATATACGAGATCAGAACAGATATATAATACAGTGGGGCAACCCTATAGCATAGAGTTAAGCCCGTGAGCACAGGGTGGTCATGTCACGACAGTCCCAAACCTGACTGACTTCCAATGGAGAAGTAGCCGTCTTATATACAGCGCTGCATAGCCACGTGACCGTACTAGCAGCGCCACCTGTTAGGTTTAGTTATGTAAAATGCTTATGTAACAACTACCGACGGTAACCGAAGGTGGTACCGGTACACTACCGTATAGATAACCGAACTAGAGGAGTCGGTGTATGTAACGAACCGACGATACTAGTTAGATGAATAAAACAGTTATTAAACACAATAGAACCGTGTTGTCTTACATCATACAACATACAATAGATATACAACAATAACAGTTAGACTTTATAGTCAACCCGTTACACTGGTATGCTTTCAAGTAATGGCCGTCTCCCTTTATGCAAAAACAGTGCAAAGAAGATTTATTTATAAGTAAAAAACGCCATACAAAAAGTATCACTTTTAGGTGAAAATGTTCATCTCTGTGAACTAATGCTAAAGAATAGCAGAGTGACCTTGAATCCACCCTTTAAAAGATGAGCGTTCACACAGACACCCATAGAGCTTAGTGTTAAAGGGAAGGTGAGAGAGTTTTGTGAGACGCTTTTGGTGCGATTTCCACTCTAAAGAAAGCTCAGTGGGGACCAGGTGATCTGTAAAGGCCAAATGACCACTCTGAAACGATTAGGGTTTAGCTGAGACAGTAGTCACTGGTTGGCACCCAAATTAGCCTCCCTCGACCGGCGTGTCTAGTGTTTAGTCCATGAGGTCACATGCGTTTGCCGTTGTCACATGCGTTTGCGGTAGTCACATGTGTTTGCAGTGGTCACATATGTTTGCCCTTGTCACAAACAGTTGTGTTTGTCACATGTTTGCGGTGATCACATAGACGGTGGTCACTTGAGCAGACTGAAGCTGAATCAATTGTGAATCATAGCTTCAATCTTTCAGTCTTTAGATCTGCTTTGATGTATCCAACATCAATCCATTATTCATACCCTGGGTCACCTGTGATTTAAATCACACAATCAATCTTTACTGACACATTAATTTTATTTTCAGCCGCGAAGACCACCCCCTCCAAATATACAGTCACCATTAGCCGAAGGGGATTCTGTTGATAGTCGTGAACTCATTCGCAGAGCATCCTATGAAAAGTAAGTATCTATCTTGATTGATTTATTATGCCTAAACATGAACTAATGGGTAAATATTTACGTGTTTGTCTCTTCTTTAATACTTTAATGTACAATGAGAATAAATACACTGATGGCTTGGTTTCATTGTGATAATGATAAAGTTAAACAATCACTTGCACTAGGAAAAACTGTTCAATTCAAGCTGGCGTATGTACCTATGGGTACGTATGTACCTATGGGTGTATAGTCAGGGTTATGTCTCAGTATTACACTGTTTGATATGCTTTCACTTTTAATCTGCTGTGGGCAATAACCATTGTTCTGTGCATGTCAATACATGTATAACAGGCTTACAATGTATTTCCTCATCACCAACAGTTTTCTTATATCAACATACTGTAGGCTTACCAAAAGATCTATGGTATATCATTTGTACATATATGTTCTTCATCTTCAATATAGCATTCATCCCAAATGTATATGTTTGTATATTATAACACAATGGTTCTCTGTGTATCAGCTCACCCACACATGATTTTCTCAACCGGCTACGGTAAGCGGTGCTAGCGTAGTCAGGGCCAGCAGCTTGTGTGTCCTACATGCCTCTTTGGGGATCCTTCTTGTGTATAAATATTACATGCGGTGTTCATTCTCTATCAAAGGCTATGTATATTATTTAATTCAAAAAAGTTAAAATACTATACAGTATATTGGATTTGATTAGCTGCCTCAGGGTTTCAATATTTTTGACAATGCAATGCACCTAATTCAAATTAGCATCATATTTGTAAAATTCCTGTAATGTCTAAATAAATCATTCTCAACTAATATGTGCCTGATAATGTGCTATGATATGTCCTGATGGTGAAGACAAAACACACATGTAATATTTGTGATATGGGAAAGATACACAAAGTAGGCAATGGTGTGTCAGTGTGTTTTCTATACTCTATAATATTTTTTCTGTATTCTAATAGGTTCTGCTATAGTAGTCTGATTTTTACATATCAGTTATACACAGTTCTTAATTTTGTACATCATCCCTTTCACATTAGGTTTAGATAGATGTCCCCCAATATTTTCTCATTATTATTTTCTAAACTATTTTAAAGACATTTCTCATTATGATTTGGAGATATGAAAAGCTATAAATATAAGTAACTGATGTTCAAGATGAAAGCATCTCAATGCAGTTCAGTAATTTGAACTCAGAACACATGAATATTTTTAATTTGACACTCTTCAGCAGCATATTCATTAGAATACGTTTATTGGTAGAAATGGTTTCGTGAAAGAAATCCTCTTTACTCTTTTACTTGCATCTGCTGCTAGGTGCTTTCTATTTTAATTGTTTTGTTCATGTTGTGGTGTTTTTCATTATGAGACTTTTGTCTTGGCTTTTTGTTGTTTTGTGTCTGTGTGGTTTGATGTTGTATGTTATGAATGTATAGAAGATGTATGTGATATATGCATTCTGTTGAAGTAAAAGGTTTAGAAACATAGCCGTCCATTTAGATAGAAATGATGGTCCGAAGATGGTTCCTGTACAAATTTGTAGAAAATTTAAAGAGAGGTTACGGTATTGTTGTATTACCAATAGTTCTCAAACTGAGTAAATGCTCTTAGAAATACTTCTCCCAGGTACCTATCAGTTGAAGGGACATTATGACCTTTCAATTTTAGTTGTTACAGTACAACGACTTGTTTACATACATAGTTATTCAAGCAAATGTCCAACCTTGCAAACACGTACACAAATACTTTGTAGAAGCCCATTTTCTTTATATTACCAACATTACTCTATACTTCTTCATAGTACACACATCTTATTCACATTTCTCTTTTAATAAATGTTTTTTTCCAGTACTTTTTCCATTAATTTTTCTATATGATACTCCCGCACAGTTGTTCCCTTTCTGGTTATAGCTATGTACTATATTGCAGAGCCATGAGGGCCAAGATAAGGTCTGGTGAATATGTTATGGGAACTAGCCCACTTTCGGGCTCCTTTCCTGCGGCGTCTATGCCCTCGCTTCAAAATGGTCAAAGGTAGTTGAAATTGACCTTGATAAGAAGAATCAAGGGCTTTGTCTAGGTTATGCTTGAGACATCACTTTAACCTTTCCCTCCCTTTCGCAGTGGTTGTTATTTATGTAGGAAAGTATCATGTTATATTACAAGTAAGTAAAACATAGTAAATATCCTTTTAGAAAGTGGTATAGATCTTTTTGATACTTTACTTCAGAACTGTGATATGGAAGGATGTGCATTTATATATTCTCATATAGAATGAAGACATATATGCATAAGTGTTTTTCGGTTTTATGAGACAATAAGAGCAAATATGACAAAATATATTTGCATAACTTATCACACTCCAAGAAGTGCTTTCTAATAATTTTTAGACTGGGTATAAAGGGACAAAGGTCCATCCTCTCTTTACATACTATTCCTTACAATGATATCCCGAACTGAACGCATCAAATGGTTCAAACGTTCTAATGCTTTCCTTCTTACAATTTTGTAAATGTACATAAACTGCCCTAATACAGTTATTTACTAGTTGCTTATATGGTAATAATCAAATAAAGTTGGAACTCCTAATTTGGTGATGAAAGCTGTCACAGTAAACATGAAAGTTTAAGGGCAGCATAGTGCTTCAAAGGGCTAAATAACAACCACTGTATAACTTCCAAAGCCACCAGTGCCATGTAGTCACACGACCATACTTAACACTGACTCTATAATGTACAGTAATTAGCATTTAATATCAATCAGCCATATCCTCTAATCGACTGTGACCTATCAATCACAAAAGCATGTTTTAAGTCATGCATGAATAACTACAGTAGTAAAGATATTATCTCTGGGCATATAATACAGTTGTGAAAAGTATGAAAATACATACTTTACAATGAGTACAATACAAAAGGTTGAAAGTCTTTGAAAACATAATTGTCAATTTATTTGAATAGAAACACAAATATTGCCTGGATAATGACTCAGGCATGGTGTTCGGAGAAAATAAAAGAATGTAAATAAAATTGTGCCAATTCTTGCATGGCCAATACAAGTTTAAAGAGACAGTTCCTTTCTTACAATAAATTGCTTTGTCTATCCTTCTAAAACTGATCTATAACCTTACTAGATTAAAATGAAAATGTTTATTTTTTCTAACAAACAAATATAAATCCATTGCTGTTTCTGCTGCAGTTGACTGATGTAATAATGTTTATTTTGTTTTGTAAAAGTAGCCTGATGATACACTTTGAAAACCATCACTAATAGTTAACACCTCTTTCTCAAGACCCAGTCACACCACACATAAACACAGTGCTAACTTTGACTACTAAGTTAGTCTTGCATTTTCCAAAAGCAGTACACTTTACAAATCCTTACTCATTGGAATATTTTACTCCAAACTGACTTGATGGACTTTTTATGACCGGCCTCCCTTTCCTCATATGGGACTATCTTAACTTTTTTTTAAAGCCCATGCTACAAAATAATTTATATAACCCTTTTAAACCGGGTCTCTAATTTCTTTGTACATTTAGGTGAGACTAATATGTGCATCTTTATGACATGAATTATAACGTACCAGTTACATTTTAATTGAAGCTTTATTTTTCTTTTCAAAATGGCCTATTATGAACACCTAAACTACTTTGAGTTAAAAATGAGTGTTATTGATATTTAATACTTTTGAAATCACCCCATCTTGCAGAAGCATGATTCAATGAGTGAACTGCCATGCATTTTCATTTATCAAAATTAGTCCTTTGTACTCATTTAAGCATTCATAGAAGATGTCAGGTCAGCCATGGTTTCAAGGGGACTGGTCAGCTTCAAAACACTCACCAAGTCTTTCCTTGAGAAGTTGCAGGATAGCTTGACTGGTTTATGTTCTGTTTTGCTAACATTTTGAGTGTCCATGTTTCTGAATATAATTCTAATTTTTCTCGCTGTAGGAGGTCACGACAATACAAGGTGCTTACAATAGATGAACTAAACGGTGAAGATGCAGGTCATGCCGGTTTTGGACACCGGCGTTTGTCTCAGGATGATGAGATGACTTATAACCGAGTCAGCATTGATCTCATGAACGACATAGACATTCAATCGGTGTTCAAGAAGAGTTACAGTCTAGAAGACCTCTCCCGTCTCACCTCTCCTACCATTCCTGACATAGAAGAGGCAGAAGATGCACTGGTAAGTTGAAACTATTGCCCACCACACTTTGGCTAGGGACCTGGAAATCATGCACGATTCATATCAAAGCTTTGATAACAGGACAAATGGTCATTTAAATAGTTCTTTATCATAATACCCTTATGACAGTGAGGCTGTAGCAGATAATGCGTTGGACACCATAATTTGGTACTTAATGAAGCATAATTATCTACTTACAGGTACTTCTCAAAAATTGATGAGGCTTATTTCTAATCTTCATAACATACATATTCTTTGTTGCAGCTGGTTGGTGAAAACATTGATGGATATCATAGTCTGGTCACCGTTCCTAGTCACTTTACAGTGGATTCCACTACGAGCAGCGACCAGTCCAACTCATCCACACCCACGGTGACGCTCCGCCGAAACCACTCCTCTACGCCAACAAGCAGCCAACACAGCTCCGACCGCGACTCCCCCAGTGTGCCGAGGCCAGCTCCCAGAAAGCGTAACACAGTAGTGGGCGCCACTAACCCGCTTTTCAAACTAGAAGCTCCCGAACAGTCCCGCTCCCGCTCTAGTAGCCCGGCCAGCCTTGACCGTGTTGAAGGTGTCTTAAACTATTCCAGGTTTGAGCAGATGGAGCAGTTTGATCCCTTCGCCAACCAAAACCTGATTGATGAGGATAATCAGAATATATGGACAGATACAACTTGTACTGGCAAAGGTGAAGGGATGGAGAAACCTGAAGATAATAACAATGATCCACTGCTCCAAGCGCGGAATAGGAATTCTGTCTATAGAGCAAATGCCTTCTATAACATACAACGACCCCCTTCTGTCAAACGCAAAACTTCTCCGACCCCGATAGCGACTGATGCACAAACCATGAAGGATGCGCGGACAGCTTTTATGCAGTCTGAAGTGAGCATGCCTATCCCGGCAGCGGTGTCACTAACTGGTTTAGACCAATTCGATCCACTTTTGACGGGTCAGCTGGCGGTGGATGGACCACCCACACAGCTCACTGGGGGCAGCAGCAGTCGGAGCAGCGGCTCAAGCGTCGACACCGGGATCAGCTCTGGGAGCCGGACGCAGTCAGCCGAGACTGTGGCCCCAGCAGCACCCACCCATGAAGACAGCTTGCTGAAGGAGTGGAACCTGGACTTTAGCAAGATGCGAGTGGGCACCGCACCAATGGTGCCTGGGATGTCCAAACCCACACCGCCACCCATCCCGCCAAAGCCTACTCTCAAAGCCCAGGCGTCCTTGCCAACGTACATCAGTCCGGTTCATCAGCCAACGGGGCATGTAAAAGGTACAATGCCTGGCCTTATTGGTCAAGGGGCGGGTACGCTGCAATTTGGTACACATATGTTTTACCAGCAGCAGCAACAGCAGCAGCAGCATCCATTGCCACAACAGCATCCTCCACAGCAGCAAATGCCCTCTTTTGCTGCCCAATCTAGTCGTATAGGCCTTCAGCAGTCTCCAACACTCGCTGTATCTAGTATTGTACAACCAGGCTTTCGTTCATCCAGTCCTGTCTTTCCTCCCCAAGTACAGGCGAGAGCGCCTGTAGGTGGGCCTCCTTTGTTAAAGCCGTATCGACCGCAGTCTGCAACTGTGGACAGTAGTATGTCAGGCGTGGATCCATTTGGTGACCTTGGCCAACTACTCAACCCAAGGGCTACAAGCCCTCAGCCATCAGCTTTTCCCTCCAGGTCTCCCACAGCATCACCCATACCAACTCCTGTGCCGCAGGCGAGGCCCACGCCTGTACCCAAGCCACGCACATCATGGCAGACATTTGAATAACACAGCATCTCATGCTTGATGTACATATATAAATATGTATAGCACTCAGATAATTCTAAATTTTTTCCAGATGATACAGTAACTCTAGGCAATATAACATTTCATAGTACTGTTGGTAGAGCAAGACATTAGTATCAGCTTAGAGGTGAAATGTTGTGCTCTAGCAGTTGTACATAAAACACTACCAGGTAGTTGCCTTTTGATATTGTATCATTCTAGAAAGGACAAATTGACAAATATTCTAATTCCATGATGAGTGTTTTCATCTTGGTGTTCAATGTTTCCCATACGCCTGGGTTTGTTGGTCTTTGCCGGGGCCAGTGCTGTTACCAATGTGCAATGTCTGAAGCACCAGTTATTATAAATATGTATATTGTACACCACCTTCACCTTATGTAGTAAAGGCCATATATCTCTGCATTCCATTTTCAAGTCCTTCTACTATATCTATCTATCCAAGCAGAAGGTCCCCTGTACAACCGTGATCTGCAGTAACTAACGTGATCTGCAGTAGTGCAGATAACGGTAGACCATCCAACCGTGATCTGCATCAAATAGACGTGATCTGCATCAATTCATGTGATTCAAAAATATGTGTTCTGCATCAAATGAACTCATCCTCTATCAGTATCAAGACATGTAGGCCTTTTATGTGGTGTTTGCCTTTGGAAATCTAGAAGTAGATAATGTTATTTATGCAGAAGGACATATGGGGCATCTAGGAAGTATTTTGGGGTTGGGTCACCTTACCCAGGGGCGGCCTGGGGCACCTAGGAAGTAAGGACCTGTGATTGTTTCACATTGCCCAGGGTCAACCTAGGAAGTAAGGACCTGTCATTGTTTCTTTCTTTACTAAAAATCGCCAAAAGAGCAATTTTCCTAAAAATGGCCATCATGGCGACAAAAGTATTGAAAAATATAAGTTTACGGTCAATTTTTCTAAAAATGGTCAAGTTGGGTAGAAAACTGTGCGAAATTGACAAAACTATGCAGATACTAGTTGGAGGTTATAGCAGATAAGAACAGTTTGATGCAGATCACGTTCATTTGATGCAGATCACGGTTGGATGGTCTGCCGCTATCTGCACTACTGCAGATCACGTTAGTTACTGCAGATCACGGTTGTACATCCCCTCTTTTCACTCTTCAACCCTCCCAGTTGTACATTCAAATATATATGAAGGTTGAATGTTGTCTTTTGGGGGATGTGTACATAGTCATGTAAATAACCAGTATGTATATAAAGGTAATTCTGGCTGGTCGTGCTTCTAATTTTTCCTAAGTTCAGACTTATATGAGGGAGCATCTATTTTCATTTGAGAAGAAATATTGACTAACACACATGTTACTGCTCGACCCGTATACGCACATCTCGGAGATTACATATGGGATTTTCCTCATGGTATTAATGTTGTAACATGACAACAAAAGTGATCCAACTGAACTCTACAAAATGTACCTGAAAATGTATGCAGGTTAATAGCAATTGAATGTGTTCAAATTTGATGACATTTTAAGTTCTGAAAACATCACATTTCAGTGTTTATTTACTTATTCAGAAAAATGTTGTATGTAAGCACCTAAAATATTTTTAGCAGTGTTTATATCTTTCAGAAGAAGCATGCTATATCTAACCCTAAGTTATTTGAATTATGAGGTCACAATTAAAGGATCACATTTAGACTAGTCTTTATCAACACCATAACAGTGGATGTTTTTAGTTGTTGTTTCCCATTTATTTAACTCTTTGAAATGTTTGCATGTTAACTATCAAGCTTTTATGGTCCAACAGTGGTGATATTTCCTGTCTCTTGTCAACATTGGTCTTCATTGTCAATTTGTGTAGAATATGTTGTCATTCACATTGTCCTTTTATGAATATGTTGCTAATGTATCATAATATGGCAATATCATTAGATATTATATTCCCCTACAATTTCTCCCCACTTCGGCCATAAATGAAATATATCCCCTTGACAACGAAACGCTATTGTTGTATGGGCTAAATATGTGTAGTGTATTAAAGCACTATACTGTCTTTAAAGGGTAAGATGATACTATTTACAGACATATTTCGAATGTTAAAGATACAATACACATCAAGGTAGGGAGTGGAGAGACTACTAAGTGACATTTTGAATGTCGTAAGTATTCCAAGGTTGTCTACTTGTATTTATTGATGAGAAAATGCAAGAATGCAGCATTTTTATTTTGAGTAAGGGAAACATGAGAGACCTTGGGATATGATGCTTTCTTTCATAGCTTGGTTCTGTTTGTTCCAGTAAGACATTTTAGCTTTAATTCTGAAGCTCTCCTTCTGGGTATGGGCACTGTGATCTGTATCATAAAACTGATATTTGAAAAAGATTTTGCAATAAGCAATATATAATATATTTCAATTGCTCATGGTCCTACTGAATACATTCAGCTGGATGTCATTTTCCCTATGAGACTTAAGCCTGGATGAAGAAAATATTACTGTTAAAAATGAATAAATCCACCAGAGCCCTAAACCCTTAATTATCCTACTTTATAAATGCTCTTCTACACATGATATATGTAAATATACTTCGTAAGTACAGCCTTAAATTTATATTGAAAGATAAGATTCTGCTGACCTTTGTTACAGATATGATTTTAAAGCATTTCAGAATTGTTGGATTTGAAGAATTCAATGGTAAAATAAAGATGGGGGGCGATAAATGTAGTATTACTGATAGGGTCATGTCAGTGAAAACCCTTATTTGAGTTTCTCTTGTAGTAAAACTAGGTATACTTGCGTTGGACTAAGGTCACATGGATTTCAATAAATGATATTAATTCTCTTTTTGAATGTAGTACAATGTATATGAAACTGTCTCTTCTATGAGGATAAATATACATGTAGTGTGCAATGTAAAATTATGCATCAGTATATGAAGTGCAGTGGAAAATTGAAAAAGAAAATTGTGGCCTGCTTCTTGATTAGTACATTATAGTCACAGTGGAATCTTTATATTATAATTGCTACTTACAATTTAAAAAAATTCTATTTTACAAATTGAAAAGTTTAGAGGAGGTTTTATGATACTCTATTATACATAATATAAAATACTATCTGGTGAATCTAAAATCTATGATGATGGGAATCCATATCAATCACAAGTCCCACTAAATTACATGAATATGTATGATTTCTCTCCAGATTGAAACAAGTCCCCTAGCTTTTACATATAAGGTTTGTCCACACTGGTGAAGCAGAAAAATACATTGTGTAGCCTTCCCTCCTTTTCCTGTAGGTAGTATGTCTTCCAGCATATTCAGTTTAAAAAGATGAGTTGATATCCATGCAGGCTATGGACAATAATGTATGATACTTCTGTCTGGATGTGGATGGTCATGGTTTACCCCCAATGCTTTTATGTCTAGTTACCTTTGTAATGCTTGCAATAAAGATCAATGGAATACAAGTCCAGACATAACACAATGTGTCACTTCATTACTTTTATTAACCTTGTCGATATGAATAAGGAACAGGGCACTGGATGGGGCTTGGGCCTGTTGAACAGCCTATTTATTAAACAAAGCGATTAAGAGAAATATGAGGAGCATTGTAGCAAATGTTGGTAGCTACGAAAATATAACCTAGAGTTCATTGATTAGTAGTGTCCTACACATAGGCCCTCTGTTGGTACTATTCCGAACAATGTACATTGTGTTTCCTCTTAAACTTAACTTTTGTCGAGCTGCCGTATAGCGATGATTAAGTTTTCTGCGTATGTGCGGCCATGTTTGTTCTGAGCTCGGAATTTCTCGTGAGATCTAGGCAGTAACACCATAGCTTGTCACTCAGGAACAAGCTAAGGGAGTGGTCATTTTTTAACAACAGGGGGGGGTCGGTGGATTTCCACGCGAGCGGGTCGAAATTGTTTTGGTCCCCCCTCTCCAACAGGTTGAAATTGAGCGCGGCCGAACCCTTTTAGCTATAATAATGCACGGGCTTTTCCGCTAAAAAAGGGTGTAATTTTTTTGGTCCCCCCCCTTCAAGGGGTCCACATTTTTTTGGTCCCCCCCCTTCAAGGGGTCCACATTTTTTTGGTCCCCCCCCCCCAAATCTACCAACCCCTCCCTGTTGTTAAAAAATGACCACTCCCTAAGTAGCCAGAGGAGAACCAAGATCTCACAAGATTGCCATTCAAACCTTTTATTCAGCAATAAGTTTCACATATCACAGGGCAGTCTGGTTTGATACTTGAAGCAGAGAGATCTCCGACGATACTTAGCTGGTGTGGCCAGAGAGAGCCAGGGCAATAAAGAACCTCTAGTTTATCTGTACTTTACCAGTTCTGTCTCCTTCCACATTACGGCGAATGCTACATTGGTGACAGCGGTGTTTCACTCGGGAGACAAGAGTAAGCACATTAACGAGCCCACGGGGAAGGAGGATGGCGGAAGCACAAGGATACAAGGAACTAGAGAAGGGAGTTAGGGGATCCAGTGTACAGATGGTAGACGAGGAGGTATCGTTCCGAACGGCGGGGACGGCCCCGAACGCTATCAACAAGGGGGACCGTATGGCCGAGCCGAGGGACAGGGCGGTGGTAACTGAAAAAGAAGCGGGCGGATGGGAGTGGCACAGTCAGGCGGCGAGAACGGGTGGTAGAGATAGGGCAGAGGACAGGCCGGAGAGCGGAGCAATGGGGGCGGTGGGGAAGCCTTTGGAGGGTACTCCACGGGTACCGCTACCACCGGGATTCGGCTTGTGGGACACGGCGGACGGGCAAGGGGACAGCCGGCCCAAACAGCAAGGGCTGCGGTGGGGATTGTGGCCTAGCGAGAAGACTAGGGAACCGGAGGCAGGAGCAGGAGCCGGGGCTCAGAACAGGGACGGCCGGGACAGCCCATGGGACTGGGAGGTGGGAGGACGAAGGAAGGAAGGTGTGCAGAGGATGCATGAAGGAGAACGTTGGCCGGCGGAGAAAAGAAGCGACATGACGAACGGCGGAGACTGGCCGGCAAAGGGACGGAGAGGGGATGATCGCAAGAGTGAGGGTGAGGGGCCCAAGCCAGGTGCCGGAGGCGACAGAAGCTGGCAGGGCTTGGGGACGAAACCAGTGAGCAAGCCGAGGAGGTTCGACGGGTCAGCGGACCTGGTGGACTACTTCAATCATTTCGATTTGTGTGTGAAGGTGAACGGATGGTCGGAGAAGGAGGCGGGTATGCTTCTGGGACTGAGTCCGGACGGCCAAGCCCGACGGCTGCTGTCGGGTATCCGTGATGCTGCGATATGAGCCACCAAACCAAAAAGAAACCTACAAAGTACTGCTGAGGATGAGAGTGAGGAAGCCGGGGGAGAGTATGCAATCAGGTCGGGAGTAGAGGGCTGAAGAACATGGTTAGGGGAAGAAAGGAGAGAGGCGGGGGAGGACTGGAGGGGGAGGAGGTGCAGTTACTGGTGGACACGGGGCCTCAGCTAACCCTGAGGTGGTGGCAGGAGAAGGGAGTCAGGAGGCCTCTGGAGCAGGGTGGAGGGGACATATTCGCCACCACTGAACAACCCATGGACCTCCGGGGGAGGGCGATGCTGTCGCTCAGATTGGGGAACAGGACGGTGGAAGCACACTTCATCGTGGCGGAGATGGGGACCGAGGCGATCCTGAGAGCGGTGTTCCTTCGGGACCAGGGCTTGATAGTGGATGTCATGGAGGAGAGACTGTGGTGGTCGGAAGAAAGGGAGGATCGCTGGAGGGTGATCTGCACTCAGCTGGCGGTTATTGGCGGCGGCCAGGAAGCAATGGTAGAGGGTACGGTCATGGGACAATGGCCGGCGGACCAGACAGAGTGGAGAGGGGACAACCGGTGGAACGACTTCCTAGTGGGGTGAGGGGTAGTTTGTCCGGAGGACAGCAAGATGTTTGTGCGGGTGCTGAACAGGACATGGCGGGACGTGACGGCGTGATGCTCCCTATGTGAGCCGTGCATATGGCGGAAGTCGGCGAAACCTCCGCACAGGGCGGAGATGGGCCACGTACCCACCAGCTTGCCGATGCAGCGGGTGGCGATGGACATTATGGGGCCGCTGCCCATGTCGGAGGGAGGAAACAGGCATATCACAGGAGAGCACCCTTAGCGGACCTGCTAAGGGTGAAGGTGGCGGCGTTCTAGAAAGACAAGGCAGACAAAGGCCACACAGGTGGCTCAGCACGAAATAAACACGGAGGACACCCAACCGATAAAGCAACCTCCAAGGGGACTTGCACCTCACCGACGGGCGACGATAGAGGAGGAGGTGGACAATATGCTAGAGATAGGGATGATTGAACCCTCCCAGAGCCCGTGGGCATCTCTGGTGGCATTGGTACGCAAGAAGGATGGGACGAACAGGTTCTGCATAGATTGCCGGAGACTGAATGCTGTAACGGTCAAGGATGCCTACCCCCTCCCGAGGGTGGAGGACTGCCTGGATACCGTGGCGGGGGCGGCGTGTTTCTCCTCCATGGACCTAGCCAGCGGCTATTGGCAGTTGGATATCAAGGAGGACGATAAGGAGAAGATGGCGTTCACCACGCATAGAGGGTTGTACCAGTTCAATAGGTTGCCGTTTGGGCTGTGCAACGCGCCGGGAACGTTTGAAAGGGTCATGGAGGTGGTGGTGAGGGGACTACAGTGGCGCACCTGTCTGGTGTATCTGGACAATATTGTAGTGTTCTCTCGGACATTTGAGAAGCATAGGGAACGGCTGGCGCAGGTGCTGGATTAGCTAATAGGGGCAGGGTTGAAGGTAAAACCTAGTTAATGTCAGCTGGCGCGCCGGCGGGTACTATTCCTGGGACACGCAGTGAGCGAGGAGGGAATCAGCACAGACCCGGAGAAGATAGAGGCTGTGCAGTCATGGCCGGCGCCGAGGGGGGTGACTGAGGATCGCAGCTTCCTTGGGCTGGCGGGGTACTACAGGTCATTTGTGAGAGACTTCTCCTCCATAGCAAAACCACTCTCCGAGCGGGCGGAGAAGGGCCGGTCCTTCGCCTGGACGGCGGAGTGTGAGGTGGCTTTCAACAGACTGAAGCAGTGCCTCATGCAGTCACCAATACTGGCTTTGCCCCATGCGGAGGGGGAACTCATACTCGATACGGATGCGAGTGACACGGGGTTGGGGGCGGTGCTGGCCCAAGTACAAGGAGGGCAGGAGAGGGTGTTGGCCTACGGGAGCCGGACACTCACGAAAAAAGAGAGGAACTACTGTGTGTCCCTGAGGGAGCTGCTGGCGATAGTTTTCGTCGTTAAGAAGTTCAAGCACTACCTGATGGGGAGACCAGTGAAGGTAAGGCCAGACCATGCGTCCCTCCGGTGGCTGACGGAGTTCACGGAACCGGAGGGGCAGGTAGCCAGATGGTTGCAAGTGATAGGGACGGACGTTTTGAGGATCGAACACCGGCCGGGGAAGAACCACAGGAACGCCGACGGCCTGTCTCATAGACCGTGCCGCCAGTGCGGAATGCAGGAGGGGGAGCCACAATACTGTAGGGTGGTGACTCGGGGACAGGCACAACGAACGGCAGAGGAGCCACCGGAGACGCCGGAGGGGAACTCAAGCGGAGAAGGGCAGGAGGACCCCGAACAAGGAAGGGAGGAGGAGGAGGAGGAAGACTCACCAGTCAGGTCGGCGGAGGAACAGGAGCGGACCTGGTGTTAAAGAGGGTGAGGGAGTGGTATACGGGTGGGGAGCCCCCGACGGTGAAGGATGGATGGCAAAGGATATGAGATTAGGGCATGGGCGGCGCAGATGGACAGGCTGACAATGGTAAATGGAGTGCTGGGGCGGTGGTGGACGGGGCCAGGGGAAGGAACTACTTTCAGCTGGTGGTACCGATGGCCAGCAGGCAACAGACCTTACACCAGGGGCACGGGGCCCCACTGGCAGGACATAGCGGGACGTGATGGCGTGGTGCTCCCGGTGTGAGCCGTGCATACAGCGGAAGTTGGCGAAACCTCCGCACAGGGCAGAGATGGGCCACCTACCCACCGGCTTGCCGATGCAGCGGGTGGGTATGGACATTATGGGGCCGCTGCCCATGTCGGAGGGAGGGAACAGGCATATCCTCGTGGTAGCAGACTACTTCACGAAATGGATAGGCCTATTCCCATGCCCAACCGGCTGGCTAGCACGGTGGCCCGTGTCTTTGTGGAGGAGTTTGTGTGCAGGTTAGGACCGCCGGAGGTAGTCCACACAGACCAGGCAAAGAACTTTCAGTCGGAGTTGTTCAGGGAGGTGATGAGGCTGTTGGAGGTGAAGCAGACTCCAACATGTGTCTTCCGGCCCCAGAGTGATGGCCCACCATGCCCCAGAGGCATGGTGGAGAGAGTGAATTGCACCATTGACATGCTACTGGCCACTACGGTGGCAAAGGATCAGAAGAATTGGGACCGGGTGCTGCCTTTTGTGATGGCGGCATATAGGCGCACGCCTCCACTAACTTATCGCCGAATCTGATGATGCTGGGGAGGCGGTCGTGCAGGCCACTGGCATTGTCCTACCCCCTGCAGGCCCTGCCGCCGGACGGCGAGGGATACATAGCCCAACTACAGCTGGCCATGGCGGAGGTGTTTGAGTATGCCAGGCGTGGAAAAGCAGTGCAGAGACAACAGCGGAACTACGATGCTAGGGCAGGGGCGTTCACACTGGAGGTGGGGGATATGGTGTACTTCTTTCACCCTTTGAAGAAGAAGGGGATCTCGCCAAAGCTGCAGAGCTGGTGGACGGGGCCGTGGGTGGTGAAGTCTCGGATCAGGACGGCGGTGTACGAAATCAAGCAGGACAGGAGTACAAAAATAGTGCACCATGGCGCGCTGAAGAGGTGGCGGAGGAGGAGGATATAAGGGCGGAGCCACGGGAGGACGCGGCTCTCCGACTGATCCTGATGAGCGGGCTGGGACACCAGAGCGATGAGAGGTGGGTGCCCTCTCCGGGGCCCTCTGCCGAGCAGCAATGGACCACGGTGTCGGAGGATCCTTCCACCAGCGGCGCCCTCCCCAAAAAAGTCACACCTCTCCACGTCGGGCTATAGCATTGGGGAGGAGGCAGACAGCAGGAAGGAGGCGCCAGCGGCGGTAAAGAAAAAGAAATGGGACACGAAGGAGGGCGTCTACTAGCGAGGCCCCTGCGGAGCCAACAAGGAGCCAGAGACTGAAAAAGTGACGGCGTCGCAAGCAAAGACCCCAGTCAAGAAAAAGAAGCTGCCGGCCAAACGGGTTAAGATACTGGTGCCGGAGAGGGAGAGGGAGCTGGTGGTGCCGGCCCTGCAGGAGGCGTCGTCAACAACGGAGAAACAAAAGTTAAAGAAGAAAAAGAAGGAGTCGGCAGAGGCGACGGGCAAATCTCGTACGGTGGTCTCACACACAGTTAGCCAGGGGCCAGCGCCGGGGGAGCCAAAAGGGGGACAGTCGACTGAAAAGAAGGGTAAAGGGAGGGACGCAGCCACCAAAACGGAGGAGGAGGGGAAGAAAGGGGAACGGAGGAAGCACAAAAAGGCGAGGAAGGATAAGTGGGACAAAACCGAAACTATAAAGGAAAACCAGGTGGAGGAGGTACAGGAGGTGGTGGCGCCCACAATCCCACCCCCCGGAAAAGTGGCGGAGGAGCCACAGGAGGACGGTATGGACGCAGTAGCAGTGACAGTAAATAAGCCGGAGGATATCCTGACAGTAAAGGAGCCTACGGTCGCTAAACCGCCAGGGACGTTAGCGGCGCCAGTGATTCCGGAGAAGGACCCGGAGAACCAAAGGCGGGGCCATCCGCGGAGGTGAGTCCTGAAAAGAAACCAAAAACAAACGGAGGAAGAAAATAAGAGACTGAGTGAACAGCTCGCCGCCCTCACCAGGTTGGCGGGGAGGGGGAAATCGGGGGCGGAGATGGCTGCCCGGTTGGCCACCTCGGCTCTACGGGGAGCAACCTTCGACCCCAACGTGCTGGGGGAGGGGTTCATGGAGGATCTGCAGAAAAGACAAGGGGGGCTGGTGTTTGAAATGGCTGGACTTTGAAATGGATTATGATGTTCTAGCGGGGCCGGAGACGGTGAGGTCGCCGCCCCATGTGCTGGACGGGCAGAAGGATCAGCTGAACACGCCGGCCACCCCCCGTACACCGGGATGGAACATGTCCGGGGAAGGGGAGGAACCGGACAACGGGGGAATGAGGTAGAAACTCAGGAGGACGGGAAGGGGGTGGAGGCTCGGGAGGAGGAGGAGGTAGAGGAGGAGGACGCGGAGGACAAACCGGAACTGGTCACAAAACAGGAGAACAAGTCGGAGAGCGGAGATAGCGGAACATCGGACTCCAACTTTGACTCCTCCAGCACCTGCAGCAGCTCTTCTTCCTCCTCATCGTCTTCCTCATCGGAGGGGGGGCAGAAGGGGATCTGGCCAAGCAGCAAAAACAATTGACGGAGGCATATGAGGCCAACCTGGCAAGGTTACAATGGAAGCAGGAGGAGGAGCCGAAGGGAAAAGGGAAGAGGAAGGGGAAGACATCTGACCTGAGGAAGAGACAATTGGCAGAGCAGAGGAAAGCTACGGAACTTTTGAACGCCCAGGCGGCGGAGGAGGCGGAGGAAAGGGGGGGGAGTAAGGCGGGGGTACGAACAATTATCGTAGGGGAAGACGGACTGATAGTCAACTCCCCGCGGGCTGAGGGTCGAGGTGGATGAGGGGGCAGGACCGACAGGCCATAACGGTCCTGAAGGTGGAGGTTGGGCGGCAGGAGGCAGTGGCGGGGCCAAGCGCTCCGGCGCCGGGCTGAAGCACGACAACCCCCGCCCCAACCCAACATGAACAATCAACGTCAACGGCGGTACGGATGCCCTGGGATGAGGAGTACCGGGGCCCAAGGAGACTAGCCGGCCTAGCAGCGGCGCTCCGGGCGGGGCCGCTGGAAGATTAGGAGCTGGAGATTGTGGGGGGTGGCCAGGTATCAACCGCCCAGGTCACGCTACCCTCAGGGGAGGTGGAGGTGGTCCAGACAACCCGGACCCTTTACGCCGTCAGAGGGGGACAGCGGCCGCCAGAGAGGAACATGGAGGAGCCGGACGGGGCATCGTAGGCTGTCAAATGGTAAGCAGAACCTTAACTCAGTACTGGGGGAAGACCAGTACGGGGAGCGGGGGAGTAAGGAGGAAGGGGGAGGTGGGTCTCATGCTGTAAACTGTAAAGTCAAACAAGAACGCCAAAAGGGGGTCCGGCAGTATAGCAGACCGGGGAACCTGCTGGACCGGCGGGAGGTCAGGGAGGAACGGGGCACCGACAGAGGACCGGACGGGAGCGGCGCTGATGGTAGTGCGGCAGGAGAAGGCCGGAGCGGAGGGAGGACAACCTGGCGGAGACGGCGGAGAGTAATTACGGCGGCATCCCCGCCGACGCGGGAACGTTCGAACCGGGGGCGTCAGCGAAGTTCGCCGGCGCCCATGACAGAGCGTCCCCGGCGTTGGAGAAACATTGGTAATCTATATAAGGGGGTTGGGACGGAGGGTTCTGACAGTCTGGTTTGACGCTTGAAGCAGAGAGGATCTCCAACGATACTTAGCTGGTGTGGCCAGAGAGAGCCAGGGCAATAAAGAATCTCCGGTTTAACTGTACTTGACGAGTTCTGTCTCCTTCCACATCACGGTGAACGTTACAATATCTTGGCCCAAGGACTTGGATCCTGAGGACTTGGCATCAGGTTCTCAGGACTTACATGGTAGACCTCATGTTCTAAGGTTTTGATTGTGAGGTTGGCCCCCGATCAGAATGGAAGTATCTGATGGGAACCATCACTTTTCCATAAATAGTCAAACCTGCGCTGCTTCATATACTTTTTACATGAAAGGGTATACACTTTTACCTTCCTTGCCCCAGACCTCAAGTTCATACAACATAGGATAAATACTGTTAGAAACATACGCAATAAGATAATCAAAGCTAGTAGAGCTAGAGTCTATGTGGATATACAAACATCACTGACAATGTACAAACCCATGATTTTACCTTCTTTCGATTATGTTGACTGTGTGTGGTACAGAGGCAATGTTGGAGAATCTAATGAACTGCAACATCTACAAAACAAAGCACTCAGGATGGTATATAAGGTTAGACTTGAGGCCCATCCCTTGTACAATACGATCCAACTACACGAGAAAAGTGAATGTATGATGTTACTAGTCAGGTGTGATATCCGTTTAATTTTTTATGCTTTTACACACACTAAAAAGTCAAAAGAAACTTATTGATAACAGATACCTTCCCACTAGGAACAACCAAGGTATAAGACTGAAAGTACCCAGGTCTCTAAAACTTATTTACTCCTAAAACTCCATTATATATCTATCTATCTATATCTATCTATATCTTTACATATATATATATATATATATATATATATATATATATATATATATAGATATAGATATAGATATAGATAGATAGATAGATATAGATAGATAGATAGATAGATAGATAGATAGATAGATAGATAGATAGATATAGATATAGATAGATAGATATGATTGTAATGTGCAACGCTTGAACATTCTTTTCTTCCTGTTAGTTAAGAGTGAATGAGTCATAAGACCTGTTTCTGTTGGGTATGTCTCATATACGACGCTGTGCTGCTGGCTGTAAATTGAAAAGATTCTTGACATGAATTTGTGGCCAATAAACCTTTGAAAACTCAAAAAAACCTCAAACATGTCTGAACTAAGAGAAATTATTATTGACGTTGTTACGCCGTACCCCAAAACTTGTTTATATATACTGTTAATCTAGTTTGATGAAAGGGGACCTAGCGGAAGCAAAGACAATGCGCCTAAGCTAGGATGATGTATCTACTTTTGTACTTGTTATCTTTTACCCAACAAAACACTTTAACAAAAGATAAGTAAGGTCAGGCCTGTAAATTGTAAGTACTATTGACAATGAGACTGTTGTTGTAGTTGTTGTTGGAAATTTTATTGGCCAAGTAATGTATCGTACATGTACTTTTTCATTATAATATTATAGCCAGGAGGGACTCTGCTTTCAGAACTGAGCAGCAGATAGAATTATGTCGATATAATTAGCTCTGCATTCACAATTTCACAATTACATATTTACATGATGGGACTCAATGTCAGTCTGAATCAGGTTGTATAGAGTTCACATGGTTAGGTTGTAACCACTAAAGACTGTAACCTTGTAAAGACTGGCAACAAGATAACGGATAATATAGGCCCACTGTTCAAGGAGAGATAGAAACAAAGGACGAGAGAAAGTATATTGCTGGAACCCAGTTAAAGATGACTTTCCACACAAGTTTAAGTGTAATTCTTGATGTCTTCAGGTAAAACATACAAAGGAATAAATGTGTCTGGTCCGATTTTATTCCACATTTGAAAATTTGTTAAGGGTATAATTATTGCAAAAGTAGATGTGATATTTTAATTTCTACTAATCTCGCGAACATGTGTACAGCGGGAAATATAGTATGAAGTCATCAGTGTTGCTGGTTGTTACTGTGTTAGCAATAGTGTCCAATATGTTGTTAGCAAATACGGGATAGATCTCCCAAGTGAGAGGACAAACGTTTAGAGCGTTATCTTTATCTTAAATCTTAATATCTTAATTCAGTATCTTATTTTGGGGCAGCAGTGTTTTGTATTGAGATACTGTCAGCTTACAAGAAAAGCCATACAAAAAATACTTTTAAGATAGTCTAAGATTAGGCCCTAGTCTTAAGATGGGATTAAGATAGTTTAAGATAGGATTGAAATAGAAGAAAAAGAATCAAGATAGTTTAAGATAGGATTTAAATAGAAGAAAAAAACGAGAAAAAAAACGGGGGTTGGGGGGCAGAGCCCCCGATTAAAACTAAGACAAATAAGATCATCTTAATAAGTCTGATTAAGATAACGCTCTACACTTTTGTCCTCTCACCTGGGAGAGCTATCCCGTGTGTGCATGTTGTTATGCTGTTTCATAAAAAATTCGGGCGATGTTCTTACCTATTCCCAGTACACATTTCATTCTAGAACCAACTTTATGCCAAAAAGAACGACGGAATAGGGGTTACAACTTTATCATGTAAAAAATATATAGGTTGAAGGCTATTTTGCATTTTCACCTATATTGACAAAGAAATGTTAGCTAGTGAATATTTGAATATGAACATGTGTATAATCTGATTTTTCTATAGATAAACAATAGTAGTGCCTATTGTTCCAAGGTGGGATTCGAACACACAATCTCCTGTGCGTGGTGTTCTACAGTAGATGGGTGTAGCTGTACAGTATGTGATACTGGAAACCAAAAATACCTCCTTTTATACTGTACAGCTACAGTACTTACTTCTGACAGTGTATTAAGGGTTGTAAATCTGAATTGAATGGTAACTGTGATGCGGCTATTTCTGGTCCCATAGTTTATGCTTGTCATAATGATTATAGATAAGTTGATGTAACTGTCACTCAGAGAGTTCAACCTGAACAATAGGCCGGGCTCACAAAAGTCGGAAGATCTACTGATAACCTAAAAATGAATATGCTGAATATAGGATGAGCTATGTTATTCTACACATGCTCATTGATATGGACAGATCCATTAAACACGCGACACAAGAACAAACACAATACAATAGCGAAATAGTAAACGGGGGGGGGGGGGGATTCAGTCGATGTTCACCGTCCACTGGACTGTATACGGCCAACCAATTTGACATTGTTCACCCACTTAGGCCCAGTGGACGATGGAGATAATCAACACATGTGAGCAGTCATGCCAAATGGATGCTCTACGCTAGAGTGTGTGGGGCATCCTTTCTAAGTGGCTGCTGACATAAGAAAAAAAAACTGAAATTCTTTTTTCCACTGAGGTGGGCAGCCATGCACAAAGGATGCTCTTCATTCACTTGCGTGAAGCATCCATTATGTGTTCCTGTCCAAAGAGAGTTCAAACAAATGGTCACATGTGCGTGGCCTAACAGCCAGGGCCTCCTTCCATGCACACATATAAAAGGGGTCTACAGCTTGCCCCAGCCTCTTGCACCAGGCACACATCCAGGCACCACTGTATCTGCACAATCCAGCCTTCATCATGTTGCAGCCTGTGGTGGTCGTTAGGGGCAGTGCCCTCCTCCTGTGTCTCCTCCTGGCTTCCCCACTTGCTGCATACGACAAAGGCTTTAATCTGCTGTACACCAGTAACGCTGAGGAAGCTCGCGATCTCCTTGTTACCTTCAAAGAGCCTCTCCCAAACTGGATGAACGGCGTTGTGGTGAGTCTACTTCTTTTTATCCCTTTAAGGTCAACATTATAGAGCTGTAATGCCTGACAGTTCGAACTGTCAATAGTGGAAATTAGTTTTGTTATTGACGTTTCACACTGTCAATACAACAGTGGAAATTATTCCTATTATTGACAGTTTTTCATGGAAACTGTCTTTCTGTCTTAATAACAGTTTCCACTGATCTTTGGGTCAAATTCGATCTTTGAGTCAAATTCAACATTGGAGTCAAATTCGACCTTTTAGTCAAATTTGACATTTGGCCCTCAAAATTGGTTTTGACCTCAATTTCGGTTTCCCTCAAAGTCAAATCGACTTTTGCATCAAAGGCTTTTTCAGGATCAAAAGCTCCCAATGTTATGACAGTAATTGTAAGGAACTATCAATAAAAATTCCCACTATTGAAAGTTTGGTGAAGAACTGTCAATAACTGTATAATTTACCCCTATTGACAATTTGAACTGGCAATAAGAGAGAAATATCCCACAATTGACAGTAAGAGGAAAGTTTTCCACCATTGGCAGTTTGAAATGTCAATAGCTAGATCATGTTGGGCCGGCTATTGGCAGTGCGAACTGTCAATAGCAGAAAGAGACCTTCTTATTGACAGTTCAAACTGTCAATACGAGAATATAATACCTTTATTGACAGTCTCTCTCTCTCTCTCTCTCTCTCTCTCTCTCTCTCTCTCTCTCTCTCTCTCTCTCTCTCTCTCTCTCTCTCTCTCTCTCTCTAATACGAACACTCTGTTAGATTTGAAAACCCAAGTGTAAACCCATATGGCCGTGTCTCACCACTGTGCCATCTTTGTGCCTACACTGTAAAAAATAGATGTACTTTTTACAGATTCACTCTATAAAATTTAACGCTGATTCACCGTTATTTGGAATACAATGAAGCATCGTAAATATCAGCCATTTCACAGTGGATCCTTGTTAAATGCTAACCTGGGTTGGATTACATTGATTCAACGTGAATTCATCTTCTAATGTCAAATCCCAGAGGGAGCCACATATAGTGGATCTTTCCATAGATAGGTGGCCTGGTTTGTAGGAGGATTTTTCTGGAGAGTGTGAGCCCTTGAAGTGGAGTATACATGTTGAAATAGTGGCAATTTTCAAGTAATCTATATATGTTTGACAATTTAACAATTCGATCCTGTGATAGGTTTGACAAAATACCATGATCACTTGATGATATCCAGAAGAAAGTAGCTGTATGGATCTATACACCTATTTTGTGGTAACATACTATGCATATATCCTCACCTCTGGAAACTCTGCCTTGTATCAATCCTATAGAGTAAAACCTCTTGTATAGGCCAGGGCTAGTATGCAAGTCAGATTTCCAGTGTGGCGTATAGGATAAGGACAAAGTCAAAGTATGGCTTATCTAAGTGTTTAGATGTATACTACAGTAACTGAAGTCACCATAATCAGACTCCCTGTGAGGCTTATCGAATATTCTCTGTATATTTGAACACTCTGAATCTATTAATGGTGATTCTACATAAAACTAATGGTGATTCAACGTAAAATTAAGGGTGATTCTACGTAAAATGAACAGTGATTCTGCATAAAATTAACGGTGACCGTCACCGTTAAAAAGACGGTGAAAGTCATGTCCCAAAAGTTGCCGGTGATTCAACGTCATTTTGACGACATATTTTTAACAGTGTATATACATGGGTTTCCACAATTTTGACCGTGTCGCTGTGTCGATTTTTTTGCAGAAAGACAGTGTCATTGTGTCGATCTTTTGGTATATTATAAGAACTTAGAGAAAAATCTCTGTGGGTCGATTTTTATCCCTGATTTTTCTGTGTCCGTCGATTTTTAACAGGGCCTATAAGGGCCGTGTCCCTGTGTCGCCCGTGTTGATTTTTACCCATGTAGAGGCACATCTTTGATGCCTTAAATATCAAAGAAGAATCTTTTTTTAAATCTTATTTTTCATGGTGGCCGGTCAAAGATGGCACCCAGTCAAAGATGGCACCTGGTCAAAGATGGCACCCGGTCAAAGACGATCACATTGACCCAAAGTGGTGAGACACAGCCATATATCATGTTTTTCTAATTATTCATAGAGCCCACTCACTCACCTAACCAGTGGTGGCAGATCAAGAGCCAGAAACCCCTCTGCCTCCATTCACTCAGCTGACCAGTAGTCTGACATCAGAGGGTTGGAACCCTCCCTCTGACTCCCCATGTAAACTCCCCGGCGTTTAAATGTGTATATTGAATGAAGGTATCATATTCTCTCCCTGCTGCTGGCCGCTGCCAAGCCAGGGGGCGCTCCGCAGATATTGGTTCTACCTTTACACACTAGGGGGCCTCTTCTCGTCTGGAGGGGCCGGCGTCCAACCGCCACAGTCATATTTTGAAACGACGAATGTGTTAACGACGAATGTGTTAACCTGTTAAGATACATTACCAACTAATTTTGGCTGATTTTTCATTTTCATTATGTTTCCATATACCAAGTGCCTTTAAGTCTAAATGAGACTATTTGGAGTCTGTTAATTCTTTTTTAATCAGTAATTATGACCATAATAGGGTGCAAAATATATAATTGTGAGCCATCACAAATGAAAACCAGCAAGGGGTGCATTATGAAAAATCAGAACACAAAGAACACAATTTCTCTCACAGTAAATTCATAGGTCTACCAGAGAGCCCTCAATTCAGTATTTCCTCTAGATTTCATAACAAATGAATTTCCTATGATAAAGGGCCTGTCAATTGATAAGGAAATGACTAATGGAAATCTACATTGGGTTTATTTGATAACTTGATTATGGGTGGATTGAGGTGGTTATGTATCTTTAAGGATCATTCAGACTATCTCAAAATCGTATAAACCCCTTGAGACTTCTTATAATTATGTTATTTACAACATGTAAGCAATGCTCAACCCAAATATGGATGTGATTGACCAAGTCATATTGATACTGCAGCCTTCAACAGAATCTCTACAATATCTACGGCATCTCTACATTGAAAATGACAGAGTTCTGTCCTAATGACACAATATTTATTAAGAATGGTGTATGGAACCCTCAACAGACTTAGTCATAGGATGGGGACATATCCTGGGTTTGCGCTAGGGCACTTTTTCTATTAGCCAATTTGGCGAATTTGTACTGATTTTGATTAGCCAAATTCAATATCAGTTAGCCAACTATTTGTAGTACATAATCTATATAATGCTATATTGCTACATTCCGGGTATACTGTAAAACCTCTCTGATAAGCCTACCTTTTTGGGGGGATTTTAGGCTTTATTTGGCTTATACTTGTCTCATAGAGGGGTCGGCTTATAAGGGAGTTTTTTTTATCAAGTGCTTTATAGTTTAACAACGTTTAAATGAACCCAAATTCGGCTTATAATCCTCTAGCTTTAGCTTAGCTTACTTAGCTTACTTAGAACAATCACAATAGATGATGATGATAATCAAACGATGAAGGCACAATTTGGGATTCAGGATTGGGCCAAATCGACCCTCCCCATTTATTAACAATAACAATAAAAACAATAACAATAAACCTTATAAAATAAATTTTTCCTTGATATTATACGCTGACGATCATAACACGCCGAGAGACTGATGAATAATGGCCTCAAACCTCGAGCAGGGCGGCAGTGGTTAGCCGCGCATGTGCCCCCCTCACATGTTACCCGGTGGTTCCCGCCACGCTTCTATGTATTATACACAAGAAATAACTATGATATTTCCTGTTACATAATCCTCTAGCTTTAGCTTATCTTACTTAGCTTACTTAGAACAATCACAATAGATGATGATGATAATCAAACGATGAACGCACAATTTGGGATTCAGGATTGGGCCAAATCGACCCTCCAAACACCCCCCAAACAAAAAACCAAGGGGTACCATCATAATACAAAATCCAGAATGCTCTTACCCCAACAACATTCCTCTTTAATCAGGTTCACAACAGGTCTATTTAAATATCTCAACACACAAATACTGCGCCAATCCCCGCGCTTCGAAATGTCAGAAAGATCCATCCCCACCATGGATAAAGTCGTTGCACCTCCATGACGGAAACTGTGGGTACCATATTTGCCTTTAAAACCCAACTTATCACACACAAAATGTAACTTTTCCATGAACCAACCATACTTAGCTGTAAGGAATTTACCTTCTACTGACCAGCCCAACAAAGGCAAACCTGGTCCAGTACCACTGTATTTACACACCAAATCCAACCACTGCTTCAAACATAGTGAATGACCCTTAACTGTAGCTACCGGTATAACCAAAACACGTTGTTTAAATTGTATCGTCTTGGTTTTCCTTACTTTAAACAACACTCCCCAATCACAGATTTCCACATCATCAAAAAATACAACCATCTCTGAGTCCAGCACATTTGAGCCTCTTAGCAAGGTCCTAAACATAATTAGACATGCTAATCAAAATACAATGTCCTCCATCGTCCTTAAATTTAGGAAATCCCTAATTTTTAATAATTGTTCTGGAAATATACAACTTGACGATTCCACATAATCTCCTTTAAAACGCTTCACTCCACCCAGTATCCACAGCAGACCTAAACTCTGTCTGGTCTCATCACTAAAGCCCAACATATGCGCATGTACCAATATAGCAGATACATACTGTTGTATTGACGAATAACATAGATCTTTGCTCAAAAAAGCCATATATTTCCTCATCACGATAGAGTTCAATGGATAACAGACGAAAACATTGTCTTTACAGAAATTCTCATAACGCCTGACTTGAACATTCCTAGTTTTCTTTGTATTTTCAGAATAAAAAAGATCCTCCAAATGCCAAACTTCTCTAAGCAGGTCATCACCTACAAAGAACAACAACTTTTGTCAATCTCAACACTTTTGACACATCTCTTAATACCAACACAAGCTCCATTTTGACTACTACTTAAACAACAAAAGTCCCTATTCAAAGCATATTGTAGGGCTACTTGTCTAGCATTCTTACCCGCTGCCCTTGATAGGGCATCACAAAACACATTCTCTTTGCTACTAATACGGTGTGGAAATAATTCAAAATTGTAGACAAAACAACTCCAAAATATTTCTCGTAGCCACTGCATACACAATACATTCCTAGACCTGCCCGTCTTAATCATAACTTCTACTGCCACATTATCAGTGAATACGTGTACAGCTTTATTCTTCCACAATTTACCCCATCTCACACATGCTATTAATACAGGCCATAATTCACGTTCAGCAGAGCTTTTTAATACCTTTATAGGTCCATACTCAAAATGATTTACAAAATCAAATTCAGACACCAATATATTATCCAAGTACCGTAAAACCAATCAGTACCATAATATGCTCCAAAACCTAGCATTGAGGCATCTGAATAAATCGTCAAACAATTTAACATCAATCACTACTGCCTTACCATCAAACATCATAGAGAATGATTTCCACCACTTCAAATCTTCCCTGAAGATCTCATTTAAATAAATTATATCATTCTGACCTTCTACTGTATTCACCAAATTAATAGCTCGCCTTGAAAAGGTGTGACCACCCCTAATAATTGTGCTACAATGAGATAAAACTCTTACATAATGTTGTAGCTCTTTTTTTGTACATTTCAGTTTATCACCAAAATCCCACCACTTTCCACCATTTATCCAATTTATCTTCCGGGAAATACAAACACATATCAATCGAACACAAGTCAATACCCAAATAACGAACTCAGTCAGATGGACTTACAAGCTTCTTATAATTAATATAGAAACCAAAACTTCTCAATAATCTCATCAAGACACCAACAGCATCCCAACATTGATATAACGTGTCTTCCATAATCATAAAATCGTCTAGGTACCCAAATACACTATCAAAACCTCTCCTATTCATACATCTCACAATAAATTCAGTGTATTGAGTGAACAAAAAAGGTGCTGATTTTAACCCAAACGCCAAACTATTATTTACCAAATATTCTTTTTTACCATTAATTTCCCATCTGAATCCTTGCAACGATCTTTGTTCACTACATACTGGTATGGAACAATAAGCTCCTTTACTATCTAGAACCGCCATCACACAAGGCGGTGTCATATTCTTAGCTACATCCTTCAAAGCAATGTAACTAAACTTTTCAACGACATTTTCCATGAAATTATTAATGCTTATCATATATTCTTTGGACGACTGGCATCAGTTATACAACGAATTGTAGCTCCTTCTTCCTTAAAAATAGCTCCCAGTGAATGAATACATTTTGGCTTATCATATACAATACTAACAATACCTTCATTCAATTCATCACATACAATAATATCCATACACTTCTTTGCCTCCATTTTCTCAATTGATAAATAATTTCTACTGTCATAATTTGTATCAATATCCTGATTCGCAATAACACACCCTTTCAGACTACTCTCATAAATGAACTTTAAATTATAATCCCACATTTTACCGGTAACAACTTCCATTTATAAACATTTGACATGGTTTTAACAATATCTTCACACCATCAATGTAATGTTCACAATTGCCCTTACATAATTCAAAATGACCCCACACATTCACAAATTCATCTACTACATAATCAGATTCAATTTCACTGTGCTCCAACCAATACAAAACATTGCCACCTTTTAATACACATACATCACTTCTATGAGTATCCACCACCATTTCAACTGGCTTCACCACTTTCATAAATGCAATGCTTTTACGTGTTAGCATTTTTTGAGTCAAATTATACATAAAAATTCATCAGAATTATATTGAATAACCCAGGGCATAAATAACACATATAATTCATTGCGGACTTCAACCAACTATCCAAAGAATGACTTATTTCATTTTTAGCAATCAACTTCAATAATATCAAATATATCTCCACGAGTATTATACTTGAGACCATCAATAAGCAAATCCTCAATGCTTTCAACCATAAATCACATACCCACACACACACTCTCTGCAACATGTACACAACAGTCAGCTCTCCCTCCTATCTAGGCCCCATCCCCCCCTTCCCCTACCCACGCCTGACCCACATTTCCCTGCTACATGATCCCCCCCACATTCCGCACATACATGTCGTCGGAAACAATTCTCCCCCCTCCACATACATCTCCCATCATTCCATTGGAAACATACCTGCTGTCGGATGTCCATCCCCCTCCCCCTCTCCCCACTCCCCCTGCTTCAACCCCCCCCCCCCTGCCCCTGTCACTTCTGGGCAGTAAAGCATCACTCCCCAAATTTTCATGGACAAGGTCACTGTTACGTTTACCAAAGACCCTACAGCAGCCCTGATTCTAGACACCCCTTCACTGTCTTGGAACGCCCTCAACCTGTCCTGCTCATAAGCTAACTCAGACTTCAGGCTGCTTACTATCGCTTTGTCCGACAGGGCTTCTAGTCCAAAATCCGGTTGAACCATCTCTCCTGATACTCCCGGCGTTGGGCCCCCAACATTTGACCCAACTCGCCCATTATGTCCGCCATCTGCACCTCCAGGTTCACCCTCGTCAGGGGGGCTTTTTCCACCCAAAACATTCTCTGTCTGCTTAACTCTTCCCCTTCCCCCGTCGTCAGGCTAAAGAGAATTTGAACCCTCATCTCTCGTCGATCCGGTCTGAGTCTCTCCCCGTGTACCAACATCAATATTCGGGCCGGTAGCCCGTGTGCAACTCCTACAAGTATCATTTCCCGAATTTGTACGTCCATCGTATTCTTCTTTACAGTTTAAACACTTTTTCTTAGGCATTGACGAAGCCTTTTTACGAAACGTACCACAGACTCCCTCTTGCTTTAACTTATTTGCAGTTCCCCGACGATACACAAGATGGCGCCTTTGATCACAATTCACTGGCGTCCGGCTAAATTAGTCCAAATAGCCTTATTTCTGCTCACTGAAGTTGTTATTCCTCTCTCAACACTTGAAGAAACACTTCCTGCAGCTCCCTCGTTCTCCCAGCGCCTCAAAGTTCATTCAAAATAAATTTTTCCTTGATATTATATGCTGACGATCATAACACGCGGAGAGACCGATGAGTAATGGCCTCAAACCTCGAGCAGGGAGGAAGTGGTTAGCCACGCATGCGCTCCCCTCACCTCCGGTGGTTCCCACCACGCTTTTACATATTATACACAAGAAATAACTATGATAGTTCCTGCTACATAATATTCTCTCATGGTGGGGGGGGGGGGGGCGGCTTATAAGGGAGGTCGGCTTATCAGAGAGGTTTTACGGTACTAAGGGTCCAGGACCTATCTTAGAGGTAGGTGGATCAATAAGTTATAAGGGATCTCCCGGAAAATGAAATGGCCACTATAATATTTGATTTTCAAAATATTGGTATCTGTTAGCAACTGGGTCCCAATGATATGGTATTTTACTTTCTGCTACGGTGCTTCCCGAGGGTTTACGTTTTTGCTCTTACAAATAATAACCAAATGAGCGGTATTTGGGGCGGGGTATCACTCCCTGTTCAGATAGAATAATGTTATGCATTTATAAAGATTAGTAGATTGGTCTTATGAGTTCCAGCATTACAGCTCCAGGGCTGAGCAAGTGTAAGAAATTGCGACCAACCACTTTGAACTACAGTAAAAAAAATTGTAATTTTATACTGATTCATTCCCCCATTAAATACTGATAAAAGGACGTTACAGTATCAGCTGAAATGATGATGGTTACAACTTACGTTCTCTATGAAATTACCTTTTTAATGTTGTATGACACACTGCTTTGTACCTACATGCCAATCATGTTTCGCCAATTTGGCGATTTTTCAGGGGTTTTGATTAGCTAAAATGGATTATGATTTGCCATTGGCGATTTGGCGAGTGGCTAGCGCGAACCCTGATATCCATACTGTAACATATCAAAATATCAGGGTGGGTCATCATACTGATTTCTATGATAACTTAGGAAATGAATAACCAACATATCATTCAAAAGGAACATTCTAAACTATAGTCATGAACCATTGACTATCTCATCAATGGACCATGCTGACACTTGCGCTGGTTAGCTCAGTCAGTTGGGTGCCTGCCTTTACAACCGAGGGTTGAGGCTTCAAGGCTTTCTTGGGGAACCTTACTAAAATGTAACATGATCTGTGAAAAGGGACCCTAGTACAGGGTACACTAAGGTCCCTATTCCCTTGTCACAAATGTTTTCAAAAATTAGCCCTGAACCAACATACACCAGGGGGAGTAAAGGCTCCCTGACTCGGACAGACACCTTGAGTCGGACACCATTGGTTATGAAAAACATAATGAATATAAACATTTCACCTGGAATGTGAACAAAACATGAGACGGGAGGTGTTTTTCCTTCACACACATACACTATACTAAATACTATCCACCTGACACAGGGTCTTATAACTTCCTGAACTTGGGGTGTTTTTGCTATATTTTCCAGATAAAGAGGAAACGGGAAAATTGGTTGCACTGTTCAATTTATTGTGGCTTTAGCATTTTAGTTACAGAATCCTTATTGATTTTAGTAGAAGGATATGTATTTTCTGTGATAGTCCAAGTCAATAAATATGAAAAATCTACCCATAATACTGTAACGAACGTGGGGCTTCGATTTCCGGTGGTGATCCACCGGGAAACGTCCGGTGGACTAGTGACGTCAGCAGTCACACGATCTGGACTATAAAAGGGCACTCTGTCTGGTGGAGAGGACAGATTCGGTCCAGAGAGCAAAGCAGCAACATCTACATATGTGATTGGATTGATGATTGATGATTGATGATTGATGTACAAGTTATCTGAGACACAAATAAAGTCTTATCAACTGTAGCAGACTGCCTTCCTGTGATCCTGAGGTGTTTCCTGAGGTGTTTCCAGAGTCGACAGAGGTGCACCCAAAGTCAGAAGTAGTGCCCCCACAGTTAGTAGGTGGTGATCTAGTCACCTCAACAGCAGGGGGAGATGAACCAGTCGTCCCTGATGCAGGGGGAGGTGATCCAGTCGTCCTTGGCACAAGGGGAAGTGATCCAGTTGTCCTTGGTACAAGAAGAAGTGATCCAGTCGTCCTTGGTACAAGGGGAAGTGATCCAGTCGTCCTTGGCACAAGAAGAAGTGATCCAGTCGTCCTTGGTACAAGGGGAAGTGATCCAGTCGTCCTTGGTACAAGGGGGAGTGATCCAGTCGTCCTTGGTACAAGGGGGAGTGATCCAGTCGTCCTTGGTACAAGGGGGAGTGATCCAGTCATCCTTGAGTTAGAGAAGTTTCTGTTGGATTTCCCGGTGGGTTTCCGGTGGGTTTCCGGTGGGTTTCCGGTGGATTTCCGGTGGGTTTCCGGTGGGTTTCCGGTGGGTTTCCGGTGGAGGTGATACAGTCGTCCTTGATGCAGGGGGTGGTGATCTAGTCGCCACTGCAGTAGGGGGAGATGAACCAGTCGTCCCTGGGGGAAGTGATCCAGTCGGCCTTGGTACAAGGGGAAGTGATCCAGTCGTCCTTGGTACAAGGGGGAGTGATGCAATCGTCCTTGGTACAAGGGGAAGTGATCCAGTCGTCCTTGGTGCAGGGGGAAGTGATCCAGTCATCCTTGGTACAAGGGGAGGTGATCCAGTCGTCCTTGGTACAAGGGGAAGTGATCCAGTCGTCCTTGGTACAAGGGGGGGTGATCCAGTCGTCCTTGGTACAAGGGGGAGTGATCCAGTCGTCCTTGGTACAAGGGGGAGTGATCCAGTCATCCTTGAGTTAGAGAAGTTTCTGTTGGATTTCCCGGTGGGTTTCCGGTGGGTTTCCAGTGGGTTTCCGGTGGATTTCCGGTGGGTTTCCGGTGGGTTTCCGGTGGAGGTGATACAGTCGTCCTTGATGCAGGGGGTGGTGATCTAGTCGCCTCTGCAGTAGGGGGAGATAAACCAGTCGTCCCTGGGGGAAGTGATCCAGTTGTCCTTGGTACAAGGGGAAGTGCTCCAGTCGGCCTTGGTACAAGGGGAAGTGATCCAGTCGTCCTTAGTAGAAGGGGGAGTGATCCAGTCGTCCTTGGTACAAGGGGAAGTGATCCAGTCGTCCTTGGTGCAGGGGGAAGTGATCCAGTCATCCTTGGTACAAGGGGAGGTGAACCAGTCGTCCTTGGTACAAGGGGGAGTGATCCAGTCGTCCTTGGTACAAGGGGAAGTGAGCCGGTGGGGGTTATCCCAGCGCCGGTGGGGGTGCTGTCAGATCCGGTGGAGGTGCTGCTTGAGCCGGTGGAGGTGTTCCCAGAGCCAGCTGAGGTGTTTCCAGAGTCGACAGAGGTGCTCCCAGAGTCAGCTGGGGTATTCCCGGAGTCAGCAGAGGTGTACCCAGAGCCGGTGGAGGTGCTGCTAGAGCCGGTGTAGGGCTCCCAGAGTCAGCAGAGGTGCTTCCAGTGTCGGCAGATGTGCTCTCAGTGCAGGCAGAGGTGCTTCCAGTGCCTGTAGAGGTGCTCCCAGTGCTGGCAGAGGTGCTCCCAGTGCCGGCAGGGGTGCTCCCAGTGCCGACAGGAGTGCTCTCAGTCCCAGCAGAGGTTCTCCCAGTGCCTGCTGAGGTGTTTCTAGTGCCTGTGGAGGTGCTGTCAGGGCCGGTGGAGGTGCTGCCAGAGGCAGCTGAGGTGTTTCCAGAGTTGACAAAGGTGTTCCCAGGGCCGATGAAGGTGTGCCCAGGGCTGGTGGAGGTGTTCCCAGAGCCGATGGAGGTGCTGCCAGAACCGGTGGAGGTGCTGCCAGAGCCGGTGGAGGTGTTCCAAGAGCCGGTGGAGGTGTTCCCAGAGTCAGCTGAGGTGTTTCTAGAGTCTACAGAGGTGCTCCCAGAGTCAGCTGGGGAGTTCCCAGAGTCAGCGGAGGTGTACCCAGAGCCGGTGGAGGTGCTGTCAGAGCCGGTGGAGGTGTTCCCAGAGCCAGCAGAGGTGGTTCCAGAGTCAACAGAGGTGCTTCAAAAGTCACCAGAGGTGCTACCAGAGTCACAAGTAGCGCCCCCACAGTTGGTAGGGGTGCTCACAAAGTCAGTAGAGGTGCTCCCAGTGTCGGCAGATGTGCTCTCAGTGCCGGCAGAGATGCTCCCAGTGCTGGCAGATGCGCTCCCAGTGCTGGCAGATGCGCTCCCAGTGCCGGCAGATGCGCTCCCAGTGCCTGTAGAGGTTCTCCCAGTGCCTGTAGAGGTTCTCCCAGTGCCTGTAGAGGTTCTCCCAGTGCTTGTGGAAGTTCTCCCAGTGCCTGTCGAGGTGCTCTCAGTGCCTGTAGAGGTTCTCACGATGCCGGCAGACGTTCTCACGAAGCCTGCAGATGTTCTCCCAGAGCTGGCAGATGTGCTCCCAGTGCTGGCAGAGGTTCTCCCAGTGTTGGTGGAGGTGCTCCCATTGCCGGCAGAGGTGCTCCCAGTGCCGACAGGAGTGCTCCCAGTCCCAGCAGAGGTTCTCCCAGTGCCTGCCGAGGTGCTTCTAGTGCCTGTGGAGGTGCTGTCAGGGCCGGTGGAGGTGCTGCCAGAGGCAGCTGAGGTGTTTCCAGAGTTGACAAAGGTGTTCCCAGGGCCGGTGGAGGTGTGCCCAGGGCTGGTGGAGGTGTGCCCAGAGCCGGTGGGGATGTTTCCAGAGCTGGTGGAGGTGCTGCCAGAGCCGGTGGAGGTGCTCCCAGAGCCAGTGGAGGTGTTCCCAGAGTCAGCTAGGGTGTTTCTAGAGTCTACAGAGGTGCTCCCAGAGTCAGCTGGGGAGTTCCCAGAGTCAGCGGAGGTGTACCCAGAGCCGGTGGAGGTGCTGTCAGAGCCAGTGGAGGTGTTCCCAGAGCCAGCAGAGGTGGTTCCAGAGTCGACAGAGGTGCTTCAAAAGTCACCAGAGGTGCTACCAGAGTCACAAGTAGTGCCCCCACAGTTGGTAGGGGTGCTCCCAGTGTCGGCAGATGTGTTCTCAGTGCCGGCAGAGATGCTCCCAGTGCTGGCAGATGCGATCCCAGTGCCTGTAGAGGTTCTCCCAGTGCCTGTAGAGGTTCTCCCAGTGCCTGTAGAGGTTCTCCCAGTCCCGGCAGAGGTGCTCCCAGTGTCGGCAGAGATGTCCCAGTGCCTGTCGAGGTGCTCCCAGTGCCTGTAGAGGTTCTCACGAAGCCGGCAGATGTTCTCCCAGAGCTGGCAGACGTGCTCCCAGTGCTGGCAGAGGTTCTCCCAGTGTTGGTGGAGGTGCTCCCAGTGCCGACAGGAGTGCTCCCAGTCCCAGCAGAGGTTCTCCCAGTGCCTGCTGAGGTGCTTCTAGTGCCTGTGGAGGTGCTGCCAGAGCCGGTGGAGGTGCTCCCACAGTCAGCAGAGGTGTGCCCAGAGCCGATGGAGGTGCTGCCAGAACCGGTGGAGGTGCTGCCAGAGCCGATGGAGGTGTTCCCAGAGTCGGTGGAGTTGTTCCCAGAGTCAGCTAGGGTGTTTCTAGAGTCTACAGAGGTGCTCCCAGAGTCAGCTGGGGAGTTCCCAGAGTCAGCGGAGGTGTACCCAGAGCCGGTGGAGGTGCTGTCAGAGCTGGTGGAGGTGTTCCCAGAGCCAGTGGAGGTGCTCCCAGTGTCGGCAGATGTGCTCTCAGTGCTGGCAGAGATGCTCCCAGTGCTGGCAGATGCGCTCCCAGTGCTGGCAGATGCGCTCCTAGTGCCGGCAGATGCGCTCCCAGTGCTTGTAGAGGTTCTCCCAGTGCCTGTAGAGGTTCTCCCAGTGCCTGTAGAGGTGCTCCCAGTGCCTGTAGAGGTGCTCCATGTGCCTGTAGAGGTTCTCACGATGCTGGCAGACGTTCTCACGAAGCAGGCAGAATGTGCTCCCAGAGCTGGCAGATGTGCACCCAGTGCCGACAGAGGTGCTCCTAGTGCCAGCAGGAGTGCTCCCAGTCCCAGCAGAGGTGCTCCCAGAGTTGGTAGATGTGCTGCCAGTGCCTAAAGAGGTGCTTCCAGAACCACCTGATGCGCTCACAGAGTCACCAGAGGTGCTCTCAGAGTTGGCTGAGGGGTGGCAAGAGTCACCAGAAAAGATTCTGGAGTCACAAGATGTACCCCCACAATTGGCAGAGGTATTCCCACAGTCCGCAGAGGTGCTCACAGAGTCAGAAGAGGTTCTCCCAGAGCCAGCTGAGGTGTTCCCAGTGCTGGCAGAGGTGCTCCCAGTACCTTCAAGGTTCTCCCAGTGCCTGTAGAGGTGCTCCCCGTGCCGGCGTGCATGCTCCCAGTGCCAGCAGAGGTGCTCCCAGTGCCGGCAGAGGTGCACCCAGTGCCAGCAGAGGTGCTCCAGAGTTGGCAGATGTGCTGCCTGTGCCTAAAGAGGTGCTCTCAGAACCACCTGATGCGCTCATGGAGTCACCAGAGGTTCTTGCAGAGTCACCAGAGGTGCTCTCACAGTCAGCTGGGGGATGGCAAGAGTCACCAGAAGTGATTCTGGAGTCACAAGATGTACCCCCACAGTTGGCAGAGGTGTTCCTACAGTCCGCAGGGGTGCCCACAGAATCAGAAGAGGTTCACCCAGAGCCGGCAGATGTGCTCCCAGTGCTTGTAGAGGTTCTCCCAGTGCAAGCAGATGTGCTCCGAGTGTCTGTAGAGATCCTCCCAGTGGCGGCAGATGTGCTCCCAGTGCAGGCAGATGTGCTCCCAGTGCAAGCAGATGTGCTCCCAGTGCCTGTAGATGTGCTCCCAGTGCAAGCAGATGTGCTCCCAGTGCCTGTAGAGGTGCTCCCAGTGCCGTCTAACTGATACAAGTATCAGTTAGACGGACGTCATCGCTATCATGTTATTCTATACCAAGTTGTAATGGGGACTCAGCCCCGGGTTCTATATTGGGCTATGGCCCCTGTAACTAAAAGTTGAATCTTGTTTAGTATAACTACCCTGTACCAAGTGGCCATGTTAGGCCAGAGTTAAAAATGTAAAGTTAAGGTTTGTGGGTTACATGGTTTCATCCTCCTCACACGGGTCTATTTTATGAGGGGAAAGTGTAACGAATGTGGGGGCGGCGATTTCCGGTGGGGAAACGTCCGGTGGACTAGTGACGTCAGCAGTCACATGATCTGGACTATAAAAGGGCACTCCGTCTGGTGGAGAGGACAGATCCGGTCCAGAGAGCAAAGCAGCAACATCTTCATGTGATTGGATTGATGATTGATGATTGATGATTGATGCAAATTATCTGAGACACAAATAAAGTCTTATCAACTGTAGCAGACTGCCTTCCTGTGATCCTTCCTGTCCATGCGACCAAGTTTTATTACAATACTTTGTGAGTGGGAAGTCCAGGTCATCACCAAATTGCACCTAAAGTCGGACACCAGTTACACCCAGAGTCGGACACCACATTAGAGGCATATTTATGTTATTTCTGTATATTACACTGTTTTTTTTTTGTTTTTTGTTTTTTGGGGGGGGGGGGCGGGGGAGGGGCAACAGATACTTTGCCTCCCCCATATCTAGGATTGGGGGATGGGCATGGCTCTTTGTCCCCTGATATTTATATCAATAGGTGAGCTAGAACGAGATTTCAGAATCAGGTACTGAACATGAAATCCAGTGGAATTACTCTAAACCAAATGGTATGCTGCGTGTGCCTCCTTCTGCCAGAATATTATCCCCAAACATAATAACCAGATACACTTAAGAACCAATGACAAGACATAGTGTCCGACTCTAGGATCATGTCTGGCCTTAAGTGTCCGACTTTAGGTTCAATTCAGTCTTTTGAACTCAGCATATTAGATGCAGATTTATTCATATGTAATGGACGGAATTTAATGAATTCTCTTCAGAGATATGAGCTGCCATATCTTATGTACTTATTGGTGTAACCATATCAAAATTGGCATATTCTAAATGGGTCAAATTGATCAGGTAAAGATGGTCACTTATTCACAGTCCAGGAGCGTCCGAAACGGGTGCCTTTACCCTACAACCACAGGCACATTCCAAGTCTTGATCACACCAGTGCAACGAGGAAAAACTAGCAATATATGTTGTTGGTTGCCTGAGCCTTTATACATGTGGTGCATTGTACTTTGCTGGGGAATACAGGCTCACAAGGTCTGCATGCAGGGGATTCCGTTTGGGTGATGACTCTAAAATATAAGTCAGGTGCCAAGTAAATTTAACATGGCTGGCCTAATGGTTCAGCGTTTAGGGAGACTTCATAGCCTCTCTTTTTAAAGGGCAATACAATCGTATAATGAGCTGTGCCCTTTCATTGGCATGATGCATACAAATGCATCCCTTTTATAGAAAAAGTTATGAATTTCGTGTCTCCACCTTATGGAATTCTTTTAATCAAGATGTACGTGTATATAAAGAAAAATAAAAATTCCAGAGGTGGAACAAGAAAAGGTACAAGGACATACTACATCCCACTGATCTAGAACATTGAGTCGTATTTTAATACTATGTGTAGGCTATCCACTCATCCCACTCCCATTTTTCTCTACCTATAATTGTATTTAATGTATGTTTTTCTCGAAATGCTCTCTAGTGGAAAGAACATCATCCACAAAGTATGGAATAACATCTCCATCTTAAGTAAATAAGGCAAAAGATCAGCCTTAAGGCAAAGACTGGCAGCACCAGTATGCTCACGCATGCTGGTGATGCCAGATCATCTGCCCTAGATATTTTTATGACCTTAAACACAGGTTTAATAGCAACAAGGTAACCTAAGCACATCCTAGTTCCATATACATCTTGGAACTGGATAAGTATAATAATATCTATATTGTATGTTATATTTTATGTAAAGACATTTAACTATTCCCATAAGGACATAATGTATATTTATTATGAACAACATCACTGATAAATATGCACATGAGCTGTATGTCATAAACAGAGCCTGGCTCTATGTACATGCAGGATAAATAAACGAATTCCAAACCAAACCAATCCCTGGCGAGGACTTGCCAGCGCTGCATTCATGCAGCATACCGATCCCGAACATGCTGGCACTTTATTGGTGCTTGATGACAACAAAATGGCACAAAGTCTTGAAACATGATGCTGTTCTTAAATTGTTAATTGCAATATTACATATTTGGCGTTTTAGCAGTGACAATGAAAGGGAGGCTCAAGGTAAGGTCTGGAGTCTGACCTATACGTTTTAGGAACTATTGTTCGGAGCAGAGAGATAACAGGTAATACACCTAGGCACACTGTTCAAGGAGAGATAGATAGAGGGAGAGGTATGTAGACAGAGAGTAGGTGTATATCATTTGTATATGTGGGGGGGGGGGGGGGTACCTGACATCTGTAAGCCTCGTCAACATGCATTCAATGGTTGTGGAAAGTAGGAGCAAGTAGCCTTTACCATTTCTCCTCTAAGTTCAATTATATGTCATAGACAGTATTGTGGTCCAAGCCCACAGCTATCCTCAGCAAAGACATGGTGTGATTCTCAAGTATGTTTAAAATGTGGTTTGGACTCTTTGCCTTGATCGATGTAGATTGTATGCACCCTTATCACTCTAGAATTAGGGTTCAGTCATAGTTCAAGCAAGCAAAAGTTCATTTGCAATCAATATGTCTGTCCACTGTTTCGAATGATTCCCTCAAGTCTAGATATCCCCTTTAGCTTAACCCCCTGTTGTAAATCATTCCCTATTGTAAAGCTTCCACTTTACCCCTTTTTACAGTATCACAATGGACTTGGACTGTTTGAGATGGGATCCAGAAATATCACCCATTTCTTTGACGCGTATGCCAAAATGCATTCATGGAAACTGAAAGGGGGCTCCAACAAGGCACTCTTCACCACCTCGTTTGTTGGCACTGGCTACTACAAAGATTCTGTGGCGATCGAGGTAAGGCCCATACAGCTTTTTAGATGCCAAAATACGATTTCATTCTGTTTATCCCTGTCGAGCTGGTTTTGTTGTCTCAGATATTTAAAACCGTTTTTTTAAAAAGTATGTTTGGCAATCATTTGGCCCCTTTTCCCTTCTTCTTTTTAGGAATTTTGAAACATTGCGTACAAACTGCGGCTTCTATGCAAGGTTTTACGGTAATACGTTTTAGCCAACAAGGGTGATACAGTTTGGGGTGTTGGATATCAGTGGTTAGTGTAAAGCTGTTAAAAAATACCTCATGAAAATAATCAAGGATGTTGCTGATCCTGAAGCTCACAGGTAGGTTGATGTCAAACACATACCTTGAGTCAGCCACTTTTGACAAATCACGGGTTTACTATGAATCTTGTAACAATAAATTGCCACTGAATTAAAATTTAACTTGTTTTAGAAGTATATACTGCACATTGCATTCATTTTAATCCTTCTTTTCATACCGTAAAATTAGTCAGGAGTACCCCTGTTTGACCCGTTTGAACACAGAATGAAAATTAATTTTCTCCACTGTTCATAATTTGGTAAAGTCGATTCAAATTATTTGTCCCCATCATACATAATCTTTATTTGTGTTGTGAGCTGGTTCTATGTCTTGACTTACCTGGACAAAATTAATTTTCTAAATTGCATTTAGGATTGACTTTATAAGGTTTACCCATTTTACCTTAACTCAGCCACAAATTCACCACCTCAGCCTCTGGATACCTTGCGGCATTCTCTTCTCTGGAATCCCCCCCCCCCGAATTCTCTCACCCGGAATTCTTGCCTTTGAACTCTCCCCTCCATCTTTTCAAATGGCCCTGAATACTATAAACTGGCCTTGTAAGATATCATGACTGTTATTCACCATAGCAATGCCTAATCAGCTAAACACTGCTAAGGTTTGGTTCATTTCTGAAAGCTATGGACAAATCCTCCTGGAGCAATTAAACCCTTAATGTGGCTCATAACAAAACATGGACCGGTTGAGAGTGGTGAATCTACCCCATGCCATTAAATTGGCTTTCAATGTGTAAAAAAATCATGAAGCTATAAACCATCAAAATGTCATTATGCAGGATGTGGCTCCGTATATGCTGTTCGCCAAACCTAAACCCGAGTTCAATACAAGCACGTTGAAGACACAGCTGGAGAACGGTTTCGACAATGCCAACGTCAACCTGTTTAAGATGGGGGGTGACCTGGTGGCTGTAGCAGACTTTGCAAGGATGTATGTAATAGAGGAGGCTGGACTGAAGACAATGGCCAAAATTGATCCTAAGGTAGAGATGGGAAGCTACAGTTTTAAATTCTTACTACAGTTAAGAGCCTGTTCAAATAATATAATACCTCCTAAGACTAATCCAAGAGTACATGATTATATGGCTGGCTATCTGGCTACAGTTAACATTAATAACACTTAAAAGAAATTGCTCGATGATCACACATCTTTCTCCACTGTATCATAAAAAATCATTATGAATATCCAATGTTAATGAAAATGTTTCCAACGTACACAGAGGTTATACTTATTTTTATTTTCAGATTCCTGGTGTGCCCTCAAGTGGAGTGGACAACGCCCACCTGTCAACCTCCCATCCCGTTCCGGAACATGGAACAGGTAACTGGATAAACATTGTCACAGCGGGTACGCCACTTTTGGGCAGTACACTACATCTTGTTCGTTGTATAGGTGCTGCCAAGAGGGAGCTTATAACAAAAATAAAATTCTTTGGTAGAACGCCATACATGCACTCATTCGCATCAACTCAAAAGCACATAATTCTATTTGTCAACCCTGTGTCTATGGACTTCGTACAGAACATTATCACAGGCGAGCCAATGAAATCGATTGTGTGGCATGAAGGGAAACCAACCAAGGTATATGTCACAGAGATTGCTACTGGCAAGTACCAGGTACTAGAAACTGAACCTTTCTTTGGACTCCACTATGCAAATGCCTACGTGACATCCAACGACACAATTGCAGTTGATGCGTTGACTTACCCAAACATTTCTATCATGCAAAAGCAGACACTGGACTACCTCCTTGACCCAACTATGCGTGACACCATTCCAGCTGAAACTGCACTCCTGAAGAGGTACATAATTGACTTGAAGTCGAATAAGATTGCTGTCCCCGAATTGCCCATCAACCCTGACAAGCGTGCAGCGAGTCAACTCGACTTCCCTGTCTTCAATGAATTATACCGCTTCAAGAAGTACTGCTACATTTATGGCGTCACTCAGAAAATGGACCATGTTCACTTAGCCAAGTGGGCCTTATGCAAGAAAGACACTTGTAACCCAGAAGGTGATAAAGTATGGTACAAGGAGAACCACTACCCGGGAGAACCCTGGTTCGTGCCCCGGCCGGGGGCAGAGGAGGAGGATGACGGGCACCTGATGGTGGTGATGCTGGATGGAGAGAAGGGCAGGTCCTACTTAGCCGTGTTTGATGCCCACACCCTGGAGCTGGTGAATAGGGCTGACCTTGATAGACACCTACCTATGACACTCCATGGACGCTACATCCATGACCCTCCACTTGTGGATTCAGGCGCGCAGTCTATTTCTCTGTTCCCGGTACACGGATTACTTGCTTTCCTGTCACTGCTAGCAATAGGATTGCAAAGAGTGTGTCTGATGTAAACAGTACAGAGCTATAATTTGAAGCGAAATGAAGTGAACTAAGAAATTCTGAAATTAAGAATTTCTTAGTTCAGGGGTATTTCCTAGTAACTTATTAAGTTAATATATCAAATCGACCATTAATCAATTGTAATTTGATGCAAATCACCACCATCCAATGTCTACACCATGGCTTTGGGCCTTTGGGATTATAATGTGAAAGGTGAATGGATCACTGATAATCCATCTCTCCTTTGGGTCCAATATTTGATGATTATTATTTGCAAAGTAAAACTGTATTTTGAAAGTAAGGGATATCACTGGACATAATGTACTTGGACTAAAATATGTTTCCAAAGAGCTAAATCACACTTTGTCGATTTACTGAATAAAGAATTATAAATTGCACTACTTACATCGCTTGTCGATAATGTAGATCACATTAAGGTTGTGGTTTGCTTATACTGTTATATTGCTACAGACTGACAGATGGTTTCATCTCCAATGTTCATTCATAATTACTTGATTAAACCAGTAAATATCAAGGTTTCATGATTATTGCAATACAACAAAACTAAAATTGAGACTGTATATACATTAGTTTCCCACACGCACACTTCCATTTGACATACCAAAATCTTCAGGCCCCTTCTGCTCCATTATCTGTGATCAGCCAAGCAGAATGGATGGTACAAAGGAGTAATCTTCCTCACCCTACTGAAAACCCTATATACATTGTATTTCTAAAAGATAGTTTAAAGAATGATTGTTTACAAGCAACCAGGCAGAAACAACTATGGACACACGGCCCTATAAATTTGATGTTCACACTACTCATAGCTAATGAGTTAAAATAGGTCTTGTTAAATATCCTGGTATGTTAAACATTCAAATGTCTGACATAAAAGACACCCTTAGTGGTTTCGTAAAAGCCACTTGGTGGCAGTGTGGATGCAACAGCAAAGTGGTGAAGCATACTTAGTACGTCCTATTCACTTCAGGTGGCGACACAGCCAGCACTCTCAGCCCAACATTTGCAGACCAACAAGGACTGCTTGTCCGGTGCATTTCTCTCGGTCTTCTATTGATATTATATGGGTGCGTAAAATGACTCACAAGTCACAGTTGATTTAGCTACAAAGAAGGTGTATGAACATAATGTTTGTATATACCATGCACAGACAGTTGTGATCAAGAACCGACGTATATATGTACATGTACTTCAAACTGCCATTTGGTGAAGCTAAAGGTAACCATAGTTTTGGCTAGATATATCAAGATGATAGGTCAAAACGTACAAGCCCCCATCTCCCTACCCATCCCCCAAGCCCCCCCCCCCATTATGTAATAATGGATATGTATGTAATAAACAAAGACATAGGGGGACGAAAATATTTCCCTATTCTATCAGAAGTGAGGCAGTGAGGTATTAAGGATCAAGGTGTCTTAAAATAAATTCGACACCAAAGATGGACATTTAGATGTATCCCCACCCAATCCCCCTACCGGTGTATATTAAGCTGACATTTGGTCATCTTGACACATATATACATATATAAAGTTGATATATAATGAAGGATCCTCTTCATGCCCGTGTTGGCCTCCACCCACCCTCTTCAACACCACCAACATAATACTGCCACTCCTGCTTATACTACCGTGTTATGGAAGGATATTCTGACAGCAGCACCATTGTAGCTCTGTCACATTATATTATTTGCATTATATAATATATAATGTGATAATATATACTATAATATAATGATTATATAATGTGATAATATAAAATATATTATATGAGACCATCTGTATTGTGTCAATAGTGCATATCAATTTCCTTGGACATCTGTTTGAGAGTTTCAGCAATCTTCTGGCGATAAGTTTCCACACAATACATAGTAGCAATTGTAGATCACTTAGATTATGATAACTAGCAAAGGAAAATGCTATCTCTATCCTAAGGGATCACATTGTATCTGCTTTAATAGGCATGAACACAGAAAGAGTCAGCAGTTGGGGTCTAGAGAGATTTCCTTTTCACACGTTTCAGAGGCTGGGTTGAATCGTTGTATTGCAATAGACTTTTAATCTAAACATTTGTCAGAGGTCCAGCCGCACATCCCTGTCAATATTTAATTGGGAGACACACACACACACACACACACTATCACAGGCAAATGCACACACACACATGGATGACCCCAATTAAGTGGGGACCTGCATTTTTTCAATGTTTCCAGAATGGAATATAATTGCAAATATGTCCTCTATCAGCCTATAGTATGGGGGGGGGGGGGCAGAGGGAAGGCAATTTAGCTGTGCTAGGTAAAAAGTTGAAATTTCCATATGATTATTCCAATGCCTCTTTGACCATGAAATTCCCAAAGGCAAGCTCTGTTGATATGACTAGGGCATGGAGTGTCTTGATGTCAGAGGCAGCATAGAAAAGAAGAGCTCCTCTCAAGCTTTCAAACGCTTCAAAAATCAAGTCAATCGGACCAGCGGTTACTGAGAAATCTCATTTTGAACATCCTGATTCGCTTATAACATGTTAAATTTTATCTCCTGAACCGTGGCTCTCAGAGACCCGGGAGTGGGTGCAAATTGAAGCTAGTCCCGAGGGCTACCTGCTTGAACTTTGGCGAGGATGGGGCTTGAACTAGCAAACCGTTTTGCCATCACACACCCGGTACATGCACTATCACAGGCAAATGCATACACACACACATGGATGACTTTAATTAAGTAGGGACCTGCATTTATTCAATGTTTTGAGTATGGAACATAATTGCAGATATGTCCTCTATAGTACTGAAGTACGGGGGGCAGAGGGAAGGCAATTTAGCTGTGCTAGGTAAAGTTGAAACTTCCATATGGCTATTCCAATGCCTCTTTGACCATGAAATTGCAGGCTCTGTTGATATGACTAGGATGTGGAGTTTCTTGATGTCAGAGGCAGCATACAAGGGAAGAGCTCCTCTCTAGCTTTCAAACGCTTCAAAAATCAGGTCAATCGGACCAGCGGTTGCTGAGAAATCTCATTTTGAATATTTTCGGGAAGAGGCAAAAGTTCTTTCTGAACCTGATTCGCTTAGAACGCGTTAAATTTTACCTCCTGAACGGTGGCTCTTAGAGACATGGAAGTGGGTGCAAATCGAAGCTAGTTCCGAGGTCTACCAGCTAAAATTTTGACGGGGGCGGGGCTTGAACTAGCAAACAGCTTTGCCACCACACACCCGGTACAAGCACTATTACGTGTTTATGCCGCGAACTGGGGACTCAGGATCTGTGCTGTTAAGACACGCATACAAGAGACCAAACGTCTCTTTTTGAATGTAATTGTATTTTTGAAAATCATTTAATGAATAAAATACATTTATAAACTCAAAAAAACAAACAACTGGGGACCATGCCTTGGAACGAGTTAAGGAGCTCTGCAATGCTACTGATTGCATTGTCTTGACTTCTAAAAACATAATATTGCTCGCATGAGCGGCCATATTGGTTATCTATATGTCTGGCATAGCATCAGGAATTCCACCTGGAACTGGTCACTCAGGCAGCCTCCGGTGTGTGGCAGTGTGTGAGGTCTCAATTAAGTGCGGACCCAAGTCCCCAGTTAAATTTCAAGTCCCCGGTTCCAAGGTCACTTTTTTATAGGGAAATCCACCTGGAACTGGTCTCAATTAAGTGGGGACTCGGTCAAGTCTTCAGTTAAGTCTCAAGTCCCCAGTTCCAAGGTCATTTTTCTAATTCGGGTCCCCAGTTATGGGCAGAAACACACACACACACACACACACACATATATCTATCTATCTATCTATCTATCTATCTATCTATCTATCTATCTATCTATCTATCTATCTATCTATCTATCTATCTATCTATCTATCTATCTATCTATCTATCTATCTATCTATCTATCTATCTATATATCTATTTATCTATATATATTTATAGTACTACGAGTTGTATTACCAGTAGCCAGTATCTGTAAGACCCACTCTGTGTATTTATAGGGCCTGATGAAGAAAACCCCACCCCCTCCCCTCCAAGCCACCCCTGGGGAATTGGGCGGAGCAGCTCAGGGCTATTTAAACTTGGACTGAGCTGCTCATCCATCTTGTAGGTCAATTCATGGTCAAGTGAATTGAGACCTCATCCCACCTTACCCCATACATCAATTCATGAGCAGAAATTCCACGGCCGCTTCCAACAACAAGCCTAGTCATTTCCCCATCCAGTCACCTCCCAATGTATACTATCATCCCCGCTCACGGCCCACTCCGCAAATACATACCTTACCTCAACATACATACCAGAAAAATGGTATAAAAAGTGACATGTCTAAAAAGCTCCATATTCGCTGGTCCTGGGCGTAGTGACATTAACGCCATCTAGTGGGACCTGGGGGAATAATCCCCTTGGCCTAGGAGGACGGTACTCAGAAGGGTTAGAGCGATAACAGCGATGAGCCGGACTACTAGGTGATTTCCGCTGGGAGCATTTTAAGGCAAATCGTCTTAAAAGGCAAGGCAGGCGCTCCCCGACCGTGCGTGGGATGGCAGATACAGGGCCACCCAGTGAACAAAACACGTTATACAACGTTTCAGAACCCCAAACGTTGTGCAACCTTAAGAAACGTTATTTTGACGCAAAATAAAGTGATATTGTATTGATCCAAGACAAAAGAGAACCAAAATACTATAACCCTTATTACACACACAGATATAACCTCTAATTTCCAAAGATAGTCACTCATTAGTGATCCCATCTTTAGAACAACAGCAACTTTTTTTTAGATTCTTTATTTATCCTGGTATATGATAGGCTTAGCTCATGGCTTTGCCTGTATAAGTAAACACCAGCCTTATCTTTCCTGGTTCGTGGTATCAACATTGATACATATGGCTTCTGGTAGTAGCTATGATACTACCCTTAGTCTATGTTATTTGGTCGACTGTGGAACAAAAATAGTACAATATTTTAATATAGACTTGATTCATGAATCTAGGCTTTTGCTGAATAGATAATCGTTTTTTTCTGAGTATATAAAGATGATTTATTCATGTCATTATTACAGATGTATGTATGATTTGTGATGGCAAGATAATCAACCGCCTAAAATGAGTCAATACTAGTGGCTGATGCAGTGTATATGCATGCAGTCATGTTCGACGTTTTCTGTTTTTTCCATTAATTTACCATTTCATTTGAGGGGAGGGGACAGCCATTTCCGATGCTTCACCACTCGTCCTGCTCATAGTACCCTCACATATGGGCGTCCCAGTGTATCAGCCTCTTTCTGCCCATGGCCTCGGCCATTCACTGCCCTCCAGCATGTTCCTATCCCATAATAGGGGGAAACGGAAAATGCTACTGCTTCCAACTATCGCGACCACTTAAATGACCCAAGATTGGGTCTCCATATATGTCTTTGGTACCATGGTTACTCCTGGGCTAAGCCAATCAGAGAGCAAGCTGTCTGTCTGTGACCTCATATCCTGTCAACCAAAAGTGTCACTCTTCAAGCAGAGTTGGGATTTTTTGTTTGGTTTCAAACAGATATTTTGTTCAGGATGAAGTTTAGGTCTTTAGAGTGGCTGAGATGAGTGTGGCACTTGGTCAGAATAAATGGATAGAATCTGATATTATCAGCAAAGGGGTACTTGTTATGAGTGGTTTCAACTTAATTGTATCATCAGGTGGTGGACTACCCGGTTGGGAAGTCGGTACAAGGCGTCTGGGGTACCACACTCTACCGTATGTCGGACAAGTCAGGGGAGCTGGCCTTATATAGGGGGCTCCAGGTCAGCTGGCCCTAGTCCTGCATCTCAGCACTCCCCCCCACACATACACACAGGTGTGTGTGTGACTGGGGGGGTGGGTTAACCCTGCCTGTGGACTGCCCTCCCACCTGGGGTGGTGGTGGGTCAGTTCAGGCTAGGACTAAGTTACAGGGGTTTGGTACCTGGGAGCTTAGTGGGGGTCCTTGGTGTGTGTACAGGAGCAGCACACAGGGACAGGCCCTATTAAAAATAGGGGTCTAGAAAAATCAGTTCTTTTCTAGATGGGGCTTAACTGAGTATACGGTTTCGACACTAGTCTCATCAGGAGTTTGGTGGTAGGTGGGGGTGGTGCTCTCAAAAGTTTAATGTTTTTACATTAATTTTTGAGAGACCTGTGTCTAGGACAAATCTAATTTTCAGTAGAATTGTCCCCCATTCCTTACCAGGGAAATGGTGGAACCACCACTCACTGGGAGGGTGGACACGTGCTGATAATTACTCAAAAAATTGAGTTGGTGCTAAAAATCTTATTTTCAGAAAATTCTTTAAAAACTTGTCCCGGTAGTATGGGATGAAGCACCAGTTTTAAACTGATGTCTGCAAAATTATGTCTGTTCGGGCGTGATTGTAGTGGTAATTCACTCCAAGCACTGGGGATTTTTATTTCTAAAAAATTCCCCTTTTGTAAAAATAATCCGTACGGTATTTTTACTGAATCAGAACAAAAAATTTTGTTACGAGGCAGTGAGTGTTTTGCTTCACCCATACACACTGTCCATAGTGTTTAAACCCCTTGGAGCCTGAGTACCTAACCGGAAAATCCAGTTGAACTCAATTTTCAGCCTTAGTTTCAAGGCTTTTTTACTGAGAGGATGTTCATACACATAATCCAGTATATAGACCTTCATGTCTTCATCGACATTGTGGCCCGGGAGCCCGAAGTGGTATTGTACATCGGTGCTCATAATGCATTTTTTGGTTTCATACACATGCGTCCACAGTCTTTTTTTCAGTGGTCGATATGTTTGACCCACATATCTGATGCCACATTTTTTGCATTCGTGGCAATAGATGAGGTTTGAGCTACAGCAAGAGATCACACTTTTGGTCTCAAAGCTCACATTGGTCCCAGGTTTGTATATGCGACCAGTGGTGTCCAGTTTCGCACAATGTGGACAGTTTTTGCACTTGCATTTATTTTTAGATATATTTTTTGTAGTGGTATCTTCGGGGGCAAACGGGTTGTAATGGGTTGTAGCTCGGACCAGATGGTCTTTGAGGTTTTTAGGCCTCTTGTAGCTCCTTCCCCAACCTTTGCGATGCAGCTTCTTGGTGGATTTTGATCCACCAAGACGGTCCCAGTTTTCGGCGACTATGTTTTCAAGTCGCCTGTCATTTAACCTGAAGGTTGTGGTCATGAAGATTTTATCTTCAATGGCCAAGTCTGTTTTTTTCTCTTTGGGATTGAGTAGATCTGCCCTGCTTCTGTTGAGGCATTTTCTCAATGCATTTTCAAGGATTTCATTTGGGTACCCCCGAGCCTTGAAGTACATGACCATGCTTCTAACATGTCGTTTGAAGTCAATTTCCATTTTACAGATCCTTTTAAGTCTGATGAATTGACTGTATGGGAGACTCTTTTTGCAGTTTGGGGGGTGTGCTGAGTCGAATCTAAGGTAACTGTGAGAATCTGTGGGTTTACAATACAGATCTGTGTACAGTTGTTTTTGACCATCCACCTTGATTGTAGTGTCCAGGAAATTCACTTCTGATTCTGAATGTTCAGATGTGAATTTGATGGTCGGGTGTGCATTGTTTAGATGTTGGAGCCAGGTGTTGAGTTTGTCGACACCATGTTCCCAGATGAAAAAGATATCATCTATGTAGCGGAGCCACACTTTAGGCCTATCTGTATGTAGGTTTAGAGTTTCTTCTTCTAGGACCGACATAAAGATACAAGCATAGGAGGGTGCCAAGCGTGTGCCCATGGCTGTCCCTCCTGTTTGTAGGTAGTTGGTACCATTGAATTGGAAGTTGTTTTTTGTCAAAACCAATTTCAAAAGGTCCAAAAGGGAGTCATTTTTGGGGTTTGTCCAATTGGGCCTGGCTTTGTTCAGAACCCGTGATATGGCATCTATACCCTCATCGTTGGGGATGTTGGTATAGAGCGAGCCTACGTCTAAGGTCCCGAGGATAGTTCCCTCTTTCAAACAGTCTAGAGATTCAATTTTATTTATGAAGTCTGTAGTGTCTTTGACGTATGATTCAATTTGTCTTGCTAAGGGCTTTAGGAAGATATCCACAAACGCAGAAATGCGTTCTGTGGCACATCCATTGGCGCTTACAATAGATCTCCCCGGGGGGGGGGGGGAGGGTTCCCTTGTGTATTTTCGGGAGAAAATACACTTGAGGGGTTTTGACTTTTGTGTTAGTGAGCATACCGGCCACAGAGTTAGTAATTTCGCCACGGGTTACCATGGAGAATACATATTCATTGACCTGTTCCATATATTCCTGACTTGGGTCTTTTGTAAGTCTGGAATATGTGGATGTATCGCAAAGTTGTCTATATGCTTCTTTGGCATAGGCTTCAATGTCTTGAATGACTAAAGCGCCCCCTTTGTCTGCTGGTTTAAAAATGAGATTTTTGTTACGAGCGAGGGATCTGAGGGCCCTTCGTTCGTCCTTGGTGACATTTTGTCTTATGTTACAAATTGGTTCATTTTTTGTCAGGCAGATTTCATTCAAGTTAATGAAGGTTTCTAGGTTTATAGAACCCTTAGGGGGTTTCCAAGAAGAGGGTGGTTTGAACTTTTTCAAATCACACTCTCTGGAGTAGGGTGCGGTAGAGGGTTCTGGGTATTGGCCCAGATCCTTCTTGTCGTCATCCTTGGACCAGAAGTGAATGGTTCTCAATTTATCATGAAAAGCATCCAATTCTTTTTTAAGGTCCCCTGGGTCTGTCCTCAATTTGGTAGGGCAGAATTTCAGGCCTTTCTCAAGCAGACTTTTTTCTGATTGAGAGAGGTTGTGTGAGGAGAGATTCACGATAAGATTTTGGGAATTGTCATTTTTACTGACATTCAATACCTGTTCTATGAAACTATCTATATTAGATGAGCAAAGGACAGGAACACAAGAGTAATCGGTAGTGGTGTTTAATTCGTTGAACAGAACACAAAGGTTAGCAAGGTTGGTGTCATCTACAATGCTGGCAACAATTGATCCAGAGTCAATAGGTTGAGAGTCATTGGGCTGAGAGTCAGTGGACTGAAGGTCGTCTGACCGTGAATGTTTGTTTAATTCAAAGTTCAGTTCGTTACATCCAGGGGTGGGATCAGACTTGGTCTGTCCCTTTGAGAGTCATTTGTTGGGTTTGGTTTTCTTCTCCGGCTTCTCATTGTGGTCTCTACCAAAGCCCTTGGGGGTGTTTTCCTTGGCCCGGGTCTCATCACCCCAAGCTGCAGAGGCTTTGCGTTTGCTGCCTCCTCGTTTGTTGCCCTGGTAGTTCTCCTGGTTGTGCTCCTTGGGGGGTTTGTAGTGGTTGCCCTGGTTTCCCCGGCCACCTTTGGCTCGGTTACCCCGGCCACCACGGCCGCCCCTACCTCCACGGCCGCCACGGCCGTGGGCGCCCCCTCTTTCCAGGTTTCGGTCATTCTTGGAAGTACCTGGTTGCTGAGGCTGCCTAGAGTTCTTTTTAGACATTCTAGGCTGGAGGGCGCATTTCAGGCCTTGGCCTGGTTTCAATGCATAGGCCTCATATTTGCTGAGGCCGCTACGGGCTGTGCGGTTTAATTCCCGGTGAAGTTTACGGGTTTCACGCGCTATGCCATCAGACACATTCTTGTAGGCGTGAGATCATCAGGCGTGAGATTTTAAGTAAAATTAGGCATTTTAGGGGGCCATGATTTTTTACCTATAATAATATCAAACATGGATTTAAATGTGTGGTGGCTATACAAGTGGCAATTTAGTGTGCTGTTTGTCTAGACTCTTATAGGTTTGCAATGATTTAAGGTCTTTAGGAGTTATTGTCCTTTTGACTATAGCATGGGCTAGCTAATTAGTGATGCAAAGCTAATAAATCCTGGGGTGTCTCTAAATTGAAAAAATTTGACAGACATGTGGTTACCTATATGTTGCTGCAAGATTACATTTTCAGCTGGTAAATATTAAATTTATACTGAATAACAGATCTCTAGAGGTTTTTGAGTGTGGACTGAAACTTAGGTTACAATCCAAGCAGTGACATAAATACAGTGGGTCCTCATGATCGGACAATGTACACATGCGGTAAGTCGCATGCAATTCCCATGCTTAGTCCTTTGTGCACCCACTTACAATATCTTGTGAGTTTAACGGAAAAGTGTGAGTGGTTGGGATAGCATCTAGATTAATCTAGTAGGTTTAAGCCGCTTGGTGTGATGCATGAGAGTTGGTGCATCCACCTTCTTTCCTCTAAGTTGAGTTCAAGGATGCCCGCTGGGCTCCTAGGTGGGTATATCATAAAGCTTAGGACTGCTATGTCAAACCCGGCCCATCTCGAGGGCCTATCAGGGGGAGGAGGACAGGCGGTCTCGGACTCCCATCCCAACACTGCCCGTTCCCTCTGCTGTGTATGGTATGGGAGCAGACCTTTATCTCACTTGATGCAAGGGTTATGCAATGCTATTGGACGATATCACTGATATCCCCAAGCACAACATTATAACCTGATTCCGAGGGGCGACTCGACTAGAGTAATCCCCAACTAGTCTTGCCCCTAATCCAGTTTTGCCCTTAATCCAATTTGTCTCGGTCTAAAATGGTATGATCGTATCATCTAATGATTGATATTGCAAATGGAATCCAATACATATTATAGACAATCCGTATTAAATGAAATTATAAGTAATTTTGACGACATTTAAACTGTTCCATAAAGCATGCTCTCTTTGACCCTGTAAACTCCACTTGAAATCTGTTATGTGCCCTCTTCCCATTAGTATGTAGTAATTTTCATTGATCTGGTGTCTTGAATCGAACCGTACCACTGTATTTCTTGTTATTATTATTATTATCATCGTTATATTTCACTTGCTTATGTTTACTTGTATTGTGTATTTCTGTATCTACTAAGATCATATGAGTAACTGGAAATCATAGCGCAATGCATGATGAATTAATATATACTTGGTATTACTGATATAACCATAATGGATCCCGAAGATTGTCTAAAATCACTTTCTTGTAAATTGTGGAAGACAATAAAAACATTTTCAAACCAAAAAAATACCCATTTGCGCCAGTTTGGTGGCGCAAATGTGTGTGTATTGGTCAATACACATTCAAGTACAGAGAGATGCTAATCAATATCTAAGGGGTAATAAAAATACCTGGGGGCTACTGTACAATTAACAGTTATAATTGACAGAGGTAGTTGAAAATGTGTATTGGGATGGGATGATGGCTTGCTCCCAGGCTATCCAACTGGTAGGATAGTCGCTGGCCGAGGCTGGAGGACAGTAGTTGAAGTGCCGGGCTACTGTAGTGTTCCCGTTGTTTTCAATATCTCCCCTGTGCCCATCAAAATGATCCATCAGTCGTTCTAATGTCTTGCCTACATATTGTATGCAACAATGTTTGCAAGTGATGGCATAGATTATGTTGGCCGTTTGGCAGTTCACTGCAATCAGCGTCCTGAATTTTCTACCGGTAACGGTTGATTTTATGCAGTATCTGCATTTTAGTAGGACATTGCAGGGAAATTTTCGTATGCGTGGGATCTGTGTGGGTTTTGTTATCCCATAATAGTTTATGTGCTGCCGATTCAGCTGAGCATGTGCAGACAGAGACATCCGGTCTGGAAATCTAAGCGGGCATGCAGTGGCTATGTCTGAAAGCCAAACTGGATCAAATGCCGAAGGGCTATTGTGCCAACAGAGGTAGAAATTGCTCCTTAAAGGGGGACTAGCACGGGCACTAGCAAAGATGGGTACCTGCTCCATAGCAGCACAACAAAACGCACAGCAAAACTCCCAGCCGATTCTTCCATACGTTTCTACGGCAATACTTCCTTCTCTGCCAAAAGGCGGTGGATCACCATAAAAACTTGCCTACGCCATGTTTTTTAAATATGTATTTATACAAATATGATTCGATTCAAATCTGTTGAGGGATAAGTGTAGAGCAAAATGTTAAAAATTTCAGAAGTATTGATCATGTTTTGATGGTCCAAATTTGACGTATTCCTGAGAACTATTTTTGATGTATTGAAATAGCAGTGTGAGATGGCTATAGGAGAGCAGATAAGTAGTACCCCTTTCCTCTCTTGTTCCACAGGAGAGTTCCTGAAGTCCGGGCCTTTTGGCAGAGTCTTATTTGAGACTGTGCTGGGAGAGTGGAGAACAAGCGGACCATTAGTGGCGCCCTGATTGGTCAATCGGTGGTCACGTGACTTGCTAAGGTGGGTAGTCTTAGCAGTGCTAGTCCCCCTTTAAGAACAAACCTCTCTTTCTAGGCTCCTATAATTCCAAGAGTCCATTATTGTTAGACTCTGGAAAAGGAATCCAATAAAGTCCTGCATTGCCTGACATTGTATTAGAACTCTGGGATGTACTGAGTATGTTGTTTCTCAGACAGTTCGAGGGTCAGGCTGACACTCACCTCTTTTCATTGTGTAGAAGGTAAAGAACATTCAATTCGAAAGTTGATGTAGTCTCAAATATTGCCCAAACTCGTGCCGTTCACAAAAGAAAAGCTTTGCCTGGACCAATCACTTATTCAAACCTGTTATAGACCTATGCCATTTGTCAAATTCGCCAAATGTAAAGTCACGCTATTATCATGTAGCCTGACAAAATCCAAAACTTTCTGCAAATTACCAGGCAGGTCCTGGATCCTGTTCTATATGTTATGTATGACATCTGTCTACTTTAGCACAGGGCTTATTCCGTCCATTTGGGACCAGGTGTTCTGGAGAAATTTAAGGTGAATTATTGAAATGGGGAGACGGAACGAAATTGCCGTAGGTCATGAAACTTCTGTCGCCATTGTTAACCATAAAACCGGCACTCTGACAGCCTCTAGTGGGGATTGACTCTCGCTGGCTATAGCACTAAATGAGAAAGAAAATGTCTCTGTTTGACACAATGCATTTTTTCTACTTCACCCACAACACCAATTCTACTACCTTGCTCTGGTGTCATTTATACCTGCATAAGTGGGCTATTTCTCTCCTCTAAATAGCGGGTTGAAATGTCTTTGTAGGATGAAGTACATGCATGATACTGCATCATCTGCAGTTTTTATAGAGTCAAATTGTTCTTTCAGTGCCCTACAGCGGTGCCTCCATTGCGCACAATTTGGAACAATGGAAGGGAATGAAGACTAAAGACCTCCTTTTCTAGTCTACCACCGAGCCAACATACATACAGTAGCTGCGGTTTTAGCCATTTAAGGACAGCAGCGTGCTTTAATGTGTGTTGCCCTGTTATTTGTATGATGCATTAATGCCGTGTCAAGGAGTGCTGCATTCATGCATCATGCTGACCCTACACTCCCAAAGGGTCAGCCTGAACGTGGCATAAGAGATCAGTGCACTATTGGCGAGCTACTCACCGCTGCAACGTTGATGACAAACGAACATAAAGCCTTGAGGCATCATGCCATCCTTAAAGAGACAGATGAGGTATGTGCACTGCATACAGAGGCCTGTCAGGGGAATATTCAACAGCTCTGGGATCGAACGCAGCCAGGCTTTGGTAGGACCAGCTGTCGTGCCTCAGATACTGGGAAGAGAATATCATCAGCTCCAGATCTATGGCCGTTTTATGCCTCCCATTCAGAAGGAAAAATGAAATTCACATCGGCCGCATCGCTGTTTATTCAGCTATTGCGGTATTTTTCAAGGCGCCCCTACCCTGCTGGTTTCACGACAGCAATTTGATCAATGGCTGCTGGTTCCCCTGCTGGCCGCTCGGTACCAGCGTCCAGACGGAATTTGCTGCGTCATTACGCGCACTGCACATGTGTCGTCTGCCGTCAAAGGGAGCGTGAGTAATGTCGTAAAACACAATAATGGAGACGTGTCGCCTGGAGCCGGCTTGGTGTGATCCCTCTTCCTTCCCTTCCTGTAGGGTTGGCCTGAAGGTGGCTCCTGCAGCATAAGGGGATCTGACATGGCCTACAGGAAATATGTGACCCGTCCTCAGAAAACCAGCCTTCGGGGGGAATTATTAGTTCTGAGTTTGGCCACCAGGGGGCAAAATGGCAAAAGAATGGAAACTAGACCCAAAAATGCCTTAAGGTATTTTTTTATGGGGAATACAGTAGTCTCCTGAGAATTATTCCATTTTTGGTCCTAACATTTTATATTTGGAATGTAAATGGAACGTTTTCTATGAAAAATAAGGGCATATGTCACTTTCTGGTTGCCATAGAAACCATTCCATTGTCCCATATGAAGCATTTTGATCCCAATTTCTTGGGAATCACATCAGCTACTCAAAACTGAAAACAGATCTTGAAAATTCCTCCTAGAACCAAATCTACACTAAAAAGTCAGACTTTTTTAGGTTATTTTTGATAAATCTGATTTTTTCATCTCTTTTAGTATTTATAATGGGATTCAGGGCATTTAGGGCATATTTATCGTTTTCAGTTACACATAACGACTCATGTTTGAGATGTGATTCCCGCAAAACTACCAGTAGCCCTAGTATCTTAGCATATGATATTTCATTTTAAAGATATTGACATGAACTTTAATTAGGAATTCCCCCCTAGATACCCCTTTTCACTGGCCTGGTCACATATGGGTTTAGATGTGGTGGTTATGGGGTAGATGGGGTTTAGACTAAGATAAGTATAGTCTGCACTGGAACTGGGTTTGGGTTTAGTCATGTCCTGTCCACTCATTTTTAATACACAAGGTAGGGCTATGACTAAAGGTTCGGTTGACGGCAGTGAGTCCAATATTCCAAACTGCAATCCATTTTTGGTATATGTCTAAAGCTTATTATGTTTAGAGGAGAAGATAAAATGTTGAGGTCCCAAATAGGTCTCCTTGGAGATAATTGCTGCCATGGAAAAATGGCTTTCCTCTCAAATAGAGGAACCAAATCGGCAAATTGATCAAATAGCTCACAGGGAATTATACGTTGAAAAGAAAATCGATCTAGGCTAATTTGAAAAACTGTGACCTAAGGATTAAAAATGTCTTATGACTCCACAATTAGCTAGATATTAGCATAATTATGCGAATTAGATGCTATTCAAAACAATGAGCCACAGATCATATTCGGAATCGTAATATGACAATGACTAGCACCAGCCATAGTGCCTGTTCATAAATCCAAAGTCAAAGACTAGAAGGGATAGCCTATATCATCACACATAGAAAAGTGAGAGTCATTGTCGCTAAAACTACCCTCACCTGAGGGTCAGGCACTGCCTGACCCTCAGGTGAGGGTAGTTTTAGCGACAATGACTCTCACTTTTCTGAGGGTGATAATGTAACAGAAAGCTCATGATCTGAATTTAAAAAACAACAACTAATTCTTGGAGGATGCTTTAGGTTGTATATCATTCCTATGTTGGGGATGTCAGACCACACTTCCATTGCTTCCATGTCAACGGAATAGAAGGTTACATTATGGCTCAGAGTAGTGCAACGTTTGGTGAATTTAACATATGGAATGTTTCTGGTTGCTATGGTCACCAAAATGAGCCTTAACATTTTCTACATGGGGCCTAGCATGAGAAAGGGTATTATATACAACTGCCTTCAGGAAATGTAACATGAACTGTATGTCTAGGTCAAGAAATGTAACTGTTGCCGAGTCACTTATAATTATATGGTCCATCAACCATGCTGCAGATATCTTACTTTGGTTATTAGTTTTGGGAGTATCTGCGTCATGATACGAACAGGAGAATAACTCAATTTAACCCTTTAAGGGCCGCTGCTGCCTCTGGGCAGCATCTGAAATACCCTTGAAAAACCGCTGCTGCCATAGGGCAGCAAAGTTGATACCCTAGGCCATCAATACCACTAAATTACAGCTCCTGCTATGAAACAAAGAATATTAATTTTTGAATCAATCCAAAACTATTTAACATTAATACTACGTCCCATTGTCAAAAAGGTGTAAATTCTGTCTCCAATACAAATTATTTCACTCCTTAGCCTCTATCCCAGGTAGCACATACTTGCAGAGTTGCATATTCCCATGGCATAGGGCCGGTGGTTAAGTCCCACATGACATATTTCAAGGCCAGCAGGGAAAGGGTTAAAAATCAATTCTGTTATTATCAATCATTCAAAATCTCGGATATCCACCGACCATATCAAATATGCATTCCACTGGGCAGAACCAATTGAAAGCTTCCAATATATTCCAAGTTACAAATTGGTGGAAACAAGCGAGCAGACGACATTGCGTGTGGCAAGGCGCCGTCTGCACTTGTTGACCACCAGGTGCATATTTGGCGCTGCTGTGTCTGCACTCTACTAACTGCAGGTGAAGGTTATAAAACAGTCTCTAACAGGCCACAATGGATACCCCCTGCCCACAACCTTCACCCACCCCCTCTCCACCGTGTGGTCATTACCAACGGTATAGTATTGTGCATCTTTGTAGATTTGACGCGCCTTTCACAGAAATGTCCAAGGGTCTTATATTTTGATACACCAGGTTGCATCCCTAACATTGCCTGTACTATACAATACGCGTGACTAGCTGCATACGTGTCATAAGCCAAGGACAGGGAAATTTTCCAAGGCGCCAGCCATGGATATATAATCACCACTTATACAGCAAGTAACTTGTACCATATCTAATATATATTGTTTTAATATTGATAGCAGTTAGGACTACAATCAACCAATCAAATGGTACATTACAACTCTCTACAAAGGATGCGTATAGTGGCTAATCGACTACGTCAATTTAACTGACATTCCTGATCCGTCAGATTGGTCTTCTCTTCATGGCCTATAGCCAGTATAGCTGAGCTGGTCCCTGGTGTTCTGAACCAACGTTTGTAATGAACGTTATGCAATGCATGCCGGACAATTGCCTGCAAAAATGGCGGACAAAGAAGTATAGGCCTTGAAACCCTTTCATTTATATTATGTTCCTAAGAGAGGTTTCACCGCACTCAACTATTGAGTTCTTTGTGCTCAAACAATAACTCTTTGGTAAGACTAGCTAGGGAAAAGGCCAACACCCACAGGGCGATCTATGCTGGAAATTCTCTGCGAATTGGGGATCTGTTGCGAATTGGGGATCTCCCTCCAATTTGCAACAGATGTAACTACAAGAGAGGGGTATAACTGCAAGGAAACTGTTGCGAATTGGGCACAAACTGAGATCTAGATAATTAGATATTTTCCTTTGCTTAATAGGAAAACCTCTGCGAATTCACTCTGCAAACAATGTGTATCAAACATGTGGGGATTAAGGGGGGTCACTCCAGATATCTGATAATACACAGACATCATTTTTAGACCTTTATCATAAAAACTGTCTATCGTCTTCCAAGATGTAGTCTTACATTATGCATTATTTCAAATCATATACTACTGGATATCCTTAGGAGAGTAAATAATCTATAACCACAATTATTGTGAAGTGACTCCCCCAAAATACTACCCATTATACTCACATATAAAGTCAATGTATTCCAATATGCAGAGATTATGTACCATATAGTGTATAACAGTGGGATTTGATACTTGCAGTAATATGTAAGAAGCCTTGCGATTTGGAGTATAAGCAAGGCTCATAGAACGCAATAGAGATAGAACGCAGAGGTTCTGAGGGCATAAATCGGCATGTGGGATTCGACCTATAGGGAGAACATTGTAAAGGCATTGCACATGGCAGCCTGCCAACACCTTAGAGATGTAGTATATACTAGGGAGTGTGTGGGCTGTGGGAAAGACTGTACTGCGATCAAACTAAACTGTACCTTTAGCCCTTAATGAGAGGTATACCGGCAAACCGTACGGTCAGCAGTGAGCTCCATTTCCACTTTCCGATTGGATGCAAACAGACAAACACTACTGTCAGACGGACAATGGGCAGCCAAAGCTCATTTTACAATGTTTTAAATCATGTATTTGTTGTTTTCCACAAGGCCAACACCCACAGGGCGTTCTATGGCTTAGGACCCTCTGCGTCCTATGCATATTGCGTTCTAGGGGCCTTGCGTATACTCTAAATCGCAAGGTTTCCCATATCCTATTGCAAGTTTCAAATCCCACTGTACACATGTACATGGCACTGAATCTCTGCATATTGGACTGCATTGACTCTATGTGTGAGGGTTAAATGTTGTATTTCAGGGGAGTTACTTCATAACAATTGTGCTCACAGTTGGTTTACTATAGAAGGGATATCTGTTTATTTATCATTTGAAACAATACATCATGTAGGTCTAGTGGTGGGCAGATTATGTATATTATTCATGAAAATTGGTTGTAAAATGCTCTCTGTGTATAATCAGAAAAATGGAGTGCCCCCCTGACTTTCTGCATGATTGATATGTATCATGTGCATAATGAAATCGCAGAGATTTCCCTGTTAAGCAAGGAAAAATATCTAATTATCTAGATCTTATTTTGTGCCCAATTCGCAACAGATTCCTTGCAGTTACACCTCCCTCTTGTGGTTACATCTGTTGCGAATTGGGGGGAGACCCCCAATTCGCAACAGATCTCCAATTCGCAGAGATTTTCCAGCATAGATCGCCCTGTGGGATTTGGCCTACACTATACAATACGGTGGGATGGTTTTTCCTATTTTCCTATCTATTCCACGAGCAACAGATTGATTTGTCGTTGTATATAACATCCTGGGGGGATACATATTTGACAGTGGAGGCAAGGTTACTTTGCTCCAAAGGGATAGATAAAGTGAAACGTTCCAATTATGGTACTTTACTTACGATACAATGCTAGATAGACCAATGGTGTGCACACAATAAGTGATGCAATTTGTACAATGAACTCATCGCACTGCTTACGATTTTCAATATTATCACACTCAACCCACAACAGTGCCTCCCGTATTTGCAGAAGCGTTTATTATGTGACAGTTCAATACTGATCATAATCATATTCCTAAATGGGTGTACATGACCTCACTTTTGCCTTGCTCTCAGCCTAAAATAACGTGCCTTGCCACTGACAGCTGCTTTCAAGATCTCTCATCCCTCTCCCCTTCATATTTCATGGGGAAGTCATTTTAGCATGGTGATTCAGTTTGTGTTTAGAAATTCATGGACTCATCTGCAGAAAGATGACATTAGGACGAATCCCAGGCCCCCTGGTCGCCCTGAGTGCAGGCTACCACCGCTCCAGCTCCCATGGGATGGCACAAAGCTCATTTTCATCCCTCTAGAAGCTGGGAGCACCAGTCTCCATCCCTACCCCTTTAATACGGGTAGCATAGCTCTTTAGTGCACTATGGCCTCTGTTGGCTTGATGCATGGACACTGGTAAGTAACTCACCGATGCCGGATTCACACACACCTACTGCGTCCTACTGCCCTAAGGGGTTGCCATGATGCACTATTGCGGTACCGACCGATGCATTTGCAGTCAGCACTGCCTTGGTGCATCATGGCGATAAAGGAACATGATGCCTTACGGCACAAAGCTATCCATAAAGCGTTAACCACCATGTACAGACACTTCTCATCCCTGTGACCCCCAGCACAGACCTGGTCCCAGGGGAAGCCATTAGGACACATCCTAAAATGTCTAACTTTGGGAAATCCCCCCTCCCCATCCCAGTACTCCTTCCCTCACCAACTTAGGCACCATCATTACAGCTTATTTGTCTCGCCTCTCCGTCTGTCTTGCTGTCATTTCCCTGCCCTTGCTTCTCACCCCAATGATCCCTATCATGTATCATTCTTTGCCTCTGATTTCTAGATATGGTTCCCCCTATATTTCTTACCTCGAGTTGCCTTCCAGTCATTGTTGTGTTTTACATGAGCATCACTGTCTCTTGGAAAGTAACTATTGCTGCTCTTCGTCTCTAACTCTTTCTATCTCTGTCTCTCTTTGTCTGCCTGCATCTCTACCTCTCTCTCATTGTCTGTCAGGCTCTCTCTCATTCTCCCTATCTTTCTCTCTCTCCCTCTGTGTGTGTCAGTAGCTCTATATCTCTCTCCCTCTATTTCTCTCTCTCTCCCCCCCTTTATTTCTCTCTCTCTCTCTCTCTCTCTCTCTCTCTCTATCTCTCACTCTCTCTCTCCCTCTCTCCCCTCCCTACCTGCTGCACTGAGGGTAGCTCACCCTCCATACGTCACCCCCACATGTCTACCCATCATAAACCTGCAGTAATGGTTGCAGCTATTGATGCTGCTGCCATCTACCTTTTACAGACCCTTACTCATGCCCAGCTAAACCATTCCCCCTTCATCTGCTTAGATTATGACTCACAAAGGTGAATGGTCTCCTAGTAATGAGCAAAACCATAAAGCTGGCCACGTCAAAGGACTCAATACAGCTCGGCCTCTGCATAATTTAAATGCCGAGCTAATCACCATAACCAGGTACTTAAGAGAAGACAAAACAAACATAAACAGCAATGGACTGATGTCACAAAGTACCCATGCAGCTTGGCAGCGAATGAACTACCAGGTCGCTGGGATATCAGCATCAAGGATCTGACTCTTAGAAACTCTTTGGACAGCAATATACATGTAATTGCAAAGTATGTTTACTGTCGGCCCTGTATTTCTATGATATACATCGGATTGTACCTCAGACACTTCTCTCCCTCCCTTGCCTTACGGAAGTGATGTACCTGCATAGTAGTTATTTTTACCAATATTGCACCAGGTTCACTGTAACCCCAATGTCTGGGATGTCTTTTGCTCGAGGTCCTCTCCTATATTCAGTTATGGAAGTCGTCTGGGAAGGGGTTTACCTACTTTAAATTGATTGGGCCTAATCCATTCTGGCGTCCAGACCAAGTGTATATACAGACCCTTCCGGTGGGTTATGGACGGGTGGCGGACGAGGAACTAGCATGTCTCCCGGCCATTACCCCTGCACCTACTTGGCTGTTATCATAGGACGGGCGATCATATGCCAGGTTAGAAGACCCAATTAGTACCATAACATAAAGATGTTAGACGGGAAATAGGTACTTTGCCCGTGCTCGAGAGATGAGAAGAGAGGTATATATACATGGATAAGAAAAAGGGAAGTATTGAGAGAGACAGAATCCTGCGACAGAATAGCCCCCTTTTAGTTTTAGATGAAGCACAGAACCCAGACAATCATCAATTATGTGTCAATAAAATCCAACAAGTTCCCCTAGTACATTCTCTATATAGCAGTTGGAGTTTGTCTGTGGTCACTTAATAGTTGTAGGGCAGGTTGTTTGGGTCATGGATGAGTGGGGCTGTTATTTGGAAGCTAGTTATGTAAGGGGTTTGAATGGCATTTGGAGTACTGGAAAGGCTATGCTGTGATTGACAGACTGTGTTAACATGATTACCCAATCACCTCAGTGGGTGTGAGTAGAGAGTAAATCAATTGCCTGAATGACCCAATCATGATTATTATGATGTTATGGTCTGGGAACAGGTGCGAGCATCTTCTGATTGCTTCCATTATTTAACATCATTTAGCAACATATTACAAACCCAAAAGGAGCCACCAGGATTCATAACTTCATAGGGTTTCCCCTGTTTTTGATCAAATCTATCATATTACCAATAAAATTGGTAACTTCTCTTGGCTGCAGTCACTAATCATAGGTATGGCTGGATAGGCATTTCTCTTGACTGCATTTCTGAGTGATAACCTAACAGTAATAATTAAAATGTCACCCCCTAATAGGGGAGTTTCATAACAGTTTCTGTGAGACACAGCTGCACCAAAATGCTGACCTGTGGTGTACACTGTGCACTGGGCCTAGTGGCCTAGTGGTCTCTGGAGTCCCTAATAATAGCCTAGTGCAAAACATGGTGTGGTCATAAAATTGAATATGCTTACTCCTCAGTGGGTCATCTGTCATATCTGCATCATTTGACATTTGAAAATCTAAGATGGCGGCCATTTTCAAGATGGTTGCCCGAATCACATTTCCAAGCTTGTTTCCTTCATAGAAAAGGATGTAGTTGTTCAATCAGCTTAATCTTGGTGTCAATTTTTTTGTTTTCAGACCTGCTGAAGCTGATTTTAACATATATAATGACCTTAGAGCATTTATAGAGCAGGAAAATGTGTATTTTACATCATATTTATAGATTAGCCTACTTTTGTAGAAAATGAGTCTTCTCGTACTCAGCTTCCGACTCTTAACCTCACTCAGCACTGACATTGGCAAGACCATGGATAGCCTCTACCCCCACCTGCCCATCCGTCACAATCCTCTACCCTTCCATGGACTGACTATCACCAATGCCCGATTATGCCCCCACCTACACCACTACCACCTGTTACTAGAACTATGGTAAGAGATGTATCTTCTTGGATCCAATACAGCAGAAAGGGTTATAGTTGGAAAAGCTATGAAAAGGGCATTATAAGGGCCCACAAATACACTTCAGTCTTTGTGGAATCTACTTATGCACCAATTTATAGAATATCTTGAGGAGAAAACCTGATTCAAAACAGATGACATTGTACTTGTCAGCTTGTCGCAGTGAAAAATATATTGAATTCTTATGATTTATTCCATTTGTCTTGTGTGTTACCTATATGGAGGCAGTAAGCATCCTTCTCTTCTTCACACAAAATTACTGTAGAGGTCTATGGCTTGGTTAAGAAAGACTTTTCACATTGGTGTAGAGCTTTGTCATTGACCAGATTGCTACCAAGGCCAGACAAGAGCTTATTGTTTTGAATGAAGATTGTCAAGGCTGTTCTCTTTGAGTGACCTACCAAGGAAGAATTGGTATCACTATGGTCTACAAAGAGTTACAACTAGTGCTTTGTCATCAGCAATCAAGGTGAAGTATTTTTTACACTTTATAAGACTTTTAATCAGACTTTTTTCCATGATGTTTAATCTACCAGAGACAAGGGAATAGGGAGTAGCTCATCTAGAACTATCTCATCTGTCACTGAGATCTCTCTTCTAGCAACATAAAATAGGACAAGTCCATGCAGAACATAACAATCTACCTTGTTCAGTGAGGCCCTTTGTGTTTGACAATTCAGTATCTCAGATAACTTGGCAAATATTGGTGAATAGACCCCTTATCAGTGTTTATATTGTGTCTATGAACTGCCCATGCTCTCCACCTCCATTTTGGAGGAGTAGCCTTTCTTGAACAAACTGCTCCCAACCTTTTTTGACCAAGCCTACTGGCAGTAGTGACTCTTTGGTGTTTTCTGTAGCTTGTGGCAATATTTCTATGATGGACATCTAAATCTCTTGACAAGCCACCGTTATACCTTGTCTGGGAGGGCCTTATTGCGAGGGCATTATTAGGGCATTTATTAGCAACAATGTTAGTACCAAGAGGAGGGCAATCCTATCCCTTTGGTGGTGTCATTATAGGCCAGAAAACTCTTAGACAGAATAGAGGGGTTTCATTAACACTTCACATTATATACACTGGTGGATGGGGCTATAGGGAGTGAAATCTTGCTTATTTGAGATGTCACTGTAACCACTGATCACAGTTATAAGACTCTCACAGAGAACTCATTAGCCAGGCCCTTTGTTGGCCTCACCAGGTCCTCCCAGGCAAGGTATAGTGTAGAAAGTTTCTGAATTAGATTTGATTCAGCTTCTGTCCTTTGTCAGTGTCTTGATGTGCTCTTCTTGTGTTGGAACCAGCCTAAACATCATTGGTGTTGTTGGATATTTCAGGCTTGATGTTGAAGGACAGGGCCAATTGAGTCAGGCTGGGAGGCTTTTCATGATGCAAACAATGCTTTATGCTGTACCCCCACTTTGCATAGTCAGTATGACAATAGTGATAGAAGAGGGAGTATCCGGAATACAGGCCCTCCTGACTGTAGGCCCCCAGCCTGTAGGCCCCCGGAACACAGGCCCCCTGCCCACAGGCCCTCCGGTTTTGCAGCCCCCTGCCTTTAGGCCACCCTGACTACAGGCTCCCTGTCTGTAGGCACAAATCTCACGTCCAACCCCCTCTTTTAAGTCTCACGTCCACTACCTCTTCCTCACGTCCACTACCTCTTCCTCACGTCCACTACTTCTTCCTCACGTCCACTACCTCTTCCTCACGTCCACTACCTCTTCCTCACGTCCAACCCCCTCTTTTAGCCTCTTCCTCACGTCCACTACCTTTTCCTCACGTCCACTACCTCTTCCTCACGTCCAACCCCCTCTTTTAACCTCTTCCTCAATCCACTACCTTTTCCTCACGTCCATTACCTGTTCCTCACTTCCACTACCTTTCCTCACGTCCACTACCTTTTCCTCATGTCCATTACCTCTTCCTCACGTCCACTACTTCTTCCTCACGTCCACTACCCTTTCCTCACGTCCACTACCTTTTCCTCACGTCCACTACCTCTTCCTCACGCCCACTACCTCTTCCTCAATCCACTACCTGCTCCTCACGTCCACTACCTGCTCCTCACGTCCACTACCTGCTCCTCACGTCCACTACTCCTTCCTCACATCACCTGCTCCTCACGTCCACTACCACCTTAATTAATTAGTAGTGGACATGAGGGGTGGTAGTGGACGTGAGGAGGTGGTAATGGACGTGAGGAGGAGGCAGTGGACGTGAGCATGGGAGTATTGAACGTAAGGAGGGGGTAGTGGATGTGAGGAAGTGGTAGTGGACGTGAGGAGGGGGTAGTGGACGTGAGGACGTGGTAGTAGACGTGAGGAAGTGGTAGTGGACGTGAGAAGGGGGTAGTGGATGTGAGGACGTGGTAGTGGACGTGAGGATGTGGTAGTGGACGTGAGGAAGGGGTAGTGGACGTGAGGAAGTGGTAGTGGACGTGAGGAGGGGGTAGTGGACGTGAGGAGGGGGTAGTGGATGTGAGGAAGTGGTAATGGACGTGAGGAAGTGGTAGTGGACGTGAGGAAGTGGTAATGGACGTGAGGAGGTTGTGGCCTATAGCCAGGGGGCCTATGGCCAGGGTGCCAAAAGACCGGGGGACTAAGATCCGGAGGGCCTAAGGGCAGGGTGCCTGTGGTCAGGGGGGCCTGAAGGCAGGGTGCCTAAAGACCGGGTGCCTAAATTCCGTGTACCATACTGTACCAAAGTACTCCCTTACTTTGATCATCAGGATCAGCTTTTGCTTGGCAACTTTGCTTGGACATTGAACAATATGTGCAGAACAGATGCCTTGAGATATGTTTGAAGGTTGATCTTCTAACTCATACTGTGTTTGTAAATGCTAAAGCTAAAATCCCTATGCTGTTTGGGATCCAAGAAGATCCCTCTCTACACATTCAAGCTCTACAGACATAGCTTGATGCTCAGACTGTAGATAACGAGGATTAGATGTGTGTCATGAAACCACAACTACAAAAGTGCCCTACAAACCCGCTGGCAAAATCCAGCTGGGCTTAATTATGCATGATTTTTCCCTCCAATGGGTCTCATTGGTCAACCTGTGGTCAGCTGGAGTTTGTGGACTCCTATAGTATTTTATGTGTGACTCTAGCTGTATATCATGAGGTTGCTATTGAGTGTATATTTTATATCTATATACCCATGGTTGGGATTGGGCTTGTACTGAATTACTTCATACCAGTAATTCTAGTGCTGTAAGTTGACTCGATTATGGGTCAACTTGACTGTAGTTTTGACCCTTCTGGCGTCATCATCAGGTGGTAGACACAGACATAAAAAATACAGTGCTTTTGTATTTTTTATATATAATAAACACTGCGAGTGGTACTGAGTATGCTCAGACGACTCAGTGCAAGCAGTGCAAGCAAAAGATGGGTAGATATCAAATTAGATGGACTTTCAAGGAATTATTTCAATTCAAGTGTATAAGAGCTTTTACAGCCAGAACAGGTTGGATCCTGTGTATGTTGGACCATCAAAGGACAACTATCAGGGTGATTAAGGTGATCAGTGATATACAGTGGTCAGTCTATAGGAGGGTAGAGGGTAGTGAGGGATGGGGAGGTGGAGGTAGAGGCTAACTATGATCTTGCTAGTGTCAATGCTGAGTGAGTTAAAGAGATAGAAGCTGAGTATATGGAATTACAAAAGATTCATTTTCTACACTCAAGTTAACTATAAACATGATGTAAAATACACATTTTCCTGCTCTATAACTGCTCTAAGATTTTTCGGCCAGATGACATCAATATATGAAATGTTATATGGCAGATTTGGATTCAGCACACCCAAATTACCCTTATCCAACTCTAAAAACAATTCTACTGCAAAATGCCTATGGCTCACTCTCACCAAATCAGTGCAACTGAAAAAGTGGCCTTATATGATCGGTGGCCTTACATGATCGGTGGCCTTACATGATCGGTGGCCGTACATGATCGGCAGACTACAAAATCCACCTATTACCCCCTGCACTACGATATTTAACTCTCCTAATCATACCTACAGGCTGTAATGTATCTTTGGGGAGTTTATTAGAAAAAAACAACTCCTAAAATATTTATAGGGGCCAAAGGGGGGGGGGCTCAATGTGTAACCGATCATGTATGTCACATGACGTACATGATCGGTTTGGAATGTCCTGTAAAATCTCCTCATTACCCACTGCTTCACATGTCTATGATTACACACACTGTATAAAAAATGTCGTCAAAATGACGTTGAATCACCGGCAACTTTTGGGACATAACTTTCACCGTTTTTTAACGGTGACGGTCACTGTTAATTTTACGCAGAATCACTGTTCATTTTACACAGAATCACTGTTCATTTTACGTTGAATCACCGTTAATTTTACGTTAAATCAGCATTTATAGATTTACAGTATTCAAATATACAGAGAATATTCGATTATTATGGTGACTTTAGTTACTGTAGCATACATCTAAAAACTTACGGATAAGCCATACTTTGACTTTGTCCTTATCCTATACGCACCACTGACTATCTGACTTGCATACTAGCCCTGGCCTATACAAGAGGTTTTACTCTATAGGATTGATACAAGGCAGAGTTTCCAGAGGTGAGGATATATGCATAGTATATTACCACAAAATAGGTGTATAGATCCAGACAGCTACTTTCTTCTGGATAGTATCAAGTGATCATGGTATTTTGTCAAACCTATCACAAGATTGAATTGTTAAATTGTCAAACATAAAGATTAATTGGAAATTACCATTATTTCAACATGTATACTCCACTTCAAGGGCTCACACTCTCCAGAAAAATCTTCTTACAAACCAGGCCACCTATCTATGGCAAGATCCACTATATGTGGCTCCCTCTGGGATTTGACATTAGAAGATGAATTTACGTTGAAACGTTGTAATCCAAACCAGGTTAGCATTTAACAAGGATCCACTGTGAAATGGCTGATATTTAAGGTGCTCCATTGTATTCCAAATAACGGTGAATCAGCGTTAAATTTTACAGAGTGAATCTGTAAAAAGTACATCTATTTTTTACAGTGCATATTTAGACCTACATCATAGGTACACCTTGCTATGATTGATTTATGTTTTAAATATGGTTAGAAAGGGTAATTTAGGCAGTCAAAATATAATGGCCAATCATGTACGTCACATGACGTACATGATCGGTATTTTAAATGTCATGTAAAATGTAATACTCTTACTAGATTCATCTACACATCCAAACCATTTTAAATACCAAGACAGACATTATATGTACACCTTGGTAAGGTTTATCTATGTTTCATAATCGTCAGAAATGGTAGAGCAGTCAATATTCACCGATCATGTACGCCACCGATCATGTACGTCACATGACGTACATGATTGGTATTGAAATGTCAATAAAAATTATCTTAATAGTTGCATCTAGACATTTCTAACATATTACATGTCAACCCAGGTAGAAAAATATCATGATAAATATCATGATTTATCATGTTGAACCATACTATATCATGATCTATCATAATAAATCATGATTAATCATGTTTTCTCCTACGATGATGAATCATGATAAATCATACTTTATTATGATATTACCTCTTAAGAGGGGTAGTCATAATTAATCATGTTGTCTCCTACCATGATTAATATGATAAAATCATACTATATCATGATCTTACCTCATGAGCGGCAAAATCATAATAAATCATGTTTTATTCTATCATGATAAATCATACTTTATTATGATATTACCTCTTGAGAGAGAAAATCATGATTAATCATGTTTTCATTGACTATAATTGATCATGATTAAGCATAGTACATTATGATCTTACTTTCTGAGAGACAAAATCATGATAAATCATGTTTTCTTCTATATTGATATATCATCATAAATCATACTTAATCATTACTTAGCCTCCTGAGAGCGGAAACATGATTTATCATGAGCTTACCTATCCATATTTAATAATAATTTACCATGATGAATTATGATTTGTCCATCAAGAGAGAAATCATGATTTATCATGATTGTACCTGACCCTGATAAATTATAATGTTATTATGATTGGTCATGATCTCAACCATTGAGAGGGAAAACATGATTTATCATGATTCTACCATACTATAATTAATCATAGTAAAACATGAATAATCATGATCCCACCCAATAAGAGGGAAAACATGATTTATCATGATTTTATCTTACCATAATTAATCATAATATACCGTGCTTTATCATGATTATACCCATTGAGAGGGAAAACATAATTTATCATGATTTTATTTGACTATGATTAATCATAATATATCATGATTTATCATGATCTCTTCCATATATAGGAAAAACATGATTTATCATGATTTCATCCGATAATGATTAATCATGGTGTATCATAATTTATCATGATCTCACCTGATGAGAGGGAAACATGATTTATCATGATTTTATCTAACCATAATTAATCATAATATACTGTGATTTATCATGATTATACCCATTGAGAGGGAAAACGTGATTTATCATGATTTAATTTGACTATGATTAATCATAATATATCACGATTTATCATGATTAATCATAACATATCATTATTGATTATGATCTGTCCCATTGACAGGGGCAGAAAACCGAAAAATATATTACCATGATTTTCATAGTATAACATAAATTATCATAATAGGCGACTGTGGGGGGGGGGGGCAGTGTGTCTACTGGGTGACAGTATGCCTGTTGAGCTACGTAAGGCTTCTGGAGGGGTACAACCCGTGATACTAACAAGAGGAGTTAGGGGGCCCTGATCCCGTTATTATACTTTTTTAAGGCTTCTGGAGGGGTACAACCCGTGATACTAATCAGGGGTGCTAGGGAACACTGATCCCGTTATTATAGATTCTCTTAAGGCTTCTGGAGGGGTAGAACCCGAGGTAGAACCCGTGATACTAGCGATGGAAGCTATGGGGAGACTCATGCCGTTATTACACATTAATTTAAAGTTTCTGGAGGAGCCCAACCTGGGCCAACCTTTAGCATTATATGCTCTATAATATGGTAAAATTGCTTCTTATTGTCACAGAGAAAAAATTAAAATATGTCCATGATGCTAACAATTATTGGAACTAGATGATAATATTCTTGACAATTAATTCATGATAATAAGGAAATGCATTATTTTTGTTATCATGCACCGCCTCCCTCCCCCCCCCCCCGTGGTGACAGGCCTGTCTGGAGCTAGCTGTGAAAAGGCAACCACAACGTCTATTGTGATAGGGGTAGAGGTGCGACCATAGAACAATAGGTCCCTTAGACAATAGCCCTGCCCTTATGCATCCACTCTCAGTGTGGGTGTGAGATGTGGGTTATTTTTAAACAGTACACCACAAGGCAGCGGACAAGCAACATGCACATACACATGTATGCATTATGTTCAAGGTAGGCACACTATCCTTTGATAATTTAGAATACAATATTTATATACATTGATTCATTAAGTAAAGGTATTCATTCGGATACCATTAATTTAATCATACATTTGTCCAGCGATATATACTATAGTACCCATGATTTAAGTTTTTAACTATACATGTAATAGTGCATTATTCCATATCACAGCATGTATAATCATATTGACATATATATATAGGCGTCTAGCTGGATGCATTATCAACCAATGAGATAATTCCCTGGCCTTCACTGCGGAATTTTTAGGGTGCATTATGTAACAGCTTGTACCCATGTGACCGCTGTTATCAGTGCTTGTCTCGCCAGTTACCAGATCAAGCAATGGATGCGCCCACAGGGCGACCAGCCTGACCCCTATACAATAATGCTAGTATACTTTATGAAGAGCCCTGTGATTTTACATTTTCCAGATGAAGTCCTACACTCTAGGAGCCAGATGCATCTGCACTCTAGGATCCAGATGCATGTACAATGTACTATGATATCATTATAAAGAATATTATAAAGAGTATCCAGAAACCAACCATGCCCTTGATGTTCCCCAGGCCGTGAAGGGGTCGGTGGCACTCCCCCACACCCCTTGGAGGCGCCCCGGCCGTCATGGGGCCGGGTGCCGGTCCCCCACACCCCTTCGAGGCGCCCCGGCCGTCATGGGGCCGGGTGCCGGTCCCCCACACCCCCTGGAGGAGCCCCGGGCCACCAGGGGCCGGGTGCCGGTCCCCCACACCCCTTCGAGGCGCCCCGGCCGTCATGGGGCCGGGTGCCGGTGCCCCACACCCCCTGGAGGCGCCCCCGGCCACCAGGGGCCGGGTGCCCCAGATCCCATCAAGGCCCTCCTGGCCGTCAGGGGGTGGGTGGCGCTCGCCCAGTCTCCCTGGAGGGGGCGGGGGCCACTCCCCCAAATTGATGAATGGATGGCTGATATTGACCCCCCCTCTCCCACAATAAAAATGTTACCTACCTACATAAAACAGTCATGATTTATCATGATATATATCATGATAAAGCATAAAGAATATCATAATGAAGCATGTTAAATCATAATAATAATATCATTAATTAATCCTATTTTTTTCACGGAAATCATGATTTTTTAAACATGATATAATCATGGTCAAAATCACGATATATATATATCATGATAAAGCATAAAGAATATCATGCTGAAGCATGCTAAATCATAATAATATCATGCTTAATTAACCATAGTTTTTTCACGGAAATCATGATTTTAAAAACATGATATACCATGATAAATGTCATGATTAAATCATGATATATATCATGATAAAGTATGATAAATCATGTCAAAGTCATAATTTATATTATGATAAATTAGAATAAATAATGATAAAGTGTGAAAAATCATGATGTTGTGGCAAATTTCCTGTGGTAGATCATTTAATATCATGATTTATTTGGATAGGAATCATGATATATCATGCTATTTATTGTAATATATCATGTTTTAGAAATCATGATTTCCGCGAAAAAACTATGTTTTATTCAGCATGATAAATCATGATAATTATCATGATTTTTTTCTACCTGGGAAGACACACATCATATGTACACCTTGGTAAGATTTATTTATGTTTTAACATGGTCAGAAAGGGTAGGGCAGTCAATAAGTTCCGATCATGTACGTCACCGATCATGTACGTCACCGATCATGTACGTCACCGATCATGTACAGCCGCCGATCATGTACGGTCGCCGATCATGTACGGCCATATAATAGTTGCATCGATTTGATGAGAATGGGCCCTTAACAATTCTGATTTCCTGAAAACGGGTCCTGACTAAATTACCTCCAGAGTCAACTGTTACAAGGAAGTCAGCAGCAGCACCCAGATGGCTTTCAAAATGTAGTCAATTCTGGCGACGTTCTGTGACTATTTTAACTGCATGAACCTTTGAATTTAAGAAACTTTAAGCAGAAATGTATGCAGGCCTGTGGATATAGGAGGGGGGATATCTGGCTAATGGCCGCCTCTAGAATGCTAGTTTTGTTATGCATATATTATGTGGGGAGTTTGATATTACATTTAAGGTATATAGAGAAGGAATGCACAGCACGTTTAACGCTGTAGGGATATATGTATTGGGATAATGCACCTCAGCTTCTGCATGCCGAAATCTATCTACTCTCCAGCACATGTATGTTTTGTTCTTGTCCTGCAAAATATAGTTGATATACATTAAATGAATCCATGAATTCATGTTTTATTCTATTACATACCATTACACAACTGCCAAAACTGCCAATACTCGCTATCTAGGCTTTTGGTGTCAATAAAAATAGTCCTGAATAACGTTGCCACTTTTGCCATTTGATGGCATTGTTTGTCATCCGCGTATTCCACCTCTATTATACTAAGGGGGGGCAGGGACTTCCATTGCCCAATAACAGATGCCCTCACGCTGTGTCTCTCCCTTCATATTCTAGTGTGTAATCGAGGTTGATGTGCAGCTTAACAATACCCGACCAGGTCCTCAGAGATGCATCTTATGACTGGTTATTTGCCCTAATATCTGTGCACCTGCCCGGCTCTAGTGCCCCCTGTGTAACAGGGCCTAATGCCCTGTTTATATTCAGTATAGCAGAGACGTGACTGCTCATCATTTATGGACTTAATAAACAAAGGCAGTCCTAGATATTCTTACCTGTATTATCAGGAAAGCAATTAAGTACAGAGACAAAGAAATAGAGGATAATGCTTAATGAAGGCATGCTATTGAATAATGCATGTTTGTTATTTGTTTTATAATAACAGATCATGAAGGCATGCAGCCACATGTATCATTAAGCTCATGGTTTAACATGGTAATTGTTTTTATATCTAGGTAATTACAAGTAATACAAATGTGATAGTCACATATAGATAATAATATTCTGCGATAGCAAGAATCAAGACATATCAAGGCTTATGAGGGTAGTGGTGGAAATAACCTGTTAAGAAGCATTGGAAATTTGGCCTTCTCTTCCTTTGAGTTCTAGGTAAAATAAATAGATAATGAACTACTAACCATATCATGATAAACCTTGGGCAATTGTGTAGAGCATGAATGCTTCAGCAATATTATCAATTATTTAGTTGACCATCCCTTTCGCTGGCATACTCTTGAACACTGTTCTTGTTTTATGTGAAAAAAGGACGTCAGTTGAATGTCCGCCAGCATCAGTTAGTGGCCACCCGGTAATCAATAACCAGTTAGTCAACGCTCATGAAACTGCCCCCAGCCCATTACCCTTCAGAAAGGCACCATGCATAAACAAGAAATGAAACAACATCCACTCTAAGCATATAAACGGCATCAACTAAGTTAGTTAACATTAATGTGTTTAGGAATTATGCCGAGCACTATGCAGACATTTTTACTGTGATATTTAGTGGATAAGCCAATGGGTCAAATGCCCTATGGGGCAACTGCATAGATGAATATTTCAGCTAGCTAAAAGAGACTGGTGGTCTCGGTTTTGACCCGAAAACACCCATTAAAATTCCCCACTAAGGTTCCACACTCTACTAACTATAAAACATTAATATAGCCTATGTGAGCTTCAAAACTCACATTAGAAACCCATGGCTCTAATGCTGAGGTTCCGAAATGCACAGTGGCACGGCGGGTAGGCAGCCATCTTGGGGTCACGGGGTCAGAATGGGTGGTGCCGTCTGGCGGGCCAACATTGCTTTAATTCCCATCATCTGAGGGATCCTGATGGTGGCTAGCCATGAATCATGGCTCACTTAGAGGTCTTGGGCCCCCGCTCGGTTTCTGCACCTTGTCTTGATGCCATCTCCGCCACCACGACTCGCCTCCTGCTAAGCCTCAGCCTCAGGAACTGCTCAGGAACTGCCCAGGCCGAGCAGTCTAAAGGACAGCCTCAGTCCTCATTCTTCCTTTCTGTCAGCAGGACTACATTAGCACTGAAACATTTTTGTATTTAAATTATTTCATCTACTTAGAGAATGATCCAGCTTCTGAGGTCTTTTTTTTAAAAAGTGTTTTATTCGGGAAAATAATACAGTTACATCAAAAGATAATAAATGTATTAAACCTAGCATGTGCGCGTTGCATTACCTCCGCTAGGGCCCCTATGAGTGCTGTCTATGCAATGAACGTATACAATACAATGGTATGGCTTTCACTGACTAAGAACAATTTTACAGATATTTTTATAATAAGCGACAAGAAATACACTACAGGTAGATTCAGAGAAGAGGGATGATGAGATGAGATGATTGATGAGGGGGAATTGTTTGAACAGTTGTAAGGGGAAAAACAGTAGTGATGTAAAGTACATATAATATATAAACGAATTATAGTTACAGAGCAATCTTTTTTGAAGCGCAGTAGCTACATAAAGCAGTTACTACAGCCTTTTTTAATGGCTAGTTTAAATTTATTAATGGCAGATTGTTAGACATTTTAATTAAACATGGAATGAATCCTCAACACCAACACCATCCAAGTATCTGACACAGGTTTGCACCATCCTCTATCAGTACCATGCAGCTGGGGTTGATGGGAACTAGGACGGTGTCAGGGAGCTGACTGGGAGGGGGGGGGTGTTGAAGTGGGGATGGGGTGGGGTGGGGTGACAGGGCAGAGGGCAGGATAGGAGATGTACCAGCGCTGAGGTCATCACACACCGTCCTGTCTTATCACTGACCCTAGGAGAAGGACATTATGATGACCAGGACATGCTGCAACAAGTATATTCCGATACTTTATTGTTTTGCCATTATTCGTTTTCCTAAGCCTGTTTCCTATGTCACTGTATGAGTTGGCATGCAATCAAAAATGTCCTTTACTATGTTTACCCATTGTAGGGGGGGGGGGCTACCATGAAAACTTCTTTTCACAGCCTGCTGAACCTTTACAAGTGTAGGAACCTGAAGGGTGCATTTTATTTGGTATAATTATCCTTATCATGTATATATGTTAAATACACCCCCCCCCCAACACACATTGTATTGATAAGAAACTCAGCGCTGGCCTTCAGAGGTCAGACACCCATCTACTGTCCCCCTATTGTGGTATTTTTGTGAGACGTTAAGACAGTATGGTGGAGGTTCACAGTTTCGCGAATAATTAATCAATATAGAGGGCATCGCATGATAATGTATAGTCTAGCTTCTTCAATGTAGTGTCCGTGCAACACTGTGTACCTTCTGTTATCTATTAAGGTATACATACATTCTGTTATCTGGTAGGGTGTCTATTCATATTCATATCCAATGATGCTCATGCCTTCGCACATCTCAAAAACTATGCTTGTGAATCTATGCTGGTGTAGGGGCACGAATAATACGTGTACATATAAGGTCCGTGGAGTCAGAGCGGTAAGTGCCTCCAACGGACACTAGGTGGCAACACCTAAGCCATGTCCTTTCGGTTATCCGGTAGCGGAGCCAGGCAGGGCACTCCAGACGGCGCTACGGAGGAGTGCCACGTCGACACTGCTTGGTCCGCGCTCAGGGTATATAAGAGGCCGAGGTTGGCTACCTCAGGGAGTTCGTCCCAGGACGAGCTCTGACCCACACCTTTCGTACCTTCGCTTTGACAGGGGCACCTACACCCCTCCCACATTATGGCTCCTGCACCAGCCATGCTGGCTCAGGGCTTGACTGTCCGGTATTGCTAAGACTTCGAACTATCGATAGAATCCTGTGTGTCTTCGAATGGTTGAAAGACCAAGTGAACCGAGTAGAAACCTTCGTGTACTTTTGAGGCTGTGATCGAATAAAAACCTGTTGCATTCAAACCGAATTTGGAACCTGTGTTCGAGTTGTACGCATATGAAACCCCTACATTGGTGCCGTGACCAGTTCGGGTGAAACACAGAATAGCACAGTCGGTTAGGGTGAACATGGCTGAACAGGCAAAGGGTGGAGCGTCCCTCCATCCTATTTCGAGTCCGGATCCGGAGGTGGTAGCAGCCCTTGAGAAACACTATGGGCCAAGCCGTTCGAGTTCGACACCAGAACCAAGGAGAGGCAATCCTGATACTATTCGAAAAGATCTGGGGTCAAACCTAGAGGATTCTTTGTTTGAAACTGGCGGCTCGAAGAGGCACATTGCTCCTATGCCAACACAGGGCATGAGCATGCTGCATGCTGAACGACACCAGCGACAGGAGGTGACGCGTCGTCATTTCGCCGAAGAGAAGAATCGATTCGAGGGAGCAAGGATTGCAGAGATGGACAGGATGAATGAAGAGTTTGAAGCTTTGAGTCATCGGTTGGTACAGCTCCGAAACAAGAATGAAGATTTAGACGGGGCAACAATGGAGAAACAGAACCGCTTAGACACAACGAAAGCGGAACTGGAACATATGGAAAACCAGTTCTCTCATCAGCAGAATGTCTTGCGGCGACGTACAGAGGCTCTTGAACAACGTCAAGATAAGACCATACAAGATTCGGACAAGCTCCATGATACGATCCGAGAGGCAACCAAGGCGATGATGGAAGAAAAGGATCGTCTGATCCGGGAAGTGGAAGATTTACAGAAGAAACGAGAAGAAGAGTCAACTCGAAGTGGCCATTCGGGGTTCGATCATGTCAGTGGTGGCATATACAACTCGGCATCTGGTGGGGGTGGTGCCGCTGCCTCAACCGGAGGGAGACCGAAACGGGTGACCATTGATACAGGTGATTCGGATGGAAGATCTTCACGGCGTGACCAACGCCCAACGTCATATGATGACGACTATTCGAATCCTCCCAGCCGTTCGAGCTCTCTCGAGAGACCAAGCCGTCCGGGTTCAAATGATGGATCTTCGAAATCCGATCCGAACGAGCGTTCGAGTGGGCCCTCAAGGAGGTCAGGGAGATCTCCTACAAATGCAGGTAGACGAGTCTCTCGCCGCGAATCAATGTCCCCTGGGATGAAATTGATTTATGATTCGAACCCCTGCATTGCTGAAATGGGAGTTGACTGTGTTAGCAGACAAGCTGATAATGCTGACATCGTTGACTGGAGCATTGAGCAGTCTTTTCTGTTGCACAGAGACAACCACAACGCTGCTAGACGCACTGCAAGCACTCCGGTTCCGTTCACAGGCAGACAGCCATGGCAGGACTGGTTTGCAGACTTCATGGACGATATGAGGTACAATCGGTGGTCAGAGGAGGAATCGTTGGACGAGCTTCTTCGGGCATTGAGAAATGGCCCCGGCAAGCTAGCTGTTTCGAGATGGAGAACGATGCATGGTGCCGGATCGTTTACCCAATTGGTGGAATGCGCCAGTTATCTGATCGGTAATGTGGGTAATGAGGATCCGCTTCGATTGTTTCGGAAACGGACTCAAAAACCAAACGAGTCGCACCGTGTGTTCGGTCTAGAATTGCAAGCTCTCTTGCAAAGGGCTAGACCAAGATGGCAGTTAGATGACCCACAGTTCCTAGATGATTTGTTCTCGCAATTCATTGAGGGATTAAGGGATTCTGATGAACGGACCGCAGCATGTGATAGTTGGAAGGCTGGAACTTCTCTCACTGATTTGTACATGGCCATAGAAGACTATGACAGGAAACGGCATCTGCTATCTTCGAGAGTACTTTCGAGAACTTCCAGTATGGTACAAGACCCACCAGCCTCTGATACAGAGGAAGGTGATTCTGGAAGGGAGGAGGAGATTGGCGCAGTTGCTCAAAAGAACAGCGGCAAATCTTATTCCAATTCGAATTCGAAGCGCTATCCGAAGGCTGACAGGAAAACACCACCTGTGACCCCAGGAGCTACAAGCGCACCTTCGACTACATCCTCAACTCCCAGTTCTATGGAAGAACTTCTGTTAAGGTTGACTGACTTGATGTCTGGAAACCAGCAATCAACACGGAGGAATTCGAAGCGAATTGGATACAGGAGCTGGAAGTAGTCAGCAGTGCCCGATTGTCCCCGGATCATCCCTGTTTGAAGCACTTGAAACGACGGGGAGTAGATCTTGGTGTCACTAAGGATTTCGAACGTTTCACCGTTAACCCATCACCACTGGATGGGAAGAGGTGGTATTTGACTGTAGCAGTGAAGGGAAGGTCTGCGGAATTCCTAGTGGATACTGGAGCTAGTCACTCCATGATCTTTAAGAGATTCCATGACCTTGTAGCCGATGAACCAGATAACTTCACAACGAGGGTAAAAGCTCATTCGGCAGACGGTAGCTGCATGCAGACGTTTGGTAAAGCATTTTTCGAAATCAATATAGGTGGACAGGATTATCTCCTGTCACCTACTATTGCTGATCTGAGTGATGATGGCATCATCGGATTAGATTTCGCTGCGTTGTACGGGGCAATGTTGGAACCTTGTAGGGGGATGTTAAAGATAGAACATCCGTACAAGGTGGCCGTGCAATGCGTGTTGAGGAAGGTATCTTCTGTAGCCTCGGTGGTACAGACGGTTAAGATACCCCCAGGACAGACATGTGATGTGCTGTTTTCGAGTGACAGTATCTTCCGAGATCAGATGGCGGTGGTTGAACCCGATGTGGTGAGACTTGCATCAATTGGACTCGAGAGTGCAGATACTTTCGTAGGCAGTGGCAGCAGGAATTTAATTCCTATTTCGAATCCTGGTGGTGAAGTCCGTTATCTGATGAAAGGTACTCCCGTGGGGCAGGTGATCGTTGCACAGGCAAGCACCAGTATACTCTCAGAAGATACCAAACCGAACCTTGAAGGGATGTTCGATTTGCGTCCGGAACTTCAGAAGTTGGTGGACGATTCGAGCTTGGTGACGGGGGACCAGAAAGACCAGTTGAGACGGGTATTGGTGGAATATGATGCAGCCTTCGGGGAGCCCACTGGTTTGGGGCGAACTGATAAGGTGCTACATTCCATCACTACAGAGGACGCTGTACCTTTCAAAATCCCTTATAGACGCCTACCTTTGAAGAAGAAATTGATGGCCGAGAAGGAAATCGCTGATCAGCTGAGATTAGGGGTGATTGTTCCCAGCACTAGCCCCTGGTCCAGTCCTGTTCAGATGGTGACTAAGAAAGACGGCACAATTCGCTTCTGCATCGATTATCGAAAATTAAATGGTTGTACTAAGAAAAACTCCTATCCTCTCCCCCGTATAGACGAGACTATTGATTCCCTGGGCGGAAACCAATGGTTCTGTACGCTGGATTTGCAATCCGGATACTGGCAAGTTGGAATGAAGGAAGAGGATCAGGAAAAGACAGCTTTTTCGAGCCATGTCGGTCTTTTCCAGTACAATGTGATGCCGTTCGGATTGTGTAACGCCCCTGCAACATTCGAAGCCATGATGGAATCTCTGTTGAGTGATCTGTTGTGGAAGGAGTGTTTGGTGTACCTGGACGACGTAATTGTCTTTGGGAAGACCTTCGAATCGTGCCTGGCTACTCTAGTCAAAATTTTCGAGAGGTTGATAACCAATGGTTTGAAATTGAAGCCAAAGAAGTGTCACCTATTTAGGACTTCCATTAACTATCTCGGTCAGATCATATCCACTGAGGGAGTTAAAGCGGATCCTGAGAAACTAGATGTTGTGTCAGAATGGGAAAAGCCAGAGGGACCTAAAGACATACGGTCCTTTCTGGGCTTCTGTAGTTACTACAGGGACTTCCTACCGGGGTATGCCAGAATAGCTCAGCCTATGCAGGCTCTAGCTCACTGGACTCCGGGTAGAAGGAAGGAACCTTTCCCATGGGGTCCGGAACAAGATCTAGCATTTGAAGCCGTGAAGAACCTATTTGGAACCACCCCAGTTTTGAAATATCCAACAGCTGATGGACATTTCATACTGGACACAGACGCCAGTAACGACAGTATAGGTGCTGCTCTGTCCCAGATGCAAGGGGGGATAGAAGTGCCACTGGCTTTCGCTAGTAATACCCTCAATAAGGCTCAGAGGAATTACTGTACCACTAAGCGCGAATTGTTGGCGGTAGTGGTGTATACGAAGAAGTTTAAGCACTTCCTTTGGGGAGGTGACTTTACTTTACGGACAGATCACTCCTCCTTAAGGTGGCTGTTGAACTTTAAGGAAGCAGAAGGAATGATCGGTCGATGGCTAACCCATTTGTCCGAGTTCGGGTTGGAAAATGGCCAAATCCAACATAGAGCAGGGAGCAGGCATATCAATGCTGACGCCCTTTCGAGAAGACCCATACGGAAATGTTCTAGAATGGATTGTGATGATTGTGGAGCCCATAACGCTGTAATAGCTGGAGTTCGAATGCCGTATGATGTAGGACATTCTAAAGCAATGGAATGGTCCACAGAAACTATCAGGCAATTCCAGAAGGGTGATGCTGTCATGTCAAGACTAATAGAACAGGTCTCCAGTGGTGCCCAACCACAAAGACCAGCCATTTCGATTGAGAACCGGGAAATGAGACAGCTACTTGCTCAATGGTCTGAGCTAACTGTTGTTGACGGTATCTTATGTAGGTGGAAGATAACACCGTACAAGACCAAAATTCGGCAAATCGTGATACCCACAGCTATGCGAAGGGATATCATGTATTTCGTACACGGACACCAGACCAGTGGACATTTTGGAAAGAAGCGCTCCCTTGCGCGACTCTCCAGAAGGTATTACTGGCCTGGCATGAGTAAAGATCTGCTTAGGTGGATCTCTACTTGTCCAGATTGTTGTCTGAGCAAACCAGGTGAAGGCCTGGGGAAGTTGCCACTAACTCAAGAGCTTTGGGGAGTTAGATTTGCACGCATAGCGGTTGATATCATTAGTGGCCTTAAAACCACTCCTGATGGAAACACATGCATGATGGTGATCTCCGACTACTATTCGAAGTACACTAGAGTGTTTCCTCTGAAAGATCATAAGGCTCATACATGTGCTCGTGCATTTGTAAAGGGTTGGGTGCTTCATCTAGGCGTACCCTTGATGTTGCATAGTGATCAAGGCAGAGAATTCGAATCCGAGTTATGGGCAGCAATGTGCCATAACCTTGCTATATGCAAAACCAGAACGAATCCGTACAGGCCTCAGTCTGATGGTCAAGTAGAAAGGTTCAACAGAACCTTGATACAAGTCCTGAAGCCTTTGGTCAACAGTCAGATGGATGATTGGGACGAGCAATGCGAGTTTGTGGTACATGCTTATAATAGTACGGTGCATGCTTCCACCGGTTGTTCCCCCAATCTGTTAGTATTCGGAGAGGACTTGATTATGCCTGCTGACTTGGTGTTTGGCGTAGCTGGGATAAACGCTGAAATACCCTGTCAGGTGATGTTCGTGGAGGCATTGAGGGATCAATTCAAGTCCGCATACGAGATGGTTCGATGTGAGCTAAGCAAATCTGCTTCATGGCAAAAAGTGGGCTATGACGTAGGTTTGAAACTTAGGTCCTTTCGAGTAGGGGATGAAGTAGTTAGGCTACATGACCCCCTACAGCAGTTGAAGTTGTCACCCAACTGGGACGATCCATTTACTGTGGTTCGGATTGTTTCAGAATCTACAGTGGTGATCAAATCCTTGTTGGGACGCTTGTATAAATCCAATGTAGCTCGTCTACGTCGGTGGCAGGGTGATGCTTCAGCGCATTCGAAGTCAGGAGAGCATTCGAAGTCAGAGGACACTGAGCGGAGAGCGACCACCCCGGAACGACGTGGTCCTGGTAGACCTAGGAAACTAGTGATACCCTCAGATGAGAAGAAACCTATGCCTCCTGGTATTGGTAAATTAAAGCGGGGCCGGGGTAGGCCTAAAAAAAATTTACCAATTCGAGCTTCTAGCAAGAAGGATAAAAAGTGCGTAAAAAAAGTCTCGGCAAATGAAGGTCTGAAGGGGAGGAGGGCTGTCCAATTGACTACTGGACATCCTGTCGAATCTTCCCGGACGACCAGGTCTAAAGAACCCAAGGTAGGGTTAAGGCGCAGTCCACGGCATAACCGGGGGACTGCTGTGACCTAATTTGTATACACAACAAGAAGTTTCGATCCCATGATGGTAGTACAGACCTAATTGCTGTCGAGTGAGCAGAACTAGGGTGGGTGTTGATCATGAACGTCCCCGAGGGTGGCAGACGGATCTATCCGGCGGGTATTCTTATGTTACCCGTAATGACATTTGCCTACACTCCTGAAGAATTCATGATTAGTGGTACCCCTGGTCCTGTGGAACTGACTCAATAAGGATTACACTCCGGTGAGCTACCCATTCGATTAGTGGCGGGAAACGCGAGCGTCTCCCGCCGCGTTATCCGTTAGAAAAGGGCTATCCGGTGAAGCGTGAATGCTGATTGGTTGACCTTCGCTCCCGCGGCGGGTGTGGCATCACGAGACAAGAAGGGCGGTCGCCATATTGGATCAGTGCCAAGAAGACGCGCGGACGCTGCGGGGCAAAGGAGGAGGAAGAAGGGTCTTGTTATCGACCAAAAGTCTCCAAAACCACATCATAATACGCGCCAACCTGGTTAGTTCCCGCTCATAGTGTCATTAGGACACGCGGAGCTTCGTACTCCGCAAATCTTCGATTTTAAACTTCGTTTTCGTTGAAAACATTTGACTTCGATGGAGGAGCAGTACACCCCCGGTGAGGGCCTCCAGTCCGACGAGCTAGATCTGTTCGGGATGGATGATGGTCAATTCGACAATGCTCAGGAATCGGATTATGAATCCGCCTCCGAATCCACCGGGAGTGCAGTTACCGTCCGTGTGGCGGGGATCGGCTCCTATTCGATGGCTGAGCGGGACAGCATGGCCATGCCACCCCCGGCTACAGTCAACCTGGGGCCGTTGCCGTGGCGCAATACCCCAAAACGTGTTGCTTCGAAGGACATTGATAATTCCACATCAACCCGGCTCAACGCAGCAGGTGATGAGGAGGAAGACGAGATGCCGGAGTTAGAGGAGGTAAGTCAGAAATTGCCCATTCAAGCAGTGTCTGACGAGGAGATGGAAGACGTTGTGCGGAAATCGCTGGCCCAGCAACAACTTATGGAAGTGCTGGAGTGCGATTCGCCATTCGATTCCTCGCTGAAACTACATCCCACACTGATGTCGATGATGTTGGACAGGCTGGGAGAGGAGGGCTTCTATCTTTACGATCCCACCTGGTTAGACAGTTACGGAGGGGCGATTCGAGGAGCTTTCAAGAATGGAGTCTTCAGTGACATTTTGTTAGAATGCGGTACGAACTTTCGGAATCTCCAACAAGCCAAACAAATGGAGGAATCAGTGCCCTCAAGTGATGGGAGCACAACAAGTACGAAGGGGAAGAAAAAGAAACTCACCAAAACCAGAGGTAGTCGTAAAACTTCCAAAACTAGTACTCCTCCATCATCTCCGTCTACGTCCTCCGAGTCGGGACATTCGAACACGCCACCTGTGGTTTCGTCGCCCCCTCCAGCTGCAGGGGCAAATGCCTCAGCAGACGTTCCGAGTTCTCGGGCGGAAGAGTTGATCTGGCGCAATGCCAGCGGGGGCTTCAAGAAATTTAGGCCCGAATGCATGGAACATTGCAAACGATCCAGGGAGATGTATTCCTGTCCCAAAGCAACGGACTATGAGGGGCTGTCTGATGACGAGGAATGGATGAGGTCCAATATGACTTCACCCAGTACCTTCGCATGGACAGAAAACTGGTTCAATCGGCTGCTGGATCGAAAACAGTTCCCCGAGACCTACTACAACCATGAGGGACGCCCCAAAATTCGATGGGCTATGGCCCTGTACAAGGAAGGGGTAAGGGAGGATTGTCCATTCGATTCCTGTCGCAGCTACTTCAAACACGAGAACCGCCCCATGCCTACTCGTCTTCGATTTATGCGGCATCTGGTTGAATGCCACATGCACCACCGTGCGATGTACATCTGCGCTGATACTGGCAAAGCAAACAAAAGGTGTTCGGGAGAGTGGACCACCCGAAGAGGCAGAATGATCGAACACCTGATACAATGTCATGGCCAAGCCATGATGTTGGCCAGAAAGAACGTAGGAGATCTCCATGCATCGCTGGTGGCAGGCCTAGACAAAGTAAAGTTCGACACCATCACGATTGAGACCTTCCAATTCGGAAAGGTCCAGTTGACCAGGAATTCGAAGCAGTCAGCTGTCTTCCAGCGTACAGATCGACGTGGTCGACTGGACCTGAACAGCACCTTGTACAAGGAGTTGTACGACTGGAGAGCGGCCAACCCCCTTACGGGGAAACGAAGTGAAACCAGGAGTCCGGCCACTTCCGAACCTGACTGTAAAAAGGTCAAATCGGAGGTTCCGGCTCCGAGAGCTCCAACTGCAGCACGAGGGCGCGCGACAACGATTGAGCACCGGTCCCCACTGAAGGACTTGCGTCCTGACTATGGTCCAGACTTCTCAGCCCCCAAGGGTCGTTCCCAACTACAAACCCTTCGTCCTCTGACTCCTGGTAACCTGGCTAGCAGGGCTGAGTACCCTTCAATGGACTTTCCTGGTCCGGAAGTACAGACTGAGAGGGATCCAAACAAAAATCTCCCCACGGGTATCTCTGTAGGGGATGCCCTTCGCCAACCGGACTCCCGGAACGTGGAGATGGGGGATTCGGATCACTTTGTGCTGCCTGGGAAAAAGGACTTGGTGGTGACGACCACCATCCTCACTCCTCGGGCAGTAGATGAGGTGAAACCGAAGGCTGACAGTTCTACAAAGTCGGTGGGGCATAAAACCCCTGCCACTAGTGCGAATTCATCATTCATGCAGACTGAGCCTGTGGTGGACCCGGTTCCAGTGACCACTTCGAACCCAGTTACCAGCACACCAACGACAACTACTGGAGGAGGGAAAGCAGCAACTGTCGCTGACACCGTGCTCACCACCACTACCACCACAGCCACCGTGCCTTTTAGGCTCAACGTTCGTGAAGAACCGGCAGTTGATCCGAATAGGTGGTATGACCTGATGATAAGTGGTGAGAACATTCGTCCGAGGGTACAGTTTCCAAAGGACTACTTCGAGCCTGTGAAGGCTCCGGATGCAGTGTTGCATAAGGAGCTATATGAACGATGGCTGCAGGAACACCTAGCTGGCATGCAGCGATATGCCGCCTGTGTGGCAAGGGCATCAGCCGACTATGCCATCACCATGCAGGGCAAGGAGGTCGAGAGACTGAGGAAGATCTTCGAACAACAACGGATTGACGAACAGTCGGAGCCAGATAAGGTGATCGAACTCACCAAGCAGCTGGAACAATCGAAGAGGGAACTCTCAACGGCTCGTGCCTTCCAAAAAGCTGCGGAAGACACTTTGGACGATCAGGCCAAAACTTTGAAGGCGCTGAACGTTAAGTTCATTCGAGTATTCGGGATAGGACTCACCCAATGGAGTGGGTCCCTCGAAGAGCTCCAGGGCTTGGTGAAGGACTTATAAGATAATTTGAGTGTTCGGTTGTTCAGTTGTGTTTTTGATGACTTGTGCATATGATGTTTCGATGATATCGTAATAATTGTGTTCGTATTATAAAACGTCCATGATTAAGGTCATGATTCGGAAAAAAAATAAAAAATTGCAAAATGCATAATTGTCAAGAAATGTCTTCGTTGTCTAAAAAAAAAAAAAAAAAAAAAAAGGAGTATAACTTATACTATATACTATGATTCGAACCAAAACTGTACATAGTGTTCGATACCTACCTTTATCTCCTAAAATTATTCGAGCATGAATTCAACGTAGTCACACGTGCGGATCCACAGCAGGCGTATTTTCATGAATATCCACGAGTTTTAAAGGACGGACACCCACCTTTTTTTGACGAAGGTCTCAGCTTAGGTCAAGGAGTACACTGGCAAGTGAAATTGTTTCATAAATCGAGCAAACTGAGCATACCAGATAATTCAATTGTCAGGGTCCAGCCAGTGGGCGATATTACGAGTCACTAGCCAGCAACATGCCTGACCCGCCGGCAGTGAGGTTCAAGGTACCTAAAAAGGCAGCAGAGGTAGACTTGCTCAAGCTGGCCGAGGCCGTAGCGCAGCTACAAGGACAAGTCGAGGGAATTGACAGGAAGCACGATGACTTAGAAAACAAGATCAAGTCACAAAAGAAAAAATTCAAGTTACTCAAGCACGCACGACAGGAAAAAGTGATTGAAACCCTGGAGGAGCGCGTCTCTGAATTAGAAAGGGAAAAGAGAGTCTGCAATCTGGTGATAACTGGAATTCCTGACGAAAACGACGACACTGTCCAACAGATTGATGATTTGTTGGGTGATCTACAAGTGTCATACAACCACAAAGCAACAACCTCGATCTACAGAATTGGGAGAATCAACCGAGGAGACCCAAGACCTAGGCCTATAATGCTGAAACTGGCTAACATCAGTCAAAAAATTGAAGTCTTTAAGGGACTCAAAAATCTGAGGGACATAGGCAAGTGGAAGCACACGTACATAAACGATGATTTGTCCTCTACAGACCAAAGGAAGCAAAGAGACATGCGGCAGTTGGCAGGTTTCATACGGGCAAACGGAGGAGAGGCGCAGCAAAGAGGGATGAGTGTGCTAGTAGGGAACACAAGATTTGGATACAACGAGTTGGAGACCTTGCCTGAAGGTCAAAGACTTAGTGATTGTAAGACAAGGAAGGTCAAGGACGGGGTAGCTTTTCAAGGACCTGCCTCATTTCTGTCCAACTTTCACAAGATTGACGTAATGTACAAAGGTAACCTATACGCAACAGCCGAGTCCCTTTTCCAGTCACAGAGAGCTCTCTGCTGTGGGCAAAAACTCATAGCCAAGGATATAGCCAGAACCACCTGCCCTTTTGAAGCCAAGAGGAAAGCTTCAAAAATCATCGACAACAAGCAATGGGAAGCAAGGCGACGACCCACCATGAAAACAATTCAAAAGCTGAAGTATGGGGATCCCAAAATGATGGCACTGCTGAAGGAGACCGATGGACACCTATACGAAGCCACAACTGGTGATATGTATTGGAGCTCAGGGTGGGCCCTAAAAGATGCACATCAAATAGAGGAAAACACTCTAAAAGGGGAAAACCAACTGGGCATCATCTTGGAACATCTGAGGGACGGATATTTGTCTGATGACTCGGGAACAGACAGCGATTCTAACAGCGACTCTGATAGTGACAGCGAGGAAGAGGAGGAAGAGGAAATTCCAGAGGCAGCAGAAGTTGAGAAAACTCCAGAGAAAATCCCGGAGGAAAAAACAAAGAATGACAGCGGAGAAGAAAAAAAGCAAAGTGATCCGGAGGAGGGTGGCAAGTCTACGGAAACAGTGAATGTAGGTCAACACACCCCGAGTCCGCGGAAGGCGAAGAAAAAGAAAAACAACAAATCTCGCTAGGGATAAGCAGTTGAGTCCAGAGCAAGCAAATTACCGGGTAGTGAGTAAGATATGTTATTAATATGATTGTATAATTTATAAAATAGGTGTTCTCTTACATAATTAATGTACATGAAATACGAAACCACAATAGGGTGCATAACTCTACATCATAAACGTCTGTCGAACGTACCTATTAATCTAACAGATTGCAGTATAGAACGCCAACAATTTATCATAATATAACGCTATTTATGAGGTAATTATTACAAGTTTCAATTAGACATCAACGTTAGATCATAAATTTACGCAGACTAAATACGAAAATATCGACAACACGCTAACTCCAAACACGTGATCAGTAGATTCAAAATGGCGCCGATGATAGCGGTTTTCGGCGACAGTCGCACAAATACGAGTTTAGAGGGAGAATTACGCAGGTTGGATACCACTGGTTATAATATTAATGTATACTCACTACCCGGAGCTCGTTTTGAATCGGTCTGCATCGCTGCACATAATTACATACGTTGTAATAGAGGCGACATTACCTACTTGTCAGCTGGCATCAACGATACGACTACACCACATAAGCCAACCTACAAAGGAGGCAGGCGTACGTACACGTTTGATTGGCAAACCGAAGACAATTTTGTATTTTCAATGTGTGATATGTATACGAAGATGTACCAACACCTGCTGTCACTACACCCAGATCAGAGGATAGTACTTTGCCCGCTTATTGGTTCACAATTGAATAGGACATGTACTAATGCCACGGACCATAGACAGCTGATTATGAACAATGGCGTATGGAGAATCAACTCATGCATTAATCAATTGAACAGGATTGGAAAAACGAGCACCCCTTGGATTAGCCGCGTTGTTCATACCAACAAGAACACAGTAGGACGTAGACATGAGTACAGGAAATACCTAGAGGACGGGCTCCACTACAGTAGCACACTAGTACCATTGCTAGCAAAAATACTCACAGTACATATGGCACATATTCGTGACAAAATTGGGTCACAAGGGTACACACCAATCTGAGAAACAAAATGGTAAATTGTCAAAATGTAAGTTGTATTGAATATAGTGTATCCGAGGACTTGTCTCATTCTTGTCATGTAAGATAAGGTGAGTTAATTCTGAGGATGAATTCCAATACTGCCATCATTAAAGCTGCAATTGTTGAGTTACTCGTTAAAGTTATGTTATAAGTCAGCTTGATGAGGAGGTATTGAAAAATGCACTTAAAATCATACCAAGTGAGAGATAGGGAAAACACCAAGACGCCTTGACAGGTAAAAAGTCAAACTATTATTATTAATTAGATTAAGTACTAGAATTAAGGGTCTTGTCTTGGATGATAAGACAACATGATTTGATGATGTCAAAATGGTTTATAAGATGTACAGTACGACTTGTCGTGCATGATAAGTAGTACAAAAGGTACAAAGGTTAAAGGTGTCCTATCCTGTAAAAGTTAATTGTCAGCTACAAGAAGCCTATAGACTGTGTTGAGAAACTTTCTACACAAGATTCATGCTTGAGATAAATGCAGTCTTCACTGCCAATTTTTTAATTTTTTTATTATCATTTTCATCATTCACATCGAGAACGGGGTGGAGGGGGAGGGCGGGGATCACTAGGAGTACCGGGGTCACATTATACATAAATGACTAAATTTCACAAGGATGTCAAGAGTTTCAGTACACAATGGGGATTTCACATAGCACATTTGAATTTAAGGAGTATACGAAATTGTATTGAAGACTTTAGAATAATGTTTGACAGTTCAGCACTAGATGTTATTACATGCTCAGAAACATGGCTAGAAGAAAAAAATTTAACTGGGAATTTTACATTAGAGGGATATCAATCAATCAGAGCTGATAGAACTTGGTATGAGGATGGTAAATTAAAAAAATCAGGGGGTTTAATGACATATATTAGAAATGAATACGTTGTAGTAGGTTGTCAAGAAGTCAATGTGATCAGCTCACAAGATCTGGAATTATTACCGGTAGTTATTAAAAGGGAGAAAAAAAGAAGTATGCTAATTTTAAATGTATATAGGCCACCAAAAGGCGATTTCACCAAATTTTGGGACAAAATAAAAGAAATACTATCTAGATTCACAAGATTACAAAGATATGAAGTATTTGTATTGGGGGACATGAATATAAACATGTTAGCAACCGATGATGATGAAGTGATAACACTCAAACAAGGAATGATGGGTTTTGGGTTGTTGAACTACATACATATTCCTACTAGATATGCCAAAGGACAAACTTGTTTGGATTTGCTATTTACAAACATTGATTCTGTTGAAGAGGCTGGTACCATACAATTTGGACCCAGCGACCATGACATGGTGTATATAACATCGAGGGTGGATAGAGTTAAGACTGAGGACAAAGAATATATTGAGTGTAGAAGGATGAAGAATTATACAAAGGAAAAACTGTGTAGAGCGATGCGAGTCTTTAATTGGAATGAGTTCTTTACCTCAAATGACGTAGAAATATTATGGAAAATTATTTTCTCGCGAATTGAACATGTTCTAAATGTACTTTGTCCATGGAGCAAATACAAGGTTAAGCAAGATAAAAAGGAATGGTTGAGCAACGATCTACTAGCAGATCTGAAAGAAAAAGATCGCTGTGTATCAAAAGCCAAGAAAAGCAAAAACTATGAATCAATGCTTATAGCAAATAAGGATAGGAATAAGGCCTCCAAGTTGGTGATCAAGACCAAAGGCAATTTTGTTAGAAATAAGCTACACGAGTATAGAAATAATCCCAAGCAGTTTTGGAGGGAAATAAATGACTTGTTACCTAAAAGTAAGGGTAAAAAGAATATCACGCTGGTTTCAAATGATACGGGAGAAATGCTAAGACCAGACAAAGTAGCTGATGAGATCAACAGTTACTTTACTAACATAGGACCTAAGTTGTCTGAAGATAACAAAACGGTCTGGGAGCCTATTTTTCAAAGGAGGGATTCTGAACTGAGTGAGTTCCATACTAATGAAGAAGAGGTAACCAAATTGGTACAAAATATTAATATACATAAGTCTTCTGGATTCACCCAAATCAGTAGTAGGGTAATGAAAGATGCTTTTAGTCTTATAATTCCCCAAATAACTCACCTATTTCAGAGCTCATTGGACACCCAGCTTATACCTGAAGAGTGGAAGGAAGCCACTATCATCCCCATCCCGAAGGATGGAAACTTAACGCTGGTAGAAAATTATAGACCGATCTCACTATTACCCCTCCCATCCAAATTGTTAGAGAAAATAGTACATAGAAACATTACACATTATTTAGAAAATAATAACATTCTTTCAGACATTCAAGGGGGATATAGGAAAAGTCACTCGACTATCCAAACTATAGGGACACTAACAGATGATATATTGAGGGAAAGGAATGTGGGTAGAAATACACTAGCAGTTTTTATAGACCTCAAAAAGGCATTCGATACAGTAGACCATAGTATTTTATTAAGAAAATGTGATAGATATGGGATAGTGGGAAAGGCGGGTATATGGCTAAAAGAGTATTTAAGCGGGAGGAAACAGTGTACACTAGCAAATGGTATTAAGTCACCCAAGGCAGATATTACCTGTGGGGTACCTCAAGGCTCCATCTTAGGACCACTACTTTTCCTACTTTATGTGAATGAAATCGAATTAATTTGCAAACATTGTAAGGTATTATTATACGCCGATGACACGGTTTTGTATTTGAGTGGAAACGACCAAAAAGATGTTAATAGGTTAATGCAAGAAGATTTGGACAGATATTACAAATGGTGTCATATGAATCGACTTACTATTAATAGCAAGAAAACCAAATTTATGTGTTTTTCAGGTAAAGTTTATTGGAACAATTGCAGATTGGTAATAAACCAAGAGACAATCTTCGAGGTAGAGCAATACAAATACCTGGGTGTTATACTAGACAAAGGATTAACCTATGAGAAATTTGTCAGCGACCAATTAAGAACAGCAGCATTTAGAACATATCAGATGGCTAGGTTGAATGCCTATATTGATGTACTAACTGCTATACTACTGTACAAAACCTATATATTACCCATCCTTGAATATGGTGACATTTTGTATGCGGGAGCCAAGAAGGATTTACTAAAGAAAAGACAAAGAGCACAAAATCGAGGCCTCAAAGTAGCTCAAAGAGTGAACCACTTGACTCCTACATATGATATACACGCCAGTGCTAAATTAAATATGTTAGAGGACAGGTTGTATGCTCACCAGCTAAAGGAGGCTTATATCAGGAGCAGGAAGATAATTCATAGGGACAACAGAAATTTGATTACCAGGGCATGGGATGGTCCAATCCTAAAATACTTTACAGCACATGGGGGAGCATATACAAGGAGTCTTGAGCATACACTGGCCATAGTCTGGAATGATTTAGATCCAGAAGATAGAAGGGTTGAAACTCTTGACAAATTTAAGCTGGAAATATCAAAATTTCTTTTTTTGAACAAACCTAAGAATTAAACGTCTATGCACTAGTGTTCCCTGCTCAAACCTCCTTCACCTACACAATTAGTCACAATGCTGAGTTTCATGTACTAGGGTTGAAAGGTGTTGATTGCCAGTGTTTAAGGTCATGTGCTACATAGAAACATTGTACACTTAGTCTCAGGGAAATTGTAATAGTACAGATATCTACAATACTTATTAAGGAGATCCCACTAAGGGCTACGAGGTAACTAAATTTATATCGGGAACGGCTGCTGCCCTCGAATAAGCTGCAAAGCTTAAAAGCGGCCTTTCGAAATATTCTGTCTTATACCTATATATAAATTGAATATCAAACTCGTCATTGCCATACATAGAGGCAAGTCACATATCATTTTTGTAAAAATGAGTATTACAGGAAACCATTGTTAATAACATATTAGGGATCTTGTCATGAATGATAAGACCCAAAGACTTGTTTATACTTGTATCATTGTTATTGACCAATATCATGAACCTTGTCATGAACGATAAGGAGGTCAAGTTATTATGTAAAAAGAAGCCTCTCATGTAAGGTGAGACAGAATAAAATAGATTAATCAATCAAAAAAAAAAAAATCTTTTTGGACATAACAACTGGTATTCGGATTTCGAGAGTATATCTATTTTTAGGATATAGAGTCATATATCGGTTGCCTCATGTGGAGGCTAATATTACTACATTCCTTGGTTATAAGAGTTAAGGTCACACCTATGTTGGTTCCATGTATTTCATAATTCCAATAGTTCACGTAATTACCTCTCCAGGGACGGTTCGCCCACATAAATATTTTCGAGCCATTACTTCTGTGTCATTCCGTCCTAAAAAGTCACGTATCGTGCACTCTTAACCTACCTTAATATGATTAATGTAGTAATCAATTTTATATCTCAACAAAAACCATACAGATCTGTGATCACTGTAGTTAGAAATAGTATAGAACATATATATTCGTATATATTCATATCTTTATTAAAGATGGATACTCACGTATCTATCTTGTCGTTATGGTGTTGGATCTGTAAGATCCCTGTTATGTACATAGAGATGTAAGTGTTGTTTGGTGTAACAGGTCAGTCTAAATCTAAAATTGTACTTTCTACATGTATGTGTAAAACGTATGTCGTACCTTTGAATGTACCCCGGTATTATCATCATGTACACTGATATTATTCTCCTATATTCGAGTATATTATATTATATCAGATGTATTTCGACCCTTGTTATAATCTGGTGGGGGTGATGTAGGGGCACGAATAATACGTGTACATATAAGGTCCGTGGAGTCAGAGCGGTAAGTGCCTCCAACAGACACTAGGTGGCAACACCTAAGCCATGTCCTTTCGGTTATCCGGTAGCGGAGCCAGGCAGGGCACTCCAGACGGCGCTACGGAGGAGTGCCACGTCGACACTGCTTGGTCCGCGCTCAGGGTATATAAGAGGCCGAGGTTGGCTACCTCAGGGAGTTCGTCCCAGGACGAGCTCTGACCCACACCTTTCGTACCTTCGCTTTGACAGGGGCACCTACACCCCTCCCACATTATGGCTCCTGCACCAGCCATGCTGGCTCAGGGCTTGACTGTCCGGTATTGCTAAGACTTCGAACTATCGATAGAATCCTGTGTGTCTTCGAATGGTTGAAAGACCAAGTGAACCGAGTAGAAACCTTCGTGTACTTTTGAGGCTGTGATCGAATAAAAACCTGTTGCATTCAAACCGAATTTGGAACCTGTGTTCGAGTTGTACGCATATGAAACCCCTACACTGGGCTTGATTATATTATTTTATGATATAAGGAAGTATAATAATGTCACGTGGACTCGTGTGTCATCTATGACTATGATAAAGTAGTAGATAGATGCCCGCTGTTTCCTTTGCACTCCTGGATTTATATTTTGTTTAGAATGGCCGACAATTAATTTATTAACTTGCTCCATATAATTAATCCCCCTCTAGATTTATGGCTATAATTTTTCATAAGTATTCTGTTTATTAATTAAATCTCATGTGCAGTGATACATGTCTGTGTCCAATTCTTTGTTCATGAATCTCCGTCTCTTTTATCACATAATCGAATACAATGTCTGTCTGTATATGTGTGGCAAAATGTCTTTTTATCGATGCCTGTATAGTTATCTCCCTGTGTAATTGCCTCTCTAAACTTCCCTGCCACTTATTAGGGAAACCTATTAATTTATGAATTTAAGAATAGACATCAATTAAATAAACTGGCACAGGGGGTGGTGATCTGTTCTAGTTCTAGAACCCTATTCCTGCATCCACTGCTATTCTTCTCTTTCTCACTATTTGCCTTTGTTTACATAACTACCACTTTTACTGCCAATTAATCTACCTACCCACCACCCTAGGTTTATCATCCCACAAAGTGCCTACATCAGCGGGAAATGCAGCATCAATCCTCATCTGCACCCTAGGTGTCCACATAGAGCCTATACATGTTTCATAGGCTCCTGAGTGGTGCTGGCCAAATAGTGATTTTGCTACAAGAACAGAACTTTAAGGCAGGGATTAAGACAGTTTGTAGTGAGTGGTAGTATAATCTGCAGTGTTATAAAGTATTCAGACAGGTGCCCACACAACTAACATACCCATCTACTCTCTCCTATGCCATTCAATGTGTTAATTAGACTTTAGTCAGTATGAGATGGAGGATTAGATCGTTGCAAATAACATCTGGATACCATAGTGTAGTCTTCAGGGTAGGGGCTGTGCAGTACAGGTAATTTGTTTCCTGGTGTTTTGCAAGGTATTATGTTTATTTCTATTCATACTCAGTGTTGCATGTGACATATGGCATCATAAACTCAAAAATGTGCTGGTGAATCTATGCAGGACTATTAACAATGGTTAGGGTATGTTCTGATATACAGTTGTATAACAATGGTATATCCATTCTATTCAGACTATCTGCATGTAGCGGAATAAGCAGTAGATAGATGCATCTATCTAACATGCTCCTATCCAGACATTAGTTACTGTCCTCTCTCCATTTGGAGCAGTCTTCATTTATATTAAAGTGTTTGTTTATTATTTCCCTCTATAATAACACCATACGTTGCTTCAGTATCTTTTGGGGGACAGACCCAGGAATTTGAAAACGTGTGTCAATTTAACTGTTATCATCAAACGGGGTGAAAGAAAGCCCCTGAACTCCCCTCCTCTAGATCTACTTCTGCCCTTTTATTCTCCATAATATTATGTTCTCCTTCTTGGAACTACAGTATTGCTGCATCTCCCAATCTATCCACATACACACCACCCCAGATTTATCATCACACAAAGTGCCTACATCAGCGGGAAATGCAGCATTAATCCTCATCTGCACCCTGGGTGTCCACATAGAGGCTATACATGTTTCATGGACTGCTGAATGGTGCTGGACAAATAGTGGTTTTGTAACGTTATGTCATACTAAAGAGACTTTGAAAAACGTTGACATATAACGTTATATAACGTTATAAAATGGTGTATAACGTGATTTGTTTACTGGGATTATGTCAAAATAGTGTGGTTACAGGATGTCAATGGAAAAGCTTTCCCGTTGGCTTACCTGAATCAAATGTAATGAAAACCTACTCAATTCATTCCAAGAACATCAATAGTGTAGCTAAGTCCCTTTCCCACCATATTTGTGGGAAAGGGAAATAACCATAAGGCTGGGCACTAAGTATATAAGATGTATGGCACTGCTTACTATTTCATATAGATCTCCTATTGGCATCTAATATGTGGCCAATGGTCTTCAGAATGTAGTGTGAGGCAGACATAACTTAACCCTTTCACACAGGGAGAAGTGGTGGACATGACAACAATTGTTTAGTTATTGACCTCTCTTGGGCAATAACCTCACCTACTCACTTCTCTCACAGGCCTCAAATGGCCTAACCACTAATTATATACACCGGTTGCGCCCACTCTACCCTGCCATAAATACACAATCCACCTTACCTGCATGCCACTCATGTATTCAAGTATTGATTTTGACTCCTGCTCTATAGAGGGGTCAACTGCTGTTGACTCCTCAGGAATAGAGAGTCAAACTCATTTGACTCTCCTCTACAGGTGTCGCATGGAAGATAAACTGCGACTCTGGCTGTCAGAGTCGTGGCGACTCCTTCACTTTTCTGTGTGCACTGATGCTTATGGCATGACATCATAATGTCACAAGTGTGCTGGTGAATCTACGCTGCACACTATTAATGGTTAGGCTATGATATACAACAGTATGACAAAGCCATGTACATCTTTTCTCAAGAATCCCGATGACCCATGCCTGAATAAACAGCAGATTGATGCCTTCTGCTTACATTGATTTCTGATTCGTCCCCCAGCATAGAATGACCAGCAGTCCATTATTTATCAAGCTCCATGTATTATTGCTTTCCTATTCCCATTTGAAGCTGCAAACATTCATTTCAAACCAAGGTTCGTCTCCAGTGTTAATTAAAGTTGACAACAGACCACAAAGTTATAAATTGTGAACTTCCTATGTACATGGCCCAATCAATTATCATATTATGAAGATACTGTGACAATTTTTGTACAATTCCATATCACTTAACTCACCCATTATAATATATACAGATTCAAGGCCTCAAGGTGTATTGCTCTCTCCTTTTACACTCCGATTTCTTTTCTTAATCATTTGAATTTACATGCTCGATTTATTATGTTAATTATTATCCATAATTTGAAAAACCCATTGTCTACTAAACAGTTTATTGCCCCTAAAATGTTCCTTTCTTGCCCACTCATCTAAACACAATAGAACCATACACTATTGGGAGTTAGTGTAGATGATACACCGTTAAGAGTTAGTGTAGATAAGCAGTACTATTCATGTATTAGTGTATATGAATAGTAGAATCTACTGTGGGAGATATGGTATTTCTGGGTCCATTTTTAACAGTGTAGTATGCAACATTAAACACCAGAGCATATCCAATCAGCTGATATCACTCCAGCCCATGTACAAGTCCTCCCACTCCTTTTGGCATCTTACTTTCCCATAGCCTATCCAGGTTGTCTATTCCATTTGTCAACCCTCTTCTATGCCACCTGTTCCTCAGCATTACCGTCCCTTAGAAAGACTCTCTCCTCTGACAGTCTCCCACCAGCGTCTCCTTCCCTGTCCACCCTACCATCTGGTGGCACTTTGAAGAAGCTGACAAGTCAAACATTGCCCACTGCCTCTGCTTTTAGTGCTCACTTTTTGTGTTTCTCTTTTGCAATCAGAACCATCTTATTTCATCTGCATGTGGCGGCTTTGAAGTCACTGAGTTATTGAGGTTAGCGGGATATTGCCTTGGCTCACAACACTTGGCATGTTTGGTATGAAACATAATATTCTCTGCTCTTATTAGCTTTCAATAATGTAGGAAAATAATGTCCTTTCCAGTATCAATGAACGTGGGTAAGCATTTATTCATAAATTTCAGAAATGCCCATTTTAGCGGCATCAATGCTCTTTTCGCTGTGACTCTACTATATGATTATAATTATAGTCCTGTATCAATGTACACTGTTAGAAGTAAGTAGTGTTCCTGTACAGCAAATACTGGGGGCAATTTTAAGTAGATTGTGCTGTAGACCTACAGCAAGTCAGCTCATGTATATTTACAGCACATATACTGTACATTAACAGCAAAATCTACTGTTACTGTACAGCAGAATTAATTGTAAACCCAAATTTGAAGGTCTAGGGTTTGCTTCTCAAGGCTGGTGATATTTTTAGAAATCACTTTTAGAAAAATAGATCAAAACATAAAGGACCCATAGTTTCATGACAAGCCTGACCTGGGATTGAACTGTGGACCTTCCTATCACTGTCCAATGCTGTGTCTGAGTACGGCCCGCAGCATAGCTCTCATATAGATGATCAGATAGATGAACGAAAGGAAAAGATATTTAGGACCTCCCACAAATCAAGTGCAAGGTTGACCTTGTAGTGCTAGAACCATATGTTATGTAGAGTTTGCTAAAGGTCTCTATTGGCCTGCGTACAAAACAACATTTCATGTTTTTCTTTAAACCAGTGCCTTCGGTAGCTGGTGATTATGTACAGTCCAACTGGATGAACCCCCCCCCTCTCCTCCTTAACTTTTAACCCCCCAAACAGCGCGGCAAAGCCTCCCAAACATGTGGCGCCACCTGACGATGTGCGGCCGTATCTGTGACGTAATACAGCCATGACCTTTGACCTTTGACCTAGATACGGCTGTTGCCGTGTTGGTGAAGGAGGCTTGTCGTCTCGATAGCCCCCGCACTTCACTGTAGCCACGGAGGGGTGTCGATTGAAAAGTTTAGGCTTTATTGTCTCAACTATTTGAATGTGTTATGGTGTAATACTTACAGGGGAGGTCTGAATGCACATATACTGTGCAATCCCATTGCATTTGATCACCATTCTTTGACATATAGCTTATCTAAGTGTGATATAATTTTAGAAAACAATGGCGGAATTTTATGAAAATCACCATCTCTTGTTGCTAGGATCTCTATGCGAGGGTATTTTTATTGCTAGGTATTTGTGTGCCTCTACATGGGTAAAATTCGACACGTGCAACATGGCGACACGGCCCTTTTAAAAATTGACACGGGCGACACGGCGCTTTTAAAAATTGACGGACACAGACCCATTTATAAGGCCCTATAGTATGTTCTATAGATGGGGGGTCGACACACCGACACGGCCTTTTTGCTAAAGATCAACACAGGGACACGGCCAAATAGTTGGGTACCCATGTAGAGGCACATTTGTGTTGTTTTTCTTTCATATAAAATGAGTTATTGAGAATAAGTCTGATACAAAGTAGGATAATCATATATAAAGCACTCCAAATAATAATTGAAGTAAAATAGAGAAAAAAGTAGAGTTAGCTTTGAAAAAAGTACATATTTTTAGATAGGCCTAGCCTCTTTTGGTTTATCTGTTCCCGGCGAGCACCCAGGCCTAATTCAATGGGGTGATTCGCTGGTCCCAACTAATGCCGTTTTATACATAGGGGAAAAACGTCTAGAAAGTATCTTGTGTTGATTTGCATATCACTTCAAAACCTGAAGAAACTGTAGTTTCCTGACTAGCGTGACTGGGGATTGAACTGAGGACCTTGTGAGGTCCCTATCCCTCAAAAGGCCCCTATCCCTCAAATATTTGTAAGATAGGGGCTGTTTGAGACTTAGGGCCCACCTCAGGTCACTATATAGCAAAAAGTCCCTATCTCACAAAATTTTGAGACATAGGGACCACATTTAAACAGCCCCTATCTCACAAATATTTGTAGGATAGGGGCCATTTGAGGGATAGGGACATGTCAGGCCCCTATCCTACAAACAATCCCTAAGTATCAAAAGCCCTATCCATCAAAAACCTTTGTAATAGTTTATATGACTATTTCTTGCTTCTGCAGCAAGGAAATAGGCCTCACAATAAGTAAAGGGGGCCTTCTGGGGTCTATATGTGAGCTAGACTTGCTCAAGTCCTAGAATTTGAATAAAGACAAAAACAGCTTTTTTCTCAACTATACTTTTCTCAACTGCATCATGCATCACACCCCCTGACCACAACCCCCCTCCCCTCTGACCACTCCCCCTCTCCAGTGTCTGACCTGTAACATAAAAAGGAGGGGTCATCCCACTAATTAAAACCAGGCCCCATGACCTCATCTTGGTGTATACATACCATCCAAAGTATACACTCAGAGTTCCCCTTATGCTGAGCTGCTCACCACAGCCAAGTTTGGGCTCTCTGAGTGTGGACAGTTTGGATACTCCAAATGGCTACACTAAATACACTTGGGTGACCAATGGACCCTATGACAACTGGTTGTCATAGGGTGAATAATAATCTGGAAGGCCGGATGTTGTATGACATTTTTTATTTACTGGGATCCAACCCTTATTTTAACCTAAACTTCAACATTTCCCTCCCCCTGAATCCTCAACTTCCCGCTGGGGGTAGAGAATCAGCCCGCCCTAATAACACAATGAAGAAGGCTTGAAAAGCTGCATCTTGAGCCTTAGGGACTTCACATAGGCCCTATGTTTCAAATTGTTTTCAGACCATTTTGAGGGATAGGGACATGGAAAAAATATTTGTGGCTTTGGGACTTCACATGGGCCCTATGTCTCAAACCGATTTGAGGGATAGGGGCTGTTTGGCATATAGGGACTTCACCTGGTCCCTATCCCTCAAACAGACCAATTTTGAGGGATATATAGGGGCCTTTTGAGGGATAGGGGCCTCACAGACCTTCCTATCACTGTCTGACGCTGTGTCTGATTGAGCTATCAAGGCAGCTGGAGGAAGGCCTGCAGCATGGCTCTCATATTTGGCACCTTTAGCAGCATGCAAACATTATTGTATAACACCTAAATTGTTTACTATACAATGAAAACTATAGACAAGGCCCATAGAGAATGATGTTAAATTGCTTGTGACCATTTAGTATGTACCACATTGAGAGGTGGCTCGACCAAGGACCGATCCCAGGACCCCCCGTGTACATAGCACCAGGAAAAGACTACAGTGAAAAGTGCTGTAGGTCTACAACTCACTACTGTAAGCTGCATCTACAGCAACAGAAATGTACATGTACAGCCGAATTTACTGTATTATTTTTTACAGCAAAAGTACTGTATAGTTACAGCACATTTTGCTGTTTAGGAACAACAACTTTTTACAGTGTAGTGTGTCCACCCTACCTGTTTATATACTTCATAAAGCATGGCATGATGCATAAATGCATCAACTGAACATGAAGCTATGAGGCATTGTGCCGTCTAGTCTTTAGGACTGAAAGTCGTAAGGGGCTTACCATTGAAATGAAGATAATTATATAAGGTGTTATATAATCATAAAGAACATCCATACAACCATTATATTCAGATCTGAATAATATGAGAAAGGTGGCACATAATTGTGCAAACCGATGTACAATGACACGTTGGGCTTTGGAGTTGTTGTTTTTTATTTTTTGTTTGGAATTTCCAAAGTTAGCGGGGTAGCTTATAAGCGAGTTAGGGTAATACACGAGGATTTACAGTAGACTACCATTGGCACCCAAATCTTCCTGCAGCATATTGTTCTCTCCCAGCTTGAAGCAGACATTTAGATAGCCGTAGCTATCTTTTTCCTCATATATCTAAGATCCTTTACAAATACAACAGCCAGTGAAAAAGGTCAAAATCGATAACACAATGACGAGATGAATATCAAATGGCAGAGTGCGGAAAGGCAAGCCTGTAAATGTGTTCGTTTCCTTAAGAGGAAAATGTGAACAGTTTATAAAAACCCTTTATTTGGTGTGAAACCTTTCAACAATACATTACACTGTAATTTCACTCTGAGACAAAAATGAAACAAGTTTTGTGCTGATGGATAAATTATGTGAGTGAAGTCTTAAAATGGTAGGCCCAATCTCCCTGTCGTTTTATGGATATCATATTCATTTGTCACGACAGATTGTATCCTAGCTTCCTTTACACTTTACTGAATTTCATATGATGTGGAATTGACGATCTATGGGGAAACTAAAACATATTTGAAAGCATTGCGAAATGTATCCTTTCCCCTCTCATGATGGTCGAGAGATGAACTTCCTCAGCTAACACCTGAAAATAACAAGACTGGACCTCCCCAATTCCCTTCCCCAATCCCTCAATCCCACCCATACCTTCATACCCCACCCACACCCAAAGCCTATCTAACCCTTTAATGATAGCATGATCCATGCAACAAGTCTTATCAGGCAAATTGCTATCATGATACACCAATGCAGTACCAGCGAGTAGCTCACTGGTACACTGCATTGGTGCATGATGCTGACTTTTTTGGGAATGTCTCAACTCTATGAGGTCAGCATAGTAAATGAATGCAGCAGTGGTGAGTTTCCAGTCAGGCATGCATGCATCATACTGACAAACAAGCAGAGTGCATTAAAAAAATACGCTGCCCCTGAAACTTAAAGGGTTAAATAGTTAAACCTGGTGCTCACCAACACCCTGGTGCCCCTGAGACACAAGGAGGATGTACTCCAGTCCCTCTTCCTCAGCCTGAGACCCTGGAGGATGGGGAGATGAGGTGGGGAGTGGCTCGGGTTGGGGTTGTGGGCACTCCCTGGGGGGACGTTTACACAGGTCAGAACTCAAACTGCCTCTCTCCTCACCTGAATATTTCATCAGTAGCCAACACAGGCAGGCCTAACCCAAACCCCTCCTGTCCTACCCCTCCGCCTCCACACACGTGTTGTTGCCACTCCTCTGGTGGCACTGGAGGTGCTCTAATAGATAATTTAAGGTGTGTGTGTGTGTGGGGGGGGGGTGCAGAATGGCCTTGGTAGGAAGGTCACAATAGGATAGGGTTTTTAAATTGACATGTTGAAAGTTCAGTTGTTGCTTGAATACTGCTGCACTTGTAATGAGAAGCAACGCCAGATTTCTATCAGTTTGCCTTTAACCATGTAATAGCAGAATAGTGAACTATGTCCTTTTATCCTTATGATGTAATTATGTAGCCATGGGAGGGACATCCATGGGAAATACCCCACCTGGGAGTTGATACGGTTCCGAGTATACCACAGTCTTGGGCCCTGACTGTACGTTTACAGTCTGAGAGAGTAATAAGACATATGTACCTACACTGGACCACATACCCTGCTATACTGTATAATGCCCACTAGTATCAGCAACCATGAGAGTGTGGGTTCGAACCCCACTCCGGTTAAATTAGTAGTATTGTTGATATCTGCACAAAACACCTGAATTGAACTAAATTACCTCGGAACATATTTCCTATGTAATATAAATATGTCAGTATTGGTGATATTTATGTCTCAAATGGATTAAATACAGATTTTATAAAACGTTATACCTATTGTGCCATGTTGGGATTCGAACCCATACTCCTCATTGAAAAATGATCCAGGATTCCGGATCATTTCTATTAGATATAAATTCGTCCAGGCCCAGTAATGGGCCTGGAGTGTTCGAGGCTGAGTATACCGAGGTTGCAGGTTCCTTAGTAGGGAACACCATTGCTTGATCTGGTAACTGGCGAGATGAGCACTGATACAGCAATACCGATGGGTACAAGCTGTTAGGTTGATAATGCATCCAGCTACACGCCTATTAGCATGATGCAGCAATGCAGTGCCAGAAATTGCAAGGCAAATGAACATGATATCTGAGAGCGCACCAACTCTAGTAAGTAAAGGTAGTGGCATGGTACAGCATCGGATGGGTCATTTAGTGTTATAAGATGGCGTCTCATGGTAATGCTCACACACATTCTCTCCAACTTCGAAAGAATGAAAAGAAAAAGAGATTTACCCTTAGCCTCCATTGAAGCCAAGCCTGATCATGTCTCTAGAGGTAACACAATGCACAAAAAGCCACGACATCAAAAGGCTTTATTAAAGGGTAGGACCTCCATCCCTAAATCATAAAAATCTCAGCCAGGCTTGTTGAGTTTATGTAACACTTCAGTTATATTTAGAATCCCCCAAACAGAATCCACCACATGCAGGCATATCCTAGCCCTGTTAGCCTGTATTCTCCAGCACCAGTACCCCATGTAAAAAGGCTCAGGCAACCAACAAATTGTTGGCTTGTTGTTTCTTTCCAGCAGTCCTCTTATCTGGTCTAGACAAGTTGCGCTGGTGTGACCAGCCAGTGGTATAGTATTGAGTACTAGTGATACCCACCACTGTACTGACTGCCACCAGTGTGCCCACAGAAAACTGTATGCCCACAGTGTGCCCACAGAGTATACTCCCCCTTGAATAGGCCACATGCTATTATTCCTCTATATATAAAACGGCATTAGTTGGGACCAGCGAAACACCCCATCGCAGGGAACAGATAAACCAAAAGAGGCTACATGCAACTTTGTTTTTTTTCAAAGGTAACTCGGTTTTTTCTTTCATTTTACTTCAATTAATATTTAGAGAAACTCACATACAACAATTGTTCTCCCTATCAAATCAATTTTCATAATCCAATTGTATTTAAAAGAAAAACGATATTGATACACATATTCTCGCACAGAGTGCCTGGCAACAAAAGAGAACCAACTTAACAACTGTCCGCCATTGTTTTTGCATTTAAAATATCACTATTATAAGACCATTAGAGAGAATTATTGACCAAAAATAAGAGAATAACTTAGTATAGACACATTTAATCCCCCTACTTAAATACCATATTAAAGGCCTCTATAATCATTGAGATATGACTGCCTAAACTTCCGAATCAGATCGCTCTGAGAGAATCTGTTAGAGAGTGAGGTGCGGTGCCTAGTAGTCAAGGACGCTTTAGTTGCTCTGGTGATGTAACAAGGCATATCTGGGGCAGTGGGACGCAGCTATGCCGAGTTCCCGTGCCACAATCCCGGCCCTTGAAGAGGCTGGTTTTGGGTAAAAAAAGAACCTCTATACACAATGATACCATTGCAGCATGTGTATACCTAGAAGCTAATATGTAATCATCAAATCTAAGAGGGTGTTATAGTTTTATCAGTCTTTTATAGACTATTTAATTCCAAGCAAAGCCTGATTCATGGTCCCGGTTTGAACGAACCCCCTCACAGGCCTGATTGACCAGAAGAGTTCCACCCTAGCTGGCCTGAAAGTGGAGATAATTAGCTCTATGCCAGTTTTCGCAGCTTGTAAATCGGACAATTATTAAGGTCTCTAGGGAGTAAACTGTGAAAGCATGGTTCATTTCATTACATGGCTCATTTTGGTGAACAAATCAAGTCATTATTTACATATCTTTAAATAAAAAATAGCAAGTTCCGACATTGAATTTGTCTAGTTCCACCTTATCAAAAAACGAACCGCCCTGCGAGAAGGCTAGTTACGGGCCTGCCTACTGAAGTCACCTGGCCAGGACAGCATGATCACCTGGTCCCACTGCTCACTGCACCCTTCACCCATACACTGGCAGAAATGTGTATATACTTTAAACACTTTCACCCAAACATATTGATGGCAAAATCTAATTTTTTTTTCTGCAAACATGTGCAGGAATATGGCCGCCAGTGATGGGTGAGCTGCAACAGTGAAAATGGTGGGCGAGGGCAGTTTGGCTAGCCCACTGGTATAATTCTCCTACTCCTTCTACAGGCTCTCGCCCATATACAGGCTCTTCTTAGTCCAATACAGTACCTATAATGTTGTTTAACATCCATGTTAATTTAGATAATGTCAACAATATTGAGTAGATAGTGGTGTCGAAAATATTCCAGTGAGTCAGCCAAACTGGCCTTGCCCACTATTGTTTCACTTTTGTAGGCCCATCCATCATCAGCAGCCATATCCCTGTACCTGCTGACAGAATAAAGTGCGTAAATGCTGAGATTCAGTGAAAGTGTTAAACTTTAATGTGTTTGGGGTAAATTTATGTGTTTAGATTAGAAACACTTTTTACAGTGTATTTCTGAAGGCTATTAGCACACTAAGTCTCATAGCGGTGTCATGGCGGTACAGAGGTAAACAGCACCCAGGAGCGCTCCGGCTATATTATTGATTCTGTTCTATTATAACAAGAGTGGAGTTTCCATACTCGACCAAGAACCGGATCAAGGTATCGTGGTTACTATAATAGCAACTAATAGCCACCAGCGTGGGTATTTTCCACATATTGGACGAAAATCAACTCACCTACACCGGCCGCACTGACCAACTGTGACCACCGGCTACTCAGCAACATGGCGTCAGCAGAGAGAACCGAGGTACAGGACTTGATCAGAGCGCTGTCATACTCCAAAACCAGCACCGGGGAGCCTACCTTGAACGCAAGGATGGGGTCAGCATTACAACACCTTATGCATACCACCATTGCATGGAGGAGACACAGGAGGCTTTTAAAAAATTTCTGGAATTTTCCCAGGGTGAGGTGGACATACTGAAGGAGTCACAAGAGGTCCTGTGAACTAGAACAGACGGGCTGGACAGCAGGCTAACTGACACTGAAAGGCAAGTACGTGTCAATACAACAGAGCTAAGGGAACACCTCACTGCTATAAATGTGCTTGACCACTCCTCCAGGAGACGAAACCCCATAGTCGAGGGACTGGAGTACAACAAGGACGAGGATACACGTATGGTTGCCTACACCCTATTCAAAAGGATCGATCCAGATCTGGAGGAATATGATGTAGACATTACGTACAGACAGGGTCCCCCTACAGCCAGATCCAGGAAATTAGTTGTAGTCATGCTAAGGAACGACAGTCGTGATAAAATACTTGCTAGAAAAGGTACCCTCAGTAAAATGCCTGAGCACAGGCACATATACATTAGCGAGGACACTAATATAGACATAAAGAAGCAGAAAGCCGACGTACAAGCTATCATCAAGCTAGCATATGAGGCACAACTAGAGGTTAAACCAAGAGGACGTGGTTTAATTTTTTTGTAAAATTGTAAAAAACGGCAACACCTTCTCCTCAGTAGAGCAAGCATTATGCTGGGAAAAGGCAGAATTTGCTGGCAGGCCCGATAAAATGCAGGATATTAAAGACGCATACACAGCCCTAAAAGCAATAAATATAGCGAAGCATATCATCTGCCCAGAGTGGAAGAACATTGATGAGAGTCGACTGTACGACTTAAATGTACTAAAGTACACGCAAAATGAGGAACTGAACACAGTACTAAAGATGTCTGCCTCCAGGATGCTTCTGGAAGCAACAAGTGATATGTAGTGGGGGGCCAGGGGGGGCCTAAAATCTAAGGCCGTATTAAAAGGCACCCCCAACGACAGAGCCCTCCAGGCAGGCAGGAACGGTGCTAACCAACAACAAGTGACTGCCACGCCCCCTCCTGCACAAATGGTACCAGTGACCACGCCCCCCCCCCCCCCAGGACAGCCCGGCAGACCGAGCAGCCACTGCAGCCATAGCCAAGAGTGCATCACCTACCTTGCAATGGCCACAACAGCAACAACAGCAACAACAACATCAGCAACAGCTGCAACAGCAACAACCACCGCAGGACCAAAGCCAACAACCACAACAACAAATCAACAACAACAACAGGTTGCAGCACCCACGAGAGGAGAGGGGTCTGACGAGACCAAAGTAAAATCGCCACAAGTGACAATTGCCCAGCTGCAGCAGCAACAACGTGACCTACAACAACAACAGCAGCCACAGCAACAGCAACAACAACAACAGCAACAACAACAGACACCACCCCATCCTCCAGTGATTGGTCCCATAGTGTTCAATCTATCCCCACATGTAACTACACCCAAACAGCAAAGATACTCCATGAGATCTAGACCTGAGGGTACAGCAGCAGCGGGTGGTCGGTCTTCCTCCAGTGCTGAAGGCAAACCAACAAAAGCTAAATCGGAGACAAAAAAACTACAAAAGCAGACTGTCGGTCTCTTCACTCAAAGTCACATGAAGAAAAATAAGTAAAGGACTACCGTATAACCCGTATAGACTGACAGGTGCATAATTATGTAATCATATATTATGTTTTAATTAAAGACCTATTAAAGGCTAAAGTATTAGGTCACATATATACATGGTAATTACATTGTGTACATTGTGAGGCGGAGTAAACAGTCCCCCTAGGGTACAAGGTGGTGTAGACTGAGAGGGCTAACGACCCTGGTCTATTTCTGATACCAACCAAGAGTTGAGAAATCAACATGATAGATTTGACCCAGTAAGGGGGCGACAAGCTCCAGGCCCTAAGAATGATTGTATTGACCCACTGAGCTACTTTCAGAATATGAAGAGTTTGGATGCAAAACGACATAAGCGCCATTTACAAAAGAGAGACAAAAATCTGGCAAAAAGATTGGTTAGGGGTGCTTAGATATAACCCACAAACTATTTATCCAAGATTAACAATTTTTCATGGTATTGGGGTCCACTCAGTACACAATCTGTTACCAAATTACTAAAATGGACCCCAGGGTGGCTTTACAAAATGCACTATATGCTTCAATTCTGGGATGGATTTATGTCGTTTTGCATCCAAACAGTATTTTACATACATAGCCTATATATATGAGTTTTGATGACGCATAGAAAGTACCGGTATCAAATAAGATCTTTTAGTAAGTTCGTTATACTTTATATATATTATAAACTATCATTGTATTAATTAATTGTACTAATTTCTGATAAAATCATATGTCTCCTACAGGGTTTACAACCTCTCATGTACGGTGAATACTTGTTAACTCCATCTATAGGTTATTACATGTTGATTCCGGGGCGCTGCCGACTGTCATGTACACCAATATATGCAGAGCTAATTATAATCATCCCATACTAGGTATCATGCATATCATCATCAAACTGGTTATAAACAACACCCTCTGTATATCTTTCCATGAGTTTTTTTACATGATATAACTAATGAGAAGGGCCTTCTCTTCACGTGCATGAATGCTAGAAGTATTTATAAGAAAAAGAGGGCTGTGTCTTTAATTATCATTAGTGATGTAACTGGTGTGTGTGAGTCATGGTTACAACCATCGACCCCTGACATGGATATGGTAATCCCAGGTTACCAATTTGTAAGGCTTGATAGAAGGCCAACCATTAATAAAAACGCAGGGGGACTTATGCTATACATGCGAGACACATACACAGCAGAAGTTGATATAGACTCATCATGTATTGACAGGGAATATGAAATTTTATGTGTAGATATATTAATTGGCGTTATTAAGTACAAGGTATATGTATGTTATAGACCTCCTGATCATGATGTTGACAAGGCGGCTATACATAATAAGTTAAAAGATCTCAAAAAGAATGTCTCAAAAAACAGGAAAATCATAATGCTGGGTGACTTTAATGTCAATCTGTTGTATGATAAAGATGTGGAGGAGGCTGGAGTGGACAATTTCTGCACGGAGAGCGAGTTGTTCCAGTTGATTACCACCCCTACTCGTCTGATATCTAGAACTTTAATAGACCATATTTATACTAATGTACATAATGCAGTTAAGTCAGGTACAATTGATTTTCATATTTCTGATCACTCGCCCATATATATGTTGCTCAAATGTAAACGCACTAAAATTCAGAAAAAAACAATTCAGGCCAGATCTTATAAGAATTATGACTTTTTAAACTTCAAAAATAGATTACAAGCACATGATTGGCGAGCTATCACTAATACTAATGACCCTGATATTATGTGGGATGGTATAATTAATGTTATACAGGATTATTTAGATATTGATTGCCCACTAAGAATGATAACAATTCCTGTTTTTACTCCTGAGTGGATATCTCCTGCTGTAATTAACGCTATGAGGGATAGAGACTATGCATACAGGATTACTAGACGTTATCATGATGAAGACAACTGGCGCTTAGCTAATTTCCATAGGAATAATGTAGAAGATATGATTTTTGTTAGTAGGAAAAATAAGGTTCAAACACTGTTAATACACTGGAAAGACGATCCAAAGAAGTTCTGGGAGGGTATACGCAGGCTACTACCGGTAAAAGCAGCGACCATTCTTTTAAAGTTAAGAGACAAAACCACAGGTGACATGATACCTCCTGAAGGTTGTGCAGCTTATATTAATAAGTTCTTCTCCACTATTTGGAAAAAGCTAGCGGATGCCTTACCCCCCCCCCGCTCCTGCCTATACCGTTACTAGACATGTTAACGCCCCAGAAGTAGATTGTGACCTTTTGTACCCAATAGGATATCTTGAACTAATTAAACTAATTAAAGCTATCAAAATACATAAACCTTCAGCAATTAAAAACATGAAGAGCCATGTTATTAAGGATGCGTTTCTTTCCATACCGGAAATAATACTCTGTTTGTTTAATAAATGTCTAAGTACTCATTATTTCCCCTCAGCCTGGAAGACTGCCACTGTTGTGCCTCTTCCCAAAAAAGCTAACTCATTAGTTGTAAATGATTTAAGGCCTATTAGTTTATTAGCAATACCTGGTAAATCATTAGAAAAAGTTATATGTAATAGACTACAGACTCACATGTCGATATACCACCTTCTCACAGACCACCAGCATGGATACCGTAAATGTCACTCGACACTATAAGCTATAAGTGCACACATTTGTAATGTCTTAGATAACATAATAATAAACAAACCTACCTTTTCTATGTACATAGATTATAAAAAAGCATTTGATACAGTCTCACATTCTATTCTTTTTCAAAAAAATTCCAATTTTGGACTTCGTGAAAATACATGCGAGTGGTTTAGATCACAGTGTGTAAGAGCGAATAATAATTTATCACATAAGCTTCCTATTACCTTTGGTGTACCTCAAGGGTACGTATTGGGCCCTGTATTATTTTCTATTTATGTAAATTCACTTCCGGACTTGTATAATTATGACATAACCTTGTATGCCGATGATGCGGTGATTTCAACAACAAACGAAAAGTGTATGCATGATACGCTAAGCCTACTGTCTGAATAGTGTGTCACTAATAGCTTAACTATTAATGAGAGGAAGACAAAGTGGATGCTCTTTAATAATATTAATCATGTAAACCCAACCTTTAAGCTTAATGGTATCGATATTGAAAGGGTAACATGCTTTCAATACTTGGGACTATCTATTGACCCCGAGTTAAAGTTTATCCAACATAGGAAAAATGTTAGCTGTAGCTTAAGAAATAAGGTCCATCAACTCGCTAATATTAGACATTTTGTTGATATCCTCACAGCCCTTGATGTATACAAAAGCATGGTACTACCTACCTATGACTATGTGGATTTTATGTGGGATAGGTTGAATGTAGGTGAGAACAAGCAACTACAATACATACAAAACAAATCCCTAAGAGTAATTTATAAGGTAAAACTAGAGGAAAATCCAATAATGAATACTATACAACTTCATAATGAAAGTAAATGCATGTTTCTAGAAAAAAGAAGAAAAATACATCTAATTTTTTATGCCTTTTCTCTATCCAAAAACCCAGCTTACATTGATATTAGGCCTATTGCAACCAGAAGACATGTTGGCAAACGATTGCTTGTTCCACCCACCCTAAAACCTATGGTCATGCGCAGTGCTCGCTACAGAGCTATCACTATCTGGAATGAATTAAAAGCTAAGTATACACTGATAGAAGACCTTTCTGAGTTTAAAAAGGCAATTAAGTTAGATATAGATTCCTGTAAAAGCAACAGACTGTAATGTCATTTTAGTTCCTGTCATATGTCCTCATCTCATCACATCACTCATTGACAACTGAGTTAATCAGAGATTTATTTTTTTATCATGTTTAGCTCCGCTTCAGATAATGTACATGACTGTTATTACATAATTTTTATACGTTGTATCCATTGAGACACTTACAAAAGAAAGAGGTCTTGGTCTTCATTGTAATTACTTATGTAATTACATTACCTGAATAAACATATTAAAAAAAACTAGCAGGCCTTTGGTGGGCATGGGGCCTTGTTTATAGCCACATCTGAAGGGTCACTTGGATTGGGGTCAAAATCACCTGGGTCATATATACTTTTGCCCTCTGGTGTAAAATTTGTGAAATAAAAATCAATCTGGAATTTGAGTAGCACAGTTACATGCTCTACTCTAAGATGCTAGCCCCTTTAAAGGGTTTTTACATCCATATTTATTTGCAAGAACATTTCAAATAGTTAAATTTACTTTATGAGAAGTTCAACATGTAACATCACATAGTTGGTACTGTACTCAGAAGTTGGAGCCAAATTGCCTAAAATAGGCATTTCCGTGTAAAAATAGCCAAGCCCTGAGGGCTCCAAGTTTGGCTGTGTTCGATAACATGTTGATTCCCACACCCTGCCAACTGTAGCGGTAGTATTGAACGTTGGTGAGGACTGGCGCCATACAACCCGTATACCTTCCCCCCCCCGCCCCCCAAATCCACACACACATTGATAGATAAAGTCTGGATTCTAGGGTAAGACCAGCAAAAAAGGACTGCAAAAATGGAGAAAATGGTAATCTTAGTGGGGTCATAATATTGGGATCCCTGGCGATGATATGACTTTCTCCAATCAAATGAATCTGAGGTGTGTGGCTGCTGCATGAGGAATACTCTCGTTCCCAAATCCTTCCGAAGGAAGGCTCTGGTAACAGCTAAATGACCTTGAACTTGGGATTTTGCTGGGTCTGGTCAACCCCTGCTGGTAGCCTGGAACCAGTGGGCAGGAACCAGAATGTATGATGGTAGTTTTAAGTAGTTTTACCATAAGCCTTTCTGGTTCCATTTCCTGTTCCTGTTCACTGGTTCCAAGCTACTAGCAGGGGTTGCCCAGACCCAGCAAAATCCCAACATTAGGCTGTTACCAGAGCCTTCCTTCGGAAGGATTTGGAAACGAGAGTACATGAGGATGGGCTTTCCATTGATATATTACACTATACCCATTAATAATATTAATCATGTAAACCCAACCTTTAAGCTTAATGGTATCGATATTGAAAGGGTAACATGCTTTCAATACTTGGGACTATCTATTGACCCCGAGTTAAAGTTTATCCAACATAGGAAATATGTTAGCTGTAGCTTAAGAAATAAGGTCCATCAACTCGCTAATATTAGACATTTTGTTGATATCCTCACAGCCCTTGATGTATACAAAAGCATGGTACTACCTACCTATGACTATGTGGATTTTATGTGGGATAGGTTGAATGTAGGTGAGAACAAGCAACTACAATACATACAAAACAAATCCCTAAGAGTAATTTATAAGGTAAAACTAGAGGAAAATCCAATAATGAATACTATACAACTTCATAATGAAAGTAAATGCATGTTTCTAGAAAAAAGAAGAAAAATACATCTAATTTTTTATGCCTTTTCTCTATCCAAAAACCCAGCTTACATTGATATTAGGCCTATTGCAACCAGAAGACATGTTGGCAAACGATTGCTTGTTCCACCCACCCTAAAACCTATGGTCATGCGCAGTGCTCGCTACAGAGCTATCACTATCTGGAATGAATTAAAAGCTAAGTATACACTGATAGAAGACCTTTCTGAGTTTAAAAAGGCAATTAAGTTAGATATAGATTCCTGTAAAAGCAACAGACTGTAATGTCATTTTAGTTCCTGTCATATGTCCTCATCTCATCACATCACTCATTGACAACTGAGTTAATCAGAGATTTATTTTTTTATCATGTTTAGCTCCGCTTCAGATAATGTACATGACTGTTATTACATAATTTTTATACGTTGTATCCATTGAGACACTTACAAAAGAAAGAGGTCTTGGTCTTCATTGTAATTACTTATGTAATTACATTACCTGAATAAACATATTAAAAAAAACTAGCAGGCCTTTGGTGGGCATGGGGCCTTGTTTATAGCCACATCTGAAGGGTCACTTGGATTGGGGTCAAAATCACCTGGGTCATATATACTTTTGCCCTCTGGTGTAAAATTTGTGAAATAAAAATCAATCTGGAATTTGAGTAGCACAGTTACATGCTCTACTCTAAGATGCTAGCCCCTTTAAAGGGTTTTTACATCCATATTTATTTGCAAGAACATTTCAAATAGTTAAATTTACTTTATGAGAAGTTCAACATGTAACATCACATAGTTGGTACTGTACTCAGAAGTTGGAGCCAAATTGCCTAAAATAGGCATTTCCGTGTAAAAATAGCCAAGCCCTGAGGGCTCCAAGTTTGGCTGTGTTCGATAACATGTTGATTCCCACACCCTGCCAACTGTAGCGGTAGTATTGAACGTTGGTGAGGACTGGCGCCATACAACCCGTATACCTTCCCCCCCCCGCCCCCCAAATCCACACACACATTGATAGATAAAGTCTGGATTCTAGGGTAAGACCAGCAAAAAAGGACTGCAAAAATGGAGAAAATGGTAATCTTAGTGGGGTCATAATATTGGGATCCCTGGCGATGATATGACTTTCTCCAATCAAATGAATCTGAGGTGTGTGGCTGCTGCATGAGGAATACTCTCGTTCCCAAATCCTTCCGAAGGAAGGCTCTGGTAACAGCTAAATGACCTTGAACTTGGGATTTTGCTGGGTCTGGTCAACCCCTGCTGGTAGCCTGGAACCAGTGGGCAGGAACCAGAATGTATGATGGTAGTTTTAAGTAGTTTTACCATAAGCCTTTCTGGTTCCATTTCCTGTTCCTGTTCACTGGTTCCAAGCTACTAGCAGGCGTTGCCCAGACCCAGCAAAATCCCAACATTAGGCTGTTACCAGAGCCTTCCTTCGGAAGGATTTGGAAACGAGAGTACATGAGGATGGGCTTTCCATTGATATATTACACTATACCCAATGGGCAGCGAACATTAAATCAACATTGATAAATGGTTGTCAATGTTGATTCATGTTGGGTGAACGTTGATTCAATGTCGAACTGAATATGCCTGCGAGCTTTTGAGAAATGGTTTTATAAATATGAGTAGTCATTGTCCTATAAAAAATCCGATCCAAAATCCAAAGGTGATTTCCTCCAGCGATTTGGTTAATGTTACAGTGAGGGATGAATGTCACAAACTCCTGATACAACGCGTGGTCCATCGTGTGTCAGTGTACATACAGAGACTACAGGAACATGTGGGTACAAGTGCACACCAGTTAGGGCGCTATATGTGACAGTTTATGTAACTGAAATCTCACGGTTGAGATAATCTATTAAATTATACCTTACACCGAGCGTTTCTTTCTATGTATGTGAAAAAGCCTGCGTATCAGTATAGCTCAAGTTTAAACCGGGGGGGGGGGGGGGTGGTTGGACCTCTCTTGCACGAAAATCCCACCACCCACCACTCTTTCTATTAAAAAATGACCACTCGCCCTAATCCTAGCAGAACAAATGTGGACAGTCGAGGGAAAAGGGTCCTCCAAGGTAAAAACTCAATGATAAAATTGATGTCATCAGCTTTCCAGTGATATCTTTTATTAGCAGGTGCCACCTCTAGTTTTTGAGTACTGGCTCTCTGAATATGGGTGGTCACCGTCCAATCTTAAACACCAATAAGCTCTATCTTACGTTGCTTTGGAGATATTCCTATCTAATTAGCATAATTATACTAATTACCAAATATCAAGACTTTTTCAAACATTTGGTCATAGCTTTTGATCTAAAGATGGTATTTACATTCTGTTTTCAGCATAGGAATCGTTGTGGGGCATTCCATCTATCAATTTTTAAATTTTTTCGATTTAGAATGAAAATCATGTATCCATGGCAACCAACATGTGCAAAAACACCAATTTAGGCCCAAAAACGTTCTTTTCCATTCCATATATGGAATGTTTTCACAAAAGATGGAATCTTCTAATGTGGCCTATCATATTCTACATAAAAAAGTAGTATAGATCCGTTTTTGCTATATTTTGGTCCGTTTTGGCTATATGGAGCCCCCTGGTGGCCAAAGTTGGTACTAAAAATCCCCCGCGGAGGGCCCTTTTCCCTTGTTGATCCACAAATATAAAGCTTTCTAAGCATGCCCCTTTAAGAACAAAAACAAAGTTGAAGAGCGGAGTGCTTTATGTATGGATAATGAGTCATCAAGAACACGACACTAATTGCATTGTCTACCACAGGTGTCAGCAAACATGGCCCCCACTAAGACAGGCACTTTACAGGGGCAGGCTGGTGGAAGGGTCAACTCGGGGCATGAGACGCTACATAGAAGACCCCATTCTCCACACAGAGGGTACCAATCACAACATAACTCAATCAAACTAGTCTCGGCAAAATCCTGGGTATGTCACAGAAGTAAGACTGAGGGTAAGGTGGGGGTAAATAGAACATGCTATGCTTCTACAAATTTTAACCTAACGAATTTGCAGAAGTTCACTTTTTTAAAATATGTAAAATAGATATGCATGTAAAAGAAATTAAGAGGGTTCTCCCTAAAATCGTATTAAAAAAGGAGAGAATTAAATATCTACGTTTCTATTCTATGTATTCTGTGGTTCAGGTCTATAATCTCCCATAACTAGTGGCTTAATCTACGTTAACCTCCCCAGCACATGGTATTTGTTTTCCTAAAGTATTCTCACACTAGCCTAGTTTCTGGGAATCTTCTGTATATATAAGAGTACATGGACTGAACAGTCTAATGATTATGCTACCTTAATAAATGTTTGTACGATTGATACATATTTGGTACGACTTTGGAGGTTGTCCCAGTGAGGAAAGACCTGATTACCTGATTGACTGCCGTGATCGACACCACTCCACCAGAGAAGTCCTTGACTGCCATTGCTGAAATCCAGACTATTTTGTGAGCAGCCAAGAGGAATATGGTAATAGTTCAATTACTCCTGCAGACGTCCACCACTGTCTATCATTGAATACACTGCACCCCCATTTCCAATATAACTTCTCATGAAATTGAAGCACTGGGAGTAATGCAACATTTTGAGTACCACCCGTCTGATAGCTTTTGAGTCACAAAGACAATGAACCTACACACCATGGATGTTTGAGCATTAATGGATTTACCGAATGTGAAGAGCAGTGAGAACGGTAAGCCAACATTTTCTCAATGCATTATAATATTTAAACAGGCGACCAGTTTACATTATAATGTAACGGTTATATAAGAGAACAGCACTCTGGTATGAGTAGGTTGTGAGTGTACGCACAACTAGTTTCTGCCTACCATAGAGCTGCCCCGTGACAGCTTATGTACTGACTTATACTGGATACCAGCAATCTGGACATCATGGGTTCGAATCCCACCTTGGCACAATGGGTAGTACTTTTTATATCTTTACAATGCACCTCTATTACACTATTGTTCCCATCCAAATATATAATATATAATAATACTATGCCACTATAGGGGTATTTATGCTTCAAAAAGGCCAAATAAAAAATGTGAAAAAACGAACCTACCTTTTGCCAAGGTGGGATTCGAACCCATGAGGCCATGCACAACATCATGCATGGTCATGTGACCATGGCTAATCAATCAGTGGTTGAGCTATCTCATTAAGAAATGATCCAGGATCCTGGATCATTTTCTAACTAGGTTACAGTTATTAGATACAAACTTGTCCAGGCCCATTACAGCCTGAAGGCTTTAATGGGCCTGGAGAGCTCAAGGCTGCAGCCACCGTACTCTCGTTCCCAAATCCTTCCGAAGGAAGGCTCTGGGAACTGCCAAATTTTGGGATACTGCTTGTTCTGGGCAACCCCTGCTGGTAGGTTGGAACCAGCGAACAGGAACAGGAAATGGAACCAGAAAGGCTGATGGTAAAACTACCTAAAACTACCATCATACATTCTGGTTCCATTTCCTGTTCCTGTTTGCTGGTTCCAACCTACCAGCAGGGGTTGCCCAGAACCAGCAAAAATCCCAAGTTCAAGGTCATTTGGCTGTCCCCAGAGTCTTCGATCGGAAGGATTTGGGAACGAGAGTACAGCCACCGTGGCCCAATGGGCAAGGCATCGGCCTCCTACATACCGGTGGGCCTCAACGTCAGATGTCCGTGAGTGAGCCGGGGATTGCGGGTTCGAGTCCCGCCGGTTGTTTCAAGCTTTTCTTCTGTTGGGACATGTGGAGGGACATAACAGCGAGGGAACTGCAAAGATACACACGCATGAGGCAGGTGGAAGTTCAATTCCAGCGAGCACTGTAAAAAAAAAAGGGTAATTTTGCATAAAAGTTTTTTCAATGTTGCAGTGGGTTCTAGAATTGAATCGTAGATGCTAAAATAAGGGCTCGTTTCTCTCTAGGGAACTTAGTGGATTTAAAAATAATGGATGTTTGTCAAAAGAGATGATATCAGTTTGGTGGGAGGGAATTCTACCCCCAAATAATCTCTCTGGTCTTAAGCGGCCCATGAAGAGCTAGTGAACCGAAAAAGGGATGTCTTTATAAGGATATCCGGAATACAGGCCCCCTGACTGTAGGCCCCCACCCCACAGGCCCACGGAACACAGGCCCCCAGCCCACATGCCATCCGGATCTGAGGCCCCCTGCCTTTAATGGGGGTGGACCCCTAAAATCGACAGGGCGACATGGTATTTTCTTAAAATCGACAGGCGACATGGGGCTTAGTGACAGATGACAGGAGAAATTAAAAGATATTGACAAGGGACATGGTCTTTTCTTAAAATCGACAGGCGACATGGAGACTATAGTGACAAATGACAGGAAAAACAGGGCTGGGCATGTTGTTGTATGTTGGAGCAAACCTAGAAATCTTTGGAGCAAAGTATTTCAGACGGGCACACATCAACCATATATCTCCTTGTGAATTTTGGGTGTGAAATAAACTTAAAAGGAAAATGTTTATATGTCTCTCTTAAGTTTGATGTGCTCTGAGTGGTTTAGGGCACATTGTGTTAATAGGAATTCTCTAAATTCTACCTTAAGATTTGTGCATTCTGTTTTGGGCACATGCATTGCTCCCGGAAAATAACTTTAGAATGGTAGGCCTACATTCTGATAGTTTGGTGGCACATTGCCCTAGGAAAATTTGATGAATTTTAGGGGGCATATCGCCCCAGGAAACTTTGGATTTCTATTATGAGAATGATATATCCTGAGGGGTTTGGGAGCATATTGCTCACCCAAATTTGGAACTTCTACCTTTTAGATAGATGGTGTATGATAGTTTGGGGAGCATGTTCTTCTAGGAAAAATTTGAAATTTCACCTACTACTACATGTATTAGTTTACTTTGATGTATTCTAATCATTTTACAAGCATGTTGCTCTAGGAAAATTTTGAAAATCTACCTTTAGATTGGTACATTTTTTGGTGTTTTGGGGGCATATTGTTCCAGGAGAAATTTGTAATTCGGTCTGTTGATTGGTATATTTTTGAGGGGATCATGAGATAATGTTCCAAGAAATTTGAGAAAATTTAATTTTAGATTGGCATATACAGTAAAACGTGGCTATAACGAGCTTGGTTATAACGAGCACTGGCTTATAATGAGGAAACCTGACATATCCTGTTCTTTTCCTATACATTTCTATAGTAATGAAACTTTGTTATAACGACACAAACTTGCCCTAAACTTGCTTATAACGAGGTAATTACTCCAGAAATTGCTCTCAGTATGTAAGAATAGAGTGAGATTAATATATGAAAGCAATGTACCCCTCACCTCAGGTAATCTCCAACGCACCTACCTACCCCTCTGAGTCGGCCACATCACAGGGGAAGCCATAACACAGCCTCCCCCTGCCCCTCCCCCCTCACAGGTGCGCCCCTACCCCGCCACATCAGAGGGGGAGGCCCCCTCAAAGCCCCCCGCCTCCCCTTGCCCCTCACAGGTGCGCCCCTACCCCGCCACATCAGAGGGGGAGGCCCCCTCAAAGCCCCCCGCCTCCCCCTGTCCCCTCCCCCCTCACAGGTGCGCCCCTACCCCGCCACATCACAGGGGGAGGCCCCCTCAAAGCCCCCCGCCTGCCCCTGCCCCTCCCCCCTCAGAGGTGCGCCCCTACCCCGCCACATCACAGGGGGAGGCCCCCTCAAAGCCCCCTGCCTCCCCCTGTCCCCTCCTGCGCCTACCTTTCTTAATTAGGTGTCTAAGCTTACCTCTGTTATAACGAGCACTTGCTTACAACGAGGTAATTACTGTAGTAGGAGGTACCTCGTTGTAACCAAGTTTTACTGTAGTATCTGGGCATATTGCTCCAAATAATTTGGGCACACATTTTACTTTCAGATTTATGCATTCTGTGGGCATTTTGCTACAGGAAAAATTAGGAATTCCACCTTGGGATTGGTGTATTTTGAGGGGTTTGCAGGTGAATAGATCCAAGAAAAAGTTGAAAAAACATTGTTAGATTGGTGTATGTGAAATGTTAAAGGCTAATGTGAAAGGCTTGTAACTACATGAACTGTTGGCCAATGAAAATCAATTAATATGCTGAGGGGTTTAGGGGAATATTCCATTAGAAACACTGCAGGATGAAATCTATTGGTTCTAATTGGAATATTTACAAAATTCTTTCAGCTTTAGAAAGCCTAGACTTTCCCTGATGTCCCTGTCGCATTTTCCAAGACCCCTATCGCATATTTTTTGCGACATTGCGACAGCTGCCCAACCCTGAAAAATACAAAGATACTGACAAATGACATGAGCATAAATTTCTTAAAATCGACAGGCGACATGGGGACCCCCCATCTAGACCCCCCCCCCCTTTAGACCACCCTGACTACAGGCCCCAGGCCTGTAGTCACCAATCTCACGTCCATTTCATACGTCTACACCACATTATCTCATTCAAATTCATGTTTTTAGTCTTTTTAGGCTACCAAAATGTAGTATTTTTGACCACAATATCCGTATATACTAAGCAGTCCATGAATCCCATCAACCAATACCAAAAAAAAGCCGGACAGTGACACTTGTGTTGAATGTTCTTGGGAGCGGAACCGGAAATACGGGCAGCCATCCAAGTCGGCGGACGTCGGAGGCAGCTTCAAGGGGCTGAGAGGCGCCCTCTGTCAAGTCCTGGCCGAACTACCCGGTCATGTGACAGGCGTAACCAAGACCGTCTGAGAGACGTCCTCTGATAGGCTGAAATCAATGCCACCCACCGAGGCGCCCTCTGTGCTGAGCGTCGATAATCCGCCGACATTTGCTTTTTCCTCCCCTTTTTCCCCCTCCCCCCTCTGGACGTCGGTGGCAGTGGCGGTAGGCTTCTGTGCCAGTTCTCGGTGGAATTGTAAAAGAAAAATCGACTTTTTGGAGCCTGGGACCCACTTGTGAGCTGAGAGAACCTGGTTTGTATCGCGTTGGGGGTTGAGGAACCTCTATTTGTGGCTTGTTTACAGTGGTGAAGGGCGCTGAGCAGTTGGACATCAAAGGGCAAGCATTTAGAAGAGAAAGGAGAGGAGAGGAGGGTTGGGGGCGGGGGTGGCAGTGGATGGGGATGTGACATTGATCAGGGAGAACTTCAATAGAGCAGTTGCTCTAACATACCCCTTACCTGGTCAATACTTAGCCTCGATGTCTACATTTGGCATTGAGTTGGTTTATATGGCCTAAGCTGTAGCTTGTATACAGCCTGTATCCCTTTAGGGACAGTAATAGTGCTTTAATGTACCATGCCCTATTGTCAGTATGATGCATGAATGCAGCACCTAATGCAAAATTATGCCGGTGATGCATCCATGCATCATATCAACCATATGAGGTTGATGTAGAGGGGGGGGGGTGCTATTCAAGGAGGGTAGGCTTGATAATGGTGTGCCAAAGCAGCGCTTTAGAGACGCAAGGAAACAAGTGAACATGAAGCGTTAGGCCATCACTACTATACCTCCCTCAGTGGTCTGAAATGAGGACACATAGTTTTGGTCTCTCCCGCAATCTGGCTAAGCTATTTACAATGAAGAGATAGTAGGCCGTACATGAGGGCAGCATGATAAAAGTTAAGCTGCAATTATCAAGCTGAAATTGAGACAAATAATATGCAATATTGCTGATGGAGATAACAATTAGCATGGAATGTAGCTAAATAGAAAGACTGAAACCATATTACACAGAAAAGCTGTAAAGGTGATAATGACAAAAGGTAGGGAAGGACATAAAACAACAAGTGGCTTCTTCAGTGCATGTAGCGATAATGGCTGAGGGCAGGGTACATGGTGAGGGGCTCCATATTGGGTAACCTTATTGAGCAGCTCCTCACTAACTCACTTAGTGCTTGATGTAAGAGCTGCCCCCCCCCCCCACCACTGTCTTCCTCCTACTGTCTCTCCCCCTCTGCCCCTGCCCTCAACCTTCCAGCCTCTCCTTTCTTATATCCAGGGTATGCTTGCATGCCTGTCTTCCTCACTGCCTGTCTGCATCTCCTTGCATAAGAGGGTATTCCATTGCTGACAATCTGTTGAATGGATGCGCACCAATCACTAATTTGGCAATCAAGTGCTCCCTTGACTTGTATGCTCATCTCCTTGCCTGCCTGCCACCTTGCCTACCTGTTATGCCCCTATACTCTCACATTATCTATACCTGTTATGCTTCTACAATACCATAGGCTATATACCGCTACTCCCTTTCCTGCCCCTCCCCAACAAACACCTAGCATCAACAGGTGCCACATTCCCAACAACCTTTTTTAGTGGCCACAATGGAGGAGACAACCCCTACCGGCACCACAATCACCTATCAATGGTCTCATCACCGCGAGAACTGACTCATCCCTCGCGGGAACTTACTAGTCACCTTGGAGGCAGGAAAGGGAGATGGAAAAGGGACAGCGTGGGAGGAAACAAGTTGTACAGTCTACAGACCTAACACCTTTACTACCCACAGACTGCTGCAACATGGTGCGGCAGACGTTATTTCATTTTTTGGTGCTAATCTACCCCCGGGTCAAAAGGTGAACAGGCCGTCGTGAGGCCACCTCACGAGGCCTCGATCATCGTGAATTTTCTTCATGGGTGGGTTACACAGGTCGGTACAACATTGTTATTCATGGATACCTCTTCGCCCTCGGTGCTTTGAGGCAATATCTCCTGGAATTCCAGGGGACACGTGCATTGTTCGGCCCCTGGTGGAAGTTGTCAGAACTAGCGGGAACTAATCCGGCAGAGGCCGGCCTGCACCTGCCACCATATTAATGCTGCACTGAAAATCCATAGGTTCAAAGGGTTAGACAGTACAGACTATCCTAGGTTTGTCACAACGGCAAAGTTATATTCAAAAGTGACTGAGGGGGTCAGTCAATAGTGGCTAACCTAGGTTCATAATTGGTGTTGTTGTATTTGTATACCACTAGTCGGTGCCACCTGTAAGATATTATGATCACCACTCAGTGGCTCCCTCTGGAAATTAAAAGACTAAGGTGGGTTGGTCAGTACTGACCAACCTGACAATAATAACTTACCTACGTTGGTTGTATAGGGAGCCAAAAAATGACTAACTAGGTTGGGTACTGGTGACTGAGAGATTGGTCGAATCGGGAGCCTAGGAATATCAGTGTGGTCCCACTGAAACTGGCTACCAGTAAGCTTCCATACTTAAACGTGGTCGAGGGCTAAACCCATGTATACATTTCTTTTCACCAGACATTCTTTTTTTCAATAGCCACTGCCCTTCATTTGTTATCTACACTCTAAGAATAGTGTGTTGCGGGAACATGCATAGGGATTTACACACACATAATTATTTGCAACACACCTTTGAGATCAACACACTTTTGGCAAAGAGCATGTAGTGTGTAGTGTGTTACACCAAAATGTGTTAAAAGTGGCTACAGAAAAACGTCGTTGATAAGTGCGCAAACGTAACACACTGTTCTTAGAGTGTGGAGGTGAACGTACTGAGCCATAATTACAGTTGTCCAGGGCTCAGGAAATTCTTCCTGGTAGATATAGTAAAGCCACCGCAGAATTATTATCCTTACAGGATGAGGTCAGGTATTTCACACATATATACTATAGAAGGCTGTAAGATAAGATAAGAGCTCTGCAGGATATTATACAGGGTAGATCTATATTATTAAGCACCATGCTTCGACTGTCTCTCAGTGTTCTTACCAAGAAAATACCACACATCCTCCTTTGAAACACTACCTGAATGTATCTTCAATACCCTCGTGTCCTTTGCTGCTCTTGGTGAATAGCCTCATGTGAATATCTATGACAAGCCGACGTATAATGTGCCAATGTCGTGGAAGGCATGATAATGCTGATCTTATCTATCTGTGACCCATCACAGATCAGGAACAAATTAAATAATTTAAAAGAAAGGAATACATTTATGAATGTGGACGAATGATAGACTAAGGAGACTACAATCTATGGATAGACTAATATTTCATTGCTAGCATGATGGTAAATGATAGAATGCTACATAAAATTATTTTACTGAGCCAAAGTGAGTCTTTATGACATTCATATTAACTTTAGGTACTTAAAGATAAGCCGGTCCCAAACAGCAACTGCAGACAGTTCTGGGACCAGTTTAGCAATTTAAAATGACATTGAACACAAATAGGGCATCCTGGTAATTTTATTACTATAGGAGTGGTCCTTTTTAGCAATGGAGTGGAGGGTATTGAATGTTCTATCCACCCCCCGACCAGGCAGAAATTGTTTGCATGCTTGCCCTTTCATTTATACCGTAGTACTAAAAACCATTATGCCAACACAAAAGTTAGTGGTGGGGGTAATTTGTCCCTCCAAATGTCATAACAATGTATCACACCACAAGGACCAGATTATCCATCTTGGGTAGTCACGTGACAGGTGGGATCTCACGTTATCTGGGCGAGACTTTGCGTGACCTCTCCAGGGACTCCAAGTCTCCACAGTGCGGGATTCCGTGTTTTCCAGCCCAACTTGTCCAAACGGAGCAAGGTGTTGCATTACCAGCAGAACCACTGCAGTAACAAACGAAATGGCCCCCGAACTGGTAAAACAAATATTGGTTTTCTCATCGAAATGCACAGAATGTAATGGGCAGAAATGGGAACCATGCTGGGCCATGCGTGGTTTCCAAAAGTCTGTACCCCGAACTGGTAAAATAAATATTGGTTTTCTCATCGAAATGCACAGAATGTAATGGGCAGAAATGGGAACCATGCTGGGCCATGCGTGGTTTCCAAAAGTCTGTGAGTTATTGGTATTATACCAATGGTTATTGCTACTACCAATGGAAGGCAATAGCTGTCTTTGAATACTCCCATGTTGTATGAAGGTACACACTCAGAAAAGTCAGCGTCATTGTCGCTAAAACCACTCTTGTAAAACTATAAGCACCCATGGAAAAAACCCAGTAAAACACATGACAACCAGGGAATTTAGTGGGAACTTTTCAAAGCAAGTTTATAAAGGGAAATTAAGATGCCTAGAACCACATTCATATTCACTATTGTTTAGTAGAATAACTATGTGAATTTGCAATGAAAAGCATGACATTCCAGTCAGTCAATATTCAATATAGTTTTCTCATAATATTGCTCTGAAGAACCACATATTTATTGATGAAATGCTGCTTGTAGGACATTCGCCCTAAATGGGTTAAAGTGCAGATCTTTACTATCATGGATAGCAGATATAGATCCCCCAATTATGTATAATGTAGGCCTTTCAGAATAATATTTCTGATGATTCTGGACTCATGAGGTGGCCTTGTGACCACCTGTTCACCTTTTGACTCACAGCTAGAATAGCACCAAGAAGTGAAATAAGGCTTGTTGTCTTACCCTGCTGTCACATCTAATGTGTGCCGCCCGCGTAGTAAATGTGTTAAAACCATGCAACTCCCTTCCTGTCTCCTCCTTTTCCATCACCCTTTCTCTCATTTCGGCATGTCTCCAAGGTGACTGGTGATTCTACATGTGGAGTAAGTCAGTTCTCGTGATGATGAGGCTATGGCTAGATGGTAGTAATGCCCGTAGAGGTCATCTTCTCCATAAAGCCAGCTAACAGAGGACACTTACACAACTGCTGCTAGGGTTGGGGCACCTGTTGGTGCTGGTTGTGGAGGGGGGGGGGCTTTATCTAGCTTTATTATACGATTGAACGACTCATCGTGCTTTTTAGGTGATATCCCCGTGCTGATATCTAGTGATATCGGCACCCTTCCGGTGGATATCATGCCATTTCCGGTGGTTTTGAGCGATTTAAAATCCGAGGTTCTATGGAGACTCGAACAGGCTACATCAAGACTTGGAGTCCGACGTGCTAACCACCACGCCGTGGAGGCGCTAGTAGCGGGAGGTGGCGAAACAAGGAGTCTACAGGCGGATTTCCAGCCCTGTAGGACCATTATTTACCGAGTTACAGAAGAAAAGACATTTTTTGGTATAGTTTCTTTGAAAATCAATATTTTTTTATAATTTTTTTTTTACTATAAAGGTAGTAGTTGGACTTTATTTACCTAGTCGTTAAAATAATTTTAGGGGGGGTTTTTCACATACATATAGGCCCTTTAAAATTGCTACGTTTCCACTAGTCCACCCTCAGGTTCGAACCGGGTACCCCCTGCGTATGAGCCATACGCGCTAACCGCTCGGCCACGGCTGATGTGGCACAGAGCCGGGGAAACGCTGCCTATATTGAAGTATAGAGGGGAGCTTCTGCTTCCTCACCTCCGCTACTGAAGAGTTCCACAACATGGCGACTGCACCCTCTGTACAAGACGACTAATGTATCATTCAAAATGGCGAAATTAGGACATATATAAGGTAATTAAAGACATTTTAGTTGAAAAATCGTATAATAAACCTAATAATGTATGGCTGAGGGTCGCACTCGGGGCTGTATCGCTGGATATCGTCACTCGTGCTTCGCACTCGCGCCGATATCCAGCGATACAGCCCCTTGTGCGACCCTCAGCCATACGTTATTGGTTAAGTAACGTATCGCATAAGGTGTGACTGGAGAAGCCCTGGGTGAGAATATGAAAAGGGAGTAATCATAATTATACAGATCGAGAGGCAGAAAGTCAGATGTAACCCAGGTAAGAAGTTGAAGTTCTTTGAACGTTCTTTTAACATCATTTAATTTTATAGAGTGAAAATAATGCTTATTTTGCATCTAGCCTAACTCCGTTTTGTGCACTCAAATAAATGTTGAATTAACATTAAATCAACGTTCAGCTATGGGAGAAAAAACGTTGAGTTAATACTGTCGGATAGTATTTACATTTATTTTACACAATTTCCATTGTGTTGAGAGACAATGAAGGAGGCAGGGACACACGCAAGTACATTTAGGGAGGGGAGGCAAGGAGAGAGACAGAGAGATGGGTTAGAAGTAGTAGAGGAGGAGACACAGTGGTGGGTGGGGGGGGGGAGCAGCTCTTACATCAAGCACTAAGTGAGTTAGTGAGGAGCTGCTCAATAAGATTACCCAATATGGAGCCCCTCACCATGTACCCTGCCCTCAGCCATGATCGCTACATGCACTGAAGAAGCCACTTGTTGTTTTATGTCCTCCCATTCTCCTTTTGTCATTTTCACCTCCACCAGCTTTCCTGTATACCGGTTTGTGCCTTTTTAATATATTTTATATATCAGAACAAAGATGATTTCCATTATGGTTGTGTAAATTTCATCTTGCTGATTGCAAGCTATTTTGTATAATGTTGCCTCAATGTAGGTGTATATCATATCAAGCATCCTCTCACATTAATGTTTAATGATGAATTGCATTGGGGCTAGTGAACTTTATTATCAATGAGTTAAAATGTTAGTGAAATAAAATATCATAAATCACCTTGATTCTCGATTGCCAATGGATCGACTTCTAAACCTTTCGGAATTTAATATAGGATCCCTTTGCTTCTTCTTCTCTGACATCAATAGTCCTCCAATCCCAACTATTGAACTTCCATCCTTTTGTAACATCTCTTATAGAAACTGATACTGATACCCTTTATAATCTGATGGAAATACCATGAGAATGATGAAGTGTGGTATATACAGGAGGAAGATGGATAGTGACTATACATGGGTAAATATCGACACGTGCGACACAGCGACACAGGGGGTTCTTAAAATCGACACGGGCGACACAGGGGGTTTAAAAATCGACAGACATGGACAAATAGGCCACTATGTACTAGATAAAAATCGACACGGCGACACGGCACTTTCCTTAAATTCGACACGGCGACACGGTCAAATATACGGGCACCCATGTATAGTCACTGGATAAGCTGTCACCCCTACCCCCTTCAGACCCTGAATCCATACCTTACTATTGTAGCCCTTCATAATCGCCTAATCCAGAGGTGAGCTGCATGATTAGAAGGACCCAGGAAGAAATAGTGTGGAAAGTTCCACTATTACAGCTGCTCTATATTCGTCAAGTACATAATTCACTACACATGCTGTACTGGTCAGCGTTCAGTTATTGCAGGTCACCTCGAGTATTTTAGGTGTACAAATGACCTCTGGTTTTGTTCAAGGACCCCATAATGGTGCCTATTGCATTCTCCAACTGCTTCAATAACATTGCCTGCTTCCATCAATGTTCAACATCATAATTATATACTTCATTATAGATAGACCCTCACATTGCAGCTAGAAGCTACAAGCGTGTCAAGGCTAAAGTTGGAAATAACCTGTGGCATAGTAGCATAGCAACTACAAATGTTATTTTAGGTAGAGAAGCCTAAGGGTGTGATAAATCCTCTGCTTAATTGAATATTGGTTTGCTGTCACAAGACAGCACACCAATAAAGAGATACTGTGGGGTCCAATAACGGTCAAGAGATCAGTTATCATACCCATGAATAGCAACTTCCATAAAGATCATACAGTAGCATTTAAACAGTTTGTTACAGATTAGGTGTTACAATGCGACTATCTAGGACCAAGAATTTGTTCAATGCCCATACACATATCATCTGTTAAAAAGTCGGGTTCTATTTTACTCTTGCTAGTGGTGACAGAAATTATCAGTGCTTATGTGCTGCAATATTGAAGCAGATTCAGGCCCCATTCTAAACCTCAATTATGAAGCCCCCCCCCCCCACAGTAGTTACTGTGGGAAACACTAGGTGGTGGGTGTGGGTCACAAGTAAATTAAGCGTAATAAAGAGTACATTGTGTATAATGAAAATATAGGCAATCAAAGACTATGACTAGATAGCCCACTGATTAATTATGACCTGGTGAAAATACAATGTGCTATCGTTAAACCCATGCTGACGGCTCACATCTGTCGACCTGTAGTAACCTATTGCAATATAGTCCCACCATCTGCCCTTTTCAAGATCTACATTGTCCCCACTCCACCTTCTTAGACATGTTTTTTAACTTTTTATGCTTCTGTGGGGGTTGTGAAGGTATGAAACAGGTTCCAAATTCGGTTTGAATGCAACAGGCTCTTTTATTCAAGTTTCAATCCTTGGTTCTCATACGGACACGGCTCCGTAATATCACTCTATAATGTACAATTAATCACAGATAAGGTTTGAAGGACACAAGCAGCGTTCTCGCTGGTTCGAAATCAGCAGAGCTGTACAAACTGGCCTTGTCCCAGCAAGGGCTGGTGCAAGAGCCAGGAGCAAGAGGGGTCTAGGGGCCCCGGTCACAAAGGTATAGCGAAGGGTGCGGGTCAGAGCTCGTCCATGGACGAACTCCCTGATGTGGCCAACTGCAGCCTCTTATATACCTGGGTTGAGGACCAGGCAGTGTCAACGTGGCACTCCACCAGCATGCCATCTGGGGTGCCTTACCTGACCTCGCAACCGGGTAATGTTAGCGGACATGGCGCAGGACGCCAGGTGTTGCCACCTAGCGTAGAACTGTGTCATTCCCGCCTCGAAACCACGAACCCATAGTACATATTCTTGCCCCTACACTTCCAATGAAATCATTTTTAGTAGCATTTAAACAGTTTGTTACAGATTAGGTGTTACAATGCGACTATCTAGGACCAAGAATTTGTTCAATGCCCATACACATATCATCTGTTAAAAAGTCGGGTTCTATTTTACTCTTGCTAGTGGTGACAGAAATTATCAGTGCTTATGTGCTGCGATATTGAAGCAGAATCAGGCCCCATTCTAAACCTCAATTATGAAGCCCCCCCCCCCCCCACAGTAGTTACTGTGGGAAACACTAGGTGGTGGGTGTGGGTCACAAGTAAATTAAGCGTAATGAAGAGTACATTATGTATAGTGAAAATATAGGCAATCAAAGACTATGACTAGATAGCCCATTGATTAATTATGACCTGGTGAAAATACAATGTGCTATCGTTAAACCCATGCTGATGGCTCACATCTGTCGACCTAGCATAGAACTGTGCCATTCCCGCCTCGAAACTACGAACCCATAGTACAGGTATATTATTGCCCCTACACTTCCAATAAAATTATTATTAGTGGGACAGTATCTCCCCATCCAAATTTCAGTGAAACCATCATTGATTTTCTGTTGCAGTGGAGCCCATTGAGAAATAAATGTTTATTAGTGAGTTTACTTAGACCAGAACTCCTTGTTCTACACTGCAAATTAGGTGTTTAGATCCTAAACACAATCCTTAACACAATCATAAACACAATCCTGCCCCGTATTTGTCCACACAATATGTTTCTAAACATGTTTAGATCAATAATAATATGTTTAGCTCAGTGCTTAGAAATTTATGTGTTTAAATTAATGTGTTTTGGACAATGAAGTGTTTAGAATTCAAGAGTTTAGCATATTATTGTGTTTATATGTCAAGTGTTTAAGGATGAAAGTGGTGTGTCTGGAGATATATAGATTATATAATGTTTAGATACTGATATTTAAATAAATTCCTAATTCATTTTATTTCCAAATATATATAGTGTCTTGAAGAGACTTCTAGCAGTCCCCCCCATGAGCCAATGAACATGCATCACTATTTCACATAGGCCTCTACTTTAACATAGACACACCCTTGAGTCAATACAACAGACCTCCAGGGAAAATAATGCTTTATCCATTTTTAGAGTTCTTAAAAGAGGGGTCCATGTAGCAGACATAGCTTTATTGCATCGTGATCATCATGAAGTACCATGAAATTTAATTTACTCAGATTTAAGCACTTTTAGAACGACAATAATGTTTGAGTAGTTGTAGAAACTACAGTCAACCACAGAGCTACCATCTGGTATGTGATTAATATACTATGATCTAAACACTACATGTTTACATCCTAAACACCAATTTTCCATACTGTTTAAATACTAAACATCTAAGCATATTCAACATAAATGTTTAGGTGTTTAGAAAAAAACACACCAAAAAAACCCATACAGTATTAGGGTGAGGAGGCCGACCATACAGACTACGGCTTACCTGTATCCTATCTGTGGGTGTCTCCACTGCCTCAGCTTTGCACATCTGCCTTTAGTCCTGAGCTGTTTCCCCCCTACACTTTACCTTCTCATGCCTTTTGCTGTTCCCCATTCACGTTATAATGCTCCATCAGCTGTCATGTCATGGCAATCTCAGTAACTTGTCATATCAGTTAATTCCCATTATCGCATGTTTTTCTCCTAAACCTTTCAAAATATATAACAGCTTTCTAAATCTCTACCAGGCTGTACGCGAAATACAGTGAAGCGAGCCTTATAGAATGGTCTGAGAGGTAGATGAAAGTACCCCTACAGCTTGGTACAAGGCCTATAACTTATTTATACCACTAGCTGTATGCAGTATACATGAAATGCGTTGTTCTCCGTGCCCGCTGTGGTATAACATAGGAACTGGTATTGCAACGTTGATAATCTGAATGAAATACAATGAGAATGAGGAAGTGTGGTCTATACAGAAAGAAGATGGATAAGCTGTCACCGCTACCCCCTTCACACCTGAATCCATACAGGTTTTCCTATTGTAGCCTATACCCTCTCTCCTGCAGGGAGTGTACCTACGTTTAGTTATAGCTGTTCACCCCACAGTTCTGAGGATAGTGACCTTTTGGTTATTGTTATTCTGATTGTCCTTACATTGTTATTTTTCAAATAACTATGACGCTGCTGAGTCTGTATGCGACCATGCTGGTCTGCTGCTGGCTGAGGACTGACCAGTCCTGGTGACCGGTGGTAGGTGGAGGCACAGGTGTGCTATACACTGTTCAGTTCTAGGTGGGCTCTATACCCTGTCCAATACTAACAACACCGGCAAGCCTCTGTTATTCCACATATATATATAATATATATATATATATATATATATATATATATATATATATATATATATATTTATTTATTTATTTATTTATATGTATATATGTATAATATATATATATATATATATATGTGACTTGCACTAGGAATAGCGTCCTTAGCGCACCTTGCACTAAGGTCCCTTTTCGCAGATCGTGTCACATATATATATATATATATATATATATATATATATATATATATATATATATATATATATTACTGAGCGCTATAATGAGAAGACATAGACATGGATGACAAAGACATGGATACACTTTTGCCTAAATTCCTGACGTACAATCTGACAAGATAAAGGCCTCTTTATTAAACAAAAAGAAAAATTTGAACTTAATCCAACGGCTAACTACCACAGACTGACCGAGCGGTGGGCGGATGTGCACAAGTGGGGCCAGCTTGGGGCGCCCCCTGGAATATACATAATGAACTACCATTTGCCGCCACTCCAAATATATTACTGTTATCCAGTCAGATACCATACATATATATATATATATATATGTATATAATATATATAATTATATATATATATATATTATATATATTTATATATATATAAATAGAACCCTCCTGACTGCTTCTATGACTTTGACTGCCTTCATCAATGTTCAATACCATAGCTCTATACTTCATCATAGACATAGCAAAGGTATAAAAATGCAGCCAGAGGAATGTGTAATGGCAAGGTAGCATAGCAACTACAGATGCTATTCTAGGTATAGAAGCCTGAGGGTGTGATAAATCTTCTGCTTAATGTAATATTGGTTTGCTGTCACGAGGCAGCACACCAATGGTGAGATAATGTTGGGTCCAATAACAGTTGACAGATCATTTATCACAACCATCACAGGCATCTTTCATATAGATCATGCAGTAGATTTTTAACCTGTTTGATATAGCGATGACTCTGGTTTCTCCGTATGGGCGGCCATGTTAGTTCTGAGCTCGCAATGTATCGTGAGACTTAGGCAGTGACCAGTCAGTCACACACCATAGCTTCCGTGGAACAGGCTACAATACGAGAGCAGAACCAAGGTCTCACGAGATTGCTGGTGTCAATGTGTACAGAGTGGTTGCGGGAACAAGTCCGATCCCGGTATAGCCCCATAGACTAGATGTTAGAATGTTACTATATGGGACCAAGAGTTTGTCCAACGCCCATAGGTATCTGTTAAACGTTGGGTTCTATTTTCATCTAGATATTTGGGATTGAGACATGGTCAGCAGTTGCATTATCCAAATAACATACGAATATCATCTTACTGTGAAAATATTAGTTACATTGGTGCTTATCCAACAAACAACGACATTGGATTTTTAACATACAGTAAAGCTTGTGGTCCCATTCTACAGCAGAAACATGGGTCATAAAGTAGTATAGGATATGATAGATAGGGCAAGATAGGACATGGATGAATTACCCAGTGAAAACATATCTATATTCACTGTGCTGGCTGTCATCTGTCGACCTGTGGCGACCTAAAGAAATCTCATTGTTGTCCCACCACTTGCCCTTTAAAGATTTACATTGTATACGCAATAAACCTTCCTTTATGTCTTTCGTTTCTTAATGTCTTATGCCTCCAGTGTCTTCCCTTCCCCATCCCATTGAAAACATTATTCTTGATACTATATGTATGGGTCCAGTCAAAGATCTTCATACGTTAGCTGGGGACTCCTTGCTCTAGAGGTCAACTTGGTTATTCCTACACCATAAGGGTGAGGGGGCTGAAAATGTATGGACTACAGGATATCATTAGTACCAATACCTTGTAAATACATAGTCTGTAGATCTCTCTATTGCCTCACCTGGATACAGGTGCTTTCCCCCAGAGCCTTTCCCCTAACACATGCTCTGTATCGACTATCGTCTAGGCTCCTCTAGGCCAGGGCCCATAACAAAAACGCTATTGACAGTTCGAACTGTCAATAGTCCGATAGTGTAAAGTATTTCTGTTATTGACAGTTCCTAATGCGAACTGTCAATAGTGGAATATTTCTGTCTTATTGACAGTTCCCACTAACATCGGAGTCAAAAAGTGTTTTTTTTTCACCAAAATCGGTTTTGTACTCAAAATCGGTTTTGCCCCAAAAAATCGGGTTTGCACTAAAAATTGACTTTTCCACCAAAATCGACTTTTCAATCAAAATCGACTTTTCAACCAAAATCGACTTTTCCACCAAAAACGCTCTCAGGGTTATGACAGTAATCATAACGAACTGTCAATAAGAGAGGAAATTCCCACTATTGACAGTTCGGTGAAGAACTGTCAATAACAATAATTTACCACTATTGAGTCTGAACTGTCAATAAGAGGAAAATTTTCCACTATTGACAGTTTGAACTGTCAATAGCTGGCTCAGGCTGAGCCAGCTATTGACAGTGCAAACTGTCAATAGTAGAAATCAATCTTCTTATTGACAGTTCAAACTGTCAATTCCAAAATTAAATTCCCTTATTGACAGTTCAATACTGTCAATACCAGGATATAATTCCCTTATGGACAGTTCAGACTGGCAATAACAGATTAATTTTTTCTTATTGACAGTTCCTTTTTGGAACTGTCAATAACAGAATATTTTTTCCCTTATTGACAGTTTGAACTGTCAATAAGGGAATTGTATCCTGGTATGAATAATTCCATTCAAACTGTGACTGTACCAGATATTCTGCCAAGTAGTTATTAACATTAGGAAAATGGATTTTATTGTATGGGCTCTCCTTACCCTGGGTAGGCACTCTGAAATACGCACTGCAGTGGTCTCAAAGTGCAGCCATGGGTGACACACAAAATTGGCTCTGCATTTAGGAGTCTGCCTGAGATGAGGTTCAGGGATTTTCAGATTGTTCAGCTCCTGATAGGGCTATGACACTATGGAATAGCACGTTGGAAAGACCTTGAAGAGTACTATCTCATACTGTGCAATTAGCATAGGTTTATGACAAAGGGGGAAAATGACAGTTTGCGAAAAGTGATGGTCTTTTTCTACCCAATAGATAATATTGAAATATTACCCAGCCATCTGTAAAAACAAATCAGCCAGGTCCTAACCTATCAGAAGATTGTGTGTACCCATTGACAGCCTCCTACATGGATGCCCAAGGGGTTTTCTAGACTGCCCAAATTGATGCACTGCAAGTACTGCTCTAGCCTACATGACATGGGATTGTACAGCATCAAAATGTAAATAGGGTGTTTCATATAAATATTATGTGAATTAAAGAATATCTTATAGCAATATGGAAAGGGGAATAACGTAGCTTTCCAACAATGTATTACACACACCCTCAAATATAATATAACAGCCCAAAGAGATCCATACATGTAGAGAACTGGTATAGTGGCTGCATGGTCACACACCAACTACATGTATAGTATAGACCCACTCCAGTGGTGCCAATCTCTCACAGGTACCCCTGTGCATTCCTATAGTGGGCACTTGCTTCCACAACAGTAGTATATAATGTATCGGAACGGGACTATGCTTAAGTACTGTTTATTACTCAATCGACATGCAGCCAATCAGAGGCCTCCATTTGGTCACGTGACTGGAAGTGACCTACTTAGGGGATTAGTGGTGACGTCATGTGACCTAGTTAGCCAATCAGAGGCCGCCATTTGGTCAGGTGACCGGAAGTGACGTCATATGACCTACTTATGGACCGGAAGTGATGTCATATGACCTACTTAGGGGACCGGAAGTGACGTCATATGACCTAATTTAGGATCACGTGACCGGAAGTGACCTGATGAGTCACGTGACCGGAAGTGACGTCACATGACCTAATGGACAACCGGAAGTGACGTCATGTGACCTCATTGAGGATCACGTGACCGGAAGTGACCTGATTGATCACGTGACCGGAAGAAGTGACGTCACGCGACTTAATGAAGAGATGAGCGTCTTTAAGGGGTCACACGCTTTAAAATGTGATATATATTTTTTTTGGAGGAGGAGGAGGAGGCGAGTCTCTTATTTTTTTTGGTAAACCAATAAAAAACACAACAATATAAGTTTGTTTTTTGATTTTATTTTTTATGAGCGACTGGAAGTGACTTATTGAACTAGGTAGAAGTGTTCTTCAGAGTGTATAAGGGGGGAGGGGAGGGGAGGGGGGGAGGGGGGGAGGGGGGGAGGGGGGCCCCTTTAAGATGCATGGGGAGGGGGGCGCTTTTAGGATGCATGCGTGGGTGGGGGGAGGGGAGGGGAGGGGAGGGGAGGGGGGAGGGGGGCACTCTAGGGGGGTGGGGGGGCACTCTAAGGGGCGTTTGTCTCTTTTAAGAAAAAAAGAAAGAAAAGAATTTAATCGAGAGACACACTTCTTCCTCTCGAGAGGAAGAAGTGTGTCTCTTAATTTTTTTTATTTAGGAAGTGACCTGATGAGGCACGTGACTAGAAGTGACGACGTCACATGCCCTAATGAGGCAATCAGCCGCGACCGGAGGAAGTGACACTTTAAGAGGACACGCGACTTAATTGTTATTTTTTTTTTTTTTACTTACTAATAAAGAAGACGTATGAAAATAAAACACAACAATTCACATGTCCGTTGTTCTCGTTGTTTCTTGCTTGATAAAGTCAAGTAATATCGTGATGCCGAGGTCAAACTTTCCCATGTCCTCAGTCAACACTCGAAGGAGTTCAAAAGGTGTACTGCCGGCACCGTCAGCTTCAGCTTGCCACATTTTCAACACTCAGAAGGCCCACTCAGCGGGACTTCCTCCGTATTCGCATTCTTCAGCGATCTTATCTAACCTCTCAGGTGACAATTTTAAATGTCCCCCCCACCTCTTTCCACCTGCTACCTAGGCGTCTGCCGAGGGCGCCCAAGTGCTTATGCATCGCGTGCGAGTCGGGGTTCTCGAAATCCAACCCCTGCCTGTGGAGAAGGGTCATCCACTGAGCCAACAGTTCCACTCGTCTAATGCGGGTGAAGACGCGGCCGAGCTCTCCCCATCTATGACGATGCGGGGTTTCACCCCACCAGACTCGGAACATCGCCGTACACAGCTCCTCCGGTGTCTTGACACTGCGCTCTACTAGAGCATCCATACGGGCGGCGGTAACTTTTAAGCTACTGCCCAACACTCTCCAAGATCCGCTCAACTCTTTACCTAGTTGACGAAGCAAGGCGTCGCTATATGCTAAGCGCTGCTGTCCTACCTCTCTATTCTCCCCATCGGTCTGCACCGCGCGTCTCACGTCGTGAAGCCGCATTAACTTTTCAGGTGGACAAGGGGGTGAAGGCGAGCTTGAAAGTGGAATAGCTTGAGCCATCTCGTCTCGTCTTGGCGGCGGCGGCGGTGGTGGTGGTAGTAGACGTTACTGTGGTCAGAGGCGATATGGTTTTTTTCCAACAGAAATCAGAGCTTTTATACAGAGGGAGTTTAATCCTATTTCCAACAGCACCCCAGCTGTCTAGCGACCTGTCCGCATGACGCTTTTCAGCCGCTCCGCTCCTTAAGAGCTTCTTAAGAGCTTAGATGACGAGGAGTATGTCATCGCTATCGGTGGAGGCCAGCTGAAAATGGCGTTTTTTCCTCATCCATAGCCTTACCTCCTACCCCCTACCTGAGGACGACTCTCTCTCCCTCTGACATTCATTGTAACAAACGTCAGAGGTCAGGTGAAAATCGGATTTTTTCATGCACAGCCTTAGTCAGCTGTCGCCGGCCGGCCCGGTCTACTCACCACGGCAGGAGGCGGTGATTTTTTTTTGTTTTAAACTTAAGTCGCTCACCACATGCACACGACTCTACTCACAGACAGACACACTCGTCTTAGGGGGTCCTGCTTCACGCCACACGCCTCCTGTAGTTTTTTTGTATACACACTCTAAGCTCATGACCGTTAATCCTTTATACAGCTAATGCGCGTTGAATTAGCACAGTCGGTACACTGCCCGCTCATGTCAGTCGATCTCTCAAAAGAGAGGGGGGGGGGAGAGAAAGAGATCCAGCTGAAAACGTCACGCATTATGTCTTTTGTTTCTCTTTGTGAATGGCCGCCGGTCAGCCGGCGGCAGCAACCGCTTAATCCTTTATACAGCTAATGCACGTTGAATTGCTGAACAGGGTGGTAAGTAGCTTAGCTCATGTCAGTCGATCTCTCAAAAGGGGGGAAAGGGATCCAGCTGAAAACGTCATGCATTATGTCTTTTGTTTCTCTTTGTGAATGGCCGCCGGTCAGCCGGCGGCAGCTGAACAGGGCAGTAAGTAGCTTAGCTCTAGAAGCGAGAAGGCGTATATAAGGGGTCTGGAAACCCCCATTCACTCACTCAGTCTTTTGCCGCTCTCTACAGTCACCACCATGAGCAAAAGACAACACCTAGTGCCGTCCAAGGATCTAAGCAAGTTCAAGAACAAGAAGACTACGCGGAACAGCGCTCGTTTAGCGTCAGCGCCTCCTCTTGCTACTGAAGATGAGACTACCGCCGCAACCGCTTGGTCTTATCACCCTCCCGCTGTAGCGAGCGCTCGCAGCAGTAGTAGTAGTAGTAGTAGTAGTAGTAGTGGTAGTAGTAGCAGTACTACTGGTAGTAGTCGTCGTGCTAGCGACGTTGTTACACTCGCGACGGTTGTTGCTGCTAAGCGCGCTGCCGCTGCTACTGCTGCCCCGCCTGCTGCTGCTGCTGCTGCTCCTCGTGCTGCTGCTGCTGGTGCTGGTGATCCTCGTGCTGCTGGTGCTCTTCGTGCTGCTGCTGCTGCTGCGCCTGCTACTGCTGCGCCTGCTACTGCTACGCCTGCTGAGGCTGCTGCGCCTGCTACTGTTGCGCCTGCTGCTGCTGCTGCTGCTGCTGCACCTGCTGCTACCGCTACTACTACTGACGACAACACTCCTGGCACAGCGCAGTACTGGCAACCGGGTTTTTACCTCCCCACTACTGTTGCTGATTTTGATGACCTGCCGCACGTTGCACAGCCCCTCTCCACCACTACATCAACCGACGCCATCGACGCCGCTCGCGCTGAGACTTACAGCTATTCGGACACTCAGCCCCTAAACCAAGAAGAAGAGGAGGAGGAGGAGCAGCAGCAACAGGGTGAGACAGAGAACGACGCTGACGACGAGGCGTATGACGAACCCGAAGGGCAACGGGTGGACGGTACGTTTTTTCGGCTCCCCTCTTCCACTACTTTCGACCTCACTTCCACTGGTAGCGCGTCCGGTCCGTGGCGACTGCCCTCACCGCCACCTTACGAGGGCGGCGGCGCTTCATCTTCTACCGCTACACTCAGCACCGACGGCGTGTGGCTGCTCTGTTCCAACAACGAGTCGTCGGATACCAGCGCTGACGCTGCTCCTGTTATTGGTTCTGCTGCTGATTCAGCTCACGCTGATGGTGTTACTCTTCTTGCGGGTCTGAAACGTTCTAAGGCGGGTTCCAGAACAACAAGGCCTACTAAGAAGAGAAAAATACAAGAAAAAGAAGAAGATGGACGAGAAGAAGCAGAGAAAACCCCCCGTCCTCTCGGGTTAGAGTTCTGCTTAGACGGGACTTTGACGCTGGAGATCTGGGAGGACGAGGCTAGACTGTCTAGGAGGCCGCGCTACACAAAAGACGGCCAGGTGAAAGAGGCGTCTCTGACCAGAAGCAAGCGAGTGCACTTCACCGCCGACGCGCTGCGCGAGCTAATAGCGCGCATCGCCGAGATCCGCGCAGTGGTGCGCATACGCGACACAGCGTCCGCGCAAGGAAGACCTAATCACACCCCCTGGTTCACAGTGCTGGATGAGGAGGGCGAAGTGTACGCAGCTGTGAGCTACTACAGCGGTAAGAACCTCATCCACGTGCGCAAGTACGAAGGTCCTGACAAAAAAACCCCACAGCAGGGGGTGACGCTGTCCGCCAGAGCGCTCAAAGAGTTGGATGACAAAACAGAGATTATTCTCAAATTTCTCGGTATAGATTTGGAATGAGAGACGCTCAACGCTCACGCGCGCACACACACAGTGTTTGACGTACGCTGTATGAGACAGACAGACGGATACACAGACAGCAGACAGATTTAATTTTTTTAATTGGTAACTAAGTGAAAAAACAAAAAAAAACAAAAAAAACATGACGCAGTACGTCTGCGAAAAGTGTTTCAAAATTTTTAAAAGACCGTACAATCACGAGAGACACGTAGAAAAATGTAGAGTAATACCTAAGTTTTGCCCTCTATGCGGCGAAGGCGATTGCCGAAAGATCACCTGTCGACGCGAATCTCTGGACGGGGTGACTATCCCTCCGCGCATATGTGCTGTGAGGAAACGTTCACGGCGAATTGGCCTGCAATGCAAACGGGCGTCAGGATGCACGGGACTCGCGTGAGTGTAACAAACTTCAGGCTACCAACCGGCGAGTTGAGTGACGCTGTAGATACTATGCGTCGCATTCACTTCACGCAAAGATTCAGATACAAAGTGGGTTTCTCGGTAGGCTTACTCTTACAACACAGAGAAGACAAGAGCAAACTGCGCTACTTTCACGCCTCCCAGAACAACGCAACTCTCATACAACCGCTCCCTACTATAACTAATTCAGAAACTTTGGAAGAGCTCCTCTCAAAGATGGAAAACACCGTCGCTTGCTCACCAAGTGGCACGTTCTTTTTCCTACCAATTTGAACATTTGCGTTTACATGGGACCGGGGGAATTTCCCATAGGCGGTAGGATCACTCAGGCCGGTCGAGTTGGAAAGAGAAGCGGCGTGTTAGATTTTCCCAACAAGGACAACCTCTGCGTCTTCCGCTGCATTTCCTTTCACTTATACAACACCAGCAAGCGCGCTTCAGATGTGTTACGTCAGTTCTGTCCCACTGCCACACCTGAAACCTTTCCGGGTTTGAACATCCGCGACTTACCCGCGTTAGAGAACTTGTTTGACGTACAAATAGCGGTTTACACCGCGTCGCGTCAGGTGCCGGGGCGGAAGTTGAGAAGACGCGTTACTCTGATCAGACTGCCTTCCAGAACTCTGGCCGCCCGAGGTAAAGTCAACCTACACCTGACGGCGAAAGGCGGTTTGCACGTCTCTCTGGTCACGGACTTCAACGCGTACGCGGGCATATACGAATGTTGCAAGTGTAAGGCGGCGTTCACCACCGAGTTCTTGCTGAAGAGACACAGGAACCAGCTTTCCTCTTGCCGACAAGTCAAGTTGCGCTACGTAGGTGGCATCTACCAAAATTCGAGAACGATTTTCGAAGCGCTAGCAGACTTCTCCATTTTTCCTCCCGACGGACATTCCGGAATCTACCCTTACAAGATCACCTTCGATTTCGAGGCTTTCTTCAGACCGTGCAGAGAACCGTCGACGGAACACGTGTCCCTGCTGTGGGATCACGTCCCTTTGTCGGCTAGCGTCGCATCCGACTTTCCGGGGTGGGAGGGGCCAGTCTGCTTCGTCAGAGAATCCGACGCAGATTCCGACCCCTTGTTTGACCGAGTTTTAAATCACATAAACGAGAACGCCAAAGTCATCGGGGAAGCTGTGCTAGAACTTTACCGACCGACGTTAGCGAAGTTAGATGCGGCGATAGGTGAAGCTCTCCTGCTGGAGGAGGCGACATTCACCCCTTCTCCAGGCGGCTTCGCTGCGGCTCAGACCAGACACCCGTTAGTTCAACTGAAGAAGCAGCTTCTGAGATACATCCGTCAAGCTCCAGTCGTGGGCTTCAACTCGGGGCGTTACGACTTGAACCTGATCAAAATACGCCTTCACTCGTTCTTTGCCTCCGGAGACCGAAGAAACCAAGAATTCAGCGTCATAAAGAGAAGCAATCAATACTTGGCGGTTTACACACAGCACACGGTTTTCTTGGACGTAGTCAACTATTTGGCACCCGGTTACAACTACGCGAACTATTTGCGAGCTTTTACCAGAAACGAAGAGAAAGGTCACTTTCCTTACGAATGGATGACGTCTACCAGGAAACTGGGAAACAGAACACTGCCACCGAGATCGGCTTTTGACAGCGAACTGACGGGCGTCAAAATGTCCGAATCCGACTACGCCGCATGTCAGAAAGTTTGGTCCGACGAGAAGATGCAAACTATGGGAGATTACTTGATCCACTACGACAACAAAGACGTCAAACCTTTCATAGAAGCTCTGAAAAATCACGCTAAATTTTTCCAAGATCGCGGCATTGACATGTTGAAAGACGGGATTTCTCTCGCCGGTTTCACTTTACGGTTCCTCTTCCAAAACCTAGAAGACGCGTTCACAACGTTCCCCCAGTTCGACGCCGTCCTCCACGCTCTGATCAAAGAAAATCTAGTCGGTGGTCCTTCCATCATCTTCCATAGATTTCACGAGAAGGGCACCACGTGGATAAGGGAGCACAAGTACGGCGAAGAAGCGAGACCGTGCCAGCACATCCTAGGCCTAGACGCTAACTCTCTGTACTTGCGCTGCATGAGCGAAGCGCACTGCACGGGCTATTACGCGGTGAGACGACCTGAGACCGAGTTCAAGCCCGAAATTAGGCAAAGAAACTCTCACAGCGCTTTGGAGTGGTTACGCTTCGTAGAGCACGAATGCAACGTGAAACTACGCCACGCTTTCAACGGCGGCGAGATGGTTCTAGGCTGTCGAAGAATTCGCGTCGACGGGTTTCACGCGGCCTCTAATACGGTTTTCCAGTTTCACGGGTGTTGGTTCCACGCTCACGAGTGCATACCGTCGCACCGATATCAGTGCGCTTCACTGAGGGAGGAGAGACGCGACAGAACGGCTAGAGTAAGCGCTTACTTGAAAGCGCTAGGTCACAAGCTGGTCGTCGTGTGGGAGTGCGAATGGAGAGAGATGAAGCGTCGAGATGAGCGGGTTAAGGCCTCCCAACAACACTGGAAGGTTGACGCTTTGAAAGTGTCTCGAAACGCAATGAGCGGGAGCGACATCCTTTCCGCTGTCAAAGACGGGAAAATGTTCGGTTTAGTTCAAGTGGACATCACTACGCCGCCTCACCTACGAGACTACTTCGAAGAAATGACCCCCGTTTTCAAGAACGTGTCCGTTTCAAAATCAGACATAGGACCTCACATGTCAGACTTTGCGCAGGAAGAAAAGCTGTTGAACACGCCTCAGAGATGTCTGATAGGGAGTTACCACGGAAAAAATATTCTCTTGGGAACGCCCCTTCTCAAGTGGTATTTAGAGCACGGTTTGATAGTCACCAAAGTGCAGCTGGTCGTAGAATACCTACCTAAACGCTCCTTTGCCGGTTTCGCGGACGAAGTAACGGCGGCGCGAAGACGTGGCGACGTGAACGAGAACGAGAAAATTCTGTCAGACTGTTACAAGTTAATGGGAAACGCCACGTACGGTAAAACAATCTGCAACAAAGAAAAACACACGGCGGTGAGATACACTGACAGTCGGAAGTTCGAACTATTGGCCAATTCGTGGCGCTTCAAAAAGGCGTCCGAGTTGAGTTCTGATCTGTTTGAAGTCGAACTACAACCGAAAACAGTCAAGAACAACCTCCCTATTCAAATAGGGTTCATGGTATACCAGTACGCGAAGTTGAAAATGTTAGAGTTCACATACGACTTCTTGGATAGATTCGTCGACACTCTAAAGAGAGACGTACTTCAGAGAGAAACGAAAGTGGATTCCGACAGCGGTGTGCGACGATCACTTAGAGCTTTTCGTGAAGACAAAAACGGAAAGAGTGCGAGAATGGTGTCCGCCGCCCGGCGGATGTTGTGAGAGACGTACCTTCACGATCTGAGAACTTCGGGGCTTATGAAAGCGGAGTGGGAAGGTGACGGGACCCTAAGTCTCAACCCTAAGACTTACATTTGCTACGATCGAGTCAGCGGCACCGGTGAAAGAAAATCCAAAAAATGGAGTGCAAAAGGTGTACAGAAGAAACAAAACCCTAAAGAACCAGACGACTTCTTGGATGTTCTTCGCCAACGAAAAACTCTCCTTGCGGTAAATAGAAATTTCAAAGTGGTGCGAAACAAAATGGTCACCTACACCATAGAGAAAGACGGCGTGCGCTACTTGTATTATAAGCGTCGCGTGCATTCTGACGGTGTGACAACGAGTCCTTTAGAGATATGAAAAAAAAAGAAGTGTGTTATTGATTGATTGAGCGCATCTTTTCAAAAATAGAGTGTTTATCAAGATTGAAAAAAAATAAATAAAAAAATAAAATAAAATTATTGTTGTGTTTTTATTTTCATACGTCTTCTTTTATTAGTAAGTCGCGTGACCTCTTAAAGTGTCACTCATGTGACGTTGTCACTTCTAGTCACGTGCCTCATCAGGTCACTTCCTAAACAAAAAAATTAAGAGACACACTTCTTCCTCTCGAGAGGAAGAAGTGTGTCTCTCGATTAAATTCTTTTCTTTCTTTTTTTCTTAAAAGAGACAAACGCCCCTTAGAGTGCCCCCCACCCCCCTAGAGTGCCCCCCTCCCCCCTCCCCTCCCCTCCCCTCCCCTCCCCCCCCCCTCCCCTCCCCTCCCCCCCACCCACCGCATGCATCCTAAAAGCGCCCCCCTCCCCATGCATCTTAAAGGGGCCCCCCTCCCCCCTCCCCCCCCTCCCCTCCCCTCCCCCCTTATACACTCTAAAGAACACTTCTACCTAGTTCAATAAGTCACTTCCAGTCACTCATGAAAAATAAAATGAAAAAACAAACTTATATTGTTGTGTTTTTTATTGGTTTACCAAAAAAAATAAGAGACTCGCCTCCTCCTCCTCCTCCAAAAAAAATATATATCACATTTCAAAGCGCGTGACCCCTTAAAGACGCTCATCTCTTCATTAAGTCTCGTGACGTCACTTCTTCCGGTCACGTGATCAATCAGGTCACTTCCGGTCACGTGATCCTCAATGAGGTCACATGACGTCACTTCCGGTTGTCCATTAGGTCATGTGACGTCACTTCCGGTCACGTGACTCATCAGGTCACTTCCGGTCACGTGATCCTAAATTAGGTCATATGACGTCACTTCCGGTCCCCTAAGTAGGTCATATGACGTCACTTCCGGTCCATAAGTAGGTCATATGACGTCACTTCCGGTCACGTGACCAAATGGCGGCCTCTGATTGGCTAACTAGGTCATGTGACGTCACCACTAATCCCCTAAGTAGGTCACTTCCGGTCACGTGACCAAATGGAGGCCTCTGATTGGCTGCATGTCGATTGAGTAATAAACAGTACTTAAGCATAGTCCCGTTCCGATACATTATATACTACTCACAACCCTCCATGTTCTGGTCAATTTCTCCACTTCTAATTATGATAGAAGGATGAGTAAATACGTTCTGGAAAGCTGTTAGTGTGGTCAATAACATGGCACAATAAAATACGGAATCTACACAATTTGGAAAATTTATACCAGTGCCTACCCTGGGCCTTGTTTACACTAGTTTACCTTGCTGAAATGCAATTCTCGTCTGGTTAGCGAGATTCTATGGGAGTACGTACGTCACGTGACCTCTCCCAGGAAGCCTCCAGTAAGCCCGGTATGTTGTGTCATTAGTCCACCAGACAGTGAAAGTCTAGTTGTTTGCTATTCATCCTGCTCGCATGTAAGGTTTACTTCAGCTATTGTGTAGGGTATTTCCCTCACAACATCAGTCCATTGTATTATACAGTGATTAAGAATCTGAGGTATTTCCTTGAAAACAACCTAGCTATGTAAGGACAATATGGTTGAGTCACATCATGTGTAGGGGCTAGATGTCCCCTGCGGTAAAGGTCCAAGGGAGTAGATGTCCAAAGGGGTTGCATGTCCTAGGGGGTGAAAGTCCTAAGGGGGAAAAGGTCCATGGGGTATCAATCCTTGGGGGGAGATGTCCTAGGGGGTTTACTTACAAATGTCCAGGGAGGTAAATGGCAGGGGTTAGATGCCCAGGGGTTGATGAGGTATAGGGTAGATTCACCACTTTCGGACGCTCGTTGGCAGTGCAAACGTGACCCATTTACTCTGAGCCACAGTTCTCTTAATACTCCACTCAGGGCTTTTGCTTAAAAAGATATGGAAAAAGGACTGTCGGAACATTGTGCACAACTATAAAATAATGTATTTTAACGTATTATAATATGAAATATTCCTCATCAAGGTTGGGGAATTTTAAGTCCCAATTTCACCTGATGTCAGACACTTTGGATTCCTTTTGTTATTTTCAAGTAGTAGTGACAAATTTGCCTTGCTATGACAGCAAACATGATATAATTTATCCAGGGTTTGAATATTACTAAGAATATTTAATATATTTGCATTTAAACTATTCGTTTAACACTATTAAACCTGCCCAATATAGAAAATCTATACATACTTCATTTATACTAAGACAACTTGATATTTTCTCACCCATGGACTTTTAGAATGTATATTGAGTTATAGGGGGTTCATATTTTTTACGTGCAGAGTAAGTGCTTTGCATTACCCCATATCTATAGTAAAGAGAAAACACAGTTGACAGTGGTGTCCGTCTCATGGTGAAATTTGATTGTATCTTTGAAAGGCCTAGAAATATTATTTTCTGGAAATTATTATGTTCTTTTTACTATATCATTTTTTGGAATACACATTCCCTTCTATCCAGGTATTTTGTATTGCCTGGGTGTAGATATTACAGCAATATCTAGCATTAGAGCAGACCTGTCCGACATGAGGTACCATATAATTCTACAAAATAAAGCATGAGCTCCTAACCATGAAACAGGCCTACTTCAGTGCATGATCATAAACAGATACGATTGATTTGCATGCATGCCATTTTATTTATTGGTAAGAATAACAATTCAACTTTACTATGATACTCACACATAGAGCATGAAACCTATTATATATATTGTGATTTTTAATGCTAAATGTGTCCGACTTAAGGTCTCTGTCCGTCTTTGGGTGAATCTACCCTATACTTGTCCTCACACCAGAGCGGTTCGCCTTTTAGGACATTTCCAAAGGACTTATGGGAGTGGTGGGTGATAGCTAAAGGACATATTGGGGTTAGTTAGAAGTTAGAAAGGTAAATCTATAAGCGAGATCATAATGAGGGCTAGGGTCTGTCACATTATCTCAAGCAATAGTATTAGAGTAGATAATGATCAAGCTCAGTTTTACAATATGAAACCATGGATGTGATACTATGAGCTATTCTTTCGTATTCAGGGATGCCTCATGCATTTGGAATTACCATTAAAACTTATGGATTGTGTTTAAATCTTGCCCTATTATCAATCAACATGACTATTGTAGGGAATTCATCATAGAGGTCTATACTGGTTAGTATTTATGCTATGGCATAATCATAGATACAATCCCGTAATCTGTATTATTCTATCCATATCCATAAAGATTCATGTTTGTCATCAGCGGCAATGGCGTTGTCATGGTTACTGCAGTAACATTTTACGATCTTGACATATTGCTATACATAAATTTCTAAACACAATGTCATTGGGTGAATATAAATTGGAATACCCAACTGTTGCGACACCATTCTTTAGAAATCAGTTTCTAAACATTTCAAATTATATTTTTAGATCTCCTCTTCTCTATCTTGTACTAATCCCAAGTATTGGACTTTCCCCTACCCTTTAGACCATTATCTTATACAGTATTATCGTTTAGAAACTGATGCAATGTTCATTATAATCTGATCGAAATGCCATGGGAATGATGACGTCTGGTCTATACAGGAGGAAGATGGATAAGCTGTCACCCCTACCCCCTTCACACCTGAATCCATACCTCGCTATAATTGTAGTCCCTCATAATCCAGAGATGAGCTGCACGACCAAAATCCCCCAGGGGGGAAATATAGTATTTTATATGCTCCTCTTGTCATACCCTCAGCCACATATATATACATGGGACCATTTTTGGTCATTTATCTCTTTCTCCTCAGGGGAACAGTGATCATCACTATCTAGAGCTGGTGAGAAATCAAAAGCGTGAAGTTGTTATGAAACAGAATGTCTCCCCTATTGACTGCCTCAATCGGTTTTCAATGCCATGGCTATATTATCGATAGTTATCACTTGGTGAAAGTACTGTGTGGGTATAGTGATGCTTTCTGTGCCCTCTCAATGCTATAAATTATGGCACAATAATATGACGACCTGTTGCTCCTTCTATAAAGCTCAGTCTTGCCGACCACCTGCCTCACAGGATATTCACGTTTTTCATCATAAACCCTGCCCATTTCTTCCCTTTGTCGTATAGTCCCATAACACAGAACTCTGAATTATTTCGCTTCCTCCAATCACAACAGAGCAGAGCAGTGTCTTTCCATCTGCAGGTGCTCATAACGTCTTTTTAGCAATGTTATGAAGCTTCAGGAGCTCAGAGTTCTAATGGCTGCGTCATTAGGGTACGATAGGAACCAGGTCTCTGATCATTCACATTATGTATAAAATAAGGTGCATACTATGCTGCCTTTCATCTTGTCCATAGTCTTATAGTTGCCTGCATATAGCTGCTGCCCACTCATTTTATATCTCTTACGTTATCTCTCTCACCCCTCCCCTTCTCTTAGATCCATTTGTAACAGTCAGCTATCACCGGATGTAGCGTAGCGACTCCCGGAAGCAGCCTCATTTTGAGACCAGGCTAGAAACCAGGGAAGATGGATGGAGAGGTTGCCATGGCAGCAGCTAGTGTAGTAAGTTAGGTGAATGAATGGAGCATCATGTAGTAGAGCAACTATAACTCAGTCTCTCATCTATCAGACAATTTGTCATGTTTAATACATAAACCACTCTCTGCTTGATGAATGGAGCCAGAGCATGGGGGGTGCTACTGTATATTATATATGATGTCTGAGTCTCTGGCAAGCCAGTTCAGTTATTGCCATTTACTTTAATAGCACACCTCTTTTAATATGGCACAAAGGCACTGCTTCCCAACTCTCTATACTGTGTTAACATCACCTCCATATACTGTGTTAACATCACCTATTAATGTCATTATCGATAATCGTTTAGGCTATAGTAGCACGTGTACCATAGAGAATCAGTCTTAGCAATATTATATCAGAGATCTACTATACCAAGCACTGACTCACTGCTTAGAACCCCACCCATTGTTTACATGGTCAGTTGCAGGTTCAGGAAGCTGGAGACAAACTGGGGACATTGCAGACTGAGAGGTGTAGGAGGGGATGGTCTGGGTGGCATATTGCATCACCCAGGGGACCGTAAACCAAACCAGTAGAGTAGAGGGAGAAGTAAAGGGAATAATTATGGAGGGGAAGAGGTATCAGGAAAGGGAGCGAGAGAAATAAATAATTACTACAGAGAGGGACAGCAAGTATTTTAAAGCTAAATAACATGTCATCGATCAAATATAAAAATAATTACTGATAATACCTCCAATCAACAGAGTTACCAATATGGAAAATACTATGTACTGGTGATATAAATTTCAAGACAACTGATATTCACAATATTCATTTACTTTTAATCAGTTCTTGCCAGTCTATGTGAGTTTTGTCCAGTAGTTATTTGATGTAAGGAACAGATACTAGGAGAGGTTTCCACTCATTTTATAGACGTGTGAAAATGGATTCTGTCAGTCGCTCCTTACCTTGGGCCTCATATTTGTTTCTTTAACTAAAAGGTCATTTTTGTCTGGGTGAAGAGGATCTATACAATATGAGAGTAAGCAGCCTGTGACCTATCCGGGAAAGTTCCCGTTATACTTGCTATCACTCTGCCAGACAGCGCTTCTAGTGGGTTGTCATTCATCCACCAGGTTATGCTGCGGGTAGGGTTTAGATTGCGCCAAAGCAATTTTGGAGATTCCACATGGAAAAAACGTCTCTGAGGCTTTCGAAGGAGTAAGACAGAGCCATTAGGATAATCCGCCTTCTTGTGAAACAGTGTTACAAGAGGTAGGGAAAGGGGCTGGATGATAGATACAGGGCGTAGGCGTGGGGTTAAAAGTGAGAACAGTACATGCTCTAGAGATTTGGCTCAGGCCATTGCACTGCATTTTAAATGTGAATCACACGTATCCTATTGCTACTTTTCTCCACTGCTCTTGACCTTATTAAAAGCGCAATGATTATGGACTTCAATTGGCAATAATGTGTTCCTTCAAATTTGATGTTTAATGTTAATGGAGGTTTCATGAATCGTTAGGGCAGCTTTCCGATATTTATGAAAGAAAGATATTGAAATAATGTCCTATTTTATGACTCTTTGAAGAGAATGGTCTAGATTTTAATCTCTCGAGCACGGCTTGATTTGAATACCAATACTGATAAAGTATCGTTTGGGCCACTGTGATACACTGGTATGAGTTTGCATATATCTATCTGTCTGCATGTTCTTGCTAAAGCACTTGGGGTGTATCACACCACCAAATGAACTCCTGCCCTCCTACCCCTGCCACACCCACTCACCCTGGAGGACCTGACCAGATGGGTTCAGTCCCTACTTAGGCGCCTTGTCATGCTGGGCCACCTCCACCCAAATGGAGTCTGGGATCACATGTCCTCCTCCAACCCAGTCTCAAAAGGACCTTGTTGGACATCTAAATTAATCTAATCCTCACATATAAATCCATCATGTGCCGAGAATGACATCCCCCTAGCCCCCACATGAACCAACCCCCTTCCATAGCCTGAGGACTGTGGCAAAGCCCTATAAGACCTTGGCTGCAGTGTCTCAAATCCTGAGAGCTCGCACCAGACGTGCGACTCTGCATTATTTGACTTGACTTCTGGGTCCCGGTGACCCTCATTCATGAATGGCCAAGCATGCATGGGTGTGCCAATGGAGGTCATGTGCTCAGAAAAAGCCAGTGGGACTGGGTTCCAAGAGAAGATGCTGCTAAATGACGGCGCTTGTTGCATGCCAGTATTCCTGGCAAAATGCAATTGTGGGTACTGGGTCATTCTTTCTCACTTGGAATAGGTGAAACCTTGAAAGCAAAGGCATATATTTGTCCATGACACAGATACCAATGCTATTCTGCAATATGATATCAAGTACCCTACACTGTTAGAAGTAAGTAGTGTTCCTGTACAGCAACTATTGGGGGCAACTTTGGTTCCAGTAAATTCTGCTGTAGACCTACAGTAGAATCTACTGTAGACGCAGACCTGAGTTCTAAAAAGGCTCACATATTCAACATCTTGGAGATTTGAACCCCCAGGTTCCAATCCATAGTCCTGAACCATGACCACTACACCAGTGAATCCATGTCAGGTGCATTGAAACACCTCCTACTTATGTGTGAATAGTAATGAGGTCAACACAGGATCCCTGGGGACAATTTTAGAACTAGACTTTTCATGTCTTATGGGTTAATATGAAAATTACCCTATTGCAGTAATGTACTAATAAGGACTGAACTACCATTAGTTGGACTGTAATCTTGATGGCCAATGGATGTTTTTCAAAGTAAGTTTTACTATCTTTCATGCAGATTGTTGAGATACATTGGTCTTATCCTCTGCATATTTTCAATAGTAACATTTCAGTGTACCAAAATATATTATACTTTAGAATTGCATCAGGAGAAATGTAGTTTGTGTGAGAGTTTCCTGCCGGGACTGGAACTGCTGACCCTCAGACTACATCTCCCATGGCTCTACCAACTGAGCTAGAAGGGCAATCACTTATATGTAGCCTGCATCAATAGGCTTTTGAAAAGATCAGGTCATATTTGAGCTGTGTAGTATGGTACTCCCTCCAACCTCTCTGCTCTCTCTCCCTCTGGTTGCTGGTTATGGGATTCGAACCTGCATCTACAGTAACAGAATTGTATGTGTACAGCAAAAGTTGCTGTATTACCTTTTACAGCTAAAGTACTGTATAGTTACAGCACATATTGCTGTTCAAGAACAACAACTTTTTGCAGTGTATTTACATTAACAGTGCTCTGATGATTTATATATAGTATAGTTTTGTTTAAGATAATTTCTTTATATGTCAATCCCCTACAGTAACTAGTTTATTCAGTGCTTTTAGATATTTCCATTTCGCAAATACTAACCTCTTTCCTAGAATACCTCTGGGAATAAGTCTGGACAACAACATAGCAAGGAATATCAACCCCAAGAAAAGACAAAAAGTCAAGTCAGTACACTCCACAGCACGGAAAGAAACTAATGCTCTTCGACCAGTCGTATTAGACAACCGGCTGGGTGATATTAGGGGACCAAAGCCCCCTGGTGAGCAGGGGGCCACACCACTTTCTGGCCCTAAGAGGGTGAGCTGACGGCCTAAAGCCGCGCTGCCACCAAAGACGCTGGTCAACGATTAATAATAGATGGCGCTGCATTCGGCCCTCTGTGATGCTGGTCCTAGCTGGTTCCTGACCTGACAACCGCCGCGTCCTTGGGGCACCAGCGAGTGAGTGGAAATGGTCACAGGGGCTGCCAGTAGAGCTCTGCTGACATTCGATGTGCTATGACCATGTGAGACTGTTGGAGAAGAAAAGATATATCAAAATATGACACTGCTCAAATGACACATCACTTTGACATGGATGGATCGAGACTCTGAATAGTTTTATCTTTATGATAGTGTCCTTGCTTGGTTCAGGCCAAAGGGGAAGTCTGCCAGGGGCCACAGAGCCTAATGGAGAAATAAGTGAAGGGAAAAGATGATTATGAAAGAGCAACCAACCTGTGAAAATGCTTTCAAAGGTATGTAAAAGACTCAATGGATATATCAAGAGGTAGTGAACCAGTGTTATGGTACACATGTATAGTGGTCCATCTTAAACAAGTACAATACTGTTGACATTCATATTATCATAAATAAATATCATGATAATAGCAAAAGCCTCGCTACAAGTATTTATAATTTCACAATCATACTTTAATCATCTTAAAAAAATCGAAAATGTGCAGACGCTTTTCTAATTACCATGGGCTGTACTAAGCATGAAATAACCAATGGAGAACAGACAACATAGATCGACATCCACTATACTTAAGGCTGTGTCTCACGACCTTGAGCCAATGTTTTTGTCTCTGATCGGGTGCCGTCTCTGACCAGGTGCCGTCTCTGACTGGGTGCCGTCTCTGACCGGACATCACTTTGGGAGTTTAGTTACCTTCTACCAACAGCAGGAGGCTAATTATGATTACATAACAACTGCCATAGCGTTTTTACAAATCCTAATATATGTGAGTATAGGTTAACAATTGAAAAAGACTCTTCTCTGAGACAAGGTCAGAGACGGCACCCGGTCAGAGACGGCACCCGGTCAGAGACGGCACCTGGTCAGAGACAAAAACATTGGCCCAAGGTCGTGAGACACAGCCTTAGCTCAAAACAATATCCCCAATTGCTTTATCTTTTACAATTCCATCGCTGGATATTCACACTATTTAACACAATACAACCCCCTTTCATAACTGCCCCTCCCCCATCGCAATAATTATTTGTTTTACTTCCTATACCACTCTGTGACGCCTGTAAGAATAAATAGCCTAGTGATCCCTACATCTGACGTGCTGCTTCCTCTCTCTATACCTCTCAGTGAGAGTGCATCCCGTAGACCAACCAGTGCCAAGCTCTCTTGATGTATGGTGCGACGAGTGATGGATGTTAGCTGCACGCTGATTGGTCTAGGCCTACCTGTGACGTATATGGATGGTGTCGGAGCCGAAGTCACGTCCGGAGCATGTCGGCAGCGTCCGGCTTTGACGTCATGTACTCATCGATAAGACGTTTTTTCTCCTACATCGTCGTACGTAGTTGGAGCCCTGGAGAGAAAATAAATCTGTATTTGCCACGGAAGGTTTGCCAGGTGGAACGAGCTGCGTAAAACTGGACTAAATATCCGAGAGTGGAGCCTACCCATTCATCCCGTCCCTTTAACCTGCTCGCCCTCTGCTTACCCTAGTCCTAACTTAACACCCTACTACCCTCAGGCAGTGAGAAATGGAGTCATTCAAGTTGCTGACTAATGGTGAACGGATGTGGGAAAATGGGCCCTGAAATGAATGTATGATACAGGAATAACCTGTATAAATCATGTTCAGCTCTCACTGGGAGTGTGCATGTAAGTCATACCGAGTTCAGCTTAGGCCTCTTCAACGACTGGGGTGGTCGTGGGGCAAGACTGGTGTTATCCTAGATTCCTATAGCCAGCCGTGTCTAACGCTACGTCCTCCTGGTACCCGTACGAGCTCCCCGTCTTATATCCGTCAGGCACGAATGACTAAGATTCCTACTGCTGGCCCTGGGGGCACCGTTGGTATTTTGGTTGTGTAACTGATTTCCTAGTTTTGAATTACAACTATCCATATGCAGTTAATGTTGCAAATAATTATGGATAAAGGAGCAATGTAACTTGTAATGTATGTGTAACCCCTTACAAGTAGTCTACCCATACACATATCCATAGCAGAGCCTGGTGGTTGAAAAGACTAGTACAGGAATCAGGTGATGGAATAGTATGGTTGACAATGATTATGGATAGCTTACCCCCAGACTGAACATGCTCAGATAGCCGTGATGTATAGGCACCACTGCCCACTGTTATTCCTCATCTTGTTTTATTGCTCTCCGATGGTCTCCATAGATTGTTCATGGTCTGGCCTCTGATCCTGGATATATGTGTTATTGATGATATGGAAAGTGTCTAATCATTCACACCAACTGACTGCTGTGTAACACTGTGTGGGGTGATTACTGATAGAATATCTGATTTTTGAATATGGAACACCACAATCATTTGTCTTTTGTGAGGAGACCTTGTGATTAGATATGAATTAGTTTTAATAGATAGACGGGGCATGTTTCTAGGTGTAGGGCCAGTGTGTTTCAAGTAACCTGACCTCGACTAGCAAAAAGGGGTAACCATAGAAATGTTAAGTGTAGAGACAGCAAGCTTATCCTAAAGATATGTTACACACAACATAATCTGTTATAAACACTTTTAAGTTAAAAGGAAATCTAAGAATGAGATATCTAACCAGTACACACTAGACTTTTCTCAATCTTACCTGAAGCATTTTTATGTGTTCTGGCCTTTAAAGGGGGCAATACATAATAATTTCTAACACACTAAGTAGGAGTACCATAGTTTAGAGATTGAATTTCAGACATCATAAAATAGATATGATATCCAAATTGCCTTTACAATAGGTATTGCAAAAACTGTTATTGAGAATGAGGAGGATATCATGTAGGTCTATACTCAGTACAGCACACATAGTCAGGCGTTAAGCTTGAGGTTGCTCATCCCAGACAGACATGTACAAATGTATACGCTTTGTAATTTTGCCTGGAGCAGGTGACCTTTCTCGTATACTTCTCTCAGTTGACAACAGCTGGCGTGTGGTAATGGAACAACCTTGGCTGACCTTGAATCGTCAGCACACAAAAACTCGTATTCATAGGGCCCTGCCAGAAACCAATAACATTTGGAGAGGCCAGAGAGATATAACCTGTTTTACTGTGGCCCTATCCTCTGTCGCCCATCAATAAAACTTAACCTAAAACGAATTGGTGTAAACTATTAGAGCTTGTCCACTATCACTATTCAGTTATTATGCAGGTGGTTCTACCACATCATGTCGTATAAAATATGAGATCTTAAATCTGTTTGAAACTAATTAAAACTAAGGCAGCGCTAGTTACTGATAACACACTGTTAGAAGTAAGGAGTGTTCCTGTACACCAAATACTGGGGGCAACTTTGGTTCCAGTAGATTGTGCTGTAGACCTACAGCAAGCGAGCTTTTGTATATTTACAGGACTATGTACTGTATAGGGACAGCAGAATATTCTGTTACTGTACAGCAACATTGATTGTAAATCATAGTCTGAAGGTCCTGGGTTCACCTCCCAGTGCTGATGACATTTTTAACCATCCATGTGAGGGAAAAACGAATTTTAGGTGGATGTAGGTAAAACAAGAGAAGTGGCTCCACCAAGGATTGAACTCACCACCTATGGTGTTGGAGACAGGCACTGATCCACTGCGCCACAGAGCCTGTGTTACAAATGGTCATATTGGGATATATCTCTACTCTACTTCTCAACTGATTAATAATAATTTGTAAAGGTCTGGGGTTCGCCTCCCGGTGCTGGTGATATTTTTAATCATCCATATGAGGGAAAAACGAATTTTAGGAGGATGTTGGTGAAACAAGAGAAGTGGCTCCACCAAGGATTGAACTCACCACCTGTGGTGTTGGAGGCAGGCACTGATCCGTTGTGCCACAGAGCCGGTGTTACAAATGGTCATATTGGGATATAAGCTACCTCTGCCATGTCTGTATTAAATGAGCTACAGCCTTGTTGCTAAAGATCCCTGATGAGAGGTGGCTAGACCTAGGATTGATCCCACGACCTCTCGTGTACATATTACAGGGAAAAGTACCGTAGATATAAAAGTCTCTACCGTAACCTGCATCTACAGTAACAGAATTGTACATGTACAGTAGAATTTGCTGTATTATTATTTACAGCTAAAGTACTGTACACTTACAGCAAATTTTGCTGTTCACGAACAACAACTTTTTACAGTGCATGCATTTATAGCATCCTCTCCTGAAGCTGACTAAATACTTCAACTCCCAGCATAGGCATTCTCATAGAAGCACCTTGACAAAAAACAGCAGTACATTTTAATGGATATCGAACTACATAGATTTAAATAATTTACCACAACCTCCACATAGATATTATGCTATAATAACTAACCAAACAATGATTCCCATTATTTTCGGGTATAGTTACAGTATCCCTTGACGACAAAAGCATAACAACACTTAATGTTTAGACATAGAATAATAAAACTTGTGATCTTAACCTCCATAATCTTTAAGTTTGCTACACAATCCCTGAAGCAAAAGCAATTATCATCAGCCATCTCTTCAATATGAGAAACTCATTCTGTGCAAGCTATACATTTACTGACATTAAATTTGATTCGGTATTTCACCTAACTGCAATCAAGGCTTGCTTTTATGTTCTTAATTGTACCTTCAGCCAAAGCACCACTGCTTCAAGCTGTCACACCAATGAGAGAAACATAGCTCCATTTACTGTCATGTAATGACTTCTCTATGATTCAAATGGGATTTCCACAGGCAGATGTAATTTGGCTGCCTGCTATGGCGACCCGTGTGGAGACAGGCCATTTCCTTCAGGTCGATCGTCTACAGATTTTGTAGAGAGACATTGATGTTTACCTGATTAGGAGAGCCAAAGTTTGCTTGGTTACTAGCATAGTAATGCGGTTGTGATATCAAATGGCAGCCTGCATCACATTACCGTTTTGTATAGGATGCTCCTCATCTTGAAAAAAAACGAAACCCAGAAAACAATCCATCCTGGAGAGGCAGATGAGAATCAAATGAGTTAAAATGAGGATTTCACTCATTGCCTGATCCACGTTATTTCTGCCTGTTGCCTCAACAGGCATTTTGGGACAATGTTTTCACTCAGTTAATTCTCTCCTCAAATTGAATGAGATCAGTTGAGGATGCCTGCAATTACCTACATTGTTCTCACGAGATATCAGTGAGACTCTGAGGGATCTTTAGAGAGTTTTTTTTACTCTCTGGGAACATACTCATTGGTTAACCAATTGCAATCAGAGGCATTCTCTCATTTTAGGGGGGATATAGTGGGGGAAACCTGGTTTGTAGAGTACATAAGATGGACTCTGACTGGAGATGCTGCACAGCAGTAGAAAAATGTTAAAAGCAGCAAAATAACAAGATGTCGGTCATTGATCAGAGCAGCAGCACATAGCCATTATGATTTTTTAAACATCTGTAAACATCATTTTCTTAAACATCTAGTAAGATGGGCACAAACTTCATCAGTATCATTTCAGAAGAAATAATTCTTTTCTAGGATAATTCTATGATGGCTCACCTATGGTAGAAAAATGACTTTGTTAGACCAGTTGATATTCCCTCAGTTCTTGTTTCCAAGTATTTATTCATTTAAACAAAGCAAGGAGAGCTAAATAGGAAGCCTCCATTCTCTCATTACCCTTAAACCTAGCAAGATTGTATGTGTCTCATATAATACCAATTCAGCCTTAAATGCTGACCAGCCTTTGCATATGAGGACAGAGGGGGACAATGAATCAGCATTATGTTGGCATTAGCCGAGGAAATAGGACCTGAGGCCTAAAAGCCTGCCTAGACACCAGGTCTGGTTAGGCCTACAGATTGGACTGGGCAGGGCTGGGCTATGCATCAGTGACTCAAGGTTAGAGATGGCCAGTTGTTTACTCTTTGCTATCTTGTCCCGCAGCCTGTATGATCATGCTAGGATAATGTTAAGGCAGCAATATTGTTGTCAGTGTTTCTGATGTATGTCTGTCACTGACGGTGTCAGTAGGAAATACCATGTGATGTTACAGAAAATCTCTCACCACCTTTCCCTGTCATTCCATCCAGCTTTTATAAAGCGATTGGCCCTTACAAAAGCTTTAGGGGAAAGATCAGGGGAAGCTTCAGTGAAGTGTAAACCATGGATACCGGTATTGCCCAAAGCAAAAGTCTCCTTGTTGCTCTGATAAGAGTATGCAAGACGACATAGGCCCCTGCTCATGGCGATGTTACTTTTCAATATTGTGACGCTGAGCTTAGAAAGTGATTGATCCAAGAAGGGAAGGTAGCTTTGGTATTTTGGATTAGGATGGCTCATGACATGTGTGTTCCAATATCCACTTGAATGGGCCGCAGCTAAAACCCATGGGGTTGATACACCCCAGAAGGATCTACAGGATCCATGGATTCAGCCCTGGCAAGTAGACTCACAAAGGCTACAATCGTGCATGAATATGAGAAAGGGCATAGTCCATTTGAGCAAAACATGGCCCTTAAAGGGTTAATCACTGTTAATGGGCTATCCTTTCAGCCAAAGATTGCAATGAGTTTGATCAGACAAAATATGACACCATTTAGCTGTATCACTATTGGCCTTCATCTGAAGGCATTGCGGAATGATAATACTTAGTAGCACACGTAAAATGTTCTTTAGAAAAGTAACAGACTACCAATAATTCAACTGAACTCCTGCCCTCATTCCCAGACTAACCCACTTACCCTGGAGGGCCAGAACAGATCGGTTTAGTCCCTATTTAAAAGTCCCTTGTCATACCGGGTCAACTCCACCCAAATGGAGTCTGGGATCACATGTCCTCCTGCTACCCCACGGCAAATTAATACAATCTTTACATATGAATTCATATAACATCCCCTAGCCCCATCAACCACCAGCCAACCAACCTCTTCACACCAGGTTGTATGGAAGGCTGCAGTCTTTCAAATATTGATTTCAAGCTCAAGCCAGATGCAAGGCTCTACATTATTTTGTTTGACGTCTGGGGCATGACCACCCTTATGAATTGTCCTGCCCATATTTTTGGTACAATGGGGGTCATGTGACTTGAACTAGCAAAGAAATAGACAAAGGTGCACGAGTTTCAGTCTGTTGACTGGGTTATTTCACGAGTTGACCTCGGGCCGTATTTCACGAGGCCGTAGGCCTAGTGAAATGCGGCCCGAGGGTCAACAAGTGAAATAACCCACTCAACAGACTTAAATGAGTGTACCTTTGTGTTTATTTTTTTATCTTTTTCGATTAAAAATACCAAAATTATGGTAGGGGGGAGCCTAAATAGGCTAATATGACGTATTTCTACGCCGTTCAAATGTAAACAAACCGCCGTTTTGATGACGTCACAGGGTCGTGAAATACGGACATGGGATATTTCACGGGGGGGGGTGAAATACGGACCTCTTTGGTTAAGTCAATGGGGCTGCTGTATTCCATAAAAAATAAAATGGGAGGGTCTTCCATCAGGGTACACTAGCTGGTTAAAGCTGACTTATTGCAGGCAGAATAGTGTAGGGACCCGTTATGGATTGGGTCCTAAGCACCCCCCATGACCGATATGTACAAGGTTACCAGCTCTGATCAGTAGGAGCTGGATTGGTGTAATGGTAGCACGTTGGAATCTGGATGAAGGAAGCGTGGGTTCAAATCCCACATCTGGTGAAACACTTTTCACCTGGTACCGTTACAATATAATGGATGTAATGGTTTATTCTTAGTTTTGCCATGTTTCTAAACCAATGATCACCATAATAGCTAGAACCTTAAGAGAAAAATGTCATTCAAAGGCATATTGTATCCATTGCCAAGATAGCAACATTAGTGCTGTCAACTGATACCAAGACTTTGTTACGCTAATATCAAATTGATGTAACCTAACATCAAGAACTGATTTATTACATTTTTGGTGAGAATAATGAAATAAAATATATCATAATCCATTTGTCACATGGCTACATATATCAGGTATTCATTTTAGACTGACCTTTTGAACAGCGATGCCCATCCGAATCTGTCAATATTTCTTCTTTGCATTGACTGCTACCCAAATGCTTGCATTATCATGGGAATAAGTCTGGACAGCTACCTAGAAAGAAATATCAACCCCAATAACAGGAAAGACAAAGGGTCTGGTCAGTATGCTCCACATCACAAAATGAAACTAATGCTATTTGACCTTCTGTATTAGACAACTGGCTGGGTGATATGTGGCCAGGTGAGGGAAAACGTGCCTCCAGGGGGGATTTTTAGTACTGGTTTTGGCCACCAGGGGGCAGTATATGGATAAAACACTGAAAAATATACTAAAAAATGCTTGAGACCAATTTTTCATGGGGAATCCAGTGATATGCTTAGAATTATTTCATCTCCACTGAAAACGTTCCATTTTTGGAATGCAAAAGGAACATTTGTGACACGATCTGCGAAAAAGGCCCTTAGTGCAGGGTGCACTAAGGGCCCTTTTCCCAGTACATGTCACATTTGTTGCCATGGAAACATGGAAAATTGGCATATATGCCTATTTCTGGTTGCCATGGAAACACCCCATTATTCCAAATGGGAATTTTTTGCCACAAATGTTTTTGAAAATTTCACAAGGAACTCAAAATCGAAAACAGACCTCAGAAATTCCCTCTAGAACCAATTTTATGATAAAAACATCAGATGTCTTTGGTTATTTTTCAACAAAACTGTATTTTTTACATTATTAGTATTCATAATAGGATATAGTGGATTTAGAGCTTATTTACCATTTTCAGTTCTACACACCTACCTCGGTTTGACAAGCAGTTACATCAAAACTACTTGGGATAATTTAGCTCAAGATATCTCATTTTAAAGCCTGTAACATAAACTTTGAAAAGCCATTTCCCCCTGGAGGCACGTTTTCTCTCACCTGGCCACATATTAGGGGACCAAATGCTTTGGTGGGTATGGCCTACACTACTTTCCGGCCCTAAGGGGTGAGCTGACGGCCTAAAGCTGCACCACCACCAAAGACGCCAGACAACAATCAATAATAGATTGCGCTCCGGTTGGCCTTATGTGCTTCTGGTCATGTCTGGTTCCCGACCTGACAAGCACCTGGAGGAGTAGTGGGTCAGAGGGAAGTTGTCATAATTATGGTCTCAGATAGGGAATTCCCTGGAGAATTTGGTAGGCCTAACTGGAAGTCTAGATCCACGCAGAACACTGCATAAATTGAGTCAGATCTAAACTTTCAGAATTTCTGTAAAAATATCACCCCTATAACAGCACCTTGATTGGTCCAGGTATACCTGGGACACATGGTGGATGGCGTTTATGCTAAATTCTGTGACCAGGGTGGACACTCGAAATTGGCTAAATAGGACTGTGTAATGGTGTCATGTCTCAAGGAGTTCAGATCTGTTTTAAAATTAAATCAAACTCCATCTCAAATTTAAGCATACTATTACTAGATCAGGAATGTATATGACATATTCTTTAATGTATTATTATTGTTATCATGCATGTTTAAAAGAAGTAGATACTAGTCGGGGATTATGTTTGATTTTTCTTTTTACTTTTACAGTCCTGTTACAAACTGTGTACTTAAGTGTCCTATCAAAATAACTTGGTATAAACATAGCCGCCCATGCAGGTTGAAGTTGCAGTGCTAAGTCTATAGTATCCCATTCCTCTGGTGAACTAAGCACAGTCATATGTATGTTTTCTAATTTCACTCGGAGCAGATGACTTTTCTCATATACCTCTCTCTGCTGACAACAGTGGGCGCATGGTAATGGCTGACCTTGAATCCTAAGCACATAAAGACTGGTATTCATAGGGCCCTGTCAGAAACCAATAACACTGGGGGAGGGCAGAGAGATATAATCTTTTTACCGCGACCCTGTCTTCTTTGCCCCCTCTGTAGAATTACCTTTAAAACGGACCAGTTTAAGATACTATACCTAGTCCACAATCACATTATAATGTCAATAGGTATTCATTTAAGTAGTTGATATTTAAAGAACAGATTAAAGCTAACACAGCTTTGGGTACAGATGGAGTATATGAGTACCAGAGAACATTCAAATGAATTTATTGTCAATAGTGGAAAATTTTCCTTTTATTGACAGTTCAGACCGTCAATAGTGGGATATTTTTCTCTAATTGACAGTTCAAACTGTTAATAGTGGTAAATTATATCGTTATTGACAGTTCGAACCCAACACTATCAAAATGAAAACGAATTTCGAAAATCATGCAAATTCCTTACCAAAAGATGGATATATATCATTTTCTTGATCTACTATGGATAGAGGGTGGGGTATAAGTTAGAAAACCTTCTTGGAGCTGTAGAATATAGTATATAACCTCTTTGGCTGTGCCTCAGAGGTTATGTACCATAATTATTCTTCAGCTCCAAGGAGGTTTTCCATCACATAACCTTTATACTTCTATTGAGATAACCATAATTAAAAGCAATATTGCTGTATGATCAACCCAAGCTAAGACAGGCCATTTCTGTTTGAACGAGTATCCACAGATTTGTTAGGAGACAATAGCGTTTACTTCAAGAAGAGAGCTGTGGTTTGATTGGTTGTTGGCATAGTCATGTGCTCTGACATAAATAAGAGCTTACATCATATTACCAGGCGTTTGTGTAGGATGCTCCTCATTTTGGTGGGAAAAACACAGAGGACAATCCATCCTGGAGAGGCAGATGAGAATCGGATGAGTTGAAACGAGGATTTCACTCATTGACTCGCATCCACGTTATTACTGCCTCCCGCCTCGACAGGCATGTTAGGGCGATGTTTTCACTCAATTAATTCTCTCCTCAAATTGAATGGGATCAGTTGCGGCTGCCTGCAATTACCTACATCGTTCTCGTGAGATATCAGTGAGACCTTGGGAGAGTTTTTTGCTTGTTCTGGAGCGTGCTCAATGGTCGACCAATCAGAGGCATTCTCTCATCTTGGGGGACTATTGGGTAAAGCCTGGTTGGTAGAGGATGTAAGATGGACTCTGATTGGAGGAGGTGCTCAGCAGGAAATGACGTCAAGCGGAAGAAAATAACAAGATGTCGGTCATTGATCGGAGCACCTGCACTTGGCCATTATGATTCCAGTGTCTTAAACATCTCATTAAACCAGTACGTGATTAATACCACCTTCTTTTCACCAATCCCTGCAATAATATCAGATGGAATAATTCATCCCTCACATAATGCATGCCACGGTGACATGCCTATGGTAGAAAAATGAGTTTATCGATGTTAGACCACCTGATACTCCCTCGTTTCTCATTTCCTAGTATTGAATTTTATTCATTAAAACAAAAGATGAGAGAGTGGTACTGGGACGTTGTGCACAGAGTGGCATCATTCTATATTACGGACTAAAGGTTACCAATAGGTGCTCTTTTCCGAGCCTGAATAGGAAAGCTTCTGTTGCCTCGTTATCCTTAAACCTAGCAAGACTGTATCCATCTCATTTAATATCAATTCAGCCTTGGATGCTGACCAGGCCTTGGGCACAGAGAGGTACAATGAATCAGCATTATGTTGGTATTAGTTGAGAAAATAGGGCTGGGCTGTGCTTGGACCACCTGAGGCCTAAATGCCTGTCTAGAGACTGGGTCTGCTTAGGCCCAGATTGAGCTCGGACAAGGCTGGGTTATATATCAGTGTTTTAAAGTTAGAGAGTGGCACTTGCTTACTACATGTATTAATTGCAAACAAGTCCCGCAGTCAGTGTGCTAAGAAATGATTAAAAGTAGGTATAATATCAAGTTGTAGAAATATTCCCACGAGTGATTATAACTATTGTCAGTAGTATTTAGCATATGATATTTACTAGATAATTCCCTGCACTAAATACATAGATGATTTCCCTAAATGGAGTTTCAAAGCAGATCCCATGGTTACTCATTCTGTACTCTAGTGGATGCATCAATCTATGTATGAATCATTCACTTACATTACTATTGATGTGGGAAGCTGAGGAGAAAGGTACATCCAGGGGGATTTTTAGCACTGGGGTTGGCCACTAGGGGAGATCACAATGACCACAAATGTGAAAAATATGCCAGAATTTGCTCTAATGTGAATTTTCACATAGAAAATGATGGTTTTCTCCAAAACATTCTATTTTGTGGTAATCCTTCCATAAATGGAATGTAAATGGAATGTTTTGAAGCCAATGTGAGGCCTAAATAAGTGTTTCTTGCTAAAAGACGTTGTCATAGCAACCACAACTTCAGCCCTAAAGATTAACCTGCCAGTGAAAGGAGGAAACAAGGAAGGAAGGGAGAAGGACCAAAGTCATCTGATCCGCCATTGAACAGTGATTGACGCGTCTAAGGACCCCTGAAGTCCCCTAAAAGCATGCACAGGGCCATATACACCCCGCCCTTGGCTCTGTGACTGTTCACTATGCACTGTAAAAAGTTGTTCTGTAGCTATACAGTACTTTAGCTGTAAAAGATAATACAGCAACTTTTGCTGTACATGTACAACTCTGTTACTGTAGATGCAGGTTCGAATCCCATAACCAGCAACCAGAGGGAGAGAGAATGGAAAGGTTGGAGGGAGTACCATACTCCACAGCTCCAAGGATATTTTTTCACTTAAATACTCCATCCACTATCAACATATGGAAATGAAAAAATGGTATATACCCACACTGTAAAAATATTCCGTTGAATATATGGAGAATCAATGCAAAACTTTACGGTGGATCATTGTAAATGTGACTACGGTGAGGCAATGTTAGATCAACCAATTTAACTGTGAATATCTGTAATCTAGTACGGTGAAACACAGTTTATTCATTTACGGTGAAGCTTTGTCTTGTAAAAATATTCCATTGAATATACAGAGAATCAATGTAAAATTTTACGGTGGATCATCATTATATATTATTACAGTGGGGCAATGTAAAATCGATCAATATTACTTTGAATATCCGTAATTCAGCACAGTGAAACACCGTTTATTTTACAGTGAAACACAGTTTATTTATTTTACGGTGAGAAGGAAAAAAAGGAAAAGAAGAACGGGGGTTGGGGGGCAGAGCCCCCCTATCAACATCAGACGCCATCCATATTACGACTAGATTAAGTTTCGTTATTAATATTACGGGAAAAGTGGGCTTTTTAAGATTACGCACAGAAAGGGGGGCGTCTAGTGACGCCGCAGGTTCGTCCCCACATGCCTCATAGACTGATTCCTAATGATTAGGCCTGAAGTCTTGACACTAAGATGCTATTGCTGATTGGACACGGTACCAAATTTGGCATTGAACCATATCTAGCATAGAGTTAGGTATTGGTAGATAAATGAACAAAAAAATACTGGGATAAATGAGTTCAATATTGTTAACACTATTGTTTAGGCACTGTATTAAAATAACAGTGATGTTCCGTATTTTGGTTCTAAAAATTGTCCCCCAGGGACCCTGAGCTGACCTCTTTATCATTCACACCTAAGTAGGAGGTGTTTCAATGCACCTGACATGCAGGATTCACTGGTGTAGTGGTCATGGTTCGGGACCATGGATAGGAAGCTGGGGGTTCAAATTTCCATGATGCCCAATGTTAAACATACATGAACCTGTTTTAGAAATCTTATTATTTATAAACATTTTGAAACATTAGATATGGATGTAGCCTATTTGCAAATAGTTCATATCCTTGAGGCAATGATCATGTAACATGTTGTAGTGTTTTTGGGTATAGAAAAATATTTTCCCTCACATGGATGAGTAGAAATGGTGCCAATACTGAGAGTTGAATCCCAGACCTTCAGGTTCGGGTCTACAGTCAATTCTGCCATAGGTATACAGCAGAATTTACTGGAACCAAAGTTGCCCCCAATATTTGCTGTACAGGAAAACTACTTACTTTTAACAGTGTGGTGACACTGGAATAAAAGGAAATTGATATCGGAAGGGTAAGGGTTGATTGAGTATTTTTTATTTAGGGTGGCTGACAAGTGTGATGTGGGGTTGTAGGGTCCAACGTTATTGTCCATTGGAGTAATGTTTTTATAGCCTACATATAATTATGTAAATGGGATTAACCAAGCAATATATTGTTTGATAGTGCAATTATTTAATTGGAAGGAGTTCTGTCTGACAATGTGGGAAAACACAACTAGGGTGAAGGGCTGAAGAGTAAGGGTTGATCAATATTAACATAAATATGCGCATAACATCTTCCATACCTATGATATTATATAACAACTGGGCTTCTCTTTCCAATGATCTGTTTGTCTCAATTATTGTGAGGTGTGATATATGATTTAAATAACGTGATTATTACTAAGGGAATCCATAAACACAATTTGACCAATGCTGGTCAATAAGAAGACTTTCCAGCACTTTTACAATATCTCATTTAGATAGGAGAAAGGATAACGCTCTCTTCGTGTAGCTGTTATACTCGACATCAACTATATTTCTTGTCTAGATTGCCCTGGCCAACTCTATCTATACATGATAGGACATATAGTGGGCCTTGCCAGCAGCTCAGTAATCAAGTGTACCACCCTCCCTAAATACATCACCACCACATACCAGTTCTTCCCACAACCCCATGTATAACCCTTGGCCACAGATCCATTTCCACTCATTTGCACATGTGCGTGCTGTTGGCAGAAATGGGATTTTTCAGCCGGAACAATTCATCACAAACCACAAACCTTCAGTAGATCCGCCAATGATTGCACAACCTTGCTGCATGCACCCTGCCCTTGCTCCCCTCCCCTCCTCCCCCTCCTCACTACGGCTTTATAGAGAGGTGCATCCATAAGACTTCCTCCGCCATCCGCCCATTTCCCTTCCAGGAGCATGATGGGAATTTATGGGTTAATATTTGGCCCCAACTTGCCATACCTATGAAAGCCCCAGTGGGCAGTGTGGTATTAGACATAGTGGTAATGTATCGGGGTAGGCAGAGAGGAGAGGGAGTGAGGAAAGGGGTGAAGGCGCGGGAGGCGCATAGAGGGAGGCAGTTAGGGATGGAGGGAGGGGAGGCAGAGAAAGAAAGAGAGAAGGGATGAAAAGGTAACAGGGCTAGGACTAGTGAGAAGGGGTTTTGTGATATATGCTTGGCAGGCGTATCCGATCTAGTGCTAAAAGGGAGGCGAGCACAGCCCCGACCGACAACATATAATGTAACTCATAACACACACTATAAAAATATTCCGTTGAATATACGGAGAATCAATGCAAAACTTTACGGTGGATCATTGTAAATGTGATTACGGTGAGGCAATGTTAGATCAACCAATTTAACTGTGAATATCTGTAATCTAGTATGGTGAAACACAGTATATTCATTTGCGGTGAAGCTTTGTCTTGTAAAAATATTCTGTTGAATATACAGAGAATCAATGTAAAATTTTACGGTGGATCATCATTATATATCATTACAGTGGGCCAATGTAAAACCAATCAATTTTACTTTGAATATCCGTAATTCAGCACAGTGAAACACAGTTTATTTTACAGTGAAACACAGTTTATTTATTTTACGGTGAAGCTTTGTTAAATTGATATTTAGTTTTATCACACCAGGTGGCCCTTTGGTTCATGAGGAGATTTTCATGGATGCTAAGAACACCATTTTTGTGGTAATAAGAAAAATATATAGATAAACAGTTGTAAGGTTTGCTCTGTAGCCATCCTAGAGTGACTTCTTCTCATGGACTGGCATTACAAAGTGTTGAGAAGCATTTTATAAGGCTCTCATAGACTGATTCCTACTGATTAGGCCTGAAGTCTTGACACTAAGATGCTATTGCTGATTGGACATGGTACCAAATTTGGCATGGAACCATATTGAGCATAGAGTTAGGTATAGGTGGATAAATGGACGGAAAAATACTGGGATAAATGAGTTAAATTACACAAAATACCATTATAACTATTGTTTAGGCACTGTATTGAAATGACAGTGATGTCCCGTATTCTGATAGAATAACGGTGATTCACTGGCAACACTGGGTGCCGGAATTTCACTGTTAAAATTACGGTGAACTTGAAATAACAGTGACCGTTATTTTTACGGTGAAAGTCCGGCACCCAGCGTTGCCAGAGAATCTCCGTTATTTTGACGGAATTCTTTTTACAGTGCGTGTATCAAGACAAAACTTCCCTGGGTCATTGAGGGACTTCTTTCTTCTTTTCCTTTCTGAAAATGCACTGTTAAAGAATGAGCCCCTATATTATGTGGAAGGCATACTAAAGCGCTCTGTTAAGTAAATCATTTACAGCTGATTTTAGTTTGTGGCATGCTACAGTTGTTTATGACATAGCGTCATACAGACGATGTCTCTTAACATTGGGAAACCTTCGGCAATCTTGAGTCTAAACTGTGACTAAAGGTATACATGTTATGTATTTGTTTTGAAGTACGTGCACCAGACTGGATATGGTATCTATGTGCATTACATTACCCAGGACTGTGAGAAACAGCCATGTCGAAAGGCGAGCATGACCGTAGAAAACAAGTTGATTTACATCACATACACACAGTGCTCATTCGTGAAGACATCATATGATTATCTTTATCCTTTAGTGGTAAAAATGGATCCTGTTTAAGAGACCAACTCAAAGTGCTTTACATCAGATTCAATACCTCTAAATTCAAGACAATCTCGAAGGGCAGTACATCATCGTTAATGGCATTCTGCCCTTCTGTCACTTATTCATAAAGCAATATGTTTTAATATGTTGAGATATTAATGATTAATAAGTTAAACACGGTGTGTTTTAATTGAATGAAACATCCATGCATTATAGATTTGAAAGCCTAGAGGTAAACACGCATTACAAACAAAGTCTGTACCCTGGCTGTACAGTCATGTAGTACCCTCCCGGAGGTCATAGAATAAAACAAAAGTATAGAACATGATATCAGACAGACAGGGGAATGAGAGTCGGTTTAATACAGAGAGGTTCTCCTCAGCCTATATCTAAAATCTAACATGACTGACGTGTGACGTTTGGTCAATGCCTCGAAAGAAGGTAATATTTCTCATTTCATATAATTATTCCCATGATGATTCACAACCAAAATTAGAAACGTCAGGTCAATCAATCGATAAAGGATAGGAGAACACCCCTACCTTTGATCAACAGGACCAACTTTTAACATTAAATTAATTCGTTCATTTTAACCATTTCCCTAATTCATCCCATTATCCGTTCTCAACATTCCCAAGCAACTCCAGCTTTTAACTAGGAAAGTCCTGATGCATTGCTTTTAGCAACTGTCTCAAATGTGCTTAAGTCTATGGTCCTGCACTTAAAATTAACCTTTAGCGGGATAAGCGTTTGTTCCACATCCAAATGTATGTCAGCAGTCCACCAAATGGACTACACATTGAAGTAGCGTCGGTTGATGAGGACCTCTAATTGAATTGAATTGAAATTTCCGTTTTTATACTGAGAAACATGTAGGCCAAATACCTGAAATTCAGTGTAGGCCGTTGAGGAAAATAGATTAGAGCCATGACTTAGTAAAATAGAAAAGATATTAGAGAATCAAAAGTTGTAAGGTCTAAGGGAGGAGATGACTTTAGAACTTGCGATTTTAAATCAACCAATGAGTGTAGCATGTCCTAGGTAGGCCAGAACCCACTAATTTAGTGTCTACAATCACGTAGATAGCCCCCCTGATTAATGTATTTATACACTGTTAGAAGTAAGGGGTGTTCCTGTACAGCAAATACTGGAGGCAACTTTGGTTCCAGTAGATTGTGCTGTAGACCTACAGCAAGTGAGCTTTTGTATATTTACAGCACATATACTGTACAGTAACAGGAAAATCTGCTGTTACTGTACAGCAGAATTAATTGTAAAACCAAATCTGAAGGTCCTGGGTTCGCCTCCCAGTGCTGATGATATTTTTCATTGTCTATGTGAGGGAAAAACAAAGTTTAGGTGGATGTAGGTAAAACAAGAGAAGTGGCTCGACCAAGGATTGAACTCATGACCTGCGGTGTTGGAGACGGGCCCTGATCCGTTGCGCCACAGAGCCGGTGTTACAAATGGTCATATTGGGATATAAGCTACCTCTACCATGTCTGTATTAAATGAGCTACAGCCTTGTTGCTAAAGATCCCTAATAGAGATCTTTAGCAACCACGTAAAAGCTCAATAAACGTAGACGTAGCCTATCCCCTTAGCACTACTATGTGCGTATAATGAGCTACGTCGGGATTGCTAAAGGTCCCTAATGATAGGTGGCTAGACCAAGGATCAATCCCATGACCTCTCATGTACATATTACAGGGAAAAGTGCTGTAGATCTACAAGTCACTACTGTAACCTGCATCTACAGTAACAGAATTGTACATGTACAGTAAAATTTGCTGTATTATTCTTTACAGCTAAAGTACTGTACATTTACAGTAAATTTTGCTGTTCACGAACAACTACTTTTTACAGTGTATAATCACTCCCCTAACACAGTCTTAATGTGTGACTAGAACAAGAAACTATCCTGGACACATACATGTGCATTGGCGGTCGGGGACTAAAGATGGCGTCAAAAGTACTGAGACTACTGTTAAACTTGCTACCACCTAGTGTCTTAGGATAGAATGGTGACATGCTTAATACCATTCCCGACCTCACTCAACCAGCAAACTCATCTGTTTAGCAAATCTAACTTTGTATCCGACCCAGTATATCAACAAGCCACACTCTGTGGCGTTGTGAGGGCTGGGGAAGACTATAGGTGAGCAAGAACGGATGCAGATCTAGAGATTTGGCGCTGACTTCTGCAGATCGAAACTGTGTCAATTGGACACTTGGTGATTGGATGCGCTCACCCGTGGTCGCTAGGTGGCGACCGGTGTCCGCGCCATTGCATCAGGCCGGAGTGGTGTGATTCCATTTTTTAAGGGTGCTTGTCACAATCTCGGAAACCATATGCAAACCCCAGGATATTCTCTGCAGATGGATCCAAGCCTCTATATATGTGCCCCTACATGGGTAAAAATCGACACGGGCGACACGGCGACACGGCCCCTTTAAAAATCGACACGGGCGACACGGCCCCTTTAAAAATCGACGGACACAGGCCTTTTTATTAGGCCCTGGTATATTCTATATGGATAAAAGTCGACACGGCCCTTTTGCTAAAAATCGACACGGCGACACGGTCAATTATGCAGGTACCCATGTAGAGGCACATATATAATGCATCTTCAAAAAGAAAGAGTTGATTTACCTTTATATGACGTGTTGTTTTAAAAGATTGGTCAAATCCATATACCTTTACCAAAGTCTGTCAGCCATACATCATGTAGAAATAGCTGAATGGTAAATGGGAAAATCATGAAGTGCATGCATGCCATCCAACTTGAACAAGCGAGATCCCAGGAGCCATAACACTATAGTAGTAATCGCAAACACTTGGTCAGTTAGCACAGTCAGTTGCAGGCCGGCCTCTAAATCTGAAGGTTGAGGATTCAAGCCTCTTTTAAGAAATCTTACTAAAACACACTTTTTCTAAACACCTCCTGTAGTGACAGGGTCAGGGGCGGATTTAGACCTGGTGCATGCCCCCTCTCCCATTTGTGGCCGACATCTGTGGGTTTTTTCAATGTAGATATTGAGTTAATGACCTTCTAATGGTTATCAATTGAAACACCAACAGGATAGTATTCTGAATAGACATATAGGAGGGTTAGTGGCGGGAATAACATTCAGATTTTTCCATGCCCACGTAAGGGCTTTTGTTTAAAGGATGGCAACGTCCATACCATGGTAACACAAGAGACTTAGTGTCGGTGGAGTGTTTGTTGGAAATAATCCATGAAACAAAATTTGGATTGTTACAAATGAGGATAGGTCGGAAAATGATGAGTAAATCGAACAAACCAATTCCCCGAGCAATAAACCTTGCCATAAAACACCATTCGTAGCATTGTCTCCGACAGCTCCTCTGACTTGTACCCATCTGTCTGTGCGTCTGACTGTCACGTGACCACAAGACGGTGGCGGCCTCCGGTGTCGTTATCTGGTACTAGGGGTCACGGACGCAGGGCACAGACGCCGGGTAGAAGGCAGACCAGAGGGTGTGGTCCCTTTTCCAGGTTCGGTCCGTATGGGCCCTGTGGACCTGCTGACCAGCCTTCGGCTGTGTTGGTTTTAAAACTATATATATATCATGGTCCCTTTATCATTTCTTATCTCTGACGTGGTGTGGGGAGGCCACACGACAGCGGGGTGTGTGTGGTATAATGGTGAGGGACAGGGGGAGTACATTTACTGCTATAGACGATATCTGAGCTACTGCATAGCGAGGCGACAAAGGTCTAACATACTACTAGATCTGGTCCAGAAGCAAGCGCTAAAGGTTTATTACACTGTAAGAAGTAAGTACTGTACACCTACAGCAAACGTTGCTGGCAACTTTTGCTCCAGTAGATCTTGCTGTAGGTGTACAGCAACTGACTTGCCGTAAATTTACAGCAACTTCTACTGTAAATTTACAGCAACTTCTACTGTAAATTTACAGCAACTTCTACTGTACATCTACAGCAAAAGTTGCTGGCAACTTTTGTTCCAGTGGATTTAGCTGTAGATGTACAGCAACTGGGTGCTGTAAAGTTACAGCAACTTCTACTGTAGGTTTCATATAGTTGTTCTCATCAATTTATATCAATTAATACGCATGCATGGAGAGTACTTTCCTGCATAATAGTTCAATCTCAGCTAGGATAATACACACTGCACAATGTTATGGTTTAGTCCGGCTTCATGTGGCTGAACCGTATTTGATACCAGCTTTTCCCCAGTCCGGGCACTTCAGTATTTAACTTTTCCCACCAATGTGGTGTCTATTCTATACTTTTCCTGTTTTTTGGTATTATTCAACACAATTATGCAAATATCAATACACTTAATGATAACTGCATGCAGTCTCTCTCATCCATTCTTATTCTACGATGTCTAGAGAGTTTGTGAGGTTTTATTTGACCTGAGAAAGGGTTTGGTGGAATAATTAATACAGAAATAGTCTACTGCTACCACCTAGTGGCGGAAATCTACAGCACAATGTACTGTAAATGTACAGCAACATTGCCGGAGACCAAATTTTCAGTACATAATGCTGTAATTATACAGCAAATAGTGCTGTAATACCAACTACAGCAAAAAGTGCTGTAAACGTACAGCACATTGTGCTGTTTAGATACAGTAACTTCTTACAGTGTAGTATAGGCAGTAATGACTAACCTAGTAGAAGTAAATCTTTGTTTTTCTGGCTAGCTACTCGCCCAACCCCTGAGGTTAGTGCTGTTAATCAGGTTAGTCAATCAGGAATTAACCCAGCGTAGTCTTCTCATTTCTACAATGGATAGGATTATCAGGGCAATCCAAAACCAATAACTCATTTATCACAATGGAACATAAAGCCTTGAGGCAACAGGCCTTTCTTAAAGGGTTAATAGCACAATGTTTATCCAATGCCCAGGTGGTTGGTGTGTGGCCACTTGAGAGGTGAGCCCGTGATAGCTCAGTTGGTAGAGCGGAGGACTGTAGTGCTCATCCAAATACCTGACATCCTTAGGTCGCTGGTTCGACTCCGGCTCGCGGGAGTCTCATAAATCATTTTCTTGAACATTTGATGATTATTACTAGGCTGCAAGATGGGTCACAATCCATCTGTCCCTCCACCTCTTAATTTGCTCCGCCCTCAAACCATTCATTATTCCATTCGCCTTCAACTCTCCTCTTTTCATACTTTCTGATTTACTGCAAACATATTATATCTCAATCCCTACGATTTTATATTATTTATTGGGTATAATATGTACGTGTAAATTATTATTGATTATTCTCAAAATCAAACATATATAGGCCTAATGTCATACCACTGGCACTGGGATTGCTTCACTATTTTTCCTTATATCCTTGCCTTAGCAGCCGTGGAATCAATAAATGAGTAGTCCATTATATCTGACATAATTGTTTTCGTATATCTATTTAGAAATGTGAGCTAAATTAATCTTGAACAATCTTTTGGAACAGGAAAAGTTAACATTGAAGGTTCCGCCGAGATTTGAACTCGGATCGCAGGATTCAGAGTCCTGAGTGCTAACCGTTACACCACGGAACCATCTGCTATGGGGCATTTGTACCATGGATTGATGCGACAATCAATATCTATTCTAACACATATAAAAAGAAAATGCCAACTATAAAGCAATATCCTATATATATATATATATATATATATATATATATATATATATATATATATATATATATATATATATATATATATATATATAAAGATATGAACTTGGCCAATTTGCCATTCCATGAACATTTGGTTTATATCCACGGTCAGTAACCCATGATATCCAATCATAACAAGAGAGGTAGGCCGAATTTAGATGATATATAGTTTTAAAACCAACACAGCCGAAGGCTGGTCAGTAGGTCCACAGGGCCTATAACTTAAGAATAAGGGACCGAACCTGGGACCGAATTTATAGTCTGACCTGGCCTATAAAATTAAATGTCAACAGTTGGTGACACAAACTAGGGACCTTTAGCAAACCCGACGTACTTACATTTAGCTACCTTAATAGAGACCTTTAGCAACCACGTAAAAGCTCATTACACGCAGACCTAGCAGTGCTGAACGTATAGGACACGTCTGTGTTAAATGAGCTACGTCGGGTTTGCTAAAGGTCCCTAATTCAAGGATTATATAGAGTAGGATGTCCGACTCGGTAGATTCCCATGTTATAGCCCCCCCCCCCCTCTACCCCCCCCCCCCATGAAAGTGGGCGACTTTGTGTGCTCACTATTGAAAACTATGGAGAATAGGGAGTTTTATGTGGTTCTTTTGAGTCTTTATTAGAGTGATACCAAATGAAAAGAAGGGGTTTTCTAGACCAAAAAAATCCTGCTGAATCCAAATTTTGTGGTCTTGATCCCCAAAAACTGACCAAATCCACTCAAAAATGATGTTTGAAGAAATGTACAAAATAATGTTGAAAATGTTTGGGACATTACCTATATATAAACCTGTCAATCTAAATCAGTACCTCAATCTACCTATTCAAAATTGGCCTATCCCTCAATCTGACAGGCTTTCTTCCTATGTATCACTCTACCTATCCTGCACACTGCCTATCCCTCAGCCTACCTATCCCTCAAGTTACCTATCCCTTGAATTAGAACCTTCTCTTGGATTAGCTCATCCCTCCAAAAGCCTAAAGGCTAAAGCCTATCCCTCTCCTTGCTACTCCTGCTCACTTTCTGTGCCTTCCTATCACTGAGTCTACCTATCCCCAATCTACCTATCACCCAACCTACCTATCCCTCATTGTGACTATCCCTCACTCTGCCTATTTGTCATGTTTTATCAGCTTTATCCATATTTTTAACTATGCCCATCTGCTTAACATAGCATTCCTCACCATGTCCACTATGATTTGTACCTATCCTCAATTTTACCTATCACCCAGCCTACCTATCCCTCAATGTGACTATCCCTCACTCTGCCTATCCCTCATGTTTCATCTACATTCAATTTATCTAATCCCACATGGAGCTCAACATAACATGTCAACTATTTCTATTTATAAGTTAATTTTGCTATCATCTAGTCGACCTATTCTTCATTGTGCCTATCCTGGCATATCCCTCATGCTTGACCTACACATCCCTCAGACTCCCTAGCCCCCATGGCATTTACATATCCCCGCCTTGCAAGATAGGCCTACTCTCCATACCTATCTCTCACACTGCTTATTACACACACTACCTATCCCTCTCAGACTTCATTTTGCTGAATACCTATCCCTCATGTTATGACTAGCCCTTATTCTGCCTATCCCTCATACTCCCTATAACCTTTTACCTATCTAAGGTCTCCCAGCCTTCCTTTTTCCCAATGTACCTACATTATTCCTTAGTAAACATACACCTAAGGTACCTATCCCACAGTCTACATGCACATGTACCTTCATCTACCTATCACTCATGCTTCATATAATTGAGTCTACCTATATCCTCAGAGTGCCTATCCTTCATCCCCTTCATGTTTTTATGTGAAGCCCTTAATGTATCCATCTAAACTACATGTTGCATATACCTGCCCCCGAAATTTTCCCTGTCCTCCTATCACGCATGGCCAATATAGTTATATAGATAGATATGTCCATCGACTACAGGATATGCATCATGGGTAGCAGGTAGATTGTTAGATAAGTACCACAATGGATGATATTCACTGCAGGATAGGTAGCATGGGTGATATACAAATATAGTTATGCTAGGTAGATAATTATAGTTATGCTATCTGCTGATGGGTAAATAGAGAAATGGGTAAAATGAAGAATGTGTGATATGCAGCATGGGGGATAGGAAGATAGAGAGAGCTAGAGAGCTAGAGAGCTAGAGTGAGCAAGTAGGATAGATAAAGAGAAAGCTTGGCATCTTCAGGGCAGGCAAGGTCAGGCGTAGATCTAGACAATCATGGATATTTAAGAGGCTATGGGCTATGCACAGAGATATGAGAGATATGCAGGCTGAAGGATAGGCACAGAGGGGGACAGGCATAATTCATAAGAGGCAGACTGAGAAATAGGAGGAGAGAACAGAACACAAGGTGAGGGATATGCATACGACTGGTCAGACACACTGAGGGATATACCTCAACAGCATGAAGGATAGGCATCATGAGGGATAGGTAGGCTGAATGATATGAAACTTGAATGATAGGTAGATGGAGGTATATGTGCAAATAAACTGTAGGATAGATACCTTTGGGGTATGTTGACTAAGGAATGGTCACCATAGGTAACAGTAAAACATTATAGGGAGCATGAGGGAGAGGCAAAATGAGGGACAGTCATAGAGGGCATGAGGGATAGGTATTCAGGAAGATAAAGTGTGAAAAGAATAGGTAGTTTATTTTTTATGAAATACGGCAGTGCTATTGTTTTAACCAAAGATCGCCGTATTGCACACCCCCCGTGAAATAACCCATCGCCGTATTTCACGGCCCTGTGACGTCATCAAAAACGGCCGTTTGTTTACATTTGAACGGCGGAGAAATAAGCCATTTTAGCCTTTTTAGGCCCCCTCCTACCATAATTTTTGTATTTTGAATCGAAAAAGATAAAAAATAAACACAAAGGTACACTTGTTTTTGGTCTGTTGGAGAGTTATTTCACTTGTTGACCCTCGGGCCGCATTTCACTCGGCCTCCGGCCTCGTGAAATACGGCCCGAGGGTCAACTCGTGAAATAACCCTCCAACAGACCAAAAACTCGTGCACCTTTGTCTATATGTGTCTAATAAGTAGTCTGAGAGATAGGTATGGAGAGTATCTTTCAAGGTGGGGATATGTAAAAGCCATGGGGCTAGGGAGTCTGGGGGATGTGTAGTTTAGACATGAGGGATATGTCAGCATAGGCATAATGAAGGAGATGTATACTGGGTGATACGAAAATTAACTTATCCATAAAAATTGTAGGCCTGTTATCTTTAGTAGATAGGATCAAATAAACAGAAAAATAATGCAAGTTAAACATGAAAGATAGGCAGAGATCGCACGATGAGGGATAGGTAGGCTGGGTGATAGGAAAATTGAGGATAGGTACACATCACAGTGGACATGGTGAGGAATGCTATGTTTAGCAGATGGGCATAGTTGAAAATATAATAAGGCTGATAAAACATGGCAAATAGGCAGAGTGGGGGATGGTCATAAGAGGGATAGGTAGGTTGGGTGATAGGCAGATTGGGGATAGGTAGACTCAGTGATAGATAGGCACAGAAAGTGGGCAGGAGTAGCAAGGAGAGGGATAAGCTTTAGCCTTTAAGCTTTTGGAGGGATGAGCTAATCCAAGAGAAGGTTCTAATTCAAGGGATAGGTAACTTGAGGGATAGGTAGGCTGAGGGATAGGCAGTGTGCAGGATAGGTAGAGTGATACATAGGAAGAATGCCTGTCAGATTGAGGGATAGGCCGATTCTGAATAGGTAGATTGAGGTACTGATTTTGATTGACAGGTTTATATATAGGTAATTTCCCATTATTATTTTCAACATTATTTTGTACATTTTCTTAATACTTAGCATCATCAAACATCATTTTTGAGTGGATTTTGTCAGTTTTTGGGAATAGAGACCACAAAATTTGGATTCAGCATGATTTTTTGGTCTAGAAAACCCCTTCTTTTCATTTGGTATCACTCTAATATAGACTCAAAAGAACCACATAAAACCCACTATTCTCCATAGTTTTCAATAGTGAGCACTGAAGGTCGCCCACTTTCATGGGGGGGTAGATGGGGCTAGAGGGGGGAGGCTTGTCACACTATGCCCATAGGCAAGGTGCTAAGTCAGACCTCCTACCCTATACACTTCTTGCCTAATTATTATATTTAGACGTGACACAGGTTTTAACTTAAAGGCGCAGCTCTCGGTATCCCTCCAGTGCCAGTCGGAGTGGAGTCAGGACAGGGACAGGTACTCTGTCCTATCTATAGGGGCACTGGGGCGTTAAGCATTGCTGTCAATTGGAGGTATGTGTAACTAGGTAACCAGGTGTCCGGCTAGACTGGGCGCGGCCCCCCTGCAGGTGAGCCCGTGATAGCTCAGTTGGTAGAGCGGAGGACTGTAGTAGTGGTCACCATACACCTGACATCCTTAGGTCGCTGGTTCGACTCCGGCTCGCGGGATACTCCCTCAGTGTTTTTCTTCAGGAAAAATGTGACAAATTAGATTAACAACAGTTAATTCTGGCCCATGTCTTTCCAATATCAAAAGTGTTGTCATTGCTTAACTTTTGTGAACTAAGGAAATATAATAGACAACGATTTATTTTTCCTTCTTTTCAAACAGAAATGTATACCGATGTTTGACCACGGATCGCCTCTGCTGTATGGTGCCTCTGAATCATTGGTCCATCAAATACATATGGTTCAAAATCATTGTCCATAGGGCCATTTCCGACCCTAAAATTATAGGTGATACACCCCCGAAGGGTCCTCACAATACAAGACTGAAGTACATTAGGGACCTTTAGCAAACCCGACTTAGCTTATCATACGCAGACGGAGAAGTGCCAAAAGTATAGCCTACGTCTGCGTTAAATGGGCCACATCTCCACACAGAAAAGTAAAGGTGTCAACTGTGTCTCCCACATAGCTCTGGTAAAATAGAGAGTTAAACTGCTAATGACTTGAGTTGCACTGATAGTACAGAGTCAATTTGAGTTGACACTGATCGTACAGAGTCAACCCTGCATATTCCGCATTAGCTAGATGACCTGTGTACAGCGCCATGTTTATTGGTACCAGTGTATATCCTCTAACCTCCAGCAACCAGCTCAGCCAAATCTCATGTCCGAGATTAGGGTACAAATAGGGTTTGAGTATTGTGAGTGGGTTGTATTTGGGTATTCCTTATATCACTTGTCCCTCATAGAGTAATGGTTAGCATGGTGGATTCAGAATGTAGAGAACCTAAGCTCAAATCCCTGTCAAGTCTTATCTTGGTGACCACACCATAAACAACCAATACCTTTTTTTATTCATACATATATAAAATTCCTTTGAAGAAATAGGAATACACATTTTATCCAAACACTATTGATATCTCTTTGATATAATTTCAAGGTTGTTGCTCACTTCTACCTATCAAAGCAATGTATTTGATATATATAAGAATGTAAATGCATGGTATGGTCACCAATATATGACTTGACAGGGATTTGAGCTTAGGTCCTCTACATCATGAATCCACCGTGCTAACCACTACTCTATGAGGGACAGGTGACATAAGGAATACCCAGGTACAACCCACTCACAATACTCAAACCCTATTTGTACCCTAATCTCGGACACGAGATTTGGCTGAGCTGGTTCTTGCAGAGCAAAGGGTTATGTTTGGTACTAGTGGTCCATAAGGTGGAGCCACTGTATCTCGCTAATGCGGAATAAGCAGAGTCATTAGCAGTTTGACTCACTATTTTACCAGAGCCACGTGGGAGACACAGTTGACACCTTTACTTTTCTGTGTGATCGGTACCCCGACAGCTGCAGTCGGTGTGGAGCCTCAGGCCAATATAGGGTGGTTGGGGGTTTAAGGGTTAAAACCTGCTTTACATCAACCAGAAGAACCAGCCCATCCACGGACAAAATAAAATCTCTTTACAGACAGCTGTGGTTCTATTGTTTTTATATCCATCGTTAAAGTCTGAATAGGAGTTTTTTTTTGTCAGAGTGGGAGTTTGTCAGAGGGAAAGATTGTCAGAGGAGAAAGTTGTCAGAGGGAGAGTCGGAACAATATTCTTGCATCTGCATGCCTTGGGAAAATGCTCTTTATATTCACCTGATGATACAAATAGAAATAGGCGGGACATGCATGATGGGAAATAAGGATTAATAATATCCTAGGTTATAATAAAGTGATGACGTTCATTTTGCTGTTGCAATTGAACCACCCAGAGTTGGAAAATTGTCATTCATCAGCATCTCATCTATTTTTGATAATATACGTGGGAAGAGAATACAGACGGCACTTTTAATTCCTACTGACCTTTATAATACCTCGTGTTATGGCTACCTGGCTGCATTTCCGATCACACCTCAGACAAATATCCCATTACGGCATGTAGATATTGCCCGGGGCAGGAGAAGGGGGTGGTAAGATGACACTCTGTGTAATCCTATCAGCATGGCAAACAGACTCTCTCAGATCGCCTTACCAACTCTGACCCTCCACCAAACCTAATCCCACCCAATCATACTGCTCGCACACCCTCTCTTTTACTTGTCTGCCTGTGTCTTTCTGCCTGTGTCTCTGTCTGCCTCTGTCTAGCGGTTATTTGTTGGCCCCGCTCTGTCAGTTTGTATTTGTCTCTGTCCTCTTACATTAGTATAGTTCTATTTGTAATAAGACGGGCTACCAGTCTTCCTCAGGATAAATAAAATTACGTTGATTTGAATTGAATGGCTAGCTGTCCCCGTCGCTGCCTGTCGCTGCCTGCTAGTGTTTCCCCTATGCGGCTATATTTTAGCCCATTCTCTCGCTAACTACATTGAAGCACTAAAAGTTTAAAACCATATTCATTTCCACCAGACCTCTGAATCTATCATCATCATCCCACTGATTGGTTTCCACATTGAAACAGCAGTTCCCCTTATGTGTACATATAAAACATATAGCCTAGGTTTCAATCGCTACCTTTTCTCTTTCTCTCTCTGCCTTTTCCTTTATATCTGATATTCCTGATCTTTCCCCGACCACCCTTGATGCCCTGTGCCCCCTGCGGCCTGCTAAGACCCTCGCCCAAGCCCCCAATACCCCACTAACAACATTCAGCCCTCCTTGCGGCCGAGAACTGGGGCGGCCGAGGTAGATTTGATAAAGCAGTGAGCAATAGCAGCAGCGGAGTGATTGTCCGCGGTAAATAGTTCCGGTCTGGTCGCTGCTGGGTGCCAGCGAACAAACACACACATATACAGCCCACCATTCAGCAACCAGCGAAGGCCCCAGTGCAGTCTTACGAACACCAGGCGGCATATATATAGGGCTCCTTAAAATTGGGGTTAGGCCATGGGTGCGGCCATGTCCAACCCCCAGTGCTTCCTTTGGTTGCCTCTAGATGGGGCCTAAGTCAGGATAGTGATTGCTTCAGTCTGTGTTACCCTGAAGACATGTGAATAGCATTGGCCCTCAGTAACTAGGCCTACTCACTGAAGGGCTAATTCCTGGGAACCACTTCAGGCAGAAGCAATAGTGGCCTGCCCTGTGATGTCATAACCCCCGGTTAGCTGCCCTACCTTGTGGCCAAGGGCCTGTACTGAAGGTTCTCGACTTAGCACAGGTGGTGCTGCTATCAACGGCCAGGTGCCCTATACTACTGAGCTGCTGCATGCACCGTGGGTACACTGTTGCCATGTTCAAATGCAGAGACGGATAGAGACACAGGCCAAATTGTCTGTTCATAATTTTTTGTTATTTCAATTTAGCTATCCGGGAACTTCCTCTCCAGAAGAAGTGTGACATGCATTGTGTCCCCATGAAAGAAAGACGTAATAATGGAACACACATTGACAAGAAAAGCGGGCATTGTCTCGGGAGCTGTTAGCTAAGCCTTTGGGAATTAATAACTATTAACAAAAGGTTTACCATACATTATAAATATTACGTGTTTTAACTGTGAGCTTTATGATATGTAAGGACAAATTGTGAACTTCATGTATCTGCTGAAAGGATGTGAGATATGGCAGTGCCTACCTGTTTTTAATAACGAAGGAAACCTAATGATTTATAATACAAAGTAAACATCCAGCGGGGAGTCTTAAAATGGGAGCAGCCAGACAGAAACGATGATCCACACGCTCCGCTCAGGGCGTTCTTTCTGCTTGGCAGTCCACAATGTCTCTAATACACCGGGCGTCGTCACATAAAAGCTTCCCGCCAAAAAGCCAAAGGACATTTGTTGTAAAGAAGAAAGCAGACGACATTTTAAAATAACCGCCAAAAACTCGGACAAAGACTAAAAGCCACGTGGTTACTACATAAAACGTCTGCTATCTTCAGATAGATCCCTCTTAACCCTTAAAGGGGCGCATACTGCGTTAATGTATTATGTCATATATCGTCAAGATGTACGAAGGCAGCACTGGCAAGTAACCCTCCAGTGCCACACTCAAGCATAATGCAAACCATACAGACTTTATACATTGCCGAAGGGTCGCCATAATGCTTAAATGCAGTTCTGGCGAGTAACTCACCAGAACAATTAGGGCTGCATTCATACAATTCATGACGATGAGGGGCATTAAACCACAGTAAAGCGCCAAGCTGCCATCAAAGGCTTAAAAGATTGATACCTTTTAAGATGTATCTCCTTTTAAGGCAAATGAACAGAAAGGTAGGAGGCTATGATGGAAGACCGTAGGAAGACTTGCTACGACAGGACAATTACTAGTAGCGTCCCTGAGTAATTACACGTGTGATTAAAGCCTCAAATTCATCTCAATATCTTTGTAATCACACTATTGATATTCCAGAGTGAAAACGTTTTAAAAAACGAGCCCGAAGAGGAATACCAATATTTTCACAAGGGGTCCGCTGTTCGGTAATGGCCTCCGTCCACGCGAACCGTCCGGCGTTCCGTTCAACAGGAAGTGCCGTCCACGCATGCTCTGTGCACAGGCCTGGTAGACCGAAATAACGGATTCCTATCGATTGAGGCGGAACGGAGCTGCAACAACAAAGATAGTGCAGTGTCAACGGAGGCGGGATGGAACAGGGTTAAAATGTACGGGGGTTTGGGTATGGGAGGATGGAAGGGTGGGGTGGGGGGGATGGATGATGTGGGAATAGGACGACCAGAGAGAAAGTTCCCCCAGATGGTAGGGGAGATGGGGGAACTTTCTCTCCATGAAGAGAGTGTGTGTTGGTTGCAGAGGGGGGGGGGGTGGACGTAGAGGGGAAAGATGTAGGCTAGAGAAACCATACACTGCACGAGTCCAGGAATTGTGAACTAGGGCCTGCGAGTCTGCTGTCTTCGTTTGAATTGGGACAGGGAGTGGTCATTTATTAACAGCAGGGAGGCTGATGTGTGTATGGGGGTGGAGGCGGTGAAAAATGGTTCCTTCTCTTAGCAAAAAATAAAAGGCTAGCAGGTTACTGTAGGGGGCTTTGGGGGCGGGGGACGCTAAACATTCCACGCACTCTGGGAGGGGTGGGGCATAAAAAACGTAAAAGCTTCTGCCCAAAATCTCACCACCCCACCCCCATTTAATAATGACGACTCCCTTAAGTATGATACAGTTCCCCCCTGTGAAGCCATAAAATTATATAGTTATTATGGGTAATATGTAATGAGAACGGACATAGCTAATTTTTACTACCGGGTATGGGGATGGGTATACGGGGAGTAGATCTCATATGTTATCTCTCCCATTAACCCCATTTTTGACGGTGAGAATCCTGGCTAATGACTCCTACATTATGTACGTTAGTCAATGTGGTAATGGTTTATGGGTGCTATATGTATGAATTAATTACTGGGAACGACAAGGGTCCTCTAACAAGGACAGAATTAACTGTTTTCTGCTTATGAGTTACCGTGTTGGGGTGTACAACAACTGGCTACAGGGTGAGTAGTAAGTAGTATACGGAAATGCCACTTTTCTATGGCACATTTTGTAAGTAGTATATAGAAATGGTATTGGGACGCAGGCAAGGCAATGAAATACTTATGTTACTGCAATTGTGTAGTGCGTAAGAAACGTCTATATGTAGTTCTACACAATCGTAGCTTCAATATTAATCAAAATTAATTTTCTATTGACCAAAACTATATCACATCAGAGTTTTTTTCTTTTATTTACTTGGGCATCAATCAATATGCAGCATGCTTTTAGTTAGAAAAAATAGTTTACGATCACAGAGAGAAATAAAACGTTAGTTACATACTATATGGAGGGTTCAAGGGAGAACTAGCGTTTTGCTATTGTATGATAGGAAAGACTAGGCAGAGGGAATAAGTTCCTTTTTATGGAGACATTGGCTGTACGGTCCAATATTTAACCAACATTGCACTTACCCCTTCTTTATTGTGGCGTTAACCATATCCCCTCGTCCATAAAGCCCTATTCATACACCAGTAATAGATTCCCCTTCGCAGTGCTAGGTGGCCACTCGACCCGAAGATGTGGGAATATGGATTATTGACATATCGCCCTATTCATAGTATTCCCCTACCACATGGAAAACCCCACTCCTCCAGTGCTCTGACCCCCTCGTACCCCCTCTGCCCCATCACTCTAATAGTCCCTCCGTCCCATGTGCCTGGATTATTGTCCCGGATTGCCGCCCGAATCCATCACTCCATCCGGTGAAATGATACATTGTCGGTCGGGGTAATGGCGCGAGGCGATCGCCCGATGCCCCGCGGACTGCCCGCTGCCACTAGGGTTATTATTAATGCTCACCGCCCGTCTCTATTTGGGACATGAGAACCAGCACTAACTTATTCTCTACAATCTTCAAGGTAAATCTTCAAACCATAATCTCCATCCTGAAATTCAGTTTTGGATCATAGATAGATCGGTAGTATCTCCTATTTCCTATATTGATTTTAAATATCCAGATATGCTCGAATGTATAAAGAGAAGCAGATGTCATATACTTGTAGTATTAGCTCTAGCGTTGATGCATTAACCATATTAATGCATCACATACAAACACTATTAATCTACTGAAGTATTCCCTGTGCAATACATTCTCCTTAAATAATGCAGACTGATACTATACTAGTTATGCTACTCCCTTTTGCGTTGAAAAGGGAAAATTGGTTAAACCCACTCGTCCAAGGATTATTATTCTGAAGCCACTGGGAGAGGGCTATCCACGAGCCGAGTGGGTATGGCTGGGCACAATACTATCCATAACCCTGGACCTGTCACTTGGGGACCTCCAGAAGGGTGGGTAGGGACCGCGGGCGCCCCTTCCACATTGTACCTTTTAAATACTGGTCCAGGACGAGCCAAATTAGTCCCCCTGACACCTCTGGATGACGGGAGGGCGCGTGTGATGGGTGTGGGAGTGGGCTTGGGGTAGGAGGGTATAGGAGGAGGAGGAGGATGGAGAGGGGGAGGGATTGAGAGTGGGTTTGAGTGGCCATGGGTTAGGCTACAAGGAGATGAAGGGAGTGGGATCAGAGATATAAATTGCCGAGAAGTGTATGATAGATGAAAGAGGGAGTATATACATGATGTTTGTCAGGTGAGCTCCTAGAGATAGACATGGAAGTGAAAAAGCCCATACTCCACTGTATCTCAATATTTTGTAGTATTAGTTTAGTGTTATAATTATGCGTATTGTTTATCGTTGTTTGGTTAAATGTTGGATTGATATTAGCCAAATTATAAAAAAATAATGTTGGGTTGCACTTGGCGAGATATTTAGGGTTGCATTTATACTTGCATTTTCACGTTCGCCTATACAATTATCGATGAATGTCCCCCACCTCTTAATTATCTCAATTGGGCGTCGCCAGTGCTGTGTATTTCTATTGGCTTTGACGGAATCAATGTTTAAGCAAAGGGATAGGCAGGGAGCTCGCGATGGTACTTAGCTTGTAAAAGCCTCTGCTCGGGCAGAGACACAGCATCGACGGCCTGGTCAGCCTGTCCGAATGGGACGTTCCGCAGAAAACTCTTCCTCCCAGAAAAAAAAGTCTTACATTTTTAACTCTATCTCAATAGCCACTCGCCTGAACGCCACCAAAATGTACATGCCAAATCTAACGACCACTAACCACATATGTCAGTGGAAATAACTGCCGGTTTCATAGAGGAAATCCCAGCGGGGTGAATATCAATACCTTGGCGGGAAAACGGAGTTGGATGTCGGCTGCCAGTTATTGGTAGGGATCGTTCGTTTGATGGCCACTTTGTGTAGCCTAGACGGACTCCAGGGGGCCTTGGGTATGTGGACTGTATAGGAGGGAATGTGGGGAGGTCAGGGGAGGTCATTGGGGGCCGGACCTCAGTGAAAGCCTGGCTGTATAAATCATCGAGGGTCGTGGATGATGTAGGAATAAATCTTCATTGCACTGAGTGCTGGCCACAGCTCCCACGTCTGCATTCTAGATTAGTGGCAGCGTGCGGGATTGCATTTTGATGAAAGTGCCGGTTTAAGATATCTATTGCTCGTGGAGAAATTGGCCATAGTATATGAATGCTGCCACGGTGTGTACCCTGGCGGTATATGGATGTGTATTACAAGTAAAGACTGGTGATGAAGACAGATATCATCATCGCATGTCCCAAGAGTAACTTTCTTCACTCCCCATTTTAACCCTCCATGTATTACTCCCTGTTCAGTCTACCATCACTTGTCACCACTTTTATCAGACCACTACCGCCAGTCAAGCTGGTATATCATGGCCTTACCTTCACATGACTAGCTATCTCCATATTACTTTTACCAACTGATTCCATAATGGCATCTAGAGATACTATAACCTGACGTGTTACTCATCCATTCCCACGTAATGAAGATAGTAGGAGCTCGTAAACCTAGACAACAAGTGGTTATTTTCTCTCCTTCCCTTTTTTCTTTCTTTCTAACACCCCCCCCCCCCCGCCCGCCGGCTCTATCTCTCAAGCACACCATTACCTCACAGTCTGCCCACTCATGCTGCCCTTCTATACACGCACATAGTCTATAGTACAGGATACACCCGTTAGATAAGTATGCAGTCTATGAATCATATCAACTTGGCATCTGGGGAATCCATACGTGGAATTGACATGACACATTACACTGGCCCTCTGTGCACACACGTCTCAAGATCCGCAGTGACGATCGAGGGTTAGAAACATCCCGACTTATATGGCTAAACCAATCTAAGGTATTGTATAGATTATTGCTTGTCTTCTTTCTATTGCAGTGCTAGTGCGCTGTTTTGGAACATATCTAAGGGTGCTACATGTACTGTATTTTTGCTGAATTAAATGATTTAATACTCAAATTTAATTCATGACAATGATATCATATCCCCCACCTGGGCCTCTCACAGAATATGACTTAGCTACACAGAGAAGTCCAGGTTGCCTCCAGAATGACTCCCCTGTTTAGGGGAGTCCAGGTCGCCTAGGGGAGCCTTGGTGACTCTCTGATTGACCTAAGCGAGTCACCTGCGAAAGTCATATAGCTCTCTGGGTCATATGACTCCCCTCAGGTCAGCTAGAGAGCCACCTATGCTCCCCTAGGCGACCTGAACTCCCCTAGCTAGAGAGGGGAGTCATTCTGAAGGCAACCTCTCAGTGTATATTTGCTATGTCTAAGACTGATAATACGGCAATGGTGCCCTCTGATTTATTAGTCGTCTCCCTAGCTAAGACTCACTCTTCAGCTACGGATCCTGTTCTGTTCACTCTCCGAACGTCGGTGCCTTTCATGTGTGTGGTTGTGAAAGGTTGTGCTTGGTCCCAGCTGCTGCCAATGGGCTCGAGGTATGTTTCCTGGCCGGTGAGGTTTCCTTTATGAAGGTCTCCCTGGGTATTTCAATGTTTATTTCAGTGCTTATGCAACAGGTTAAGACGATTCATCTTACAAAGTTTCTCAACATAATGTTTGTCAGTTTTCTTCTGGAATAAAAAGTCGGGCAGTTTTTTGTTTTTGTTTTTGTGTGTTTTTATACATTTTCTCTCCCACCCACATTTTTGTGTCCCATGGCATGTGTCCATTCATTTACTACTTTTTTCTGGAATGTAAGGTCAAATTATCCTTACTGGACATTTTTATTTGAGATTTTGTTATAATTACTGACAAACCTAAAATTATCAGATGTAGAGCCAACAATTGCAATGCTAAGATAATGATTATCCAAAACAAAATCAATATCCCCTGACTATTCTGCCGCTCAGCAGCCAAAGCTACACTGAGAACCAGATGGGGTTAAAATGTCTTAACTAGTGACGACTTTAGGGCACTCACCGTGCTGGTGTCGTGGGTGCGTACCCCCTCGTCATTAAGGTCGTCATATGTGACGACCCAGGGTAGTCATTTTGAGTAATGTTTGCCCTAAAATGAGGTTGTCATTATGACGACCTGTGGTCATCTTCAGTGATCACAAGTCATACTTATACATGTATTTCTGTGTCATTCTTTTTGTAGAAAGTATGTTAAAATACTCTTGCCCTTACCCAACCCCTCCCGCCTCATTAACCCCTTGTTTTGGGGGTTTAGTACGCACTGGCGGACAGACTCACGTGGGAGCGTCAACAAGAAAATCTGTCCAGTCTTAAACTATCTTAAAGTGTCCAATCTTAAAAACATTAAAATATTGAAATGAAGATACTAACATTGATTTAATTAAGAATGTCTATGATAAGCCTGCAGACCCTACAGCGGTTAATAAAGGCAAGTGTGTTGACAAGTTTCCAAAAAGAAAAAGAAAAAAGGTGGTTCGGGGGCAGGATTGTAACATTTTTAAGATTGGTCACTTTAACATTGGACAGATTTTTTTTGTTGACGCTCCCACGTGAGTCTGTCCCGACGAGCGTTTAGTACTCCTCACTTACTTACCAGGGTACCTGCGTGTGTATCTCCAATAGAAGTCAATCCTCAGCCTGGATTAAATCCATAGACTTATATCAATGAGTTTATATACAGATTTGAGGTGTCCAGGCACTACATGTATCTGTTATGAACTGCCCAACTGTTATGAACTGCCCAACCACCCTTGTGGCCACAATTCAGACTTGGATTCCTCTCGCGGGGCAGGTAAACTCTAAATAGTTAGTGTAGGTAGACAGTAGAATCTACTGTAGATCTATAGTAGAATCTACTGTAGAATGGATTTACAGTAGACCCTACCGTCGATTTACAGTATATTCTACTGTTTATCTACAATCAACTGTACACCTACAGTAGAATCTGTTATACACCTACAACAATGGCAACCAACGTTTTACTACTTGTCTACCGTCCCCCGACATGAGGGGCCGAGACGCGTCTGTCCCTCTATCATGGTTAGCTGGTGGGTTAGGTTCACCTAACTATCTTGTGTAGGAGCTTCACATCTTCCTACCCCCCCCCCCCCCCCCCCAACCATAAGCTACAACCCCATTTCATGTTGTGACAATCTAAAATGACGACCATGCACTCTCTAAGGGATCTCCAACAAAATGGCCATAACGCATACACCACCAAGCAGGAGGGGTGTATCCTAGTTTAAATGAACACCTCTAGCCTCTAGCCTACTTCGTCCTTTAGTCGTCGCTGACACAGTAATAGGCACAAAGACTGGGGTGATCCCAGTGCCGCCTGCCGGGCGAATTGACAAGGTCACCTGGTGGTTTTCTCAGGGGTCGGCGAGCAATTCGAGCAGACGACATTCCTCTGAGTAGTCGACAATTGTCCCGAGTCACCGGCAACCAGCGAATCCCACATCTGGCGAGGGTCGGCGAGATTCGATAGCCCACCGGAAGCGGCAGCCATTGTTCCCGGCTGTCCAGACAGCGGAAGTAGCTGACCGGAAGTGAGCAGACGAACAGACAGCTGGGAGATGGTGGCGGCAGGTCGCTGTCAAAAGGAATTTACCCTGTTACCGGTGTGCGTTGTTTAGATCTATTCACAGTCGCCCGATCATGAATTCCCCTTTTCCTTCTTTTCGAGGGTGATTCATTTACCCTGACGGATGCCGGAGTGTGTCAACCGTCCTGGAGATCTGATTTCCATCTGTTTTATGTTAAAGAATCGATCATCTCACAAAAGGAGTTCTAATAGTGCATTCGAAAACGGGGGGGGGGGGGGAAGTTAGTTGCCGTCGATGATAATACAAATGAAGATCTTAGGTAGTCTAAATTTGCTTATATCAATTCAACAACGAAGCCACTGTACCACAGTTTACCCTTGCTAAAAAGTGCTATATCTTCATTTGAAAAAGTAACAACACTATAGTCATGAAGTATACATGTCACCATACATGACAGTATTCCATATTACGGATATATAGACACGTATGTAGTTATCAAAAGAAAACTTTTAGATATCGGGACAGATTCTGCAAATTCAGCCGTTTAAAAAATATGTCCACCAGGTTAAATTTGAAACAGATACATGTGGTGTGCGGTCTGAGGGGACCGGCAGACGGGTACGGAGCGTGGTGGGGCGACCCAATTAAGCTCCTAAAAAAAGAATTTGCGGAAAGCCACTCCTCTCTAGAGTGCGGGCTTGATGCACAGACTCCTCGGTACAAAGTGCCTTGGCAGGAGCCTAGACATTGGGCTTGAGAGAGTGAGAAATTTTCACCAAAATGTGATACCAAGTTAAAACAGATACATAAATGAAAATGAAGATGTACCAAAACCAATATGGGTGGCGTATTATTTTACTTGCTTAACGATGAGTATACTCCATAACGACTTTTAGCAGAGAAGGAAGAAGAATATATTATATTTAATTGATGCTAGGCCAAGTCCCAAATTAAGTTGAAACACCTAAAAACATGATATCTGAACACAATGATAATCCAAACACTTTGGAACCTAAACACCAGAATTTTTCTAAACACTTCATGTCTAAACACTTCATGTCTAGATCCTGGATTTCTAAACATGTTTAGCCCCCCAAACATGTTCCCAAAAGTGTGACAGCGAAGTGTTTAGAATCTAAACACTTGCCCTGAGAGGGTCAGACATGGTATGGAGTAAGACAATCTGGTGCTGCCAACACCAGGTTACACTGCAGTATGTACCGCTAGGGTTACCGCTAGGGTTTGAAATGTATCAAAAAGTGTTCCAAGGAGCCGAGATATATACCTTTCAATAATATGAACTTGTTTAAATATATTAAGAACTTTCTGATTTGTCCTTCCTCTATCCTAAAACAACATAAGTCAGGAGTTTGAGCCATACAACTATTGTCTAGGTCCTCTAAGGGCAGCCTAACCACGGCGCCAGGTTGTACCATTTGAAAGGAGATGCTATTATGAAAGTGACATACATCCGTTGTTTCATTGTTTTTATCCCCACCTTAAAAGTTTGCTGGCTCACTGTAATTTGTAATGCCAGTGAATGCCTGAACCCAGGTAATAAGAACAGATTGTTGCTGAGCCGAGACCATAAAAAAGTGAATCTTGAGCCCCTATCAAAATCGTGTCCAGGAAGTGTATGAAGCATCACCCATGGCATGAGGAGACAATGATACACATTGATATCTTTTTCTGAAAAGAAGAAGCGTTTACCCTCTCCCTCACTACCCCTTCCCAACCCGAATATTTGTTTGCACTCATATCCAAAAAGAGCTATATAATTCTCTGAAGTCTTGACGTCTAGAGAGGACCGCGAGCAGTATGTAAGTATGGGTATTCCTGCCGCGGTGCCTGGACCTTCATATCCCTCATAATTAACTTTAAAACAGGGATATTCAATTTGACTAACTTCATGACCTTGCTGGACACTCTTCTTCTATAGATTGTCCTATTATGCAATTATGATGTAATGTAAACCGCTCATTCAGGAAGCATGTGTACATATGGTGAGTACACTCAGATGCGACTCGTGGTCAGCCTTGACTAACGCCAATATAATGCATACAGAGCTATGGCTGTGGCGAGACTACCACATACTTTGGTGTCAAACCTCTCTTGCAGTTAAGGATTATTCGGACTATCTCAAAACCGCATATAACGTCCTTGAGACTTCTTATATGTCATTTACAACATATAATCAACGCTCAACCCAAATATGGAAGTGATTGACCATGTGTACAACCGCTATCTGTATCATAACCGCTATCTGTATCAACTACATATAGAGGTTGACCATCCAACCGCTATCTGTATCAAAGAAACGCTATGTGTATCAAATTATGTGTATCAACAAGGTGTTATCTGTATCAAGCATGTCTGGTGTTCCTCTGAACGCTAAGTGTATCAAAATTGGTTTGACAGCGACTTTGTTTCAAACATCTGTTATAATCTGTAAAAATGAAGTTTTTATTTGAAAATGTTAAGTTACTGGAAAATGGCCAATTTGTTGAGAAAATAAAAGAAATCTTGAAAACATCATTTTCCCTAAAATTTGTCCAGAAAAGTGTCAAAACTGATATAAAAGTCGAATTACCTAAGAATGGCCAATTTGACACAGAAAGTGTCAAAAATTATAAAAATGTCAAGTTTCCAAAATTTGGCTAATTTGCCGAGAAACTGGTAAAAAAACATAAAGAAGTCAAATTTCTTAAAAACAGCCAATTTGGTAAGAAAAGTGTAAAAAAATGTGAAAAAGTAAATAACCCAAAATTGCCATTTGTTCCTAACATTGCTTTAATCTGAAAAAAAAGACGTTATTATCTGTGAATGTATTTTTCCTGACAATGGCCAATTTGGGTCAAAATGATATGCAAAGTCAAATCACTTAAAAATGGCCAATTTGGCGAGGAAAGTGGCAAAAAATGTTTAAAAGTCAAATTACCTAAGAATAGCCAATTTGGCACGAAAATTGGCAAAAATCATGAAAATGTTAAGTTTCCAATTTGGTCAATTGGGCAAGAAACTGGTAAAAAGAAGTAAAAAATGTCTGCAAACGGCCAATTTGGCACAAAAGAATTATGAAGAAGTCACTTTTTTTTCTAAATGGCAATAAAAGTGTAAAAAACACATGATAATGGCAAGTGAGAAAAGTGTAAAAATTCAAGAAAAAGTCCAATGTGAAAAATCATGAAAATTTGGATTCCCTGAAAATGGCTGCCAAGTTGGTCCTTTTTTTGTTCTCAAACAGTAATAGCAGTTTTTTGCCATGGAAAAGTTGACAGCACATATTTTGATGGTAAAATTTAATGTTGCCAGTGACATTTCTTGTTGTCAAACTTTTTAGGCACAATGATACAGATAGTGGTTAGCTTGACAACCGCTATCTATAGTACCAACACTATCTGTATCAACCATACCATTGGGGAGCCAGGTAATTCAGGAAAGGTCAACTAAGGTCAAAATATAATCAGGGAATATTGTGTAGGTCAATTGTAGGGCAGGACATCAGGGTAGGACACCCTACTCCCTTTAGAAACTTGAAAGCACCTTGATACAGATGATCCTAATGACATTCATTTATTAAGAATGGTGTATGGACTCCTCCCCAGACTTAGTCATAGGTTGATGACATATCCATACTGTAACATTTCAAAATATCAGAGTGGGTTATCCTTATAATTTCTATGATAAGGCCAAATAAAAAAAAAGGTTTGTTTTACTTTTTACTTTTTTTTTTACAGTCCCCCTTCGATGAAAAAAAAGTGTAAAAATGGGGGGGGGAATCAACATTTTTGTAAACATCAAATTGACCCCCAATAAATTGTAGAAATATAAACGTTTCTTCAAAATTGCATAAAAAAAGTAGGGTCGGCCCTGTTTTGATAGGGTCGGTCGGGTGACCTGAAACAAATGTGTTTTTTTTTTGCCTAAATCAGGAAATGAATAGCCAACATATCATCCAAATAGGATGTTCTAAACTATAGTAATGAACCATTGACTATCTCATCAATAGACCATGCTGATACTTGCCTGGTAAGCTCAGTCTGTTGGGTGCCTACCTCTAAATCCGAGGGTCGAGGGTTCGAGGCTCTCTTGAGGAAACTTACTAAAATGTTTTCAAAAATTAGCCCTGAACCAATACACACCAGGGGGAGTAACTGCATTTCTAATGAATTTGAAAACGTCCACCAGGTGGGGGTAGTGAGTTTCCAAAGGTTCTGAACATCTCCACAGGGTCCCGGCACCAGTTTGTCCAAATTATCCTCAAGATGACTAGACATACAATCATGTTTAGACTGCACGATATAGACGTCCAGGCCCCTTTGTGAGGACGTCCCACATGGAGAATACGCAGGAGAACAAGCACCCCTACCCCTACCCCTACCCTCGCCATACACAGACAGGCCGGGCGATATTAAGGGAAAGAAATGAGAGTGGGCGATATTGGAAGAAAGTAGGAGGCTGGTCGATACGGATGGCATTACTGGTGTGCGGCGGTATAAGGGTAGCGGGGGGCTGTGGCAGATTGGCCTGGAGAAAACGATACTGGTAATATGGGTGGGACTTTGAGGCTTTCCATTATGGCCGCCCTATTGGTTTGATGAAATGAGTCGCTCGTGATGACCGTGGGGGAAGCAGCCAGCATCCATTTGGGTAATTAGACGATAAACCTGGTGGAGGGGCTGGCTAAGGGGGTGTATACATATGTCCGCAGGATGTTTTCTCCACTGATTGACACTCCGGAAGTGCCTCGTAATGCGCATGCACACGGAGCACGCCAACAGGAAGAGTAAGATAAGGGGCAGACAGGAGGGAGTGGTTTGGGTGGCGTCCTGCCTAGATCTAGACCTACAGTTGATTTAAGAGTATTATGTTATTTGTTCTTTCCTTCTCTCTCTCTTTCTCTCTCTCTCTCTCTCTCTCTCTCTCTCTCTCTCTCTCTCTCTCTATCTATATATATATATATATATATATATATGTATATATATATATATATATATATATACATATATATATATATATATATATACATATATATATATATATATATATATATATATATATATATATATATATATATATATATATGTATATATATATATATATATATATATATATATATATATATATATATATATATATATATATATATAGTAGTTAAACCACTGCTAGACCCTTGTACTGAGGATAATGGCGACAGTCAAGGCTGATCACAAGTCGCAGGCGAGTGTGCTCAGCGGTGACCAAGCCATTATCCTCAGTACAGGGGTCTAGGAGTGGTTTAACTAACTTATGCCAAACACAATGGTGAGTGTTTTTCTCACCTTTTGTAAGTCATATACAGTAAGGCCATTTCTTTTGCCACTCTCTATTTGACTAGAACATGACTAAAGACAAATTTGCAGAAGCAAGTTATTGCTGTATGATCCGAATTGAGTCACTGAATATGTCTGGTTGAGCTGTTGAGTGAGTGAGTGGGAGAGTGAGTGAGTGTATGAGTGAGTGAGCAAGTGAGAGTCAGTGAAAATCTCAATGAAACATATTTGATATCAGCAGTGATCAGGCTGTGAATAAAGACAGAATTCATCTGAACATTTCAAATTCTACATTGATACCAAGCTACCTTTGGAAAAGTAGAACACGTTATTATTTGTTATAGTTTTCCATAGGCAGAATGGGCAATATTGTGGTGGTCTAATGGCCTGCCTCTATAGAACAGGACCCCTGTCAAATGTGTCTATACTTGCTACCATGATTTCATAATAACAAGAGCAATCACAAACAATTGTGAATTTCACCCAGCTTCATTCCCTTTTCAGAACCAGCTTCTAGTTCCTTTATTACAGATGTGAACAACTCTAGTGTCTAGCTTTGACATGCAATCAGTCATCTAGAAATCCCAGCATTGGCTCCCACTTTGAATCAGTGCACCTCATGCCTGCAACAGGAGGGACTGTGTTCTCTAATGAAAGGGTGTAGTTGAGTCTAGTTCCTGTGGGGGGAAAAGCAATATTTTGAGAGACACGTTGCTTTTCATCGCATGGAAGTTTGCCAAGATGTGAATAAAACTGGCTTGTCTCACGAGTTCTGCGTGGGGTCATGTACTGGGTTTGGTTACCCGGGAGAAGCAGAATGTCTGACGCTGTAAAGGACGACATGATGCCTCAAGGCTCCATCTTCATTTGTATTGATGATACATTAATGCTGGCGACCATTCGGTAGTGTATCAACTCCTGTATAGGGCCATCATGATGCATGAATGCAGCCATGGCAAGTCTCTCTCCATGACTGCAGACGTTTAAAGGGCATCATCTATTACCCAAAGCTCTCTACTGCCCTTAGGGTTAAAGCGGATGTAACCTATTTTCAATATGGATGCTTGATATTACTTTTTCAACAATGCCGCTCTTTCATAAACTCCCTGGATATTGCTGTTATTTTGTTAATTGCAGTTTATATGCACAACCTATAAAAATAATCAATAGTTGAACCATTGAAGTTTATAGATCTGTGTAATATTTAACTCTGCCCTCTTGCATTATATTCACGCCCTTTTTGCATAGATTCCCTGTTTTCCATTTTGCAAAAGCTGTATCTGTGCTATAATTAATCAATCGACTATCTTATAGATTCTTGTATAGAAAAGTATATGTTAACCTACAACCATAGACATGAGTTATTCTATATCTATATTTTACTTAGTATACGGATCAAACATACTGTATACATTTATCTCTGCATGCCTTGCTCTATACTTTTAGCGTCCATCTAGATAGCATTGGGACGCACTGACACCCTTTTCCTCACATATCCCTTTGTCTAGCCTTTTATGCAATATCCCATCTGCCATCTACATCCAGACCGTCCATCTAGCCGCCAGCCATTTATACTAGTGTCTGCCCCTCTCCTGACACCCCCTGCTACTACACCTCCTGTGCCTGTTGCGGCTCTCAGGGTGACAAACACGCAGTCAGTAAGGAGTCTTCTTATCCGACCCCATAAAGCGCTCCACATAGCGCTATCCCCCTTAATATCGCCCATAGCCCACTCAAGCCCCGAGCACCCTCCCCTTATGCCTTCCTTCACAAGATAATAACACGGGAATATGTTTCCAAGCGAAGGTGAAATCCCTTTCCGGCCGCTCTTTTATGAGTTCTCCTTTTCAGAGGAACCAGTGCCCGCTACAGTCCCTTTGGTACTAGCACCATTCCGTCTTTTTCATCTCCCCTAAGGCCTGGCTACAAAGTTCCCCGGATGTAGTCCACCCGTCCCAGCGTCCCATGTTCCTAATGCTCCCGACACTCCTCACTACATCCGGCGGCCATCTTACCCCCGTATACACCGGATTACCCAAGGTCCCCCCTGATGCCACCCACCCTTGATACGTTTACAATCATCCTCTGCTTCCACAACTCATTCGGAACCCTTCCTTCCATCAACCAACTCCTCCATTCCGCCTTTTCTACCCCCCCCCCCCTTACTTTCCCTACGTTTAACAATTCTGTTGCTTCCATCATTTTCCCACCTAAACTGAGCTGCTTTTCCCCAGCTATGGGTTATATATATATACGGCAAAAGTCGTCTGCTCCCATGTAGGTCACCATGGCCCGGATGTGATTGCTGGGTCCGCTGCGAGTAGATTCAGTGCATACCGGAAGTGGGGGCGGAAGTGGAGACTTTTCTACCACGCAGGGGTTCGCCAATTTCAATTTGGCCGCTGCCTATTGGGCTGGGCCGGCCCGCGGACCACGTGACCGCCGGACACTTAAACAATTGGTTGAATGATTGTCATGCGGACCGGTCGGGATACATTACCCGTGCCCCCATCACGGTCCGACCGACGCCGGTCGGGGCAGGGGGCACAGCCTCGACCCTGGCTGAAGGCAGGATCTACATAATCTCCACCTACCCTAACCCTTTAAGGACAGCATAGTACTGCAATGTCATTTTGTCAACATACTGCTTTCATGCCCAGCCTATAGGCCTGATAACACACCCAAAGGGTCAACATGATGCACCTGTATCGTGCAGCTATGCTGCTTTGGTGCATTGTGCTGACAAATAAATCTGACCCCTCAATCCATCATGCCATCCTTAAAGGGTCTGTAACACTGTGCTAGGACAGGGAGGGAAGTAGGGGTGAAACAGGGGCAATGGGCATGACCAGAGAGTATAGAGCAATGATATTATGGTGGTACAGAAGCTGGCATACTGCGAGTGACCATGCCATTAGAACGTGAAAGGGGAATGAAATGGCACAAATGGCTACAAGTAGAAGAGGGTTAACATAGTAAGTGTGTTACGAGAAGAGGCACAGACCAAGAAATATGCATAATGAAACTTGGGCCATTCCCTCTTGGTCTTAGAAGGGGCGTGTAATTGCTTTGAAAACTTGCTATCACTAATTAATCACAACATACAGATGGCTGACTTCAATGCAACTGTTTAGAGGGAGATTATCATTGGGATTATTTTACTCTCGATATTTTATCCTAGAGAATCTGGTTTAAGTGTATTTAAGCGGTGAAAAATATATTTGAAAAAAAAAGAGAAAAAAGTTACTGGAACGTGTCGATTTGTACAGATCAGATGAATTTAGGAGCACAACGCCTTTCCATTTACAAAAACATTACAAGACATTAAAAAGAAGCATTAGCTTTTGGTGATGACCATGAATTAAACTTTTAAAATGTGGCTATTTTGGAGGTATTGCTGTATGCCTATATGAGGGGGAGAAAATCTCAACAAAATAAATATCAATATGACACATTGATAATGTGGAGTGCTTATGTTTATTGGGAAAGTCTTCAATGTATAGATATCAATATTGTGCGGGGGAATTAGATCATATCCCGACATCTTGCAGACTGCGAGACACGTCCCAAATAGCATGTACACAGCTGGGCGCTCTACCATCTTGTCTGTGGGTGGTGAAATTTCAGGTTTTACTCCATTTGTTACCAGAGTACATGACATATAATAGTATACATGTGTGGGAGGCAACGCTGGAGTTGTGTGGGGTGTGAGGGGGATAGTAGGCTGATGATTGTTGTATGGAGAGGAATCATGGGGATGAAAATAGCCGTTGCTAATATATTATATGATACATGCTGTATGTCTGTACTTAATAAATATCAGACATGCAGCCTCGTATAGATTCTTGTCATGTACCAAAACGCTTGATGGCACTGTCCTCGCTAGAACTACTGACCTTCCTACTCCCCCCCCTCCTTCCCACAACTCCTCCTAGGTTAAAACAAAGAAATTGAATAGCCCAGATTACATTTCCAACTATACTTAGACCTAGACAACCCGCTGACAACTACCTTACATACCATCCAAACAAACGACTGGCCATTCACTTCCCGCCCTTATGCTCCATTTGCTGCCCTTGCCGAGCAGGACGTTAAAAAGTCGTCTGCTCGCCAGCAAACGCCGCCTCCGCGTCCCAGCAGGCTATTTCTGTCACTCCTCAGAATGAAACTGGCCGGGGACAGAGTGAGCCGTGGGGAAGGCCGGGAGGGGGTGCTCTCAATATTCATCAGAATAGAGCTTGCTTCTCCGCAGTCTTGCCCCCTTACCCATATTTTGGCCGACTTACTGGCCGCAATTTTTTCTCTCGTTGAAGCCATAATGTATTTCGGACAGTTTATGTTCATTTCCGAGTGGATGGTTAAATGTAGGGCTCGCCGCGGGGGTTCTATATAGGTGCTCTTATAAAAGCAACACCCCCTCCCCAAACCCTTCCTTGCTTCCCCCTGTACCCCTGTCTCACTACCTGCCCCTGCCTCCCTGCACTGATTGATTGATTAATTTATTGCACGAATGGTTCCGCGATGGAACGTTTTTCAGCGCACACGCAGATGCCTCACAGACTTCAAAGGGGTTCATCATGCGCTGCTTAACAATGGGATCCGTGATTATGTGAAATGTAATACACAAAAGGATGACATAGGGCAGTAAATGACAAAAATATATACAACTAATATGGTGAGGTAATGTAGCGGAGTCAGATACAATGGTGATACATGTAACATTAGGTGGGAGGTAACGTTAGAGGCAATGATTCAATTTTTGTTTTAAAGGCGTCTTTGGTGGAATTTTCTGTACCTCCTTGGGGAGAGAATCCCATAAGGTTACACCTGTATAATAGGGGGATTTCTGGTAAAAACTTGTTTTTGCCCTCCTTTTTCTAAATCGAATTTTGAGGTCCCCTCGCATACATACATTTAATTGTTCAATAGCCTCTCCTCCATGACCCTTTTTCCACATGATCATCAGGAGCTGTACCTTACGACGCCTTTCTAATAAATCATGCCTCCCTTCCCGCTCATTTCCTGCCAAATATGTATAATATTATTTGCCTGCCTGTCTGCCTTGCTCTATCACTGTCCCCCTGTCTGACTTTCGCCCTGATATCCTGACTGACCGGCTATCTCTCTGCCTTCATCTCTCACTGCCTTCCTCCCCAATTCCTCGCTTTCACCCACTATTTCAGACCCCACTATGCTGCACATATGCTACACATGTTACACGTCCAGCTGGTCGGCCTGAGCCCGTGTAATACGGCTAGTACGCGGCTTAGCCGCTTGGTGCCGCCTCCCCGACTCACTCACTGCCCACTAGAGGGCATGTCGCTTCTGCCACCTAGCGGCAATGGCGGGCAGCGCCCCCTACTTCCGGTGTATCATACATCAAGCGGCCTATAATCTAATGACACTGCTACTCGGCTGCTCCTTTGAAACTGAAACCAATTTGGCCGGATTGGATTTGCTGTATTAGGGACTCAAGAATCCGCTAGGTGAGCCCCTGTGCACAGTGCACACAACAGTAGAGTATTTTGGTGCAGCTGTGCCTCACAGACACTGTTATAAAACTCCCCTCTTAGGGAGTGACATTTCATCTGTTACTTTTAGGTAAGCACACAGAAATATACTCAAGAGAAAGGCCTATCCAGCCATCCCTATAATAAGTGACTGGAGCTAAGAGAAGTTACCAAATATCTTGGAGATAAAATAGATTATATCAAAACCCTATGAATTTATGAATGCTTTCCGTTGCTTTTCGGTTTGTGATCTCATCCAATATGTTTTTATATCATGTTAAAAAATGGAAGCAATCAGAGGATCCTCTCACCTCTTCCTAGACCATAACATCATAATACTTATGATTGGGTAATTAAGACAATTGGTTTACTCTATACTAGTATAATGGGTGATCATGTTAAGAGGGCCTGTCAATCATGGCCTAGCCTGGCCAGTACTTCAAATGCCCTCCAAACCCCTTATATAACTACCTCCCACATACCCCACTCACCTGGCAGACCCTATCACCCTCCCCCACACAGGTTCACTGGGACTCTAAAGCTGGATAGCAATTATATAGGAAATGTACTAGAGGAACTGGGTGGATTTTATTTACACCTATTTGAAGATTGTCTGAGTTCTATGATAGATAGAAAGAAAATTCCAAAAGATTTAGTTTACATCTCTCACATTCTATATCATAAAAGAAATAGAATTGATCATTTAATATTTCTCTTTTTTTTCTGGAGTCCCTAGCTGTATGGATCACACTAGGGTCCAGAGAACAGGGCGTGGGTGGAGGTGGGTAGGTGGGGATGGGTCACCTTTTCGTCCCTACATCCCTCACCCCTCCTGCCTGAGACCTTTGTGGTCAGTAAAGAATATATGGGGGTCTGAGATACCGGGGGATCATTGCTTCTTATATATTATTGTCACCTCTATCAAGCTCCTCTTTTTCTTTTGTTGAGACACACTTTCTCCGGCATTTGACTGGTGTCATAAGTTTCAGGCCGAATTCCGTGCAAAATGTGCAGGGCAAAAATGTCACTGAATCAGTTTTGAAAGACCGATGACACAATGTCGGAATTTACGAGATGCACGTGTGAATTTACAAAAAGACGGAAATAGAATGGGGAAATAAGGATCTGGGTGAAGTGCGATTTGATGCATGACGTTCAGCCTGTGGTGTGGTAAGGGGGCGATAGGAGATTATACCCATATAGCACTATATGCTAAAACCAAGATGGCCGTCGGGGGTCTTTTGTCCAATACGGCAGCTCAGAGCTGCCATAGCCAAACTCTATATGCACCACTATTATATATCCGCTTACTTTCTGCTTCCTTACCTTCCCTTTACCTCAAACTGTTGGCTGCAACCACACCTTGGGTACGTGTTCTACCCTCCCCTCACCCCTCACACATCCCCTCTACACACACCCTGGTGGATCTCCGTCAAAACATGCCCTCAAAGGGCCGCCCGCCCCCTTCCCCCCTTTTTCATGTGCGAAGACGACATTCCGCTACTTAAGGTGACCCGCAAAAAATAGTGCCACGGACGCTGTGCAAATTGTAGCTGGTCATGAAGTGCTGTTGGTAGATTAATGGGCGTCATCATTATTCTACGGTAGCCATGTACCGGTTAAAGGGACTCGCTACTTGTTGTAGGATTACTGATGTTCTATTGACTTTTGCATATAACTCAGGATTATGTTAGTTTGATTTATTATCTAATAGAAAATCAAAAGAAATTGCCATGTCACGGTACAAACTTTCATGATATGGCCATTTGAGCAAAGGAGTACCTTAACTATAGATTTGAATAGGAAAACAGCATTTTCACATTATCTGTCATGGATAATCCCCTTCTTCTATTGATATTGCAACCAAACCATGGGAAATTATAATGGACATCTATACCAACATTTTAGGACCAATAAAACAGGGGGTAACGGATGAAATGAGAAAGGCATGAATTTTGGAAAAATATTTCTTTTGCCTTAACTATAGGATCCTATGGGTGTCCTAGCAGTGAATATATGAGAACAATGGAGGTATACTGTCAAAGTAGCAAATACAAATAGTTGAATTAGGGAAAGTGATCTATGTAGGAATATGAATACAGCTTAAAGAATACTTTTCATGAGCTTCGATTTTTGCCACCAGGTGGCTTCTGTGTAGGAACCAGCGATTCCCTTTAAGGCGGTTTATAGCCCCCGCCCCCCCCCCATATCTGCAGTACCGTAATAGGTCGTTCAATCGCCTGGTATTCGAACAAGGGCTGGTCTTAAATAAGTGCCAGAGGTATAGGCGTATTGACATAATTGAGCACTAACATGCATTTGAACTGAAGGTTTTACTTTTCAGTATGACTCTGAAAACACTCGCTTCATTTATAAAGTTAAATTGTTCCTAAACAAATATAACAATCTAACTTGCACTGTGCTCTTTTGTCGCCATGTTACACCGACGAATATCTCGCGAGTGTTCATGCATCATTCATGTCAACGCTAACCGTTGATACACTCCCGATGGTTCAACATGATGCACTAACACATGCACCAGTGATTTACTGCATGATACTCCCTGGTACTGTGTTGGTGCATCAGGAATATGAAACCTCGAGGCATCATGTCATCAACACGACAGTAAACTGGTGAGGTCTGGAATTAAGAAGAGGCCAGTAGACTCGCGTCTATATATATATATATATATATATATATATATATATATATATATATATATATATATATACGTTTGCTGTGAGATAGAGAGAGACTGCTGGTGTGGTTGGAGCGAAAGGGATTAGTGTAGGGGTCCGTGAGTAGCATAGGGAAAGTAGCGTTATGGACGCGCGCCAGCTGAGGGGTAGGGGGTGAGGGATGCTCCTTTAGCTCGGGGGATAGCATACATAAACTGATACATCTGCTACTATAATATATATCTCACCATAGCTGGGTAGAGCCCAAGGGATGCTTTCTGGTGTTAAGTGTTAACGTTTCTTTGCTTCATTTTTTTGAATGCTGTATCAGTAAGCTGACATTGTCTTGCCACTCACAGAATTCTTCCCGATCATCCCTTTACCCCCCCCCCCCACCCATCCACCCCCCCCTTTACCGCTGCCTGTACACTGATAAAATGAAGGGATCCAAAATTGTGAAATGGTCATCTTATAAGAAGAGTTTAGGGTATTTAGTGACTGTCATGAAATAAAAGAGTTAAAGGTTGTCTACCTGAGGACCTACCAAGTTACCATCCCACAAGACAACACTAGACTTATCTTACTGACAATGTTAGCACAGGTGGTGGCCCACTCCAAATAACGAGTCTAGGGTCTTCATATTCTCAACCCTAGAATATAGTTTATCATCCCTTATTGGCTGCAAACTACTTTAAATGTGCTTCAATCCTTTTGTCAGCATGATGCATGAATATAAACCTGGTGAGTCAAGACGGCATTTATACATCATGCTGACCCTTTGGAAACGTATTAACAGTTAGGCCAAAAAATAAAAAATAAAGGTGTCTGTCAGGTTACATGGTCTGAAAATCTAGGGTAGGTAGGTCGGATTTTTTGAGGATTTTTTTTTAGATTATTTTTTTAAACTTTGGCCTGAAAAGTACCCAGAAATCGACTCACAAACTTTAATGCCGACTCGCTGATGACTACCTCGACTCGTGAACTATCAAATCGACCCTTAACCCCTTCCACGCGGTAAGCCACAATATTGCACAAAATTGCATTGAGTTACAAGAAACCCAGTGGTGAAAGGGTTAAATAGCCCCAAAATGACCTAATATATAAATATTTTTTCAAAATTACATAAAACTTTCTAGGGTCGGCCCTGTTTTGCTAGGTAGGGTCGGGTAACCTGAAACATATAGATGTTGGTCTTAGGGGAGTATACTTACCAAGGCTGAATTCATGCATTTTGATCACATAGAGCAGGTGGAGCTCACTGGGATCTGAGCCTAGGCACTGTCCATGTCTCTAATTCCCAGGTTTTTAATTGTTAATTCAAAGAGGTATGCAGGTTAGGGGAATCCCTGCCATGTCCTGAAAGTGTATAAGAGTATTTTACTCCTCAGTAACAAACTGTTAAGGTGGGTAGACCCCATAGTCTAGAAGTATTTAGATTTCGTCAGGATTTTCGCCATGAGGCCTATATTACAAGTAGTCTCAAATGGTGTAAAGAAAATAGGGGGGTCCCGAGCTAGTTTCTGAGATATCTGGCTATGAGTTTGGAGTGATCTGTAATAGGATTATATGGTGATAGTACATATGTGTATGAAATAGCATCTTAAAGTAATTAACTTTCCCTATAGTTCTCTCAGGATATAGTCTATAATCTTTTACACCCAGAAACAATATTATGAACATATGGTGCCCTGCATATTTTAAAGGTTTTTTGTGTTTGAAATAAAAAATATATAGATAGAGCACACAGTCTTGATGTGGTACAGGTATAGCTTTCAGCAGGCCTACTACCAGAGCCCCAGTAGAGTCGGGGTAAAGCTTTACCCACATGCAGGCCCTGGGTTCAAGCCCCGGTCAGGTCTTGCAGAGTAATTTTGACAACACATGAAAATATGTATCTAATATACAAAAATATGACCAAAGGCACCCTCTGGGGTGTTCTGGGATAACTACATGTGCATATGCGCAATGACCTGCGCAGTTGACGTGTCTACAATAGGGTCAAGCCACCTTAACACATATGTTGGTGTCATACCAATGAGAGTTTCCTTGCAGCTATTGTACTATTGAAATAGACACAAAAGAGGTGTCTATGCCCTACACATATTTGTTTTGTCTTAATTATATCAAAACTTTGAATCTTTTACCTTTTCCAGCATCTCCAATAGATTATTCTCGAGATTCTCCAAAGCATGAATATGTATTTCCATAATTAGGCCACTCAAAAAAAAAAGTTGTTTCTCATCACCGCGTGCATCATAAAAATCATGATTTGGGGAAAACTTTTTTTTTTTTTTTTTTACATTTTTGATGAATAATATGCTAAAATTGCCAAAATATTGGCGAATTTGGTATCAAATTAAAGCTTATGCTGTCAGTAATGCAATCAGCTAGGTGTAACTTGCATTGTTACAACTGTTGCTTATCAATAAACTCCAAATTACTAAAATGTGAAAATTGACTGCGAAATGTCCAAATTTCCCTATGTAAATTGCCCCGAGTAAAAAAAAAAAAAAAAAATTAAATAAAAAACGCCCTCGTCATATTTTTCATTGCTTGGTGATGAGAAACAATTTTTTTTTTGAGTGGCCTTATGATTAAGATCAACATAGAAATTATGCAATTCATTCGCTCACTTTATACATAATACATGCTATACTGATACCACCTACAGGGAGAATCCTGAATCAGGCCCTGGTTGACGTGTCTAGGGCTGGCATATGTCAGGCTTTGGGCTGTAGGTGCTTTATCTGACAACTATAGTTAGAACACCTGCTACCTTGTCAAATAGAATAGTCTGCAGACAACTTTATTTTTTGAGTGTACATGTAACCCCTAGCTCCCCTACTTTCCTGTTCTATTTAGACCATGCTGTTACTGCTTGGTTATTTTAAAAAACGCCAAGCTGAGGTCTGCTCATATTGTAACTATACATTTTTCAACGTTGTAGCAATATATGCTGCTCCCGGACTAAACTCCCAATCGCAAGCAGAACCCTCACCGTCAGCATGTATTCTTCCAACCCCCTTCCCTCCCCTCCCCACCCTCTCTCCTAGGACGTTATAGGAAGGTATTCATGCAGCAGACATATTATTCCTGAATAGATCCACCTTGCCTCAATGCATCTACATTAACCCGCCATTGCCCGTCTTAAATTTACAATTGAAAAGGCATTTGAATAGTCTCTGCGCGAGATGGATGCAACTTTAATCCCATATTATTCAGCATTGTGAGACCTTTAGGAATAATGGATGCAGGGAGGATCGGTTTATGACATCGCTGGGAGCTGGTTGCCGGCATGCCCGTAAACGTGGTAACAAAGAGTGGGCCGGGAACCGACCATGTTCTACGACCAGCGTCCCATTCTTCTCTCAAGTCGCAATGTCCTCCGCTTTCAGTTTTATGGGAATAGCCTCTTTTTGGAGGCAAGCCCTCAGCAGATGTATCCATTGTTAAGTTGAAACTGAGGCTATAGAGGTGGGTTGTGGCATGAGAGGCAAGAATGGGGAACACTATTTTATATTTATAACGATAAAAGAGATTAATGTGAGGATCTATTCAGGAAATGGCTGTCTGAAGTCATATTTGGAGTACAGAATTATCCTTTGTAAAGAATAGTTAAACATTCTATTCAGCTTTTATTCAGCGTTACCACATGTCTTTTGTTATCAACATTGTACTTTGTAGCTATTATTGCATTCAAAGTTGACACCTGATTGTGGCTGTTATGTTATGAGAATTGGGAACAAACGTTTTCATTCTCTAAGAAAGTTAGCAAACCCAATAATTAATCACATTATACTAGCAGAAAGATCTTAACATGATATTATCAATGTTGATTGCTGAGTGATTTGTCCCCACCAGGAAAAGGGATCAGCAGTAGAGGTCAATGGGAGCTTAGAGGTGCACATGATCTTTGGTCATGGGAAGACAACAATATTTGATCCAACATGGAACAAAAAAAAGTTGAAGATAACGGCAAAATTGTTTTCAGAATGTTGAGGAAAAAATATAGAGAAAGAGGTAAATGGCAGGTTCGCAAAAAGAATACATAGAGCCAGTAGTTACTAATCTAGTTGGTTAATTGTGAAGCTCCCTATGTGCTCAACCCAGGTTGCCAATACATGATAGGAATATCAGAGTTAGCCTACATGGCCAGTTCACAAGTGATCACACTATAAACTCCAAGGTTCCCCGTTTCACTTCAAGATGGGGGATAAAACAGTAATTTATGCCATGTTATTATGACAGTGGTCCAAACCAGCAAATGTATTTTGTATGGTAATATATTTAGGGCATCTGTGTGTTAATCGGTGTGTGTTTGGGCTATGGGTTGGACTGATACAGGAATTGGGCTCAGGCAGACATGCATCAAAGGAACCTGGATAGCTTCAATACATGTCCAGATAGTGATGGTATCTTTACTGTGGTATTGTGCCTTCCAGGAGATATCAAGGCACAGGAGAAGCAGCTACGTTAGGTGTCATAACCAGTACCAGATAGGCTATTGTGAAATATATTTAAAAAAATGAAGCTAATCCTTGTGCCTGGCCGAGTCTTTGAGGGTTGTAATGGTGATGATTTGTAATAAATTTATGAGAAATGAGTTGAAATGAACAGCTGAATGATAATAAGCTTCCCTTTGATAACCTATTGTGGTAAAAGGGATTACCATACCACTTCAAGCTCAATGTATTTCTACAGCTCTGTTCTTCTAGAGTTAGGTTTCTTCCGATCAACACTAAAGGAAGGTATTCCTGGAACTACTTGATTATTTCTGACTATTTTAAGCCTGCCTTAATGGGTCTACATTATCCCTTCAATTCATGTTATACGTTACAACTTAAAAACATTTACGTTCACCCTTTCAGGATTTTGAGACCTCTATGTATAATGGGTGCGGGGAGGATCAGTTTATGATATTACTGGGAGCTGGTTCTGGCATGCCCATAAACGATGTAACAAAGGGTCGGTGTGAACCAGCGATGTTCTAGTACCAGCTTCTCTAAAATTGCAATGAAGTCTGCTTTCAATTTCATGGGAATATCCTCTTTTTTAGATCTAGTGCTACATTGTTGGATTCAGACTGAGGCTATAGAGGTGGGTTGTGGTATGAGAGGCAAGAATGGGGAATATTTTTCATAGTTATAATGATAAAAGAGATTAATGTGAGCATGGATAGTGGATGGTTTCAGAAAATGGCTGCAAGAATACATGTTTAGAGTAAAAAATGATACTCTAAATTTAGAATGATTTTGAAACACATAAGGATATCATATAAGATTTTATTCTTTCCTTTTATTTCCCGCCTGTGATATTTCACCACTTTTGTAAAACACCATTGTTGGTATTTGGAAGGGAACACTTATTTTTTTCATTGTGAGAAAGTTGGTATAAAGGATACATTTCTAAAAATGAATGAACCTAAAGTAAGATTGATTGAAAACAGGTTTACAAACAACTAGCTCTTTGATTCTAACAAAATTTAACACAAACCGAATTCATCTAAAAGATATTCATTTGACCTGCTCAGAAGTTACTTCTGGATTCCTTTGGCTATATCATGGGCTTGTATGATGTTGTGATATATTTTATATGTTATTCCACACAAAGCGGTAGTTAATTCATATGATATTATGGTTATTATAATCTTATAATCAAAGAGTGTCTTCTGCTATTATAAGCGTCTCGCTAGCTACCTAGCTTACAATACTTCCTAAGTAGCCTGCTGGATCAATAAACTGGCAAACAAAGGAGGTAAGCAGTAACATTACTGAAGTAGTGGGTACACTGACATCATAGAAAACAGATCGGTCACCAGAGGTCACTGGTGGACCACAAAGTCAGTCAATAGGAGGGTAAATTGGTATCCACCCTCCCACACACCATTCTACTCACAACAAGGGCCCTACGGGACCACTGTAAAGTCAAGATGAAATCACGGTCCCATTGGATGGTTTAGGGATGAATCCCTGTTTGTGATTTGTAAAGGGGCATCTGGGTTAGCAGAATAGGCTAATAAAAATAAGTCACTTGAATATTATTGATTGTGATCATCAAAAGACTTCAGAAACGACAGCAATGAACTAAGGGCATGAACAGGATGTACAGAAATGTGTCCATAGATGCAGAAAGTAGACATTGGCAGATGAAAAGAGAGATTATAAGAGAAAAACAGACAGAGAGGAAGGGAAACAGAGAGAAACTGGCCCAACATACCCCATGCAGAGAATACCTAGTCTGTAACAGATGTGTACACCCTTAACCCTTCCCCTAGCTGTACCACCAAGCTGCTTTCGTATACAGATTACAAGGGCCCCCACATGAGGCCTGGTCTTATTTGTAGTGGCCACCAGGCCGTTCTCTGCATACTAAATATGCTGGATCTGGGTCAACTTCTGACACTGGTCGCTTCTCCCAGTAACAGAACCTGGTTGCAGCTTTACCATAGCCGGTTGAGTTGTTTACCAGGATATCATGTAATGCACAACAAGACTCAAGGTCTTATAATACTGATTTATGGATGGCTTTAATATAATCACATAAGGCGAGTGTTCATATTGATTTTAGCTCAGTTTTAATGGCAACTGGCATTTTTTCTCCATTTGTCATGCTGTGAATGCTGACTCTTTCAGTGAAAGTATTGCAGCTTGGCAGGTCACAGCATCATACACTTTCCTCCTAAAGAGACATAATAGCACGAGTCATTTCTACGAATAACATCAGCTTTCAATTTACGTGTTTCGCAATATAAAAGCTTATTTTCCTATGTCATCTTTTAATCTATAATTCTAGCTTCGAATTCAATTGTACTATACAGGAACACCCTAGAGATACAATAAAGTCGCCATAGCATCATTGAACCAATATCCTAATTCAATTCTTGTTTGATTTAAAACGAAATAACCATAACATCATTTATCAATGTTAATGATTTAAGATCATAATCTTATGGTACCTACCTGTCTGAAATACAATGTAGGACCTACAGCAATGCACCAGTGTGCATCTGTAAATCTAATAGTGTACTTTCTTGACACCTCATCATCTTCTAGTAGACGTCCTTTTCCTAAACATCAAAATCGTGGGTTCACTCCCCAGTCCCTATTTACTATTCCACACCCTACCGCTGCAAACAACATAGGGACTGCAACCTTAAACAAAACAGATACTTTCCCGAATTCTGTGTTTCCCCTGCATACACAAACATAACCAGAACAACGGGTGTTCATATGCCCTCATTGGTTGGTCCTTCACATATTTAATACCCCTCAGGGGAGATCACATTATGCCATGCACGGTGGATAGGTGTCTCTAACATATCATGTCGAAATTGTCTTGACAGTTGACAGTAAAACCTGACAGCAGCCGGATGACACCAATTGGGTTCTGCAGGGTTCTGACCATTCGCTGTAAAATACACAAACCATGTGATCTGAATACAAATGCGACTCCCTGAGACCAGTAATGTGAGGTCATGGTCAGCAAGTGGTTGCAGGTCTGCATAAAAAAATAATAGTTTCAGTATTACCCACTATTTTCTTTTATTGTACAGTGAATCATAATTGACATGTGTGTGTCACACTATACAGTTAAATTATATGGCAACGATGGGAACAAGTACTAATGCTTTGTAATTAGACAGCGGTCTAAACCGCCAAAAGTCTTTAGTATGGTAATAGGGTTAGGGCCATGGGCTGATATAGGCAGTGGGCTAAGCCAGGGCATGTATTAAAGGAACCTGGTTGGTTTCAATGCCTAGATAGGGATGGTATCTTTTGTGTTGTGATATTTAGGCACAAATGACAAGAGAGTATTCTGACTAGTATTCCTTTTTGGCAGATTGTATACGTCAGAATCATAGAACCAGATTGGAAGTTAATTTGGAGTTCACCCAAGGTCTTTTCCCCCAATGATTTGCCATTTTTGAATTATGTACTTTGTTAATCGAACAGTATCCTCCTTTTAAGGTATCCCCCAGTGCCAATAGTCTCTCAGGGTTAGCATAACACTGTGAGGCAGTTGGGGGTATCCTTCCCCCCTGCACTACTTCAAGCTGTACGTACGGTGGTACCCCACCCCGCCACACACACCACCACCACGCACAGATCTCCCGTCCCAGTGCCCAGCCCACTCCCACCTCCCTTGTCCATCAAAGGACCCCCAACACAGCCGATAAGACCACGATTAAACAACCCTTGCCAGCTGGGTAGGCTAAGATCAGTCATTCATCACATTGATTTCATGTCTAGATATCCTCAACTTGATCTTCTTTTTCATCCTCTCTGACACTGTCTGTAAGGGTTAGGGGGTAGTAGTAAGATATCTGGGTCTGAGTCTATTAGGTAGGATGGTTCCCATGGTAAAGCAGAGAGCTTAGCCTTGCTTCACCAACTGTATTATGTTCGCATGGTTTAAATAAAGAACCTTATACGGATATCGCAATTGATTCTCACATATTGGAACATATGTTAGGCTAAAGGATATATTAAGAGGAATCTGAGCTGAGTAAAAGGCGGTATAATTATATCAATGACTAGTTCGTGAATAAGTGTACCCGTATTCACAACACATTGTACACGTATAAGCAATTACTACAATTCAATTACAAATGGCAGAGATAGTATTCATCCTTGTTGATGTTTCCTCTTTTCATCCAGTTGATACAGTCAGTTAATAGCTGGCACTGAGTTGATGCATTAATAATGCTATGATGATAAATAAACATAAAGCTTCAATGCATTATGATGCCCTTAATGGCTGAATAGTATAAAGAACTGGTTCGTGAACTGTAATTAACCCTTTAAGGCCGAGTGTCGACTATAGTTGATGCCATGGCTGGCCGAGCATCGACTATAGTTGATGCCATGGCTGGCCGGGCATCGACTATAATCGACATAACTCTATGAGAATCAGCAAAGTCCGGCCCTGAGAGAGTTCCTGTGAGAATGTCTCGCCCCTATCACCAGCAAATAATTGTTTTAGTCGGCCTTAAAGGGTTAAGAAGGATGGTAATACTGGTCCAGGAGCTATAGGCCATTTTCTGTATGAAGGCTCCAAAAGGTTTGAGGGGCTTTTCTAACCAAAAAAATCATGCGGAATCCAAAAATCAACGTCTTAGTCGTCAGAAAGTGTGCGAAATTACCGAAAATTGACGATTTCTAAAAAAAAAGTTGAAATTTAGCCAAAAAATTCTTTAAAAATGATAAAAAGTATCACTCAACTAGATTCACCCAATAACCACTGAAAACAACTTTGTATATAACCCTTGACATGAAAAATGTTTCATTTGACCTTGACCTACTTATCGAGGTCAAAGGTCACGAAAATGGTTTCCGCGATATCTCCGCTTCTAGATGGAATATTATTGTGATTTAAAGTTCTAAATGGGTGCTTTGTGCTTGGTCTAGTCCATAAGGGTATGTTTCGCTTCTGTAGGAGTGTGTTATGTAAAGGATAACCGACAAAAATAACCTTGGCAGACTAGCCAGTGCACTCATGGCCACTCTATCATTGTTATTTTTACATATGAGAATACAATTCACAAAATTTAATGACCTCACCTTTTTTGGACTATATTCTGAATCTCCCAATCCCCCCCCCACACACACACCCTTTGTTTTCTATTAGCAATAACCCCACTAAAAAAAACATTACTTAGTTTGAAAAACACCCCAGCAAACTAGTATAGTCTTACATAATGCATATTTGATACAGACATGAAATCCATACAATACATTTTAATAAGTGCTGGTCTTGTATAAGTACCTAGTATACACTTGTCAGTCTTTAAATATTTCTAAACCCTTGTAGCTGAGCATCAACTATAGTTGATGCCATGGATGGGCGAACATTGTATATAGGAATTAGCAGACCTTCACCCATAGTGAGAAGTCTGCAAAAAATGCCTGCTACTACAGCTTACATTAAAAAAATTTGGCTATCCGTATTAAAGGGTAAATGAGACACAAACCAGATCTTGAATAAGTACCTGACTTACTTGTAAGTGCAGTGGTAATCATGCCGCCAAATTAATAAATGGCAGGACCCTTATCTATATGACTGCTCCGTATGAGTCTAATCATTCATAAATGTAGATACCTAAAGACCTAAATAGCCTCTAAATTCCCCTCACTGATATACATGTCTTATAGTTGGACAGACATATATACATATACATATAGAGGACTAGTACTAATGTAAATTCCTGTGTATAACCAACATCTCACATATGACCAGTACCCAGACTTTGGGAGAATCCTATAACCCTCAGATGGAGTCCTATTTATCCTATTTGTGTATAACCCTCAGATTCCACACAGAAATTTAGGGTAGCCTAAGGCACTCTCTCCACCCCGTGACAATGGCCATTCAGCTAGATAAGATAAATTCCCCGACTAATTGGTTGTTTTATTTTCCTCTTTATCCATTCTCAATATTGTTGTTTTCATTCATAAAGATGTCTGGACCTGAAAGGTGATATCACATAGACTCTGACACCCCCCACCCCACCTCCATGTCCCTCTTCATCACTAAAAAAACAAAGACCCCCCTTACCCTCCCATTCCTTACCAGGTGATGTCATTTGTGAATGTTCCCTATGCTATTATCATAACTAAACGGAACCTTAACCTGGGGATGTAAAGTGCCTGGAGAAAGACAGCTCTTCATGTTGAATGCTGAATCACATCACTACAGACTCCCTACATATATTTCCAACAACCCTACTGGGGTGGGGACCATTGCCGTCAGTACCAGTACCCACTAGGTGGCAGGGCACGGTTGACTTTATAGTCACAAAGTGTCTTATGTTTTCAGGAAACCTCAGGTATGCTCTACATACTATGAGGCCCAAATACCTCCTAGATACCAGTAGGTAGTCTCAGATTCATCCTAGATATATAAATTCTCAAGCCGCATCAGATACACCTTAGATACTTTCAAGTTGAGCCTGACACCTCTTATATCCATGGATGTATATTCAAGCGACCTCAGATATCCCAGATATTCTCCAGACAGGAGGATTTGCTGAAGCTGACAAAGGAAAGGCTAATTGATAAAACTCCCAGGGGGAATTTACAATATATGTCAGTCTCACAGAGGGGAGCACACTGAAATATATGGGGCCAATTCAAATCACTTCCAGGGTTATATGTGAACTAGATTAATGAAATCACCTCCCAGCATGAGGGCTTGCACAAACCTAACACTCAGATTATAGGGCCTGATACCTTCTAGACACTGGCAGGTAAAACCCTGAAGCCGTGATCTCCTAGATACTGTCAGGAAACCTGTTATATTCTGTTAAACAATTCAGAAACCATTGTGGATGGCACTTTAAAGTGAAACCCTGCATTATGTCATAGGTTTACAGTATCATTTATGAAAATGAGTCATTGTAAACCCATGAAATAAGCCCTTGTGAGGTTACTTCATGGTTTTTTTGGGAACAACATTCCCATAGGTTTAACATAGAGATGGTCATTTGTGAATTGTATTTTCACATGTAAAAATAACAATGATAGAATGGCCATGAGTGCACTGGCCAGTCTAGCGAGGTTATTTTTTACAGAGACTCATATCTATGTGGGTTATCGTTTACATAACACACTCCTACAGAAGCAAAACATACCCTAATGGACTAGACCTAGCACAAAGCACCCATTTAGGACTTTAAATCACAATAATATTCCAGAGGGATAAACCATTTTCGTGACCTTTGACCTTCATAAGTAGGTCAAGGTCAAATGAAACATTTTTTATGTATTTCTCATATCAGGGGTGATATACAGAGTTGTTTTTAGTGGTTATTGGGTGAATCTAAGTGAGTTATACTTTTTATCATTTTTAAAGAATTTTTGGCTAAATTTAACATTTTTTTAGGAATCGTCAATTATCCGTAATTTCGCGCACTTTCTGACAACTAAGACGTTGATTTTTGGATTCGGCACGATTTTTTGGGTTAGAGAAGTCATTTATACCTTTTGCCTTGGTACCCTTCATACAGAAAATGGCCTATAGCTCCTGGACCATACCATCATTTTAAACATTATAATGCATACATTCTCTCATTATAGCAGACCCATAGGTACTCCTACCATTCCCGTTCGCTACTTTAATGAATAATAGTTTGTAGTACAGAATCGAATATAATATAGCTTCCTCTAACTACATCAATCTCAGCGAAATTCGATTCCAAAATGTTTTAGTGAATAGCTGATCTATTGAAATACCTTGTATACATTATTATATAAATCCATGAGAATTTTATAAATCAATCATTTGCCATCCACTCATATTAGGTTTTATATTGACAATGAGTGAGAGATTATGTTGACCTTATGCAGATACAATAACCTTTCTAAAGAAGAGGCCTTTGCCACTGTACTACATTGTCAGATAGAGGTTTTAATCCACTAGAGTCCTCTACTGTCAATTTGTAATCAGCCATTAATGTTCGTTGACAAAGACCATTAAATGTACATGGGAAGCTAGGAGGAGAGGCTTCGACATTAGGGGCATTGTGACAAGGACCCTTTTTGTGTGATTGACGTTGCAGCCTTTCTTTATAATCATGTAATCTAACAATAATGGCTCTCCGCTTCCCTAACGAACATCCTTCCCATGCCCCCATCCATATCCCATTTGACCCCCACCCATGTCATCTGCACTTCCGGCGGGGTGAACTTCCGGTGAGTCTCACTTCCGGTCAGCGAATAATTGTCGCCTGCCTCCAAAATGGGCGTCCTGCAGAATGAGTCCCTTTCAGAACCCTTATTATCACCCGCTCATGGCCGCCCATACCTGCCTTCCATTCAGGGCTCACAAGGCCAATCATTTCCAACTCCCCCTTTCTCTCCCCACCCCTCCCCCTTTTACCTCCCTCCTAGCTTCCTCCACTGCCTTCTCGCTGCCTCGGCCTGTAGGCTGAGGATCAATCTAGAATGGAAATCGTGCGTTCTCGCCGGTTCTCGCGCGCGCAGGATCCCCTCTGAGATCTGCCACCTGTCGCCCCTGAAGCGCCCTCTGCCTGCTTTTATTGACAACGGGGATCACATGGTCAGCCGGCCATTAGGTCAGGGTCAAGGTCACCGGAAGTGAGGAAAGGTCAGTGGCACACAAAGGGACCTCCCGAGGGTCAGTTCCATGACCTGGTCATGTCGGTGTCGATGATAGTGTTTTATTATTAGGAATGAACCTTCATGGAAGATTCATGCAGCTCCTCGGCATGAGGCCTGGTGGTGGCGAGACGGGGGCTTTTAGCATGAGGAACGGCCGGGGGGAGTTCACAAGCATCATTCTGAGTTATGCATTGCCAGACAACTCGGGCCAGACTGAACATAAAACATTCAAGCTGTGTCGTGATCAAGTTTATTGGCTAATGTATAATGTCTTGGGAGGTTCAAGAGCTGTTCCACACGGTAAAGATGTGAGGTGGACCGCGTTGTGAGATCCTCAATGTAGATTGCTTTAAACAAATCACACATTCTAGAATGCCAATTAAGTGGAAAGGCCAATTGAGTTATATTTCTACAGAATAGTAAATAATGGACTACCCTTCTTCCAGCGTATTAGTCGGACGCCAACTAGGTTATATCATTAGGTCGCATACATGCAGACCTATTACTTTTATCCGACATGTATCCAGTTGATGTGTTCAAATAGCCAAATCGATAATCATCGCATGTACGCATTCGATGGTACTAGTAAAGAGTATAGATGCAGTACAACACTATACCTGTTATCAGCTTTTTGAGAACTCCAACTCATCACTGGCCACTCATCAAGAGGTTTCTTTTCACAACATGATCTACAGTTCTTCCCAAACTGCCACCTGATGAGCATTTAGCAATCAAGTCTGCCTCAGCCTACGCCATTATTTGGCTGCTTGTCACTTCTGGCCAAAATCTCTGAGCTGAGAAATAAGGAATACGGGACCAGTGATGAGCAAAGGGGTGGGGCAGTTAATGGGAAAAGGGAAGGCTGAAGACCCACAAGCTCCAGAGATAGTGGTGTAAACTAACTTGGTGTGATGGGCAGGGGTACAAACTGGATTGTGTGTGTGTGTGGGAGGAGGGAGATGGGGGGAGGGGGGAGAGTATCAGGGACACGGAAGGATAAATATGATCCCTCAGTAGAAAAAGAAGGTCACTACTAGAGCATCCTAATGGGTGTCTGATTTTCAACTCTGGAGAAACCATAAACTGACAGGGGAAAAAGATGCCTTAATGGTTGTAAGCTGGAGGTGGGGGCGGGCGAGGGTTGAGTGAGCGCTTATAGGCCGATGTAAAATAATATTACACAGTATAATGGTTGTACTTTATATCACAAAACCATATAGTTCCCGCAGCAATGTTCGAATTCTTAATGAAGAGTATCATTTTGCACTTTCACCATAATACATATATACTGTAACTTCCCCAGCCAGTAGTGCTCATCTAATTATTAGCTAGATGAGCATTTCTAGCTCCTGACAAATAAGTATGATATTTCCACCTTTACAGGAGCATTTTCCTAATGCCCATGCCTCTTCTCCATCCTAGCCTCTGCAGCCCACCATATTAACATGCTGCAGGGTGAGCCTCATAAAGTTCCCTCTGATAACTACACTAAGTCCTCCTCACAGCAGACGACAAATCCTGAAGCCACTGGGAACCAGCTAAAGCCGCTGGTAACTAGCAAGCATAAGGAGCTCTGCTTACACACCCCAGCGCAGGTGGAGTTAGTTAGGGAAGGAGGTAATTGAAATCGGGGATCAAGAAGCCAAGAGCTGCCAAATTGCAAGTACCCAAATGTACAGAAAGGTGGATAGGAGCTTTATAAATATGACGCTTTAGGTTCTCAAGGCAGACAGCAATTGTCCTGGCAGGAGGCAGATAAGTAAAGTTGCAGCAGTTGCTAATGATAGGCTCATAAGAGTTATTGCACTGCTCAGACTCCTTTTCAAGTAAACTTAGGGTACTGCATCTGTTTTCTTGCAAATACTTCTAATGCTGGAAAGGTATATTGAGATAAAGGAGCACTGTGAAGGTGTTACTGTCATGGGGATTGGAAGAGTTGTGATTGGCTTTGGTGCCACCTAGACCAACAGAAATACTGGTGATGCCTTGGTGTCTGTAGGAGGGATGATACACTTGGGATCAGAGTATCGGCGGATGGGTTCCCTGCATAGCCAACCAGGAAGCTAGGATGTTAATCCCATATTGTAATTAATACTTTCTAGCTGGTGGAGAGGATTAATTGTATTGGGAAGACATGACTACGGGACGGGTGCTGGGATAGGAAGGGAAAAGGTTGATATAGAATTGAGAGACGGATAATCTCATGAAATATAAATATAAATTCAAGGTTGATGTCCTGGAGTCACAACCCATAAAAACAACTTCTCTGGAAGGTTCGCCCACAATTCATTTCACATTCCATCGTTTTAAAAAGAATCAGTACTGCATGAAATTATGTTCTTAATTTTAAAGTCACAGCAAAAACAAACTTATCTCTATAAGCTAAAATCGGATTCACAAGATTGCTTCAGATACCCTTAAATTGAACAAAAAATTGTAAAAATGGGGGGGGGGATCAACATTTTTGTAAACCTAAACAGCTAAAATCGACCCCGAAAAAAGTGAAAAATTGCATTAAAAAAGTAGAGTCGGCTCGGGTGACCCGAAACAAACCTTTACTTTTTTTTGGCCTCATTACATGTTTTTATAACGAGTACCAAGGCAAGTCGGAATTCCTTCCTTACTTTGATCTTCAATTTCTTTAGCTCATATTCAATACACGTTTCCGTTTTTAGTATTCTACTTCCGTACTGATATTATCTTCCCTAGGGCTCCATGTAATATAGGATGTCAGTCCCACTAACCAAAAACCATCTTCATGTGCACACCCACCTACAAAAAGAAAGAGGTACAGTATTCCCGCCACTAGCAAATATCGTCTGCTTGTTCAGCTGTAGTCATGGTATCAGTAGAGAGGCACTTCCTCTTTTACGACAACCGTTCTTGGGTCTCACTGTCGCCGCAGTGACAGGCAGTGCATGGGGGTCCGCCATTAGGTCTCTACAGGGTTCACAACCAGCTGTTGATGGGGTCTATGTCTCTCAGGCCGGCATCTTCTTCTGAAGCCGCAACACACGATTTATTGGGTCCATTAGCCTGTTGGCATGAGCGACTGTACACTGTTATCCACTAGACTCCACCCAGTTAGCCTAGTGCTGTTAGTCTATATATGACATGTACACATACTACACTGAGGGATGGGGGAGGCATAATGACCGAGAAGACAAGACACATAGTTAGTAGATGTGAGTGGCAGATGACATGAGTAGTAAGAACCTCCTCTATAGGAAAGACATTGTGTCATTATTGCCCTATTCTAATATAATATTAGGAGACCTAGCCAGTCTGTGATTAGTTTTACTCATTAGTGTGATCATAGAAAGAACAACAGACTACTCATGTCATAATTGCTTCTGGTTGAAATATCAGAGACCCACTTTAAATGACCATGCCACTGACTTTTGAATCAACAGTCATTTTTCACCCTGGCTTCTTTCCTGCCTCCTTCAAGAGGGCTGAGTGTGGAAAGTGATCCTGCTCTTTATTCTGCAAAAGTGCATTTTCATAATGGATATTTCAGATAGTTGTCTTTACTTTTGTGAACATTGTGGAACTATCCTAAATGGAAGGGGACCATAATATATATTAGCAATTTGGTATCTCAAAATATGTCCCAATTATTATTTTTAGGTAGTCTACCAAATACTTGCAGTAGACATGGGGGGAGAATAGCTGTCTATTCTCAAAAGAATGTAAATAACATTGTGACTGTTGTGCTAAGGTTGTGACAGAAAAAGGCACCCCCTCAGCAGTATTAAGTCATTATCTAGTATGACCTGAAACAACCTTGGTATCTTACGTATAGCAGATGAGAAAACGGAGTTCTGAACTATATTTGTGTGATTGTGTATTCTTTACTAACATACGTGGCTGGGGAAACATATCTAGGTCAACTGATAAGACACAGACGAAGGGGTATTCAATGTGATTACCTAACAGGCAGAGGGTAGGGCAGCCCTGTCCTAAGTATTCACACAAAAGTGAAAAGTCTTTTCAGGGTTATTTCCGGGTATTTGCTTGGACCTGAATAAGGCTTAAATCTTAATTGATTATCAAAAAATATGGAGATATGGAAATATCTTGAAATATAAAAGTCATCATGAAATGGTATTCTCATAAATAATGTGTCAATAATTATTTTGCCTTAAGCAATTCACAGGTATAAGTTATATTGCAAGTAATTTCTTTCTCTTGCATTGCATTTAATCATTGTCAAGTGTTGCTAGATGATTGTTGGATATGCATATTGAAGCACCCTCAACATTTAGTTATAATATACTAAATTTGACAAACTTACACATTATTTAGACCGTTGGTATAATTTGATAAACATCTGAAATTACTTCATTGCTCGGTAGAGGGGTTGCCATTAGCCAAAGTATACATATCTACAATTCCTTCTATAATAATTATGTTTCACAGTAATGCTGTACAGAACAATCAATCGATCCATTGTCAATAACCTTCCCATGGAGGCCCCACTTAAAAAACACTATTCACAACTAGTTTTTCTGCTTTCCTTTTTAAAAAGGTTTACAAGTACCAGCTATACATCTGGTTGACGATACCTTTGTACATACAGCTCCCAATCCTCATCAATGACCTTCTCATAGAGCTCCTAGGCCTGAACTATATAACCCTACTCCACTTGCCCAAGTGTGACCCAGCTAGAAAAATACTATAGTAAAGACTATAGTCTACTATAGTATACTGCAGTAAACTACAGTATACTATGGTATACTATAGTTTACTATAGTGCAAAGGGTTATCCTTTACTGTAGTTTACTATAATATACTATAGCATACTATGATATTTCCTGAAACACCCTCAGAATGTAGTATACTATATTATTTATTACTAAATAAACTATAATATACTGTAGTATTTATAGCACACCTCCACATTATAGTAAACCATAGTATAGTTTACTATAGTTAACTGTAATTTATTATAGTAGACTATAGTATTTCTCGAAAACCTTGACACTATAGTAAACTGTAGTATTCTTTAGTATAGTTTACTGCAGTTTCTATAATTATCCATAGTTTACTACAGTATTTCATGCACACCACACACTAGAGTAAACTATAGTAAATTTTACCTGATGAAGCCTACTTTTGGCGAAATGTTGTAATCATTGATTTATAAAATAAAACTTATCACCAACGAAAACCACACTTCAGTTGTTGTAGTTGTGTTGATCATCTTGAAATATAGATTGAGAATACAAATTTCACAATAGTTTACTATAGTATTTCCAGCTCACCTTGACACTAGTAAACTCTATTATTATGTTACCATAGTTTAATATAGTATTTATCGCACACCGGGACTTAAGTTAACTCGAGTATATTCAATATACTGTGGTTTACTGTATGATATATGTCCCACAGACTTTGGCACTATAGTAAACTGTAGTATATTTTACTGTAGTTTACTATAATATTTCCTGCACACCAGATCACTATTGTAGATGTAATAAACTATAGTAAATTTCACAATAGTATGCTCTGCACATCTTGACTATATAGTAAACTATAGTATTTCAGTACATTTCACTATAGTTTACTACAGTATTTCCCGCACACCCTGACACTATAGTAAACTATAGTATATTTTACCGATGCAGTGATATTTAAAATGTTCTAAATATTCTAAAGTAGTACATATCCTAAAGTATAAACCGTGTACTATAATATATTATATTATGGGGATATTTGGTATCAAATTAAGGCTAAAAAATTCCTAACCTTTACTATAGTTTATTACAGTATTTCCCGCACACCTTGTCACTTCAGTATACTATAGTTCTTGCTAATTAATTAGCATAACTGCTTCTAATCATCACAGTGAGAAAAGAAATGTACCTCCGTAATGCTAACAAGGTATAGAATTGGAATATAATATAGTTAACCATTAATTCCTAATAATGAAGTAAATACTTATTCTAGCTAGATGACACCCCCTCAACTCCACCATCACAGCTACAGCCTACACCACCTAATCTTCACACCTCCCCCCCCCCCCAACCTGCCACCCCCCCTCTCCCCCCCTCCCTACTGGTGAGCTATTGTTATAAAGCCAGCTAGGTGTGAGGTTGACCCCTATCACTAAAACACTGCTTGACCTAGATGTGGCACAACCCACATTTTGGTTGTAGGCAGCAGGGGGGACTGGTCAGGCTACACCTTTATACATGTACATTTACATGTTCAACATGTAGCATTAGGTAGGTACCTTTGATAATACACTTTATAGTTTTTTGCAAGTATATAATACATATTTCAAAATAGAATAGAATTCACCATATGTTATCCCTGATTGGTAATGACACATAGAATTAAAGTATATCATATGAGAATATAAAAATCCTGCTATCCACTCCGACTGTAACTCATAATTGGTGAAAATAAATGTCAGTAATGGAATCTATGGGTAGTTTTACATCTAGATATGTATTACTTGTTTGAATTTAAACTTTTTGAACTTTTATTTTTCTCCAAGTTTACCTGTTTCCCCGGCCCTCTATGGGGGACTTACTCCCTACTGCCGGGAGGAGCCTCCAGGGAGGTCCAGGAGGCCGGGAGAGCCGCCAGGGAGGCCAGGGGAGCCGCCAGGGAGGCCGGGGCGTGTAGGAGGCCAGGGGAGTCACCAGAGAGGCCGGGAGAGTCACCAGGGAGGCCGGGGGAGCTGCTAGGAGGGCTATGAGTTTGAGTTTGAGAATCTTTATTTAGCAAAGTATGTATAATTGAACATATACGAAGGATATTGCTATAATTTAATAAGAATTATACTTTTATATATTTTTACATCTAGACATGTATGATTTGTTTGGATTTGAGATTTTTATGAATTGATTTATTTATAAGTTCACACTTTTTTCCCAGGGGGCCCCTACAGCCTTAACACTGGGAGGAGTGTCCAGGGGGCCGCGGGACCATCCATGTGCAATATACTAGCAGCTATTTTTATGTAGGGTCCTTATACATCCTCGCCCACACACATTGAAGCGTTGGTATAAAAGTGGGCTGTCAGGTGAGTGGACAGGGCAGTATCAATGCCTTATATTCGCGCCTTAGCTATAAGGGTTTTTATGGTTTTTATGGTTGCCGTTGAGTTAAGAAAGCTGTCACATGCACTGCTCCAGTATCATCAATTACATTGTATATCTAACTTTCGACTACTCAGCAGATGGGAGGGGGGGGGGTGTACAACCGCTATCTGTATCATAACCGCTATCTGTATCAGTTACATATAGAGGTTGACCATGCAACCGCTATCTGTATCAAAAAACGCTATCTGTAGTAACCATCCAACCGCTATCTGTAGTAACTAACGCTATCTGTTACAACTTTTTGGTCATTGAGAATAGGCACATCCAACCTCTATCTGTATCAATAAACGCTATCTGTATCATACTAGTATCATGACAGTTGTTACTAAACGATGACATTTGTCATCATGATGCACCAATGCAGCCCTAGGGCGTAACTTGCCAGTGCTGCATTGGTGCATCATGCCAACCCTTCGGGAGTGTCTCAATCTCCTAGGGTTGGCATAATGCTTGATTGCTGCCCTGGTGAGTTACTCACCAAGGCTGCGTATATGCATCAATACGACCATGGGCATGATGTATTAAGGCATCATGCCATTCTTTGAGGGTTAAAGAAAGCTATGGTTGATACAGATAATGGTGTTACTACAGATAGCGGTGGTCAGTCTAACCACTATCTGTATCAAGGTGCCTAAATGTTTTCAAAGGGAGTGTGATGCCCACAACCCTATCCTACCCTCATGTCCTGCCCTACAATTGACCTACACATGTTACCCGATTATATCTTGACCTTAGTTGACCTTTCCTAAATTGCCTGGCTCCAAAATGGTATGGTTGATACATATAGGGGTGTTACTACAGATAGCGGTTGTCAGGCCAACCACTATCTGTATCAAAGTGATTAAATGTTTCTTGAGGGTGTCCTACCCTGATGTCCTACCCTACAATTGACCTACACATGTTCCTTGATTATATCTTGACCTTAGTTGACCTTTCCTAAATTGCCTGGTTCCCCAATGGTATGGTTGATACACATAGCATTGTTAGTACAGATAGCGGTTGTCAGGCCAACCACTATCTGTATCGAGATGCCTAAAAGGTTTAACAACAAAAAATGTCATCAAAATAGGTGCTGTCAACTTATTCATGGCAAAAAAACTGCTATTTATTGTTTGGAAACAAAAAAAATTACAAATTGGACTTCTTTATGTTTTATTTTTACCAGTTTCTCGCCAAATTAGCCAGATTTCGGAAACTTGACATTTTTATGATTTTTGACACTTTTCTCGTGAAATTGCCCATTTTTAGGAAATTTGACTTTTAAACATGTTTTGACACTTTTCGTGCCAAATCGGCCATTCTTAGGTCATTTGACATTTTCAGGATTTTTGACACTTTTCTCGTGAAATTGGCCATTTTTTTTAGGAAATTTGACTTTTAAACATGTTTTGACAATTTTCTCGCCAAATTGGCCATTCTCATTTGACTTTTGTATCATTTTTGACTTTTCAGGGTAAATGATGTTTTCAAGATTTTTTTTTCTTTTTCTCAACAAATCGGCTATTTTCCAGAAACTTAACATTTTCAAATAAAAAACTTCATTTTTTTCAGGTTATATCAATGTCTGAAACAAAGTCCTTGTCAGACCAATTTTGATACACTTAGCGTTGAGGGGAACATCAGTTATGCTTGATACAGATAACACCTTGTTGATACACATAATTTGATACACATAGCGTTTTTTTGATACACATAGTGGTTGAATAGTCAACCTCTATATGTAGTTGATACAGATAGTGGTTATGATACAGATAGCGGTTGTACAGGGGGTGTTATGACATCTTTTTATGGAAATGCTAAGATATTACCTAATCACTGTTTTATACATTCCAGGGGCAAATCACTACACCAGTCATCCTCCGGTCTACGGATATGTCACCAGAAAATCAAATGATTAAATGATGATGAATAAAGATGAATAGAATATGCCATATATGGTCCCTGGTAACTACAGTATACCCCATGGTCATGGTGACTGTAGTTTACTGTAGTAAATATAATATAGTATACAATAGTAGATACTATAGTAGATGAAAACGCTATAGTAAATTAATTGTAGTAAATACTACAGTAAAGTATAGTATATTGTAGTATACCACAATAATATTGCTATTTACTCTAGTAAATATACTATGGTATACTATACTTTATACTACAGTAGACGAAAACACTATAGTAAATTTACTATGGTATACTATAGTAAATACTGTAGTAAAGTATAGAATATTGTAGTATACTACAGTTAAAACTGTAGTCTACTCTAGTAAATATACTATGGTAAACTATAGTGGATACTATAGTGGACGAAAACACTCTAGTAAATTTACTACAGTATACTACAGTAAATACTATGGTTTTACTCTAGTATTTTTCTAGCTGGGGAGGTACCCCCTAGAAGGATGCCCCAGAGGGGTCTGTATAGGAGGGGTCTTTTGAGCTTCTCCAGGGCTGCAGTGGTCAGTTTTATACCCTACACAACACCAGATCAATCGGTCAGATATGACCCTGGAGAGCCAGAGCCAGGCTAATAACATTATCTTATGGTACAGTCCTGCCTATCCCTTCCTTTTATCTTCAAAAGCCACCCAAAGTCAAATGCACTTATATATCTTGGATGTATAGTGTATGGATATACCATAAACAGCAGGGAAATAGGGAGGACATTATCAATGTATTTGGAAGGCAATTCGGTGACTGAACACTAAAGGATGGCCCTCACCAATAAGTGTTATCAACCTAGAACAATCACGTATATAATAGTATAAGAGCAATTAGCTATCTGCAACCTTTTTTATTTTCTAGGTTTTATAAATATATAGCTATAAGCAATATGCCTAGTGATTGTATTTTACTTAAGGAGGTCGTCAGGATATAATCATGGAACTTGACAAATGTTTTCTGTTTTAACATGAAAATGGTTCTCATGTATTTGGAAAATAGTTTCAGGCACAAGCCATGTTAGTCCGCGTTTGAGCTTCTAAGAAATCTTCCTAGCCCTAGATAGAAACCATTTTTACATGTAAACACCATGAGATGAGGCTCACTGTGAGGCTCCCTCTATGCCATAAATATGTAGGGAGATTAGAGCTGACAGGCAGTGATGAATGAATGATAATTCTATTAAAAGGAGGCCCCTACTGTTATCTGCAGGCACAATAGTGTCTGGTGACGTGACAATGTCTTATCAGCCCCCCTTGCCCCAACATCTATCTACTTTTAGATCTGAGTATAAATAATTGAGAGCCCAGACTGTTACCGACATTCTCAACTTTGGCTTCCTTTTATTCGAACATCTACCGGTAGCTACAATGCCCTTTGTTCTGTGTGGCTTTGCCTTTGCACGATAGCTTTTATCATAGCACTCACCCATATGTATACTTTTGGAAATAGCATATGAGTATATTTTCACTCCGAGATAAACTTACCGTAGACAGACTTGTACTACATCTACAGTTGTGACACTACCATTGAAGTGTGAATCGAGCTGTGAGAGTTTTACATTATCATTAGAACGAATCTCTAGACAACAAATCGAGTTCTTTCAACATTGACATGGTCGATTAATGCTATAGTCACTAATTCTTAGTATACCACTAGCCCTACCATCTTAATTTTAGCACATTATTGTAAGGTGTTGTAGAATATCACATTTTCTTATTCTTCTTGTGTAAATTTACCAGCTTGTTTTGTCTAGAATTTGTTAATTAGGTTTACTCATAATATATGATTTTTATATGTGAAAACTGTCTCAGGTGCAATCACTATACCATTGACTCGGGCGCAGCCGCAGATGTTCTGAGCATCCAGCAGAACCCATAGGTTGATGTACCAACCTTATAGGTCTTTTTAGGTAAAGGTAAAGCCAGAAGAGCCTGTAGTCCCTCTGGGCCAGGGCGTCTGTCTTCCACGGCCAGTGCGTAGGGTGGTGGATGAGAGGTGAGAGGCATACACTCCTCATCCTTTACACAAACAGATGCCCAGTCCACGGGGAATGGGGTTGAGAGGATTAGAATAAATGGGGTTCCAGAAGGCATTTACACGAGTTTGCTGCCCCACTTAGAATGTTCACCACCTCACGCTTACTTACATGGTATTTGGGTAGTGAAGAGTTGGTGGAACTGCAAGAAATGTATAATTATATAGGCCTATAAGTAGTTGGAAGTACGACGTAATATCTCAATGTTGGAACGACTTTGACATTGCTCAGTGTTGTTTAAACATGAGGATATTGATGAACATAACTACAAATACTGTGTGGAGTATGTCAAATGTTTTTTGAATGTGAAGAAAATGTGTTGGCCTCATCCAATGACCACATACCCGTTCCAACTCAAATGCTTCACAATGGTATGAGGCAGGGCCAGGGATGGCGAGTAGTACCGGTAATATGATATGAGCAGATGAGGGAGACTTTGCAGACTGTAGAGCCAGGCATGGATTATATCCAGTTACAAATCTATGATGTGCATGTTTCCCCCATGTCATATATTATGGTTGGAGCTACCCAATGTCTTTCAAACAACTGCTGGTCTGTTTTTGTAAGTGATTAGCTGAATAAAAGCAACAGTGATGTAATATAGGAACCAGAAGATGGACATAATTATATTGTCTTTGCATGAAACAATAACCCAAATGCCATCCATACAATACGTGTGCTCATTGCCACCCTTATCAAGTGTTCTCTACACAATGTGTGGTATCATTGTATGATAATTGAATGTCTCATGAACTGTTTTTCATAACCAGACGAAGGGCCTCATTTATATATATTCTGCTGCTGCATCCGATCTTGTTGTTCGCTGCTCCAGCTCTGTGGAGGCTGACATCTAAGGGACTTGCCTGCAGGGGTCAGTACAACTGGTCAGAGAAAGCTGACATCTGGCAGGCAGTTGTGGCTTCACTCAGGATCAACCATCCCTTAATCGATAGGGGGTTTGCTAAAGGAGAGAAAATACATACAATGAGCAGAACAGTGCGATCCCTCATCTTTTACGTCCCTACCGCAACTGCTTTAGCAAAGTCAATATCTACGTTTTTTTTATTGGATTTCTGGTCAGAGCCTATATCATGTTGTAGTGCAAGTCTGTTCTGTGTTATTGGTATTTGCATTGATGTTCTAACATGTACGTGTGTGGTAGCTATGGTGGTGGATCTGGAAATAAATAAAATCGATTCATTGAGTCAATGACCTCATACATGTAGACTCATGTCAACTGAAGGGGACTGAGAAAGGGACCCAATATAGGGCTATTCTAAATCCCAGATTTAACCAAGGCATTTTCCAGCCAAACAATTATATTACTTCCACAGGGAAGATTCTGCGATCAAACTATTTTGGATCTTGGCAGTTGGGATTAAAAATAAGACACATAACCAAGACAAACAAATTATATTTAACATATGGACCTACACAAGAGACCTGTAGACAAACTAGAAGACCTGTATCATTTCCATTATGCAAAATGATTATGGTGCGGTGATGCATACAATCTGAATCAGTATGATATTTGCAAGATGTTTAGTTCCTTGGGTATACACATCTAGAAATGAATGTGTGTAAACTGGCAGCGGGTAGAGTGTGCTGCTAGCAGGGTTAACGGGGGTAGACGTGTGTTGCTGATATGGCTGATTATATATGGTTGGGAAATGAAAGAGGGTTTGTCCATGTATATCACTAGCAGGTCTACTGTCCCCGTTGGTACTCAACCAAAATGTTGACACTGTTTAGTTTTGCACTATCCCTTCTCATGTTTTTTCCTCAGATTATTAGATTAATTCAGAGTTACCCTAATCAACATCGATACTAATTATGGTATTATTGTTTTGTGTATACACATTAACAGCACCCTAAAATCCTGTAAAAGATGGGACAAACATGTTTTATTTCAAGCGTGACAGCATTTTATGCTAAGAGGATGACTGAGCACTGGGGAGAATTCCAGAACTAAGTCTTTCACAAACAGTTATGGATATGGATATGCTAGCTCAGGAACAGAAACAAAATTTACAATGATTCTTGAAAGGCATTGACTCAGATCCTTTTTTTTTTACCCTACTCATACTTTTTTCTACCCAACTGGCACCGTGTCAGCCATTCGTGTAATTTCAAAATATCGAAGAATGGATTTGAAATTGAAACCAAACTGCAATATTCTCCATCATTGAAATCCCTTTTCATGGAACTGAATAAGGACTGGACCATGATGGATAATAAGCGCATTCATCACGATTTATCCTAACGCTTTCTTGTCTATACTGTCACTCAGTCGAGGCTAATGAGAATGGATTGAGCGAAAAGCACGCAAAACTGCACAGGGGATTATCATGAAATATGGGATATGAAGTATAAAGAGTTATTGAAAATGGTTTCCTTGATTTGTAGTAAAACGTGTCAATTTATATTGCCTCAATCCAGTGACACTTTTATAGCATCCTTTTCACATTGCAAATAATTCATTTCTCTTGCATCACATTTCATCATTGTAAGATGATCTATTGTAAATATATTGAAGTACCGTTAAAGGCTATTCATAAACTTAGCATGGGTATTAATTAGACATATTATGTATTAAATAGAACTTTGCTATCAAATGTGACAAAACACAAATTACTTCAATGATTATCCCTAATGTCATCAGTACTTACATAATTTCATTTTGTATGACGGTAATATGTGTATTCATTATTTACTACAAATGGGTTGAGCGTTTGCCATTAAGAACATCGTATGAATATGTCTACACCCTTCAATCAATTTTCAATGACCTTGTCATGGAAGTTGGGGGTCTGCGTTTAACTATGTCATACACCATAGGTTATTCCGCTTTAACTTTAATAGCCGTAAAGATATGCGGCTAACATGCTGAAAGGTTTGCACCAACTATAATGTTTACAATAGCTTTGTACGTAAGGCCACTCACAGCCCATCTTTCATCAATGCCCTTGGTATAGAGCTCCCGAGACTACCCTATAACCTTGCACTTCCACCTGTGTGAGATCTGCCTGGAAGGATGCCCCAGGGGGTCTGTATAAGAGGGGGTTTGTGAGCTTCTCCAGGGCTGCAGTGGTCAGTTTTATACCCTACACAACACCAGATCAATCGGCCAGATATGACCCTGGAGAGCCAGAGCCAGGCTAATAACATTATCTTATAGAAGAGTATTGCCTATCCCCTCCTTTTATCTTCAGAAGCCACCCACAGCCAAATGCACTTATAGATCTTGGATGTATAGTGTATGGATATACCATAAACAGCAGGGATGCAGGGAGGATATTATCAATATAGTGGAAAGGGCAATTCGGTGACTAAAGAATGAAGGACTGCCATAACCATGGAGGTTTTATCATTGGTACATTGGTTATCCATAATGTGATATCTTGTTTTCGAGAAGCAATGAACAATACATAGTGTTGCATCTGTCGACATAATGATGTTATAAGCTATCAATCATTTGATACAGGTTATATTCTGAACGGGTCATCAATCAATCCCATCGAACATTTAGATCTAACAACATCAGCATGTATGGATCTCACTGTTTGGAATCATATAACCGTATTTAAAATATCATCTCATGAATAAAATACATTTATATATTCAAAAAATCAGATGACAGTTATGTTTCATGACGAATGTGGCTATTTCATATATGAAAATAGTCCTCATGCTCGTCAAGAGAAAAACTACTCCGGATTTTTCCAGCTTATCATCTCCTCATCACATCAGATATCATCAGTGATGTTCAATTAAAAATGCAACCATATTTATCTTATTGGTAAAATGAAATAAAATCTCACCTTTAGAAGTCAGAAAGAAATTTAACAGATAAACATCATTAAGTGTGGCTGCACCTTAAGCGTCCCTCTATACCACACGTTTAATGGAGTTTAGAACTGACAGGTCGTGATTATTGAATGATAATTTAATACATTTGAGACCCTCTCCTCTCACATGTATATAATGGTGTCTAGTGGCGTGGCAATGTGTTTTGTATCGGAGTACAAATAATTGAGAGCTCAGACTGACCATTTCAGCTTAGTGTTTCTTTTATTGAAGCAGCTTGTGGTATAATGTTTTTTTCGTTGATACAATGGTCATAACTGTATTTATAAGGCTCACCTATATAGTTATGAAACTTCATATAAAAACAAACGGCTAGTTTACAAGGTTATTAAAATTAACACTCTAAGACCGACTTTATGGTACCTAAATTGTTCCATTATTTATACAATCCGAAGTCAGTAGAAACATTTCGCACTTTTATATACATGTATATTGGTGAAAATAGCCCATCTTGGTTATAGTTGTGCTTTTGAACCCGAGAACAGCAAAATCTATGCGTGGGAAGTACTGTTGTTATAGTCAGTGCAGTCTATGCACATTCAAACACTGTTAGATTCTCTAGCACAATATTTACCTACATGCGTGTATCAACAGTTCCACCGATCATTAATGGGGCCCTTAAGGATCATTCGGACTATCTCTAAATAGGATGTAAACCCCTTGAGACTTCTTATATGTCATTTACAACATATAATCCACTCAAATATGGAAGTGATTGACCCCGCCATATTGATACTGCAGCCTTCCACAGAATGGGTATCTCTACATTGAAAATGACAGAGTTCTGTCCTAATGACATGACGTTTATCAAGAATGGTGTATGGACTCCTCACCAGACTTAGTCATAGGTTGGGGACATATCCATACTGTAACATATCAAAATACCAGAGTGGGTTATCATTATAATTTCTATGATAATTTAGGAAATGAATAGCCAACATATCATCCAAATGGAACATTCTAAACTATAGTCACGAACCATTGAGTATCTCACCAATAGACCATGCTGACACTTGCCTGGTTAGCTCAGTCAGCAGAGTGTCTGTCTGTAAATCCGAGGGTCGAGGGTTCAAGGCTCTCTTAGGGGAACTTACTAAAATATTTTCAAAAATTAGCCTTGAACTAACATACACCAGGGGAAGTGTGTGAATTTCTAAAGATTCAGAGAATGTCCACCAGGTGGGGTTAGTGAGTTTCTAAAGGTTCTGAATATCTCCACAGGGTCCCGCCACCAGTTTGTCCGAATTATCCTTAAGAAGGTGCAGCTTACAGGCGTAATACTGTGTAGGGATTTTAAAGTAAAGGTAAAACCAGAGAATCCCCAGTCCCTGTCGTCCCATTTATGTATCTTCCATGGTGATGGATATTGTGGATGGGAGGTGGGAGGCAACCATTATACTCCGAGTCTTCCACACAAACATATACCCTAGCCTCCAGGGACAGGGGTATAGCTGGGGAGGGCAGGGGGTTCTGGGCATCATTTACAAGAGCTTGCTACCCACCACCATTGCACCACCACTCCAACACTCACCTCTGTGTACCTAGAGCAGCAGCTACAGCAAAGGCAATAGGTAAGGGTTGTATTGAGTGTGTGGTCAGAGCTTCACTGCAAAAAGTTTGTTGCTTCTTTTGTAGGTTTACAGTAGAGTCTACTGCAGGTGTATATTTTATTGTAGGTACATAATAGAATCTACTACCGGTGTACAGTTTAATGTAGTTAAACAGAAGAAACTATTAACAGTGTCTGGTCTAGCACTCTATCCCACTCAATGTAGACTTTGGATAGAATATCAAGGCATTGTGTATTAAGAGCGATACCCAATGTTATCAAGTCATACCCAATGTTGTCAAGCATTTTACTATGTTGTGAAGGTTAGGCATGAATGAAGCTGTGCTTGTGGTTACATCACAAAACGGATCCTCGATAAAATTTAACACCAAAGTGGAAATTAAATCTTCATTTTAGACAAAATTCTTTCTATCTATGCGTTAAAAACTTGATACCCCGGGTAATCTGATGTGTAGGTTTCGAATTTAAGTCATATCTAAGCTACAAACCCTCTAAAATATGGTAAAATGTGTATTTACTGCTTCTACCAGGGACAGCAACACTAACAAACCTCTGCTCCATTGACAACCGGAGCTATTTCCATTTCTAAGCAGAGCGTCATTTATGACCATCTGTGGCACCAATGAAGCTGTATGGTTTTCTCTGCATTAATCATTTATTTCATCGAAAAACGTTATAATGATTCCCAAATCAGACCCTTGTCCCTTTTTCTCGAGGGATAAAGATAGAAACTGGTACTTGTGGGGACTTCTTGGGGATACTCCATTTTTGGCACCCCCTCTCTCGAGCCCCTCTTTGGGGGCCTCTCAAGGGGACTGCCTAAAAGTGGAGGATCCCCTCGAGGCCCAGAACCAGTTCCTATTTATGCAAGTATTTATCATTTGATACTGTAACATAAATATAGACATATTCAACAACTCCATGGAGACCAAGATCAAAAACAGAGGGGTAAGATTAGCCCATGTGAAGGTCCATGTTTTACAATCTGCACCATTTGCAAATAAAATCTAATTGTTTCCTATTCTACTGAGGGACACTAGACAGTGTGGGGACTGTATATCATTACACCAGGTTTTGCCTTGGCGAAGCCCTGACTTATGGTACTGTTTTCAACTCAATAACTTTCAGCGCACTGACTTTCCTCCAATTACTGCTATATTGAAGGTCATTTATGTCGGGCATAACTTCCATTGGGGAAGTTATTCCCATATTAGTGTACATACCAGTGCCACCTAGTGCCTCCCACCGGCACCAGCCGTGGAACTCTTCTCCAAGGGAGGGGAGGTACCAGCAGCAAGCAAGCAGGCAGCAAGGCCAGCAGCAGGCCAGCAGAGACTTTGGTTTTTTCGGTCAAGAATTCGGTCAAAATGACGGTCTGCTTTTGCGGAACGGAGTACCATGGCAACAGGAACTCACGGACACCCGGGGAGCTTCACGCTTCATCCTGGTACAGGTCAGTCTGGCAGTTATAAGCAATCAGGAGGTGTGTTTAGGCCTGCTGGGGCCACAACATCTTCTCAACTGTCTGATCCTACCAATGAAGGGAAGCATGGACACACCCAACAGCAACAGGAGCAGGATCAACAGCAGGTGTTGGGGCAGCATCAACAGCAGCAGCAGCAACAGCAGGAGGATGCAGACCCCTCCTATGCAGAATTTCTGCTGTGGAGACAGCAGCAACAGTGGGCTGGGTTGGCAGGGGATGTGACCCCTTCTACCCAGTCTACTCAACAAAATCAGCAAACACTACAGCAACATCTACAGCAGCAGCGGGGCCAACACGGGTCCAATCGGCATCAACAGCAGCAACCCTACACTTCAGGCCAACCCCTCTCCGCGACACCCCCGCCAGGTTTCTCTAGTCTGCCATCGGCAGGTGGGCTAGGCATAAATCTGGGGGCGAGCCACACCCTACACACTGGGCTGGCTACGGCGGGGTTGGGCTTCGGCAACATGGGCCTACAGTCGGGTGATGTTGATGGCCTCTTCAGAAACGTCGCTTCAGGTAAGTCAGCTGTGGAGGGTGATATCCTGGCCTCTTTACATGCAGCTAATGAGGCTAGCATGAGGAAAAGGTCCAAGCTGTGGATCAGGCCAGACTACCACCTCCCAGCTGACAAAGACTACAGCGAAATGTCATATAGGGAGTTAATTTACGGGATGATCAATGTCACGCAGGCCCTGATCATAGCCGATCATCCCGACTTGAGCCCCTTGTCATACCTAGATCACATGAAATTCATCGCCCTGAAGGAGATAAAACCCACCTATTGCATGAAGGCCATATGCCAGTATGATAGAGAGGTGACCGACAAGGTGCTGAAAAAGCAGATCCCCAAGTTTGCCGCGGCTGACCACGGCGCGATGGCAAACAACATGGGGATGGACAAAACTCTGGCCTACGTAAAGATGCAACAGGAGATGGCAAAGCAAATGTCCCTGCTAAACAAGGCCCCGGGCAAGCCACCAGCTAGGCCGTCAAGTCAGGGAAAATTTAGGATCGACTGCCCTGACCACCTGTGCAAGCGGTTCAACTTTACGGCGTGCGATTGGCCGTTATGCAGGAAGCAACACTCGTGTGCGGTCTGCGGTGGCCCGCACGGGGCTCGGGGATGCGCACACAACCCCTACAACCAAGGGGGGCAGCCTCAGAGCCAGGGTAGTTTCCAGGGTCAGCAGCATCCATACTATGGCCAGCAAACCCAGAACTACGGCCAACAGGGGGGCCAGCAGCGTAACGCGTGAGGCACGGACGAGCACGACTCCGCGGGCTACGAGGCGGATGTCGGCACCTCATGTATAGAAGACATTCACTCTCATACATGTGAAGAGCTAATATGCACAAGTAGTATAGATGCCCTGCTAGACATTTATAAAGGTTATATCCCTCTATGGGACATTAGCTGCAGACACAGGGTTCAGGGGGTCATGTCGCAGTTGAAGCCAGCAGGCTGGAGGGACATGTTGTTGGGGCACGGTGACATAGATGAGGATTGTCACTTTATATTAGATGGTGTCCTTCATGGGTTCAAGATGGTTGACCCTCATGCACGGGTAGACAGTTATGAGGTAAAAAATTATTCGTCAGCTTCGGTAGATAATTTTGACTTTATTGATAAGCTCTTGAAAGAGGAGCTGGGCTGCGGGAAACTCAGCGTGTCGCGAGAGAAACCGACATGTGTGCACGCCTTGGGTGCTGTTCCCAAGGCTACCGGGGGTTTCAGGCCCATCACCGATGCGAGCAGGCCCGACGGACTGTCCATTAATTCCCATATGTATTCCACTTTTCAACACTTTAAGTTTGCTCGAATAGACGACGTGTGCGAGATTCTCCGTCCGTCGTACTACATGGCGGTGACTGATATTGCTTCGGCGTACCGCTCGGTACTCATCAGACCCGAGGACCGGAACTATCAGGGATTGAAGTGGAAGTTGGACGGGTCTGACACCTACATGGTGGACAATTGTATTTGTTTTGGCACGAGAGCAGCTCCTTTTATTTTTAATAGACTCACGGATGCCGTTACCAGGTACATGCGCCGTCAGGGCCACATGTGTTTCAATTACCTGGATGATTTCCTATTATTAGCCGCTAGCGAGAGGCAATGCACGGAATCCCAACGTGTCCTCCATGAGCTACTCAGGCAATTAGGATTTTACATAGCTTACAAGAAGGTGTCTTCCCCGTCGAGGATACAGCGATACTTGGGCATAGAAATAGACAGTATCGATATGAAGCTGAGACTGCCGAGGGATAAGCTGCAACGGTTGGAGCAAGAGCTATCGTTCTTTCACGGTCGCCGTCAGGCAACACGGAAGCAACTGCAAAAACTGTGTGGCATTCTGTCCCATTGTTCGTCTGTCGTTAAAGGCGGCAGGACGTTCTCTCAGCGGGTGATCAAGACGCTGAGTGGTTTCCCAGCGAACAAGAGGTACATAACTCTAAGTAAAGGTTTCAAGAAAGACTTGGTATGGTGGCAGGGCTTCTCCAGATGGTTCAACGGGGAGGCTCGCATCATCGACCCAGATAGCAAGAAGGAGTTAACTCTAGCTATGGATGCCTCAGGCAGAGGCTATGGGGTCGTGTTCGAACAAGACTGGCTCGCGGGTGCCTGGGAAGGTCCTCTTAGTAGCAGGGAGGACAGGCACGGCCACTTTTGTTCCGAGCCGGACATGAAGATCCCCGCAAATATTAATATACAGGAGTTCTACCCCCTTATAGAAGCTCTGTGGAGGTGGGGCCCCTCCATGACAGACAGCAGAGTAGTTGTGTTCTCAGATAACACACAGGTGGTCGCCGCGATTAACACGGGCCGTAGCGAGAATGACACAACGATGGTTATCCTTAGAAGGGTCTTTTGGCTATCTGTCATTTATAATTGTCATATCACAGCAACTCATATTCCGGGCCACGTTAATGTGGTCGCAGACGCCCTATCCAGATTATTATTCGATAACAGCAAATTCCCTGATTCCCTGTGTTGCAGGGGCAAACCAGAGATGCATGCTCCTGGACCGGATGGCGGCAGAGGCGAGAGCCCACGTCTGGTCCCCCGCCACCTGGCGCACCAAAGCATCGCAGTGGAAGCGCTTCATAACATTCTGCACCTGGCTCGGGGTCAAGGTGCTACCAACGGATAGCCGTACCATGTCACGCTACATAATGTTTCTCTCGGACAGCCTCAAATTTAGCACTATAGACAACTATGTTAGCGGTGTCATCAGTCTGAACAAATATTTTGGGTACGATGTGCAATTTATTAGGCAGGACTTCGCCTTTAGTGCAACGCTGAGGGGACTCCGCCGGATGCTGGGCGACCCGACACCGACCAGGGTGACGGTCACGGTGTCCGATCTACTCGCCATGTACCGCCTAGTAAACTTCAAAAATCATAATGACTGTGTAATGTGGGCTTGTCTGGTCACCAGCTTTCGCTCACTACTGCGGAAGAGCAACCTCGTACCAGCGACCTTCAAGGACATAACCGGCCACTTCATGCGACGAAGCTCGGTCAGGTTTTACCCCTGGGGGGTGATGCTGCGCATTAGCAGTTCAAAGACTATACAGTTTGGCCAGCGGGAGCACCTGGTGCCCATCACCTACACCGCCGACTCTCCACTGTGCGCCGCCTCCTTGTTAAGGCGTCACCTCTCGGACTCTCCGGCTGACCCCTCCGCTCCCCTCTTCCTGGTTAGGAGAGGCTCCCACCAAGTACCGCTGACGTACCCCCCGTTGCTCAAGTTCCTCAAGGGGCTGATTGAGGGCATCGGGATGAACCCGGAACGTGCGGGGGTACACAGCATGCGGAGAGCGGGGGCGGCTTTCTTCCACCAGTCGGGCATCCCCCTGGAGGACATAAGGCAGGTGGGCGACTGGGCCTCCCTAACCGCACTCATATACCTCGCCAAGCCAATGTCGGCGAGGATAGCCATGGACAGGAAGATTACAGATGCGCTTATCGCGGCAAGCAACTACTAAGACTTAGACATACACCTACCCCCCTCTCTTACAACTTCACTCCAGTTTGGGTGTGCCGGGTCACGGTGGTGACAAACGGTTAAGCGCCAATGCCCCTCGTCGTTAACCTTTAACCTAAACTGTAGTCAACGGTAATGTCGGGCATAACTTCCATTGGGGAAGTTATTCCCATATTAGTGTACATACCAGTGCCACCTAGTGCCTCCCACCGGCACCAGCCGTGGAACTCTTCTCCAAGGGAGGGGAGGTACCAGCAGCAAGCAAGCAGGCAGCAAGGCCAGCAGCAGGCCAGCAGAGACTTTGGTTTTTTTTTCTTTTTTGTTATTTCTAATAAATAGGCCGGGTCACGGTGGTGACAAACGGTTAAGCGCCAATGCCCCTCGTCGTTAACCTTTAACCTAAACTGTAGTCAACGGTAATAGTCATTGTTGTAGGCTGTACTTATTTTTTACCTGTCTCACACTTCTCATTAGCTTTCCCTCCAAACCATCTAGTATCTACTTCCCCACCTAGGATAGTACAATATAGTACAATATGCCAACAAAAACGAAAGTTGCGTTTCAGGTTTCCCCACTCTACCTAGCAAAACAGGGCCGACCCCCTACGTATCCATCAAATTTAGGAGAAAATGTTTATTTTAGGCTATTTGGGGACAATTCTGGCACTTTTACAATAAAAGTGTAAATTGAAATAAGTCACGAGGTATTCACTCGCCAAGGTCTATACTTTAGAGACTGCAAACAAACTGCTCTTTAGGAGGGCAGTGTAATTGTACTAAGGTAAAGTGACATCATACATACATATCAATTCACTGGGGGACATACTATAATGTATTGCTCGCTAAGTACATTGATTAATCTACATAATACGCTGGGCTACATAGTGCTATAATCATTACATGCACATCCCATGGGTGAGATGACACTGCCATCTGACTAGACCTGATAAATCGGCTTGTGACACAGGTAAGATGATTGCCATCTTGTAGAAGCGTCTCTCTAATTGCAATGCTTCCCTTACCCTCCTATTATCCTCTGCAGGCAATCATATATTACTTGTTTGTGAACCATAAACATAGATAGGAACTGGTTCTTGTGGGGGCCCTGAGGGGATACTCCACTTCTGGCAGTCCCCTCGAGAGGCCCCCAAAGGGGGCTCGAGATCAAGAAAGAGGGACAAGGGTCGGTATTGGGAATCATTATTTGTAACCTTTTTCAATAAAATAAATGATTAATGCAGAGAAAAACATACAGGTTCATTGGGTAACTAGGTATGCTCCAGGACTCCATCAGTGCTCCAGATGGTTGTAAATGATGCTCTCCTTAGAAACAGAAATAGCTCCGGTTGTCAATGGGGCAGAGGTTTGTTAGTGTCGCCGTTCCCGGTAGGAGCAGTAAATACACATTTTACTACATCTTAGACGGTTTGTAGCTTAGATAATATGACTTAAAATTGGGAGCCTACACATCAGCTTACCTGGAGTATCATGCTTATAATGCATAGGTAGGAAGACTTTTGTTGAAAATGAAGATTTTCACTTTTGTGTTCAATTTTATCGAGGATCCGTTTCGTGATGTAACCACAAGCACAGCTTCATTTATCCCTAATAGCCAATCAGGGTGCCCTGTTTTTACAACCTTGAGAACATAGTAAAATGCTTGATAGCATTTGGTATGACTTGACAAAATTGGGTATCGCTCTTGATACTCGATGCCTTGATATTCTATCCAAAGTCTACATCGTGTGGGATAAAGCTTGGTCCTATGTCTTCATGAGGAAAACAGAACTCATGAAGCGACTAGCAACCAACAAGTGCTGCTGGTATTCATTGAGCGTACACATGATTTAGGTAAACATTTAGGTTCTGTAACCAAACAACTTTTAATTCTTACATATCTTATTATATCATATTTTTTATGGGCATAAGGATACTCTTAAGAAAATTAGTTAACCCAGAAAGATTCATTAATAATTAATAGAAAACTAGAATTGTTATCTCCTAATATCATATCCCTGGAAAGCTAATGACATCAATTTTAAAATTGGCTTTCCCTTGGAGTACCCTTTTTCCCTGCCTGTACACAATTTTTTCGCTGGCGAGGGGCAAATAAATGTATATAACAGTTGCTAAAGATTGGTTCATCTAACCATATACAGCAAATAATGGTTGTTCTGTGTTATTTGAGCTGTTGGCCTCAACGCGGGTAATTGATTACCTTGAGAGGTGCTAGTATGATTTGGTGTATGAAATATAGAGAGTTCACATACAAGGAGATTTGTGGTTGTGATCTCATAAAACAAAAACGAAAATGATTCTCTACAATCCGACAGTTATCATACTAACATCCCCTCCTTCTGTATGAAAATATTGGTTGGGGTGAACATTGTACTTCTTCTGTAAAAACCAAACACCGACCATAGTTCCTGTACAAATGATAATCTCAAAGGTCCAATATTGTGCAGTAAATGATGTGTTGGTGTTTAATCACAAAGTTTCAGCAGAACAGAGCCAATACAGAAAGTATTGTAAAGTCCCACGTAGAAGCCGCAGCTTGTACACAAATCACAACCAGCTTAGGTTTGATACCAAACATGTCTATAGGCTATAGTAGGTAGGTCAAGCAGGAGCTGTGTTACCGGGTCTGTATGTGTCATAGTGATAAACAAGCCAAAGGAAATAATTCATTACTCAGCGATGAAACATCTTACAGTATCAAATGAGATATCACAGGACAGAGGAAGACTGTCTCCTTATTTCCTCACCCATCTGTACCTGCCAGGGCTATAGGTAATGATATATGAATTTGTAAAATAAATACAACTGTAGTGCAGACAAGTAGATTGGAACGGTTTCTAAAGGGAAGGCACTGGTGCTACCTGCACAGAAAATGAAGGTCACTCATGAGAATTTTCATTAATGTTTTTGGTATCTATACACATAGACTCTCCTCTCCTCGAGTGGTCCACATGAGGCTACCTCACGTCAGGACCTACCTACGTCAGTGCAGGTCTACAAGCACATGGTCAGACCTATCTCTGACTATTGTGCCTTAATGGCCAACAGTGGCCCTGTGTGGGCATCCCGTAAATTGCAGACTTTGCAAAATGACTGTCTCAGGGCGTGTGAGCAGATAAGATTTGCTCCTGACGTGCATGTGCATGACCTCCACCAGCGCCACAAAGTGACCTACCTGGAGGCAACACGTCGAAAACAACTACTAGTCCATATGCACGGCATCTCTACAACGCCAGAGATGGTTGTGGTACCGACTAGAATGCTGCGCGATAACACCAAGAAGAGACTTAAAATCCCCCGGTTAAAGAAAGCCATCTTTGCCAAAAGCCCTCTCTACAGAGGGGACAACAGAGGGGACACCCTCTGGAATGCCCTAGACGACGAGGTGCAGAATATGGTGATCAAAAAGGACTTCTTGAAGGCAATCTAAAACACGACAATACGGAGCCTAGATGCTCTAGACTTTCAGTATTACCATAACTTAGGACAATTGTATTGTGATCACACTTTCAGTAAATCAGTAAACTAGCATAAGACTATCTACATCGATCGCTCAATTTGTGTACTCTCTTTGACTGTAATGAAAAGTGCCCCACGTTGTGATTTTTATGGTCAAATAAAATAATTAAACTACAAACTACTCCTGACAGAGCAAGTTTTACAGGTGTCTTATTTTACTTTCTGTCATGGCTATTACTATATTCAATTAGGCGGGATTAAATTACATCCCTTTTTCATGCAATTTATATAGTCAAGTACCCACTAGAACCCCCCAAAACCCCCATCATTAGGTAGAATATAGGTTTGTGAGTAATATTCTTTTAGTTTAGTGTAGAAATATGCTGGCGAAAATTGGCGACAGGGGTTCTCCTGAAGGTGCCAATTAACCCTGTTAGGCCCCTGTTCATTAAAATTACGATAAGCAATATGACATATTTATGTGTAAATTGCAGTGATAGCTTTAGTCAATGTCTCAAAGAATCAAATTCTGAAAACAGCTAATTAATCAAGGAAATATCCTATAAATGAGAGCAATACCCCTACGGCACACATGAGGACAGGTTGGCCTACAGGCACCATAGTAGACTCAGCAGCAGGGCACTGTAGTAGAGGTAGTGTGGTGCAAACTGACAAGTGCATTCTGCCAACATTTTATTTTAAGAAAATCATAGAAATGTATCCATTAATGACAGGTGCATAATGTTTGCAATTAGTGCAGGTCATCATCATTGTTTGATTCTCTAAAGTACTCTGTTTAACATGTATACATGTATGTGACTCATTGAACCAAGAGGTTCAGATTAGCACTAAGGTGCCATTTAGATACAGACTCTGTTTAGTAGATAATCATTGTCAATGTCATCATGAATGGAAAGCAATGCCAAGATTGAAGGCTGAAGTATAAGTTATTTATTTTTGTATTCCATGAGATGTTCCGATTATGAATGTCTGAACATCAGTAACTGAATGTTAGTTACAAGTCATATTAATGCACATGGCATGACAATGTGAAAAAGTGGACACAAAGATTGTCTATATGATATGGTATATGATCTATATTTCTTTTTACATATATCCACGAGGGCTGTCGACCCATTATTGCACATGAATAACATGTAATAAATGGAAGCAATAAAGCCTTTTTGAACTTGAACTTGACCTTGAACTTGAACTTGCAGTTCTGAATTTTACTTGATCCCCTGGTTGTACTGTGCAATACATGATTTAATCTGGAAATTTCCCGAAAATTCGTTGTTCTACCTACTATAGGTAGCGGCTTATACAATGCTTTATCACATCACCTGTTTGGCTTATAGGATTCTCTAAAGTTAGGGGGACGGCTTATACTAGGGTTTGGTTTCTATGCTAGACTTTGCGGTAGTATTTTTGCAGTCGCCTTTTAAATCTCCATGTAAATTTCCCACTTCTAAGACAATCTCGTGATTTATTTAGAGATAAATGGCGCAGGCTTTGATGCAGCCCCTAATACAGTGTCAGAAATATCATTTGCTTTGTTGGATGTAGTCAAAATGACTGTATATAGATGGCCCTATTGTATGACAACTATGCTGAGGTCCTCTACAGGGGTCATAACCAGGCCTTCGTTTCTCAGGCTTGGGTCTCTTTTTGACTTTATTTATACTGGGTCCATTAGCCTGTTGACTCTACTGTACACTGTTCTCCACTAGCTTCTACCAAATAGCCCAATGCTGCTAGTATTAACACATACGTGTACACATGTGTACGGAGATGGGTGGAAGGCAGAGTAATGTGTAAATGTGAGGGGCAGATGCAACAAGTAGCCATTAGTTATTTAAAGGGGAGGAATATTTCCTTATGAGTCTGCTTCCCCATAGATAGAGCTACACAGAGAAAAGCAAAGATGTCAACTGTGTCTCCCAGGTGGCTCTGGTAATATAGAGAGTCAAACCGCTAATGACTTATATCATGAGGAGTCAACTTTAGTTGACTGTATTCTGTCAGTGTCAACTTAAATTGACCCTTCTAATGAGCAGAGACAATAGCTGTTTGGCACTCTTTTTTTACCAGAGCCACATGGGAGACACAGTTGACTCCTATATTTTTCTGTATAGCAGAAGGAGCGACTGTGAGTTATGATTATTACTCAGTAGTGTGAATGGCAGTACATTATGCTACATTAAGCTTTAGTAATTCATGATTCAAACAATACTTATGGGTGCAGTAGGGAAGTCATGTTTAATTTCTGATATTTCTGATATTTCTGACTATCCTTGTCTAAGTGTTGCTTCCTTAAGCCAAGGACAGCAAAGGATTACATTATAGTCAGTGCAGATGTCAAGTTCATTGTTCAATTCTCAATCAGAATATTAGTTCAGATCCGATTTTATTGTATAGATACAAATGCACTTTCTGATCATTCATGCACCATGTAGATGGTGAGGCTGAGTTGCAGTACAGGGACTTAAAAAGTAACCACTCTCTTATTTAATAAGAGACCCCAGGTGCTGTAAACCCACCCAAACACAATCATGAGTTTATATTACCTCATCTGTTTATTTTTCCACCCATCTGGCACAGTAACGTGCATATTGCTTTAACATAATAGACAAATTAATTTGAAATTGAAACCACTGTGACAATCTCCATCATTGAAAGCATTTTTCATGAAGTTAAATTCGGACAAGACTATGATGGATAATAGGCTCATTCATCACTATTTATACTCAATGGTTCTTCTCTATGCTGTCACTCAGTTGTGGCTGATGGGAATGGATTGAACATGGAGCAAACAAGCTCAACGGAGTATCATAAAATACAAAGAAAATGACGCAAAATGCTATTCTTCCTCTGTTGGAAAATATGTCAATTTACTTTTTGCTAAAGCCGCTTACACAATTATTGCGTTTTCTGATCATCATTCTTTTTTACAAGGAATCTCTCTGTTTGGCACATTTCTTCCATGTTAGAAGAACTTCTGTAGATGCAAAAATGAAATTAAAGAGTAGTTATAAACTAGTTATATCAGCCCAAACACCCATCAAATTCAACATCAGTGAACTAGGTTGAGGTCTCACACTTCTGTGTTAAGTATAATATACATTCATCATAATGTTCTTTCTCCTGCTTTCCCTTTGTTTTGTGGATAGGAGATATGCTGCTAATAATGGCAATAGCAATTCGTTTTTTTCTGTTATTCAGAAGTCCTATGCAGAAATCATTTTTACATGTAAGCACCACAAGATGAGGGCAACCTGGAAGTCTCCCTCTATACCACAAATGTAAAGGGAGATTAGAGCTGACAGGCTATGATGAATGAATGCTAATTCCATTAAAAGGAGGCCCCTCATGTTATCTGTAGGCACAATGGTGTCCGGTAACGTGACAATGTCTTATCAGCCCCCCTGCCCCACCAGCTATCTACTTTTGTATCAGAGTATACATAATTGAGAGCCCAGACTGTTGCTGATGCTGTCAGCTTTGGTTTCCTTTTATTCCCACAGCTTATGGTAGCTACAATCGTGTTTTTGTTCTGTGTGGCTTAGCCTTTAAGGTACATTGTTTATGATAGCAGTTATGCTTGCCTGTTTAGTTCTGAAACTAAGCCTACTTACATGAAGACAACCTTAGATAACAAGGCCATAAAAAATAATCATGCTTTAGGATTGATGTTGTGGAACCAAAACTGAAGTCCATAATCTACACAAAACTGTTATACTAGCATAAAATGTTATTTTTATATAAATTCTCCCACTATCTCTGCCTATAAATCTAGATTATAACTATATACCTCATCTTGGATATAGCATCACTTCCTTAAGCCAAGAAGAGCAAAATGATTACATTTATGGTCAATGCAGGTCATTCCTATATTTAATTCACGGTTCAAGTGTCAGGATACCAGTTCAGACTAGATGTTATATGTAGCCATAAATGTACCCTCTGATCATCCATGCGCCCTGCAGAATGTGATGTACCAACTCCAGGGACTGATGTATAGGGCTTTGAAAGTAAAGGTAAAGCCAGAGGAGCCCCAGTAGTCCTGGCCCCCATGCATGTGCTTTCCACACAAACAGATACCCAGCCTCTGGGGATAGCGGCAGAGCTGGGCATGGGGAAGGGAGTTCCAGAAGGCATTTACAACATCTTACTGCCCCACCAGCAATGCCCCACCAATAACACTCTGCCCCTAACTCACCTGTGATCGGGGTAAGGAGGTTGAAGTGGAGATATTAATCTTTTATCATTAATTTTACATACTCTTTACCAACTACTTGTAGTAATTCATCATGTGCTCTTCATTCCTTTTCAACAATAACATGATTGTAAGGAAGGTGTTGTTTGAAGAGAAATAATATAATTAATATAAGGTATGGAAGTTTTGTAGCATGTCGGGGAAAGCAGGGCTAATACCCAGTGAGCTGTTCCTTCAGACTGTGTCCGTTTGTGATACAAATCACCCGACATGCTTCGCACAACAACTGGTGTATAATAAATTTGCTCTGTTCTTGGATCGCAACAGTCATGTAAAATGCAAAATAGACGGAGATAGACACATTTGATGAATACATGTATTGATTACCCATGCTAATGTTTTGCATAATAAGTGATAATTATGACATCTATAGGTCCCTGATTACATGCCTGATTACATACATGCTGCTGTCACATCCCACTATAGATACTGTACAATAATGTTCACTATATCCAGGACATAGTGAATATTACTACCAAAACCACCAACCAAACACCTCTAACTCAACAGGGGTGTCGCTGAAAGAGAAAAATATATGAGGCAGGGCATGACCCTCATATATAGTATGGGTAGAAATGATACTAGCAAGGAATACAATATATCTGTGGCAACTTCTATCAAAAGCAATAGCTACTCCTTAAGAAGATATGCAGGCGTATGGTCAGAATTTTGACTTTGCAAATCGGTGTTGTGTTATTTGCATTTGCATCAATACTTTAAGGCCCTCGTTTGTGGACACTCTGAAGGTGACTTCAGATTATTGATAGCTGGCTATTGTCTGTAGGATTAGAAACTAGATAGTTGCCAATTACCACATTATTGCTTTTAATATTTTGGACCAATTATTTGTATTATAATTACTTTTCCTATAAGGACTTGTCAAATTATCGGAACAAATAATCAGTATGACATCGGAACTTACATATTAAAACCAGACATGTTAAAATCAATCAGACAGGTGTTTGTTTGCTGAAGTTTAACCTTTCCAAAAGTACTTTTTCTCAGTTATGGTGCAACACACTGAGTGGGCACATTAAAGTCTAAATACTTGTAGTGAGTTAACTCTTTGTGTAAACGCTGGGTGATGTACCAGACAGGTGCTAATTCAATGATAAAATGTATTTGTACATGATTGCACCCTCCAAGGTGCTTATGCTTTACATGTTGTATAATGCTAATTCAAGTGTAAAGACCACATGTGAGTGCTTAATATTTGTTTTTAAATGATTGTACACTCGGAATACCCGTGGAATTAAAGATATTCCAGGTTGCATATAAGGCTCAAAATCAGTCTATATACCATGTTCGCTCCCAAAGCAAATAGCAATACACAAAACAATAGAGAATCATGCATGTCTAATACAGAAAACGGTAGAGAATCATTTCTAAGTGGCAGATGTATACAGTGCAAGATAACACCTAGAGCTATGACGTTAAATGCAATAGTTTATCGACTTCCAACAGAATGCCTTCCCTCAGAATTACCACCACATTAAGGGCCATCCGCAGTCGTTGTTGTAAGCTGTTCTGGTGGGATTATATGCCTCAGCTTCCTTCTCACCCGTCTCACACCTCTAATTCACCCTCCATAGAACAAAGCAGGCCCACTTTGTATGTATAAAGGAGGCACTAGGGACGGCAACTGGGTGATGATGCATGTGAGAAACATAGTTCTTTTTCAAAGTGAGGATGAGCCAGCAAATCCACCCTGCCATTTGAAGGAAGAGGAAGACAAAGCGTGAGCCTTGGGTACTATGCATGAGGGGTATTATAGGTATACAGCGGGTGATTCTCTGGCAAACCACCCATCACCCAACCACCCATGGGGATAGTACCTAAAATTGGCCATTTCAGATATTTTCTAAATACATGTACGTATACCAGACAGGTGGGTGGTTGGGTCATAGACGGTTTACTCTATACCTCGTGCTGCACATCTTAAGCAACTTTAAGTTACTGTATTTAGGATTGTATTCTTATAAGTGAAGATTAACATATAATTATGGTCAAAGGGCTAACGATGAATAGTTATTTGGCTCCATCTCTCAGAAGTCAAGACAGCAACAATATCTATCGGTATTAAGCTCTTCTATAATATACTTATATAAAACTTAAAGACAAACCTATAATGACCATACCTTTATTTCAAATGTGTTTAAAAATTATCCAGACCAAACCTCTTATAACTAATGCAAACTAGTGTTTTCAATCCAGGTAATTGGGCCCTATAAATCATAGTAAGCCAGTATGCACTCACTTTCATAGTTTTCATCCTGCAAATCATTCAGCTAGACTCCTAGTTCCATCATAACATAATAAAATGGCAATATTCTGCTTCAACCAAATATTATCCAGCCGCATGACCTTTCACCCCCAACAGCCCGAGGCTTCAATAGCAAGGTCAAGGTCACCAGTGTTGCTGGAAAAATTTGCCGTCCTAAAATTGTTAGGTTCTTGTTAATGGCAACCATGGTGGGGTGGTGTCTTGGGCAATTTGCAGTCATCGGAAAGTCCAGCGTGCAGAATTATTGGACGATTATGAAGAAAAGTGCATTGATTAGTGCAAATTTATCCGGTCCCTGAGGGGTGCAGGCCCAGCAACAAATGCCTCTTGTCAGGTCATATTTCGGCCGATTGTCATAACACTGTGCGACTCACCAATGCATGGGGACATTCGTGGGGGGCGGGGGGCTGTGGAAGACTGGCTGGGGATGGGTGGTGCAATTGGGCATGTGGAGAGTGTTGTGCGTGGGTATGGAGATTCTGATGAGGTTTTGAAAGTACTAAATGACAGATAACAATGTTAGATGGGGAGGTATAGAGTAGTTGTGGGCCAGAAAGCGGACAGATATCGGTATATTTGGACAGCCCGCGGTCCTGCTACAGAGGAAGGCAGATGTTTCTGAAAACAGAACTGGTGACAACAAAAGCAAGAGGGGTCTACTTTAGGTGATTCACCATGGATTAAACATTGTCCCTTTTGCATGTAAAGTGCTCAAAAGGAATGTCAATCTAGCATGGAATGCATATCCACAAAGGACTAACCGTCATGATCTGATATAGTTAAACTTTTTTTGAGTAATGGTTAATTTTGAATATGTTTATTGACCAAAACATCATGTAAAGAGTGGACAGGTTCTTCCAGGATGGTCAGTGTAAATATATACAGGTAATGTACACAGTGCATCTGCCAGTGACGACATGATGTATTGTTCTTTTTGGAAGTTCCTTGTACATTTAATGTAAGTACTGAAAATAAACAAGTGTGACACAATGATAAGATATAGTACTAGGCTTTACTTTCATGTGTATATCATACTGGTAATGTCATTTGGTATGATATTGTCCATTTTTTGAGGTTCATAGTTTTTAGTTAATAGAGTACAAGCGGAACCCGGGCCAGAGGTATGGAGGAGAAGTTCAGTTTTGTGGATAGCTTCAATGGGCATCATTGACTGGGTACTCACAAGAAGTCTATCAGTCCGTTCATTGTAGGAAATTTACACCACCAACTACTATAGTCAGTGGCGTGTTTATAGGAGGAGTGAGAGCAAGGTGAACAGAGATTGCATCATGTGACTATTTTTCGGAGTCTGGTTTTAAATACATGGACACTTTCATCTTGCTGTACAACGGCATCCAGGTCCTCCCACATCATAACTCAACGATATAGGGGGGTCTTCCTGTATTTCTTTCTTTTAGGTCGTTCCAGGCGAATCTTCTTTTTTGCATCACCGCGCGTCCTGTTTCCAGTATTGATGAGATTTTCAGCGTTGTTGGCATGGCGATAAATTAGGCAAAGTAGATGTCTTTTCCTTCGAGGTTCAAGTCTTTCTACTTTACACTAACGGTGCAGATAGTTCACAGACACGTCCCCCACCTTTGTACGTGTGCAAATACGCAGGCTGTTGTTTTGTTGGACTTGCAATTTTCGAGTTTTGCTTGGCGGTGCTGAGTCAAACAAAAAGTCCCGATATTCCATACAGGGGAGGAGTGCTTGTTTGTGTATGTCAATTGCATCGTCCAGGTTCAAAAACTTTCTGTTGTGGCGAAAATTGGTTAGTTTTAGTGACAGTTGGGTATTGACATGGTCCAGGTGCTTAGAGAATTTTAAGTCGCGGTCAAGTAAGATGCCCAGATACTTGAATTCTTCAACCTCACCTAGTACCCTGTCACCTAGTTGTAGAACGTGTCCTTGTACAAGGTTTCGTTTGTGTGGTGGGACAAACCACATGCTTTTTGTCTTTGAGACATTTGGGGTAAGACGATTTATCCTGCACCAGCTGTCCACATGGTTAAGATCGTCTTGTAGTAGGTTACACACAGATTCTGGGTATTTGCCTCTAGCTACTAAAACCAGATCATCGGCATAGAGGATTGGTGTACTGTTCTTCACGACTTCTGGGAGGTCATTGATGTAGTATAAAAACAACAGTGGCCCCAGGACACTCCCCTGTGGTACTCCATAGAGGATCCTCCTGGGTATAGAGCGATTGTCATTTGCAAGTGTTGTACTCATGCGGCAGTCTAGGTAGCTAGCAATCATCTTAAGAGCATTTTTAGACAGTCCATACTCCTTTAACTTGAATAGGAGTCTACCGTGGTGGACAACATGGAAGGCCTTGCGGACGTCGAGAAATGCCGCCATTGCTATCTCGGCTTTGTTGCGGGCACTATATAACAGGTCAAGTAGATACATGGTAGCCATTGCGGTAGACTTGTTTGGGAGAAATCCATATTGATTCTTGTGTATTATGGAATTTTCTTCAGCATGGTGCAGCAGTTGGCGGTGTAAAATCTTTTCAATTACTTTGCCTATTACAGGCAGTAGAGTTATGGGCCTTCAATTCAGGCCAGAGCGCAGGTCTCCTGACTTGGGGAGGGCTATTATTGTGCCTATTTTAAGGATGTCAGGAAAATTGTTGGTCCGTATACATTTGTTGACAAAGGCAGTCCACACGTCAGCATTACCGGTCATAGTGTCCTTCAGGACCGATGTCCTCATATCTTCAAGCCCTGGGGACTTTGCAGTTTTAATGTCTGTGACTATAAACTTGAATGATGACTCAGATACTTCATCAAACTCAAGTAGGTTATCAGGGACCACATTATCATCAATCTCCTCTTGAATCATATTTATGGCTTCAAAACGCTCATAGTTCCCTGGTTCAGCAGCCAGGACATCTGCCAAATTTTCACCCACGGTGCTGAAGAAGTCGTTAATATAGTCCGCTGTCATATCATCAGTCTATCAGTCCTCCTGTATCTTCGTTGATCAGGGTGATTGTTGAGTGGGACTTTTTTCCTTTCCCAGTTTGTTTAAATCTGCCCAAAACTTTTTTGGGTTTTTCCGATAAATTGTCAATTTATTCTAAATAATGCGCGCCATATTGTTTCTTCCGTGTTTGTCTATGCTCTGGCATAGGCGGCGGGCATCTTTTAAGTGAAGATTTACTCCCGGTCCAATAAATTGACTTGCCAGTTTCAGGGATTTTTTACGGTCCTTGATCCATTGTCGGATTGTACCGTCCACCCATGGACGATCCTCTTCCTGAATGCTGAAGTTTCGGATCGGGCAGTCGTCGTCCAAGTAGGCAGAGATGTTCTCTATGAGCATCACAGCTAGTCCATCAACGTCCATGTTTTCAAGCATGTCAGGAGTTACACTCTTTGATATTAAATCAATCAGCTTATTCTTGTTGTAGTTTTTGTAGCTCCCACCAGTGACAGTCTTTTTACGGTGTTGATTCCTTACTTTCTTAAAGACCGCGTATATTGGGATATGGTCACTTAAATATTCATTAATATTACCAGAAGTGACATGCTTGCCCTTGTTAGTGTAGATATGATCTATTGTTGTCGAGCTCTTTTTGTTTAGCCTAGTTGAACCAGTTGGCAAGTGTTTTAGATGGTTTTGTCTGAGGAAGCGCAGGGTTTTCTTGTATTTATGACTATTTCTGTGTTTGTAGTCAACATTAGTGTCGCCACACACCTAGATTTCTTTGTCGGACATACCACTCTGTTGAATAATATCACCTATCTCTTTGTAGAAGGCTTTGACATTTCCTTTTGGCGGTCTATAGACGCTGAGGATTAGTCCGTGCTTACTGTCAGGTGGTGTTGTCGCCAGAGTTAAAACCTCTATGTTCTTGTTGGTTTTACACAGGTCGTCCAGTCTGGTAGTAAAGGGTGCGTGTTTGTTGGAGACAAAGCATGCTACACTTCCACCCTCTACTTCATCTATGTCATGGATGGTATGATCCCTGTCTTGGCGGTAGATCATCATGTTGTCGAGATGTACACTGTGGTCTAGGATGCCTGGGTGCAGCCATGACTCACTAATACAAACATAGTCTAGATTGCTAAATAAGAGGTTATACTGCCAGATTTTGTTGCCAATACTTCTTGAATTATGACACATAAGTTTCAGTCCTTTTTCCTTGCTCAGTTCCTCGCCAGTTAAGAAAGAAGACATGCCGGTATTTTCCTCCTATATAAGTCTCCTCCACATGGGCCATACTCTTGTGTTTTTACGTCGTACATGTATAGTAAGGTGGAGAGTGCAAATAATAATATACAGGGTGGTAGGGACATCACAGGGTGGGTGCGAACGGTTTCCTGGTGCGCAATGTAAGTGGGCAGAAGGAGTGATGTTGGTCCAATGGCCAGAAGTGGCGTTTCAGGAGACATCACGGGTGCAACAAGTAAACAGTAATTAAAGGGTACAAATGTTGGCTATTTATAGGGGACTTGTGGTACCGTATATAGTGTACCTAGTTCCTTTGGGTTTAATTGTTGCGGCGACCTAGTTGGCAACGCAGAGTGACTAGGGACGGTTGCTGGGTTTGTACTGTATATGTTTATAGGATAGAGCTCCCACACGTATTCTATTTATTATCTACTAATTGGTTGAACCTAGCGTGTTTTTCATGGGAATACTGCATCTTTTTCGTCCCTCACAGCCCAAGAAATACCCTGCTAGATGGGGTGTGTACAGCCTACAGATCCATGCAAATATGTATTAGATATGGTACAAGTGACTTGCCGAATAAGTGTTATAAGCCAAGGACAGGGTATTGTCCAATGTGCCACCCGTGGATAATTACCTTGTCCAAGGCATATAACACTTATGCAGTCAGTCACGCATAATTATTATATCTGACTTACACACTGTTAGAAGTAAGTAGTGTTCCTGTACAGCAACTGTTTGGGGCAACTTTGGTTCCAGTAAATTCTGCTGTAGACCTACAGTAGAATCTACTGTAGACGAAGACCTGAGTTCTAAAAGGGCTCACATATTCAACATCTTGGAGATTTGAACCCCCAGCTTCCAATCCATAGTCCCGAACCATGACCACTACACCAGTGAATCCTGCATATCATTTGCATTGAAACACCTCCTACTTATGTGTGAATGGTAAAGAGGTCAACACAGGACCCCTGGGGGCAATTTTAGAACTAGACTGTTCATGTCTTAAGGGTTGATATGAAAATTACCCTATTGCAATAATGTACTAACAAGTACTGAACTATCAATAGTTGTAGTGTAATCTTGATGGCCTATAAATGTTTTTCAAAGTAAATTTTACTATCTTTCCTGCAGATTGTAGAGATACATTGGTTTTATCCTCTGCATATTTTCAATAGTAACATTTCAATGTACCAAAATATATTATACTTTAGAATTGCATCAGGAGAAATGTAGTTTGTATGAGAGTTTCCTGCCGAGACTGGAACTGCTGACCCTCAGACTACATCTCCAACTGCTCTACCAACTGAGCTAGAGGGGCAATCACTTATATGTAGCCTGCATCAATAGGCTTTTGAAAAGATCAGGTCATATTTGAGCTTTGGAGTATGGTACTCCCTCCAACCTCTCTCCCTCTGGTTGCTGGTTATGGCATTTGAACCTGCATCTACAGTAGCAGTCTGTATGTGTATAGCAAAAGTTGCTGTATTATCTTTTACAGCTAAAGTACTGTATAGTTACAGCACATAGTGCTGTTCACGAACAACAACTTTTTACAGTGGCACTCACAGTAGGAGAGTGTGCTCAATGGACTGCATCCACATAGAGCCATGTATGTAAAATACAGTCAGGCCATTTCTTTTGTTCTCTCAGCCAATTGTGGTCTTAACACAGGTTTTGGGCGCTAAAGGCCAATATTAACATTAGGCGTCTTTAGAGTGCTATCATGTTACCAATAGTAGCAGCTAGAAGTAAGACATGTTTTATTATGTCCTCATAATACACACACTATGTTTATTGTCATAGGATGGCCAACGTTCGGGCATTAGAGACTGAGAAGGAATAACGCCAGTAGCACTACTCATCTGCGAGCCATGTTCCTTCTGTGTGATACCATTGCAGAATGAAGGGTTTAAAATGCACATAGCTTAGTATGTAAGCCCCCACAAGTAATGAAAAGACTTATGAAACAGAATTGCCAATTTTTCGGCTGTTGGTTACCTTCAAAGTAGTTAAATTAGGACATTTCTAGATATATTACCATTCAATGTATTAAGCTATATTAGTGCCACCGATATACTTAGAAAGATTAGAGACAGAGTATAGTGTGGAATCCCCGTTAGACGGAGGGAGGTCCCCAGTGCAGGAATAGCTGCAGGCGCAGTACGGTGCTGCCATCTAGGTGTAAAGCATCAGAAATTCTCCCTGATGTTGGTGGCGCCATCTCTCCTCCATAGTACTAACTTACAGATCAGTCAGTAAGGCCCCACCAGCAATGATAAATACCACATACAACAGTATAGTAATAATATAACATGAAAAATTAATAGGGCGATCAGGGTCTTAATAGAACGATGAAAACTGTGTTTCTTGCCCCACCAACAATGATAAATACAACATACAACAAGAAAAACAATTAATATAACAAAATGCTCTCTCCCAATACTTTCTCATGGGCTCGCTGGTTGCGTATTGGTCTCCCATCCTCGTCATTCTCCTCTACAAGGTATGGTGCTTGATTAGCTAGAAGTCTCTGAGCCATGTTCCTTCTGTGTGAGCCCGTTGCAGAATGAAAGGTTTAAAATTTGCATGGCTCAGTATGTAAGCCCCTACAGGCAATGAAAACAACCGCATAGCACAACAATGATAATTAATATTACTGGAATCCTGAATATACCCATAACCATTTAGATAGATCACTAAAATGTCTAAGTCCAAATTGCATCTTATCAGCTATATAAGTACTGCAATATAAATATTTTTTGTCCAATATTTTTTTTCACATATCCTGTATACATGTACAAGAGGTCTGTGGAATATTTTTTTTTATTAACCAATTCTATATAGTTTATGCCCATACCTCGACATGGTCCTAAACAGCTATACTAAAACAGGCTAAACAATATATTAACGGCCTTAATATAACGCTAGTGCAACGACAAAAAGAGGTTAAGAAACATGTTATGAAATCATTGTATTAGTGAAAACGAGTTCTATTAGTAGAACGAACACTAATAAAGCACTAGTGTAGCATAATTACTAATATATCACCTTTAGAAACACCAAAAAATATCGTTCTATCAAATATGGGTTAAGAAACAGGCCCCTGGGACCTTTAGCAAACCTGACGTAGCTCATTAAACGCAGACGTATCCTATGCCTTCAGCACTGCTAGGCCTGCGTTTTATGAACTTTTACGTGGTTGCTAAAGGTCCCAAATGTTTAGTGTGTGTCACACAAACGTGTTTACACATCCAATATGATAATAATGGGATATAAGAGGCAGTCGTGGCCGAGTGGTTAAGGCGTTGGACTTGAAATCCAATGGACTCTGTCCGCGTAGGTTCGAACCCTGCCGGCTGCGAATCTTTTTTATCTCTATTTCATGGAAGTTATCAACCTGTCTCGTTACTAAACTTTGGTAATAAGATAGGATATTATCCAATATAGCCCTATATCAGAGTCTTGAGGAATGGCACTTCTGTCAGAAAGTAGCCGGGCGATTGCAAAATTACTTGTCATCATGTCAAACAGTTTCTGTAATTTAACTAGGCCTTTAATATCCAGATAGGTGTGCCTATGGACCCTGCACCAATGCTGGAAGGCATAATTGATTACTGGTAATTCAAAACAGGTCTGCCAAGTCTACACTTACTATTGTTGTAGGAAAATTATATTTAATTAGTATTGTTATTGAGAAATGACAAGTAAATCACAAACAGAAATGAGATGGAGATGTACTGTGAAGAAAACAGACAAGAGATGGTCAGTTGGTCTAGAACAGTAAGCCTATTTGGGAAGGAAGGCAGGGGGGGGGGGTGCGGGGGTGATCGAGGCAATGTCAATGGCTGGCTGAAGACATGTAATTTGTGACCGTGTTTCCGCAGTGCGTCATGGGGGTGCTAGTTACGGACATCTGACCTCTGCCCAAGCTCACAGCACGGGATGACAACCCGTGATTCAGGTGTGGCAAGGGGTTGAGGGGGTGGGAGGGAGCTACTCACAAAGTATTAGAATTCTGAAATGTTGGAATCTGTACGATGAATCATGGCCCTTTAGTAGTTCTAACTAGAACTAAATTAGTGGGGTGACTACATTTGACTAATTTGAGGTAATGAGATAGACAAATCTATATAATTCTCAACTACTCTGGAGCTGTATCAATGAGCAATGTAAGCCTTACTAGATATTTGAGATAATGATCATTGATATGTGCTGCTCTGAAAAAGAATCTACAAATCGTAAATCAATCAACTGATGTTTTATACACTTTTATTTATAAAATGCCTATGAACGGCAAGAGCATTATTTAAAGCGTGGGAGTCACTTTAATCATTATAGTCACTGATCTCAGCAGTATTTCTATTCTAGTTATGAAGAGGACAAATGTCAACAATGTAGACATACATTAACTCCTCAAAACCAATTTGAAATAAAGCCTACTATTAAGATTGATTGAACTCAAAATCTGAGAAAGAATGTATTCATTGTGGTGAATAAATGAGTGTTTGCATCTTTACCGTATACACCATTAAGTAAGAGTTCTTATCGGGTTTCGATCTCAAACTAAGAAGCACCATTGTTAGCAGTTAATATGTCGTAACTTATCTTCATAAAGCATCTACCCCTTTTAGGATGGCATACTGCGCCAAAATGTCCTTTGTTGACATAATACCCTCAATGCAGAAACGGCAAGAACTCACCGGTACTGCATCGGTGCATTATGCTGACCCTTTGGGAGTATAGTACTTAACCCTGTGTGGTCGATATGGAGCCCTGCATGCATGCATCATCATTCTGGTAAAGGACCACGTAGTGTGTACATAGTGCATTGAAGCACTAAGCTGCCCATAAAAAGTGTTAAAACTACTCAATGCGTAAAACCTGCAATATTAATCTTCACCGAACGACAGAGCTAATATTGATGCATGTTTTTCCTCCGCTTTTCCCCTCTTCCCATACATTTCCAACCACACTGATAGTACACAGCAGGTTCTCCGCCAATAGAAACCATATTAAAAAAGAGATTTCCCCCTTTTGAATAAGTGATATATAACACATGTACACTGTATACATATATATATATATATATATATATATATATATATATATATATATATATATATATATATATATATATATATTATATATATTATATATATAGTATATATAGTATATATATATATATTTTATATATATATATGGTTGGGTACGAGTCCCTTGTTCCCGCTATTGGTCAGGTCATTCGCGCGCGCCAAACCTCTGTTACCCGGTTAGGAGCGCCCCCTATGTTATGTATCTAGGCGGAGTGTGTACATTGGTTACCGCTGTTGTTTATGCCAGAGCGCCGCCCAGAGAGGTGGGACAGCTCGCAGCTCGCTTGCTTTGTGTCATATTTACCGTGGTTAGTTAATTAATTTTTTTTTCTCAATTGGCTTATGTCGAGTCAATATATATCTAATAAACAGGCAGGTTTAATCCAGCCCAAGTCCATATAATGTATTGTGCTTTATTCACTCTCAGAATTACCACATACCAATATATATATTATATGTATATATATATATATATATATATATATATATATATATATATATATATATATATATATATATATATAGGCCTATATGGCAAGCGCTATCCGCACGCCACAGGCGTGCGAATGGCGGCCGCTATTCGCACCCTCACTGGATAGGGTCTGAATAGCAATTCTTATTCCCACACCATATAGGGTTGCACTAAATGTCCCATTGGCACCCTACATAGGACTATAGGGTGTGGATCGGTGTGTGGAATAGAGTTGTTCTTCACACACTGTAGAGGGTGCAAATAGGCATTGTTATTCCCACACCCATGGTGTGAATAATGACCCTTATTCCCACACCCAGTAGGGTGCAGGAAAGACTATATGAAAAAAATCCATGGCTATTACCAATTGCCCCTGTGGAGCAGTAGGTATGATGCCTGCCTCTTGTGTGGGAGGCCAGGGTTCGGTTCCAGGACAAGTCACTTTTTTTTCTGCTAAAAACATAAATGTGTAGGGGGGACTAGGCCTGGTGTTAAGATTATCGATTTTAAGATAATTAATTTCAAGATTATCAATTTTTAAGATTATCACAAGATTTTAAGATTGTAAAGTTTTCCCTGGAATCCCTGAAGTTCTATACAACTTAGTGTGGCAATAACAACTTCTATACACACCCCATACAGTGTGGGAATAAGAGTTCTAACCCACACCCTCTCCAGTGTGCAAATAAGCATTCTATTCTGCACATCCCCTACATAGGATGGTAATTTACACCCCACACAGTGTGGGAATAACAGCCCTAATTCACACCCCAATCACCACCATATAGGCCTATAAGTATAGTATAGGGTGCCAATAAGACCTGTACTACACACCCTATATGGCGTGGGAATAAGAACTATTATTCAGACCCTACCCAGTGTGTGAATAAGAACCCTTATCCAAACCCTGTGTAGGGTGTAAAAACAAGTACTTATTCAGACACCAGACCAGACCAGTATGGTGTGTGAATAAGCACTCTTATCCACAGCCCACAAAGTGTGTGAATAAGGATTTTAATTCACACACTATATAGGGTGTGAATAATGGTCCTAATTCACACCCTAATCGCTACCCTATAGGCCTACATGTATAGGATAGGGTGCCAATAAGACCTGTATTGCACACCCTATAATTATGGTGTGGGTATAAGGAGTATTATGCAGACCCTACCTAGAGTGGAAATAGGGGCTCTTATTCGCACCCTGTGGGCGTGCGAATAGCGGCCTATATATATATATATATATATATATATATATACATATATATATATATATATATATATTATATATATATATATATATATATATATATATATATATATATATATATATATATCCCAAGCACGTCCAAGGGCGTTCTTAACCTTACATCATTTACCGGGCCACATATATAGAGCTGTTGTAATACGGGATTCCCCTTATCATCATGATGTATGAATACAGCTCTACTGAGTTACTCATGTATGATGCTGACCCTTTGGGAGTGTATCAGCCCCATAAGGTCAGAGTGCTGCAAATGAATGCACCATAGATGGGCCACACTCATGAATACATTATGAGGAAAAACGACATAGCATTAAGGCATAGCAGGCCCGAGGTAGGCTGTAATTTCTCAGCCCTGATTACAGCCCATGCAGATTATGGATGTTTATAATATGGGTGGGGCCCTGTAGAAACAAGATGGCGCCTGTGACCTTTGTGTAGGTTTACATTAATAAGGGCGCAGGCCGGCCTTACTAATGGAAAGGGATGAATAGACAGACAATGCCTGAGGCCACTAGTAGCTTGGATGGCCCTGTATATGTCATGTACAGGAAAGGATCCGATGATACAGGGCGATTTGCACTCTGTATATAGCAAGAGATGGCGTCACTCATTGAGGTCAAATACCATCTTTATCCACCGGTGGATATAATATACGTCAATTAATGCACCTATAGGCTTGAGTCATATCAAAGAATCTGTTTGGGGAGTAACGTCGCTTCTCAAGATCTGAACCCGTCAGAGAGGCGTATAGTGATCATTCCTCTGATGCAGAATGGGTGAGTAGTACAAGATGTTAGAGTGGTAAAAATCGCCAATTTTTTTATACAGATCTTGCAGTGTTCTTCGGTGGGTTAATGGATATGCATTTTACTCACGGAATATTACTCATCCAAAAAATCAGTATAAGGGAGTGTTCATCTATTAGTTCAATACTAGGGGGTGGTGGGTTGGGGGGAGAGGGGCGTAAAAAGTATCGACCCTTCTCGAGGGGGGGGGGGGGTTGTGAGGCCCCTATCTCACAAACGGCCCCTATCCCACAAAGTTTTGTAAGATAGGGGCCGTCTCTTGCAAAGAGCCCCTATCTCACAAATTTTTGTCAGATAGGGGCCACTCTCAAACAGCCCCTATCTTACATAAATTTATTAGATAGGGGCACTTTGTAAGATAGGGCCAGGCCAGGCCCCTATGTCACAAAAAGTCCCTATCTCACAAAATCCCTATCTTACAAATGGTAGGCTAGCACTATATCAAGATCAAAGTAACATCATAATATGTGAACTAGAATACAGTAAGCTCTCATAATCAGTTTCTCTTCAGTAGATCAGTAAAATGTTTTTTTTACATCAAGGTTGAAGTAGGCCAAAAAAAAGGGTTGGGTTCTAGTAACATAGTCTAGCAAACTAGGAGGGGGTGGTCGTAAGGAGGGAGTTGACTGTAACCCAGTGAACAGAAAACCTTATACAACATTTTATAACGTTATTTAATGTAAAAATGATGTTTCTCTAGGGCTCCTTACTATGTAGGGACACGGGTCATGGCATGATCATTTTTCTTAAAAAGGGGTGGGGAATTTTTTTTAAACAGGGAGATTTTTTCCAGCCCCCTCCTTCCCACTTGGGGTGAAAAGGGTTGGAAATGTTCCGGTCCCCCCTTGGGTCCAGGTTTTGAAGATTTTCTACCCCCCCCCTAGTTGTTGTACAACATTGTATAACGTAATAACCGTGTTTTCTTTTGTTAGCTGGGCCAGCCCAAGCAAAAAAGAAAAGAATTCCATCAACCAACCCCTGTTGTTAACAAATTACCACTCCCTTAACCATACAGCAGTCATGTGTCCATGTCAACCTCATGTCAACAGGTGGCCTGTGGTCTTCTGTGGTATAGTCATTGCGGGCATTTAATACCCCTTAACCCTTGAAGGGATGCATGATACATAAAAGTGCTGTGCTCCTTCAGGATGCATGAAGGTAGAACTATTGAGTAACTCATCAGTTAACCTGCATTCATCACCCATCATGTCCATTTATCATCAGTCTATCAATCTGTTGGCAGGCAGTCATGCATCCATTCATGCATGATCACTACAATCACTCTGGGGCCCTTCAAGGGTTAGGAACTATCTGTCATGGTAAATCACAGTGTGCCCTATTTTGGTACAAACATAGTCTTTGCCACATCCTATACTTGTTACAGGCTCTAACTGCTCATGGAGTATTGAAATATACTATGCTATTTATATTACAAACAGTGTACTCCATCAAAATGCTATTGACAGATTGAAATGTCAATAGTGGAAAATATTTCTTTTATTGACAGTGTATTCCTGTTGTTGACAGTTCCTCATGCAAGCTGTCAACCATGGACAAAAATCTGCCTCATTCACAGTTCTCACCTCAAAAAGCGCTTTTGCACTAAAAAACAGTTTTTGATTGGCAATAATGTATGACTGACCTAATTATTGATTGATGATCTAATTACCTAATCAATTTATCATCAGCATGGTCACATCATTATGAAATAGATTTGGAAGGTATATAAAGTCCTAATTAGCTACCAGTGACCTAATTATTGATTGATGACCTATTTACTCAATCCTTTAATTATCAACAGAGTCACATAATTATTTGCTGCATTTGAAAGGCAGGAAAATCCTTGATTTGCAATGAAGGATGGATGACCTAATTAGTTGATTATCCTGGCTAATTAGCTACAACTTCCCTTAATACAAATGCCAATTCTTACCTTAATGGCAGCTGTAGGTCAAATACTAAAGAATTTGCAATTTATGGACTTTAAAAAAGTATTTGCCACTTAGGGGCCTGACGTAGGCCCTATCTGTTAAATGGTTTTGTGAGATAGGGGCTTTTTACCGGATAGGGGCCTGATATGGTCCCTAGCTAACAAAATGGATTAGTTTGTGAGATAGGGGCCGTTTGTAAGATAGGGGCCTCACAGGGGTAGTTAAAAGTTTGGATCCCTCTACAGGGTGCGGTAACATTTGAGCCAGCGCGTTACTATAGCTTAAAGGGAGGGGGGGCAGAAATCTTTGGGCGCCTTCACGAAGGGGCAGGTGAAATAGAGGGTGGGGGCTCTAGAGGGAGGGGGGGCGTACAAAATGTTTGCGCCTCCATCGAAAATCTCACCACCCCCTGTAATTAATTAATGAACACTCCCTAAATACTAAAAATACATCCAAATAACCAGTCACATTTTGCTGATAACGCATTGGATCGGCCATACACTGAAACATTGCTCTGTATACGAAGGTCGTCAGTGCAGACTTTGGGTGATCATCCACTTTGAACATAATTATTTATGACCTTGCTGTGATTCCAGCCCAGCCTGCAGTGTCTCTACACCATTCTCATAGTAGAGGTACCTACTTAGTACTATATAATTCCTATCAGATAATATCAACTCTGTGAATTGTTTTCCCTAATATCTACATGAAAATGGGCTATGAATGTTGCAAAACCCATCAAATAAATGGACAAGACTGTTGACAATCACGGGTTGTTGATTTTGGCATTGTCAATTTGAGTGCCTAGCAAAGCCATCAGCATTAACAGCTTCCCAATGCCCTTAGGGTTTCGGTGTGTCATTGTGGCGGAGGCTTCTTTTTCTTTCAATGAAACATTATCTCATCCGCCAATTTTCACAATTTCAGAAATTACATGGAAAATGCAATTGGGAAAATCATACCCGGCGAAATCCATAATTAATGGACGCTCCAGGCTAGACTATTGTTTCTTCACACCAGGAAGATAGGAAATGGGGGGGAGTTTCAGTACTCCTTGGTGTTTCTTAATGCAAGTTACATAGTGCCAGTGTCCAGATAGTGTCTCTAGAAGTGGAAATAGTTGCTGGTGTACTTAGTTCCAATAAACCACATACACAGCGTACTGACTTAAACAACAACTGTATAGCAAAGTCCACAATAATAATTCAAAACATTGTATATTTCTCAAGTATATTGCTCATTTTTCTAGTATAACCGCTGCACTTTGCTTGCGGTCACCGCAGTGCTTCGCTTGCGGTGCTTCCCCTAAATAGGCAGTCACTCCAAATCCCCCCCCCCCTCTAGACAATCCTGGATCCGCCACTGCCGTGTCACGTTACTGTATTACAAAAGCTCCTCCCCAAAACAACCCCCCACCAAAAACGATGAACATTAAATGTAAAGAAACCAATCTGTAAAAGAAACACCACTGTTTCTCTTTCCATCCACTAGGGGGCAGCTTCTTCCCTGACCAGCGCGATGGGTACCGGCTTCCGGTGCCGGCTGGTTGCCGGTGGCCGTTGACATTTTAGACTGAGCCTGGGGCTCAGGGAGCGTTCATTAACAGTTAATGAAGGTCCCCCATCGTCTGCTTAGCCGCTGGTGTAATGACTGATCCCTGAGGTCTGGGCTCTTTGCGGGGGCGCATGGATGGTGGGAGGCAGTCTGGGGAGCCAACTGGGATGGATCCTTAACAGAGTCTTCATTGCATGGTACATGAGCTGACACAAACTGTGGCATTTACTGGCTTGCCACATCATTGACTACAAAAGATCCAGCATACCGAGCGAATATGAAGAGTTTGGATGCAAAACGACATAAGCGCCAAAATACAAAATCGGGAAAAAAATAAGTCAGAGCCATTGGCTAGGGCAAAATAAAAAGAATTGTGAATTTTTTTTATTCAAAACTGTATTCGTTTAGTACATACTAACATAGGGCCTGCCTAAAAAACTGTTGTTTTTTTTGGCAAAACAACATAAATCCAAAAGTAGTTTTTTTGCAAGACGACATAAATCCACCCCACCAGACATCGTTTTTGCATGTATGGCTCTTAAATCATGCATGTGTAATGTTTAAAACAGGTGTCATTATATATGATGTTGTTCTCTATTGCTAAAAGTATTATCTCAAAATGAAATGAGCACTCTTACTTTGAAGAAATATGAAATATGGACACAAAAGTCAAATTTTATCATTAATGTGGATTTATGTCATTTTGCAAAAAATCTGCTTTTGGATTTATGTCGTTTTGCAAAAAAACATAATTGAGCATATATTTAAATCAAAGAAATATGATACAGGGATCTTTTAAAATTACTTGTTGGCATTTTGTCGATCGCTTACTTAACCAAAAAAAAAACATTTAAGATAATTTCAAAATGCCTGTTACCGTCTTAGGGTACATACAGAAAAACTGCTTCTGGACTTATGTTGTTTAGCGAAAAAACTGAAAAATAACATTAAATCATCTATTTTCTCATGCAATAATAATCAAGGATTTCAAAAACCTATTTCTAGGTGTTTTATTTATTGCCCATTAACCATTAATACTTGAAAAAAATATATAACTATTCACCTGTTCTTCAAAATTACAAATATGCTGTTATCTCAAAACTCACAAAATGGATTTATCTCGTCTTGCATCCAAGCTCTTCATATAATTATCAGAATAGCCAGGAATTACCACACGTCCATTTGCATCTTATTGAATGATTGAATTACTTTACAGACCCAATGTTTATTGGAGAGTATGTTATCAGTATACCGAGTAATACTAAAGTCTTTGGCGTTAATTAAAGTGTACACTTCAGAGTTTATATTTAACCTGCCACTACATTATCTATCATAGAAACACTTCCCAACATAGAACACCACGGATTCTTGACGGATACGGATGTTCACAGGGGTAACCGTCTCCCTGTTGTTAAAATGAACATTCCCTGATACTGTTTCCCATAAAACCCCGATACATACTTCTAATAAAATTGTCATGTTCACCGCTTAGTGTCATCAACACTGGTACATTACTGTCCTGTATCTAAGGGGCCATATCCACCAAGACTGGATGGACAAAACCTAGGTCAGACCTCAAGCCATTATCATATAGCCTGATTTGTACAAATGTAGTCATGCACCTCAGTTATTAGTAAAGATTTCAGTCCCACCAATTTCTAAGACAGATCTATGCGAATACATCTACGACCACATCTGTAAAGTTCAGTAACATAGTAAGCTTTGAGGGATGAGTGATAGATGAAAGTGTCGACGCACAGAGAAATGCCTCCCCTCTCTATGGTTACGAATAGCACTTGGTCATGCCTGACCAATGTCTCTATGACCAAGCAAGACTAAGGGCCGGGGCTTTTAGATTATCTGTGTGGACCACCCCCTTGTAGGCGAGCCGGGCAGTTACCTAGGCTGCTCCCTTAATTTTAATCAGTAAGGTGGGGAGTAACTCCGGAGGCAGCCTGGACTCCCTACTGACTTCTCTTTTTTTGCTATGCAGTGGAATATGCACTTCAGCGAAAAATCCACACAACACGTGAAACACGAGTGCTGCTGATGATGACAGGTTTGATTGCGTTCTCCGTCTTAAAAAGGATGTTCAGTCAGCAATCATCTGATTCCCACGACTAATGGGACTAAAAACCAAACGGTCATTGGGCTTCCAAAAACACGGTCCCTGGACAAGGTCACTGCTGGGTCTCTGATTAACAGGCCCCATTTGGGGAAAATATCTGTCACTGGCTTCTTCTTTTTTTTCGTCAATTTCTTTTGCGGTTTAATCTTTGGTGATTTGAGTTTAAAAGATGAGTTTCACTTGGCGAGTTTCACTTGTCGATGATGTAAATCGTAGTTTTCGGGATTTATTGAATATGAATCAGAAATAAGCGAAGGGTAGTTTCTGATGGTGAGACTTTGCTATTCGTTTCCATTCTTTGATTATATTAAAGCACCTTTTTTTTGTCTTCAGCAAGTAACTCGTTGGTACTGCATTGGTACATCATGCCAACCTTTTTGGGGAGTGCATCAACCCCGTGGGTTGGCATGATGCATGAATGCAGCACTGGCAAATTACACACCATCATGGCGACAGAGGACATAATTATAGCACAAGAATATACTATGCCACCATCAGATAGTTAAACAGGCAGAACAACCTGCGACATCCATGACCAGAAATTAACCCAGGGTTGTTTTTACGAGGCACCATCAGCTTGTCTACCCCACCCCTCTTACTACTCCATTAAGTCACTCTCAAGTACCTGCCTAGCCTACTTCGTAGAGGCCCCTACAGAACCTACTAAAAACACAACTCTTGTAGCAACCAACTCATCCAGCAGCAGGACCTGGCCTGTCACCAACCTCTCCTGACATCTTCCTGCAGCTCCCTGCTTACTTTCCCACAGTTTTTTGTATGGATGCCTGGCATGCATGCATCTCCACCTCCTCCTACCTCCTCATTGCACTCCTGCTGTCGTCCTAATAGTTTCTACCCACCCCTTTGCCCCTCCCCACCCTTTGGCCCCCATCTCCTCCCTCCCAACTCCATCCCCTTGGTCCATATCCTCTAGGTATGACTGTGATCATCGCTCAGTACTAGCTATTTCCTGTTGCTACTACAGGTTTCAGAATGTATACCCTTTGCTGTGGCACACGCTCCTATTTCTCATTAGGATGGGAGACCCTTAGTGAGCGATATTAAGTGCATTATCGTGGATGAAAGATGAGTATAGCTTGAGGGGTTTGGGTGTGTATGCAATTACCTTGTTTGGTCTGATTAGTGCATGATGTAGGAAGGGGAGGCAGAAACCCTAAAATCAGCTGCAGGCTATGTAGTGTCCTACATCGTGCTGTAATGCACTACGCTCTTTTGTCGGCATGATGCATGGATGCAGCACCAGTGAGTAACACACTGGTACCATATCAATGTGATACACTTCAGTATGATTAACATGATGCACTGATGCACTTACCGCAGATCCCTTACCGGTGCCATATTGGTGCATCCTGATGCCAAATGAATATGAATCCTCGCATCATGCTGGCATTAAAGGGTTAAGGGGACCTTCAGGCAATGTGGTGTCCTACATCTAAAATGTCATCTGAAGCCTGTAGATGCCAATCCCAGACATGACATGTGCTATACGAGATTGGTGGTTCATATTTAGCTTTCTGAACCAGTGCATGTACTCTACATCTACCCAGATAGCAATGATACATTGGGCCAGTGTCGGCAAATATCGTAATAATTTTGACTATACAGCTGTCCCAATATATATATAATATGGGCAAAACAGGTGCTAATACAATATGGTATGTGGTGTTTGGGCATCTTTGGCAGTCGCAGTAGAGTAAGGGTAGTAGTGTTGTGGGCGTGGTGGTAGTAGGTGGGAAGGCAGTATAGTGGGGATGGAGGTGGAAGGATATCAATAGGGAGTAAGGGGTTGGAAGGGAGGTATTGGAGAGGAAGCAGGGACGATAGGTGGTGGGTGAGAGTGAGGGGAGAAGGGGTAGAACGTGAGAGGAAGGGAGGGAGGGAAATCGCATGGAAGTAGGTCTAAGGCAAATGAAGGCAGGGCGGGAGATGAAGGCAGGGGGCAGGTAGATAGGGAGGAATAGATGAAGTGGGGGCTATGAGGATTGCAAAATCAAGAACACACAGCGCCGGGATAATTACCATCAGGTAAATGAAAGAAACAACAATAGTGCTTCCAGCAATACCAGTCTCATCACCAGAAGTAGGCTTGTTTGGTAATAGGCCCTACCCCTCCGGAGCAAAGAGTACTAAAGAGGGTCTGCTAGAAGTACAGCAAATTATATACGATTCTCCCCGTTTCTGTGAGATATAATTATTTTCAATGAAAATTTAAGTTTCTAATGGTTTCAAACCCCTTGACTCCTAGCTTTTATTATCACAAGTCTCAAGAAGCACTACTTTTCCTTGAGATGTAACGATTTTGCAGGAATAGGCCATCGGCATCACCGTTGATCACAGGACATGGATATTTATACTCCAGTATTCAACTAGGATAATCAATATTTTGTGGTGTCACACCAAACGCTACAATGGGAAGCTCTTGAGGCATTTTGCTACCAAAGAACAACCTAACCCACACTGATAATAAAACCTATAGTCAGTACTGACTATATCATCATATTTTGACCCCCGTAGTCAGGGGACTATACAACTTAGTCACATATTAGTCATAAAGATAGTCAGGAGTGACTATAATGTGGATCACACAAATTGATGATGTCACAGGAATGTGTGCACAGGAAACAGTTAGGATTCAAAGTTGAATGGTCCATGGACTTCAGGTAGGCACATCCTCTCCTAAACCACTGTTCTATGGATATCCCTGCTTATAATATGTTATGTTACAGTTGACTATGACAACTTAAGATGTTATAGGGTGCATGAGTTCTCATGTTAGATTGAGTTATCATGGTAATTAGTTCCAATTTTGATAACATAGAAATACATGAACAGTATATGTCTAGACTGACAGAGCATGATAGGCCTACACAAGAGCCTATCACCTGCTCTGCCTTATCCTAGCCAGTCCCCTGGCCTGTCTTGTCCTAACTTATCCCCTGGCCTGCCTTATCCTAGCCTATCCTCTGCCCTCCCTTATCCTAGCATGTCCCCTGCCCTGCCTTATCCTAGCCTGTCCCTGCCCTGCTTTATCCTGGCCTGTCACCTGCCCTACCTTATCCTAGCTTGTCCCCTGGCCTGCCTAATCCTAGCCCGTCACCTGCTCTGCCTTATCCTAGCCTGTCCCCTGCATTGCCTTATCCTAGCTTGTCCCCTAGCCTGCCTTATCCTAGCTTGTCCCCTGTCCTGCCTTATTCTAGCCTGTCACCTGGCCTGCCTCATCCTAGCCTGTCCCTTGCCCTGCCTCATTCTAGCTTGTCCCTGCCTTGCTTTATCCTAGCCTGTCCCCTGGCCTGCCTTATCCTAGCCTGTCCCCTGCCCTGCCTCATCCTAGCCTGTCCCTGCCCTGCCCTGCCCTATCCTACTAGCCTGTCCCCTGCTCTGCCTCATCCTAGCCTGTCCCATACCCTGCCTTATCTTAGCCTGTCCCCTGCCCTGCCTTATGCTAGCTTGTCCCCTGGCCTGCCTTATCCTAGCTCATCACCTGCTCTGCCTTATCCTAGCCCGTCCCCTGCCTGGTCTTATCCTAGCCTGTCCCCTGGCCTGGCTTATCTCAGCCTTTCCCCTGCCCTGCCTCATCCTAGCCTGTCCCTGCCCTGCCCTACCCTATCCTACTAGCCTGTCCCCTGCCCTGCCTCATCCTAGCCTGTCCCTGCCCTGCCCTGCCCTATCCTACTAGCCTGTCCCCTGTCCTGCCTCATCCTAGCCTGTCCCCTGCCCTGCCTCATCCTAGCCTGTCCCCTGCCCTGCCTTATCCTAGCTTGTCCCCTAGCTGGTATGCCTTATCCTGGCCTGTCACCTGCTCTGACTTATCCTAGCTTGTCTCCTGGTCTGCCTTATCCTAGCCTGTCACCTGTTCTACCTTATCCTAGCCTGTCCCATGCCTTGCCTTATCCTAGCTTGTTCCCTGGCCTGCCTTGTCCTAGCTTGTCCCCTGTCCTGCCTAATCCTAGCCTGGCCCCTGCACTGCCTTTTCCTAGCCTGTCTCTGCCCTGCTTTATCCTAGCCTGTCACCTGCCCTGCCTTATCTTAGCCTGTCACCTGCCCTGCTTTATCCTAGCCGGTCCCCTGCCCTGCCTCATCCTAGCCTGTCCCCTGCCCGGCCTTATCCTAGCCTGTCACCTCTTCTGCCTTATCCTAGCCTGTCCCCTGCATTGCCTTATCCTAGCTTGTCCCCTAGCCTGCCTTATCCTAGCTTGTCCCCTGTCCTGCCTTATTCTAGCCTGTCACCTGCCCTGCCTCATCCTAGCCTGTCCCTTGCCCTGCCTCATTCTAGCTTGTCCCTGCCTTGCTTTATCCTAGCCTGTCCCCTGGCCCTGCTTTATCCTAGACATGTCTACCCTGCTGAACCTTGAACTGCCTTCAGTACTTAAGTTTCCCTTATTCTCATGATTGACTATATCTATTAGTCATAGTGACTACTTTAGACCATGAAACCATTAAATTCATAGTCACTTGACTATATAGCCGAATTCAGCCGATTTAATGGCTGACTATAGGTATACGTAATAAGCGCCCTGGGCGCTTAAAAATTTATTTTAAGTGGAAAAATCGGCCTCAAATATTCATTCTAATAAGCGCCCCCCATGGCTGTGATATGCAGACCTCAGTGGCCTCTACAAGGCTTCTACACACCCTTATGACTTCACATCCGACTTGGCCTTAACACCTGCACAGGTGTGAAGTGCTCTATATTACACACAGGTGTAAAAATCAGTACCAAAATCGGAGGATCACATTAAAAAAATCTGGAAAAAATCTGAAAAAGGGGGGGGGGCGCTTATTAGGGGGAGGGTGCTTAATACGTCGAATACGGTAGTCGTTTTTGCTACATTCATGTGACTATAGAAATGTAGTCTGTGACTAACATTTCCAGGTCCACGATTATCAGGGCATGGTGGTATATGACCGCAGTACTCCCTCTTGATATCATTTGCTCTTTCTCCGTGTTGGTGGGTGAGGGGGGGGGGGGTCACTGATTACTCCTCTTTCTTGTATAAAAGGGAAGAACTGATTTGGAGGGCATGGAATTCACTCACCCATCTGCCATGCTGTCTCCCTGGTAATTAATTGCCCATGCTCAGCTGTCTTGGTTGTTGTTGGGGCCCTGTAGTGCTCCCTCTATATCGGATTGGGTGTTTTCTGGGCCACCTGTGCCTGCAAAAAGAGGCCACATGGAATCAATGGGCGATATAAGAGGTATAATTAATTAAATTACTAATTATAAGTGCAGCAGCTAATTAAAGATGTAGACATGAAGAAGCATAACAAATTACACTTAATTAGTTACGGCTATTGGTCAATAAAGAGGGTTACTTTTAAGTCTCTCTGAAAGTGTACTAATTGCTTCAGTTAATTTAGGTGGGGATAATATGTATGGGTGTTGGTACCCTATTTGCATCCCTATAAGGAATATGATATGCAATATTTCCCAATGATGAATTACCATCAAGGTCAATTTCAGGTCGAACGTATAGTAAAGCTTAATGGAAAATAAAACTTGAAAACTTAATTGTCATCTTCCAATGAGCTATCAAAATACGTCATCATTTATTTTAAAAAGGCCGCTGCACATAAAATGAATATGAATGGTATGCAATAGGGCAAGATCAGATCAGTGAGAAGATTTCCAAGTGCTTCTCAACCTGGTGGAACTCAATGCTTTAATCACTACACCACTGTAATTTTGGAACAACACTTTTTCCTCCCACAACCCATGGATTATAGCCCAGCGTCCATAAAACCGACGTCTCCTTGGCGATTTGAAATTGCCCTCAATCTTGTTTTTTTCTTCTGAAAACCGAAACCAAATGCTCCCAAAGTGACGTCTCTTTAAGATCATGTGACGATTTGGAACGCCGGAAGCACCACCAAGATGGCAGGCTTCTGGTGGTTTTATTTGACTTGACTTGAATATGTTGGTTACCATGGGCTGGTTCACCATTTCCAAGAGAGTCATGTGGGCGGAGATTCCAGAATCTCTTTGAAATACCAGACTTTGAAGAGATAGTTGATTTAATGGCAGAGGGAGAAGCCGGCTGAGAGTCATGCCCCTCTCTGGGTGTACCTTTACTTGAACAACTCAGTCCTAATTCAGTCAGGGCCAAATAATTCAGGTCATATATGGATTAAGTGCCTTGTAATTTGAGTTATAAAGAATGGCTTCCGATGAACTATTTAAAGATCCTTAAAACTGTTGAATGTAATTGGAGGAGTCATGGATGCTCTAAACACATTGATATTGGGAACCTGCAGGCTCTCTGACATTGGCTTACCAGCATACCAGTCGCCCAATGGCTGTGTGCTTTCTGTAATATAAAGCTTAAGTAGCAGGCATAAGATGAGAGAGAAGAGCCCAATCACATAGCAAAGAGGGATGGTAGAGGGAAGTGTCCAAACATGCTCACTAAACATATATGTAAATGTAATTTGTGCTGAGGGCCACGTCAGTTGTCAGGTCTCAGGGTTGGAGGTGTAGGTCGTGGAAGGAGCAGGAGGAGGGTATAGATAGGGTGAACATGATGTTAATTGCAATATGACAGTCATTGACCCATTGAATTCTGGATTGACACAATGTCATGAGATGATTGAAAGGTAAATTGACTGATATGGAGTCTTATGAACATATCAAGAGAGTGTAGCGACTACATGATATATCATAATAGCACTGTATCTAATGTCAGGCAGTCTGACTAAAGCTACACAAATAATGCCCCTCCCATAGGGATTTGACATAGACAGATCACAACCTGATGTTTACACTAACAGCATGAATTAATATATTGGGATGTCACATGTCCACTACCATCATGTTGTTAGTGTTTTCTGTCACACATACACCCCCTCCGCTCACATAACCCCAACCCCTGTCCCAATACATTCACCCACCCCTCACCCCTTCCAGCCCAGCCAGGGAAATTAGTGTTTTAGCATATAGATTGGAAGGTCCTGCCACCTCGCGGCAAGAGTCCCAAGTAATATAGCAGATATCCCACCAGCAATGAGCCCTGGGTTCGCCTGACCAGCCCGGCCCACTGGACAGGAAGTTGCGCCATGACAGGGCAGGTCCGCACAAACTGGCTTCCTGCTCTGTAATTGGTTGGGTATTTGGCGCCATAATTGGCAGCCTCCGCAGCAGATCGATACCAGTGGCGCCGCCTGGCACGGCTGGCGCTAACCACGCCAACAGGGGTTGTCGTAAAAAAACGGAAGTACTATATTCTACTCTTTAATTTCCCTTGGAAGGGTAAGTTATGGGTAATTGCCTTGATGTGTAGGTCTGACTAACATGTGAGTGAAACATTACGATTTCAAAATCATTGTGTTTCATATCTACATGATTTGATGGGAAATTAGGTACCAATGTGCTACAAAATGACATTGATATTTCTGATACAATGAACCAGGGATCTAAAAGATGCAGTATAGAATTAGTGGGGCATGACACCCATGTTAACATAAGGGCCCCTCTGTAATGTTCTCACTGTGTCTTACTCAGCGATCCAAGAAACACCAAATGGGCAATTGTGACACATTGGGCGTCATGCCTTCATAAAATATACTTTACTGCACCACTAACATCAGGCTAGGGGACACCCTTGCCTCCATCAACATCTGTCCATCCGTATATCCGCTCAAATCAGTCCAAAAATGGACATTTTAATGGATGGAACAGGACGAAACTGGCTGTAACCATATCTTATCCATTTTGGACTTATTGAGTGGACAGGCGGATGGACGGACGTAGGTGGAGGCACCCCTTTAGAGACCAGCTTAAATGCAGCAACCACCTTTTTAAGGAAGATTTTAGGAAAACATAATGATTATAGACTAATTTTCTACCAATATCGATTGATGTATAAGAGGGTGGGGAACTCTGGAAACCCTGCTAAACTCTGCACCCGTCCAACATGAGTCGGTCAACTATTTTATGTTTAACATGACTCATGCAACTTGATGTACTACTCGTGCAACTGTGATATCATTGTTAACCTACACGTATTTAGCTAAACAATAATAGGACAGATCAACTGGTTGAATCTTAGTATAAATAAGCGAGTGGGCGTGGTCGTGGTTCCTGAGCTGCTCACTGGGGGCGCGGCGGTTGACCTAATTTCTGAGCTGCTCACTGATTGGCTGTGAGTGGATTGTCAACAAAGCGACTGATTGGCTGCCGCTCAGTGACCATGACTACTTCTTTGTGTTGTACTGCTACTATTAAAGGGCAGTTTGTTTGGATTATGATCAGTGGCTCTCCAGATCTCAGACTACACACTCACTGTCAGCTAATTTTAAATTTTATTTTAGATTTAATCTTAGAATACAGGTGCTGTATGTGAACGCTATCATTGTTTATTATACGATCTTGGCTCCGATCGTGCTTTTTAGGTGATATTCCCGTTCTGATATTCCTGCATACCGCACACTTGGCAAGGTGAAATCGTGCTGATATTCTGGATATCAGAACGATTTGTAATGAGTTACCGGATATCAGAACGATTCTGTCGGAACTCTCGACAGCCATAAAATCCGAGGATTCATGGAGATTCGAACACGCTACATCAAGACTTGAAGTCCGACGTGCTAACCACCACGCCGTGGCGGTGCTGGTAGGGGGAGGTGGCGAAACAAGGAGTCTACAGGCGGATTTCCAGCCCTGTAGTACCATTATTTACCGAGTTACAGAAGAAAAGGCATTTTTTGGTATAATTTCTTTGAAAATCAATATTTTTTTCTAATTTCTTTTTTACCATAAAGGTAGTAGTTGGACTTAACTTACCTATTCGTTAAAATAATTATCAGTATTTTTTTTCACATACATATAGGCACTTTAAAATTGATACAATTCCACCCGACCTCTCTCAGGATTGAACCGGGGACCCCTGGCGTGTGAGCCATAAGCGCTAACCGCTCGGCCACAGCAGACATGGTACAATGCAGGGGAAACGCTGCTTAGGTTCTAGTCTATCTAACGAATGCGCCCCGCGCTCAGGTACCAAAGCCTTTTTGTATCGCGTCCTCTCATTGGCTGTCCCGTTTTAACTCCACCAATCAGCGAGCAGGGTTGGTGGGATGTCAAAACAACATGGTGCTACTGGTGTACGAGTGATATTCAGTCAATAATCCTTCAGTGCGGTCAAATTCATATATTATTGGTTAAATAAAGATAGGTTTTTGTGGGAATTTTTCACCCAATGGTATCGTTATTATGTAATAAACAGGCTATGTGGCCATGTAATATCTGATGCTTGACACCAAACCACTGACTTCCTCTTTGTTCTCTTATATAGAGTATGCTTGTTGATATAGGAAATAATATCATAATTATTTATTAATATATAATAGTAATCGGCATAATTAATATATTAAATTATTAGCAATTGTCATGATTATAATAGTAATATATTGTAATTTACTAGTAGTCAATGTTGCACTCATAATATATTGTAACAATCTCATATACCTCTGCTTGGGTTAAAACAAGATTTTTATACCGGTAGATTATAGCCTACTACCGTCCGCATCAGATAATTCATATTATATTAGTTACCGGTAGTTACTATGGTAACTGTTTCTGTAATAATATTAATATTGCCCACAGCAACTATTTATAATGAAATTAATGTAGGTTGGACTTCAAGCAGAACTGTGGTGAACACCTTCAAACATCAATTATTAGCATGGTACACTCTCAGGGCAAGTGTTTAGATTCTAAACACTTTCCTAAGCACTTCGCTGTCCCACTTTTGGGAATGTGTTTAGGGGCTAACATGTTTAGAAATCCAGTTGTTTAGACAGTAAGTGTTTCGAAAAATGCTGGTGTTTAGGTTCCAAAGTGTTTAGATTATCATTGTGTTTAGATATCATGTGTTTAGGTCTTTCAACTTTATTTGGGGCTTGGGCAAGTATCAATTAGTAATAATATATTCCTCTTCCTTAGGTCCTTCTATGCTAAGGTTGAGTAGAGCAGATTATCCTCTGTAGTCTAAGGTACATCTCACCAACAGGAACCTGGGGAAGAGAAGTAATATATTCAATGTTATCCCAGTGGGAACAGAACATTGAATCAACGTTGATACATGGTTGACAATGTTGATTCAATATTGATTCAATGTCGATTCAATGTTGAGGTGTGTTTTGTGCTCACTGGGATACAGTGTGATCATGTACAATAGAACAAAGTCAGACTACTGCTATTTTGATGTGGTAGTCAACTATTAAGTCATACTCCAGTGCTAGATGAGAATACTCGGTGTTACAACCATATACTTAGTGCTGGGCCCGCTCCTGTTCAATATTTATATTAATAGTGTTGTCAAGTGTCACTGACATTCTACCTACTTTATGTACGATGACGACTTAGCGATCGCAGTAAGTAATGTTGATCCTGTAATTGCTAAATTGATGATTCAGGAGGATCTTGACCGAGTAAGTGCATGGTGTGTCAGATTTAAACTAACCATTAACTCTGATAAAACACATGTGCTTTGGTGTAAGTCGGACAATGATCCTAGAGACTTTTCTGTACTTGATATCTGTCTAACGGGGAAGAGACTAGGTGTTGTGAGTAGCTTTAACTATCTGGGAGTCCTCCTTGATGGTGGTTTGTCCTTTGCCCAGCATTGCAACCGTGTTGTCAGTTCGAGCAGGGCCAAGTTATCTCATCTCAGACGCCTGAAAAAGTTCATGGATTTTGACTTATCTCTACTCTTGTACAAGCAGATGATACTGCCTAGTTTTGAGTACTGTGACTTCATTCTGGATAGTGGACATGATGACACTGTAAAATACACACAGACACTTCAGAACCACTGTCTCAGATGTTGTATGGGCATCCATGATCCTAGTGCTATATCTGTTGATGACCTACATGCGGCCTGTACTATGGAGAAACTAGCCTATAGGAGGGAAGGTAATTTGTTGGGGTTGGTATACAAACATAGTAGACAGCCTGATGTGCTGGTGGTACCGCGACTAGTGTTGAGGAGTAATGCCAAAATGCTCATCAATCTCCAACAGCCTAAGGGCCAGTTGTATAGGGATAGTCCCCTGTACAGGGGTGCTATCCTGTGGGACAAATTGTTGCCAGCTGACCAACATATTGCATAAGGCTCATTCATGTGTAAGATCAAGAATAGTTAGAGTCTATCCGAAATTTGTTGCTAGTGTATTATTTGTTATCTGAAAAGAAAGGAATGTATCAATATTCCGGTGAGTTGGACTATAAATTGTATTGTAATATATTACATTATAGTTCAGATCAACTTGACTTGCTGTAGTAGTGGAAAATTGACCCAGATGGAAACCCTGCCACCTGAAGTATATGTTTATATGAAATGTATATTGCTTGAACTGTATTATTGCTCCGCTTGCTTGTTGCCCTAAATGTTCTTATGTCTGTGTGTTTACTGCGTACTTCATCTACAAGCGATAAGTATCTGATTGAAATAATTGTACACATTATTTACTTATATGTGTCTTCTTACTCCTGTAACATTGGCTCTATTTGAGAGACGTGGCGTAGGGTAGGTTCACCCTAAGTCAAACTCATACCTTGAGTCAACCACTTTTGACATGAAGTTACAAGTTTAGTATGCACCTGGTGACAATAAACTCCCACTGATTTAAGAATTGAAGTGTTTTGCAAATATGAACTGCACATTGCATCTAAGTTATCACTCTTTTTCATACTGTAAAATCAGTCAGAAGTACCCCTGTTTGACCTGTTTTGACAAACAGAGAATGAAAATCTCTCCACTGTTCATACTCTTTGGTAGTTGATTTGAAATATTTGTCCCTTCCATACAGAGTGTCGATCGGTTTTGTGAGCTGGGTATATATCTAAATTACACAAATCATGACTTTATTGAGCAAAATTAATTTTCTAAATTATTTTTAGGACTGATTTCGTAAGGTAAACCCAATTCACCTTAAGTCAGCCATGAATTCACCCTAAGTCAGCCACCTCATACCCTAAGTCAACCATGGGGTTTTCTTCTCTGGAATCCCCCCTGGAATTCTCTCAACCTAAATTTCTGTCTAAGAACTCTCCCCCTACCCTTGTGAATAATTCCTCCTCCCAGAATACCCTCTTCTACTACAGGGTTACGGAGAGTAGGCCTACTTGTGTAGTGTATAGAGGGCAAGGGTGAAACACAAAATGAGGGGGGGAAGGGGGTGAGGGGGCATAGACCCCAATACATTCAATAGAATTCCATACTGCATGTCTATAATGTGATATTTAGTCCTTATTGCTCATACAAATAATATTTACTTGTATTGATAGCTCATAATGCAGTTATATTCACCTGAGGTACAGTACTAACTTTGTCTTCATTATTTCATATTCAACAAATCGTTTTCTTCTCTATTGTTAGTTGCAACATATTGATATATGATGCATGCATTCATCCATTGATGAAAATTAGAAAATTACTGGTTTCTGCCACATATTTCTGGTGGTTGTAACATGGCTGACTCAAGGTGCATTTTGGCTGACTTAGGGTGAAAGGGGGCAATTCTGAATACTCTGATAAATCATGTAATTAAATACTGTAACCTGACATATGGCATTGTAAGACATCATGAGTGTTACTCTCCAGAACAATACCTAAAGTTTGGTTCAATTCTGAAGGATATGCACAAAAAACTTTAGGAGCAATTAGACCTGAAAGGTAGCTCATGATAAAACATGGATCAGACTGGTTGAAAGTGGTGAACCTACCCTAATGCTGCCGAATTTTGTCCAATAAAAACGTTACGTAACTCAAACTCAAACTATCATGTTGGATTATGTAGTTTTAGAATTAGATCTTCCATAGAAACTTACCTAATTCATGACAGCTCCTATGGAAATTGCAAAGTCCAATGCATGGAGGCTTCCCTTCTTGTCTGCTTGAAGTCTTCTCCAAGAGTGATCAGAACTTTAGCACATGTGGCAGGTGGAGATCAACTTCATGTCTGTATATGTAACCTGACACCAGTGGATAAACATAACTCAGCCTAACCCCAGTGTGCCCAATGGGATTATCCCTGGCAGGTCCCAGGAAGTGACACCCAGAAATGAAACAACACCATTAAGCTCATTGGTTACCAAGGTTACCACTGAGGTGGGAGTAGGCAGCAGGGGTTGGAGGGGATAAATCTAAACACTATGGTGTTTCGAGGCTAGAAAAAGTCCATCATTGTGTTTAGGTTTTAAACACCAAAAATGCCATGTGATTAGAAATGAAACACATCCTAAACACATTAAGATGCTAAACATGTTTCATTCCTAAACGCCTCCATGACAGTGTACACATCTTGGTTTTCTCACTTTCATTTAGTAATTTCAATTTTCTGCTTCAATATTGTGAAATCCTAAGTGATCTGCCTTCCCTATTCCAAACCTACGCAGTTTATTTTTAAGTTAATTAATGTTAAAATATGAACCTTACCTTCAAGAAGTAACCAGAGAGCAATTCTCAACACCAAAGGCCACCTTTTATATTGTTGATTGCATATACAATCCCCAATGTGTCCTACAATAGACTGTTCAATATACTTCACAATGGTCCACTTTCCTTTCACATAGCCCCTCTACAAGCTTTATTCCTCCCTCCTATGAGACCAGAATTATGATGCATATGTGAAACAGCATTGTAACTGCTGCTTGTATTGCTATTAGATTTGCTTTGCAGCAATAATCCCTGAGGCAATACATCAATTCCTTATTTTTGAAGCCACCCCAATGTAAGAACAATCCGATTCATCTTGGTAACGAGTGATTAGTTTACCAGTGGTTGCTTGGGAGGAATAGATAGAGAAAAAGAAGAGCTGCATTGTGAAGGAGTAGACTGACCTTGTATGCATATTATCTATGTTGGTTGATATTATTAATATTAATAAGGTATAATCTCATTCAACTGTAATTGGGGTGGGTGAATAACTGTTTTGTTAGAGTAGTACAACACCGTTTCCAAATATCATTAGTAAGCTATGGTATTATAATACTAATGGCCACATTTTAGTTATGAGATCAGAATCATTCTCTTGACTCTTGGGGTGTGTAATCTGGTCTTCCCTTCAGCACACTTAGTCAAATACTTCTTCATTACTTTCTAACTTGGCTTCTCTATTACATTTTAACTTGGCTCACAACAGCATTCTCATTGGACCTTTTACTACCAATTCTGTATTTAATAAAGATGTATACGTGGATTCAGTCTTTTAATTCGGTAGTTTGTTGCACATTCTAGCCTGCAGAAGGGGTAGAACCAACTTTCCTAGTTAAATCCTCTATCACTGTCTATTGTATGAATAAGGCTGCAAGATAGGCCACTCTATCTTTTATATGATATAGGAGGGGTTCATTACTGTCTACAGCTACATGGGCATCTGACATGCAACCTCATCTTTCTCTCTATTTATTGAAGCTACCGGTATGTCTGAGCCATTATGTTACCAATATAAAAGTGAATGCTAAGTAACTATTACAACTGACAGCAGAGAAGATGTCTATCTACATCAGACAGAACTAGATGAGCCATATTTGATACTTTCAATACAATTACTGCCGGGTCTTACTTAAGGCGTCATGGTTGCATTCCTTCCATTTACTTACGATATGTATTCTTAAAGTGTTGGTGAATTATAAATGTGATTTCAGCCCACACCGAAAAGGATAAAGTGCGTCCCGTGAAAATGTGTGCCTCTGATATTGACAAATTATAGTCTAAGTAGGTGCGTGGTAACGCTCCTCTATAACCCCTAGTCAACTTCTTAAAAAATGGATGATTTTAGCATACAACTTGATGTACATCTTCATAAACAAGTATAATTTGATTTATAAACATACTTTAGCCAGAAGCACTTTAGCTCCATGCCTGCATTAAAATATGACCACCTTGTAAAGAGTCCAGACTGAAGTATATGCATACCCTTTAATACTGTAGCAGGGGTGTGTTTCACTGATTGTGGTCACTACTTAAGCCATCATCCTATAATGATAATGCAAGCATCATGAGGTTATCGTTTTCATCTTCATTGTATTTTTAATAATTTGTCTAATCATTTGGGAATTTTTAATAATTTGTCTAATCATTTGGGAACAGTTCTCTATAATTATTAAGATCATAGCTTAATCATACTTTCACAGAGTAACCCTAGCAACCAGACGAAATAAGAACATATACCATCACCTACTGCCCTTATCAGCTTCGTTGGCTTATGGTTGATCCGTGTGTATTTAAAACACCAACGTATAACTCAAAAATGATTGACATTCACACTCCATCTTACTCCCATATTTTACAAATGAACTAGTACTAGCCAGTTGATGACTATAGTTAGTGCTAGTACAGTAATCATTATCTCTTTGCTATTTGATAATGTTAATATAAAACACCTCCCGGCGCTCCTCAGTAAACTTCCCAGTGGAGGAAGGCGCAGACTGATAGGGGCCTTGTTTATACAATATTTATTCTCAGACAGAGTGCTTTAAGTATGTTTTCACATGTTGGCGCACAGCGCGGCTTAAGAGGCTTCCGTGGCAGGCGATAACTGTATCATGATAAATGGATAGCTCCGTCAGACGGACTCCACACTGACCACCTGAACACCCTTCATCCAATTATCGTCTGCCTTTTGCCGCCAAAAGTACTCTATCCATATTTCAGAACTTTTCCCATTGAAATTCCACTGGGGTTATAATGGGGGACTATTATCCATCTATTGGCTCCATGTCCGGTTTGGTGCGTTTAATAGTGCTTTTTATGATATCATGAAGTTGCTAGAAATAATTGTGGGGTCAGAAGGGTTAGTGGACAGCGGGCTGCTCCAAGGTTGCTTGCTTGGACAGTCCCCAGACTGCCTGATAAAGCCTGGCCTTGGCAGAGCCGGCCTCGGTCTGACACTGATATCCTTTTAACAAGACAAACAATGAGACTACAACCCCCCACCCCCCACTCACCCCAATCCCACTGCCTGCACCCACACCCACAATCCATGAGGACTTCAGCATAGCTCCACTGGTCCACGAGAGCATTTCAGCCTAGACGCCGGTCGCCATGGGAACAGCAGTGTTCAGCCAATCTCTAATGACAAACACAAATATGGCGCCATCTGCGCATGCACCAACTGACCCACCCAACACCACTGCGCATGCATGACAAATCTATTCTTGAACCTCATTGGTGGAGCTTAGAAGAGGGATTTTCTTTAAGTAGGTATCTGCATGATCAATGGTATTCTAGACAGTGTTATAATTATGGTAGGCTATCACAAGATGGTTAAATTAGGAATTTTGTCTCAGTTTTCAATTTCCAATTAGATTGTATTGTTAGAATTGACATAAGGATTTATCCTTAGATCAAATGAAATCCAAATAGCTACCCAGCAGCTACCAGTGGGAAATCCAATGGGAATAGATTCTAATCAAGTGATGTGATTGTATCTAAATCCAGTAACAATGTTGACAAAGTTTTGTTATCATATATATATACATTCAGGGATTTGCCTTCTCGCCTTCGTTTACATTTGTGATTTCCAAACGGGGCATGATTATTTGTAAGTTAGATGATACTCCCCGTGAGCCAACATTACCATCGCAGAGAAGTAGAAAGACGTGTAGCCTATGAATAATCTATTTAGCACCATCTCTCAAAGGACCCTTCTCAACTAAACACTACCCCTACCATAACAATACAAATTCCCTAGATGCTCTCAACCCACCAGGACATATTGAGACATGATAAACAAATTGAAAGGGGTTGACAAATAAGACGTCGCTTTTAATCATCGCTAAAAGGTTATCGGCATCTATTATCATGAAATACCTTCATCGCTGATTGGTATTATGGGGGTGGCAGCCGGCATCTTTTGTCTGGCCAATCATACAAGGTCAAGCTTTAACCCCCTTAATCCCACCACCCAGACCCAAATTAACCCACATTTCTTATCAAACACTGACCCCACATTAAAAGGGTTAAAATGGTCTCCTCCCCTTTTGGTCACGAATCACTGGGGTCATGTGACCACAGGCAGTTGACCCTTGACCTTGAGAAGTTGACCTTTCTTGACCTTGGGCAGGTTTGTCAACATGGACGCCATCTGCCTGAATGGCCACCATTTTATACGCGGATGTGTCACGCCGTATGTTGTCCCACTTGAAAGCCTTTTACCATGAAGAGCAGTGACCATATGGATAAAATGAAGTTTTAACTATTGGTAGGGCTATGGTAGAGGATTTGGAGCAATTTATGTTGTCGAATGTATTTAGGATATTACTTGTACCTTTACTCCTACACCTTTAGGCTATTTATCTTGCCTGAATCTAATCCCTCTTTAATGTATACTACTAACAATATGCTAGCTAGCTATATAACTACCGTACATGCCTATGCTATAGTTATCAGAGTATTCCCAGTTTGGGTTAGTGGTAGAGCTAAGTGATACAATGTACGATACAATTTCACTATAGATGTAGGACATTAGATCTCAATGACTTTAAGGGCCGAGTCATCGATTGTTAGATAATGGAGGAGAGGGGGCTTTTCTAATGACAATATGATCTCTCGACCCCTTCACTAACTATACACGTACATCTCTCACTTCAGATGATTTCAATAACCCTAAGGGCCGAGTCATTGATAGGCAGCGGAGGATGTTCTTCTTCTCTCGACCATATAGTATGCATGTACCGCACGCCAGTATTTGGAAAAATATGACTCGACTATAATTTTACAACCCGACACATTGGGATAATTATATGAAAAGGGTTCTTGTGAGTCAGCATCAAGAAAGGTTTAGCTTATTTCAGGATATATGTACCTGCATACATGATTGCTTTATATTCAGCCAGTGTATCTGAATATTTTGTTCATGTTTCATGGAGGCCTGTCGAACTCACAAGATAAGATAACCAATAGAAAACGATGATTAAGCTGAAGGCTATAGTGACTTTGAGTTAGGTATTGGGGTGCTGCTGTAGGGGCTTCTGGGCAAGTAAGCAGGCATGATGAGCATGTGGTACTACTTGGTTGGGGATGGGGGGGGGACGAGTTATTCTGTATGGTACTACTTGGTTGGGGATGGGAGGAGGTTATTCTGTATGGTACTACTTGGTTGGGGATGGGAAGGGGGAGGGGGTTATTCTGTATGATACTACTTGGTTGGGGATGGGAGGGGAGGTGGGGAAGGGGTTATTCTGTAGTGTTCATAAATCAGATCAGAATGTTTGCAGGCATGAGGCAGGGAGCACAGCACTGCAAATATTTATACTACGTTTGAAAAGAGGCGTTCACGGATGCCGGATGAATTGGCACTCCAAATCAAGATTGGAGGTGGGGGCCTGAGAAGGGGTATGCGGATGGAGGGGGTGGGTCTGGGGTAGAGTTGGGGGTGGTCGGCGAGGTCAGTGGGAATATGGGTGGACATGGGGGTATTGCTTGGGGAGGATCATCGCATGGGACTGACCACCTTTGACTATGGATGCAATAGCTGTCTATTCTATTGGGAGCATTATAATTTGCAGTTTTGTTCCAACTGCAAACAGTATAAAGAAATGAATTTACGTCATATAATATGGTTACAGCAGATCTACATAGAGAAGAAAAGTTCCGGTAACCCTCGAGCTTAACTACTTTTAATTCATTATTATACAAGTACATTGATATGGTCATAATCTATAACCTAATTTTGACTGCTTGCTTTGTTCTCCAATTACATTAAGCCTCACGAGAGTAAACCTTACAACAATTCACGTTGTTTGTTTACTGGGAATGGCTATATGACAATTTTAATTCCACTATCATAAAGGTTCTTATGAAACATCCCCCGCTCACCCCCAGAAGACATTCTAAGCACACTTGATTAATTACCATAGACCTTATTCAGCATGAACAGTAAAAATATAATCAAATTACAATCCCCTTCCACGCGGTAAGCCAATATATTGCACAAAATTGCATTGAGTTACAAGAAATCCAGTGGTTAAAATACTCAAGATTCTTTCTGTTGACCCATTTCATTTCTCTCGTGCGATTGTTTCTCTAGTGACTATCCTAAGGCAAATGCTGGCAACCAAAATCCTTCAGTTGATGTTATTTTGGTCATGCACGTTTTTAAAAAGTAACCCTCCCCCCCCATTTTCTAGTCATGTGCCCCGTTATTGATTGTTTTCACCTCTTTAAATATTTACAACTGCCATGCACAGATCGAAAAACATTAATAAAATGGACACGATCGCATTCATGGTAATTTTCTTTTGTTCATAGAAAACTCTATTTCTGTCGTCAAGGTAAGTACATCCCAGAGAAATGAGAAATCAAATAAAAAATAAATCTTACTTAAGGTGGCCGGCGGGTAAAGGCTAAAAGTAATGACGACTTTATAATGTTCCCACCATAATATCATAAGCCTGAGGGTATATACTCTCAAAAATTACAAACAGAAGGGTGCCCCGAGCTCGTTTCTTCTATATTCAACCACTACATTTGATAGACTTGAGACAGGAACCATCTGTCAAGGCCGCTGGTCATTTTTTTGAACAAATTAGACTTTATTGACCACAGGCTCTTAATATTAACAGTAATGTCGTGTAATAAAGGTTCGGATATACATCATCCTTGACGCATAGATCTATATATATAGGAACATTTTCCAGGAGACTGTCATGATTGTATACCCTAATAAATGCTGGTCAATACAAGCCGATGACCCACCGTCAGACTAGCTGTTTTATGGTGGTATCACCTACATCAATTCATCATATTAATTTGTATGAAATAACCATAAATCTTTGTGCGGGAAAACTATACAGGCAGCAATACTTTTTTTTATCTAAGTACATAATGTTTTTTCCCCCTTTAGAAAAAAAATGTTTATAAAAGAGTTTAAGGTTTCACAGACTATACATGTAACACCGGTATGGTGTCCATCATCTCATCCTTGGCTTTTTGTTTAAAATCATCAAACTCAAGGATGTTTCTGTAGCTCGGGGGTAATGCATTAAATACCTGTGCACATGCTACTCCAACAGAATTTTCATATGAGGTACAATGTATTATATCATATTTTAATAAAGGAGCTGTACTGGCCCTCGTTACACGTGTCTTGTTTTCAAGGAACCTTCTATCCTTAGATTTTTTATACGCATAAAGTTTAGTATGATACAATCTTCGCTGTTCTAAGGTAGGTAGTTTAGCTTCTGCATGCACCTCTTCCGTGGGTGTCAAAATATGTTTGGATAAACAAGTTTTTATGCATTTGTTCTGGACTCTTTGTAACTCCTCGAGAGTCCCTATTTTTTTTGAATTGTAAACGTGTATTTATTTCATAAAATGATTTTCTAAATACAGTCAGCATTCAATGTATATGACGCAGCGTTAATGATACAAGTTATCAGGGTATATACGTCACATACAAATTGTATTGTACTGAATACAATTACATGTCACAAGTAGATCGAATATATACTGAACTTATAATAATGAGAGTATTGGGTTCCTAAGGATGACCAAAATACTCTCGTAAACTTCTATAAACTTTTTATAGACTTATGACAAACTTTTTTGACAAACTTTTTTTTTGACAAACTTTTTTGACAAACTTTTTTGACACCGTTGCATTGACATAAGCGGACAGATGCATTCAAGTTGCAATATGGTTAAGTATGCAGGGCTCCAGAGCAGGGTACGCCATTGGTCCTGTCTAACGCCAGGATGGCCACAGTAGTCTTCACAATACATGCACTTGTAAGAGCATAGTAAGAGCATAGTAGCAAACAGACTGCACAGTTATGTTCATTTCGCGCCATGAGTTATCGGTACCTTTCTAGGAAGGATGTAAATATAAATAAAAATGTAGGAGTGTTGTGATATTAGCATGCCAGAACCATTAGTTTATTGCTTTGTGGGGCAGTGCTTCAGTCTTTTTGCCTCATTTATAGAAGATACAGTTAACTTAGCTACACGCTTGAAACTCTCTCTGTTTTTATCCAGGCGACAGGACGGTGGAAGCTTGTTCCAGAGTTCTATGCCTCGATATAGTGGGCTCTTACGGTAGCTAAGTTTTATTTCAGTTGGATAAACAAGTTCTGCAGTGTCGGCAGATCTTGTGAGCCTACCGTTTACTATGGGTCTTCTGAGTATAAGACCTTTTTCCTCGTGCTCATGTTCCCCTGAGTATAGGAACTTGTGCAGTAAGGTTAGTAATTGCATGTCAAATCTGACATCAAGGTAGTCGACCTTACACTTCATGTGGAGACCCACAACTGGGTGCCGCATGTTGGTTAATAGACAGGTGCGAAGACACCTGTTTTGGACATGTTGTAGCCTTTTACAGTTAGATGATGTGAGGCCGTTGTATAAGAAGGAGCAGTAATCAATTACTGGGAGTATTGTTTGCCTATAAATTAGACAGGCGGTGTCTAGAGTGATTGATTTCCTTATCTTACACATTAGATATAAACGGAGGCAGGCAGTACTTATAGTACTGCTGATTGTCTTATTGAAATTCAGCTTATTATCAATTATTACTCCCAGATATTCATACTCTGCTACATTAGTTAGGGTGTGTCCGCCCATGATGATTTCTGGGGTAGTGTTGTCACTATTGGCATTAAACATCACAACCTGGGTTTTACTGGTATTTATGCATAAACCACTTGAGCTGAACCAATCATAAACGCGTGTGGCATCCGCCTGTAGTAGGTTTTCAGCTATGCAGGTTGATTTGTGTCTTGTATAGAAAACCACGTCGTCTGCATACATAGCAACCGAGCAGTGCCTAAGGATGTCTGGTAATGAATTTATATAGCATATTTGTGCCCTAGAGTACAGGATATCACAGTAGTCTATGACTGGCAAAACATGACTCTTATAAACCCTCAACCTAGCCTCTTTAACCATGCTTAGTCGGGTTCTATACAATAAAATCGACTTGAAGCGGAGTCCTTTTATCATGTTTCTTAAATGCATGTTGAAATTAAGTTGCTCGTCAAGGATGACCCCCAGGTACTTATATGAGATCACATTTTTAATTTCTGTATTATTAATTACAATTTTAGGTTTATCTAATCTTTTCAATTTTATACTAGAAGCAAAGGTCATAATTTTGGTCTTAGATTCGTTAATAGTGAGTTTATTTATTGAAGCCCAATTTGAAAATCTATTTAAAGCAACCGAAAGTCTTTCACTTAGTCTTTGTATATTTTTACCAGATACGTATAGTACAGAGTCGTCAGCGTAGAGCATTGTCTGGTGGTCATCCTTAGCGTTTATACAATCATTTATATAAAGAAGAAAAAATAAAGGACCCAAAATTGAGCCCTGCGGCACGCCACAGGTGAGGGGTAGGGTGGTTGATCTTATATTGTTAGCTACCGTACACTGCTGTCTCTGTGACAAGTAATTTTCAATCAAAGTTAAAGTCCTATTTCTTATACCGTACGCTTCTAATTTGGATATTAATATATTATAATTTACGGAATCAAAGGCTTTTTTAATGTCAATGAAAGCTGCTAGGGTTATATTGCCTTTATTTCTATTTTCCAAAACATTATCTACTAATTTACTGATAGAGTCTAAAGTGGATTTTGCCTTCTGGTACCCTCCCTGCTGAGGCGACAAAATTTTGTGTAATTCTAAATGTTCAGAGATAGCAGTATGAAGGAGCCTCTCAAGTACCTTACCCGGCACTGGTAAAACACTTATAGGTCTTAAATTAGACACACTTGTGGAGTCTCCACCCTTTGGTAACGGTGTAACAGTAGCTACCTTCCAACAGTTTGGGATTTTACAAGTCGAAATACAGAGGTTAATTATTTTTATAAATCGTGTTGGATTATGTAGAACAGCACTCTTAAATATGTGAGTTGGTAAGTACTCTAGCGCAGATGACTTAGATACATCAAGATTTCTAACACAGTTTATTATAACCTCGTCAGTAAAAGAAACGTCAGGCATGTCGTCTTCACATCTAACACCATTAAATTGAAAATCTTTTCTATGTGCTTCTGCTAATTTTGGACCAATTTCCGCAAAGAAAGAATTTACAAAGTCTGCCGTGTCTTCTTGGGAGACTTGGTCTCCTAACTCATTTATTAAATTAATAAATTTGGAGCCCGATTTATTTGAAGGGATTATCTCTTTTAAAGTCGCCCAAAAACCTTTAGAATCGTTCAGCATTGCTTGACTTAATTCTGAAAAATATTTGTTTCTAGCGGTGTCAATTTCAAGATTAACTATATTTCGAAGACGTCTTGCCCTATACCATGTCAATATGCAGCGAGAGTTTCTGGCCTCTTTAAGTAAATTATTTTTATCCGTGATCCTCTCTATCAGATAATTAGTCATCCACGGATCAGGTTTGTCTCTGACCTTGAACTCTCTAACGGGGCATTGTACATCTAACATTCGTTTTAACATGTTTTCAAAAATATCCCAACATTCTGTAGGGTCATTACAATTTTCAAAATATGTCCAATCACAATTTTCTAAACTAGTAAGATACTCGTTCAAGTTAAAATTTCTATAGGATCTGCCTTTAAATTTTCTAAACACAGGTTATACAAAGTTATGCTGACGTATCAGATGGATAGGCAGGTGATCACTTAGATGTATGTTAAGTGGTCCACTAGACACTATCTTTGTACAATTTGTGAAAATCAAATCTATACATGTATTAGTACCAGAAGAAGTAGTGACTCCGTGTACTAGTTGGACAAGGTTAAATTGATCCATACATTCATAAAGAGTGTTCTTTTCATTTGCAGCCACTAATACATTAACATTAAAATCTCCTAGTACAAACAAGTCATATACACTGATATCATCAATTTGCAATAGTAGAGCTCTCATAGTGTCACAAAATATTTGGACAGATCCCGATGGAGGTCTATAAACATTACAAATCAGAGCCTTTTTGCAATCTCCCTTAACTGACAAAAGCCATTGCACTTCTATGTTGTCGTTGCATCTATTTAAATGCTTGAATTTATCAATGGAACATGACACACCCTCATCTACATGAGCACATAAGCCCCCTCCTCTATAGATACTCAGACGGTCCTGTCTAAACAGACTGTAACGTGGGAAAGTATATAGATTATCCTCGTCTGTTTCATTTAACCAGGTTTCAGAAAAAAGTATTATGTCAATATTTTTATTTGATAACTTGACTTTCAAATTTGAGACTTTATTTCTAATGCTTCTTGCATTCAGGTGAACTACAGAAAACCCCTTTCTAAAATTTACGTCTTCGCCTTGTGGATACTTTGTAATATTTCTGTGTTGCATGCGAATAAGTGAAACTCAAAAAAATCCCGAAAAAACAAAGAAAAAGAAAAATAACCCCATCCCCCCGACATTAGGACTCGGCACTTATGGCCTCCCATGTATATGCTTAGTCTTCGTGTAGGCTAGCAAGCAGTACCTTTTTTGTATTTATTAGAGTTATTAGAGTTTTAGAATTTTGAACTAGCAATTTAAATCAGATAATTCAATTCTTTAATATAATTGCTATACAGTCTGGGTTTGATGAAGAACCAAAGGAAATTATTGATTTAAAATTTACTTTTCGTCGAGTACCGGTACAATCTTGTATACGGTACCAGTAGACTCTCACATACTAGTCCTGCCACCTTTTGAATACCCGTGAATGTATAACATAATTATGACATCGATCCCCATATCAAGACGCTTATGTTCTATGTGGTACATAAAGTACCGGTAAATTCATATATACGGTACCAGTAGACTCACATACAAGTCCTGCCAACTTTTAAAAATACCTGTGTAAATATTACATGTGAATCATCTACATATCGTCACTTATCTATGTTATATGCGGTACATGCAGTACCGGTACATTCATACAATTCATAATATTCAAGTCCTACCACCTTTTATACCTGTTTTAGTATCATATAGAATATGTCTACATGTCTCAACAAGGATTTCGAGTGTCACACGTAAATAGTACTAGGTTTAGCTTATACCAAAATCAAGAAATTAGTTTTCAGTGTTTCAACACAGATTTTACATCCATTTATGCTCTCAGCATTAAACCAGTTTACATAACATATTCTTGTCAAGAGTTCAAGTGACTCTCGTCCTGGTACCCGTATGTCCAGCTTTCAAAATACACACTTCTATAAATCAGTTCTTTGTGTACATATATCTTGTCTAATTTTTCTCGTCGAACCAGATGTAACATGAATCTATACGCACCTTGAAAAGATCTACATATACCTCTCAGTATTTTCACTTTGACATTGTACGGTACCGGTAAGATTCATAATTTAATCAGAGACAAAATACATATTTTTCAAAATTACATTTTCATAATTACCGGTAGTTATTATAATAACCATGTAGGTAAATTATTTTTCGAGATCTGATACATTGTCCAATGACCTCTTGACGTAGGACCCTTTACACCCCTAGGATATACAACTTAAAGCAGGGTTACCTTGAGTTTGACTAGCTTCAAATTCCCATACAGTTGCCGGTATTTACATTTAAAGAAAGGGATGGATTCATAAGCTTTAGAATGATGTGGCTCGTACATTTTATCAGAAATATGATTATCTTCAATTAATTAAAATTAATCACAGGAAATTAAATTAAAAATAATTAAGCCCTTATTACATGGATTTCCCTCGAATAAATGAAATTTACCAAAAGTAATGTATACACAGCAGGTTATGGTAGTCGAAGCATGGGGCGCTGCAATCCAGGAGGAGCTCAGGTGTCTTTATAGTCACAGTTTTGCTTTACATGATACGTTAACCTTGGTTTTCCCCCTGTACCACTGGCGGCGCTGCAGCGACAGGTTGATCTTGTTGTGGTTGTTGGTTCTGTTTATTTTGAAGAGGTGCTGGTGGGGCAGGGGCTTGTGGTGCTACGTCTAGTGTTGGCTCAGGTAGTCCATCCTCAGCATAGATTTCTCGTCTGATCCGCTCTAAGACCCTGCCATGTCCATTTTCCAGTCTTAAGTTGTCTTGTTTACACTCTGGCCCTTGGCCGAGATGGAATCCCGAGCCCCAGACTGGATGATAGCTAGCCTCATACAGTCTTTTTCCTTTTGTGTTTTTGAGCAGCTCTCGTAGATCAGGGATGGCAAATTTAGCCTTGTTGCATTGGTAGAGTACTCCTTCAGCTGACCTCGCCCACTCCGGGTTGGAATCAATTTTCTTTGCATGTTTCATGATCTTATAAGGACAGTCCATTGACTTGATGACATCCCATGCACGGTCGTCGTTGCATATAGAGGCTTTTCTACACTGGAATGCCTGCTCGACTGATTCAAACCACTCACCCTCTACCTTTATTTTACACGGGTACAAATTTGAGAGAGGATTGTATTCCGATCTAAACAAGGTTCCGTCAGGTGTGTCTACTGTGGTGGCATTCTTCATCGTAAGTTCTGGGTAAGGCATGTTCCTGAGCCTGTAGTGCGGGAAGGCTTCCTTGTTTACTATGATGAACTTTTGTCTAAGTTTGGTGTCCATACCTTTTGCACGAGCGTGAAAGTACATGGTCCTTAGATCAAGAAATTGCCTTTGTTCCGTTTCGGACAGTTCGTCACCAAATGATACACCATACCAGTATGGTTTGTGCTTCAGGAATTTAAGCGATTTCATCAGTTTAGACTTGTTGGTGGGCTTGAGAAAAACAATTCTTACCCCTCCTTGCGTTTATCTTGGAAGTCCATTTTTTCGAATCGGTTACTGTGCGTAGTTTACATTCTGGTTTGGGCCATGGCGGTGTCACTCATTTTTTTTCATAGTGGCGCCGGTCTCGGTCAGCGTAGTATGAAATCCTTCTAAGCGTTCGTCTTGGCCATCCATTTTTTTCGACAGGTTGGTCATCGTTTGCTGCATAGTGGTGTTGGTGTCATTAATGTCTTGTAAGGTCTTATTTATTTCCGTAAGCATACCTTGCATTGTTGACGTTGAGGTTTCGACCACTGTCATACGCTGTGACAGCAGATTTACCACTGCTATGACTTCAGCTGGTGACGCGTCCCCGCTCAACATGTCTGGCGTTCCTCGAGCCGGTTGCTTTCTCGTCATATTGTCGCCTCTACCTCCCCTTCCTCCTCTCGACATGGCTATATTGGTTCTTTATGGTCTTATTAGTGATCTGGCTGAAGAGATTTTGAATTTTGAATTGGTTTTACACCCTAAAAGTCCAAATAATGCGGAGCGCCGTTTCCACCCGTCTTAGCCTGATGCCGCCATGTTTTCCTCTCATTTAACCTTAAGTCCGGGGGGTTGATGCTGGGTCTGACATGGTATGGAGCTAGCTCGTCATATAGCTCATACACATAGGAGGCTGCTTTTATGCCTGTTTCAATGCATTTCAAATGGGTGCGAACCAATGCAGGCACTCAAAAATGTGTACTTTGAATTTGGGGTCAAAGTTAAAGATAATGAATACCAGCCAAATCGGAGGTAATAAGAATGAATAAAATATGCCATGTAGAAAATAAGCTGTTGGGCCTACCACCATAAAGGATCCCAAACCAATATCAAAGGCCTCAATAATACAGAACCAGGCTTCAGCTGGTGGTTTTCACCTTTATACTTTATCAGAAACAATGTAATATTGAACCACTGACCTGTTTTCTGGCTTTAATAATTCCCCATGTAGATTGGCTTGGGTCAAAGCCTCTGTGTGACACAGTAATCTAAGCCGAGAGACAGCGTGCCTATATGTAACTACCCATGGTGTACACGACTCTGATGTTATCAAACATTTAAAGCTCCCATCTTTACAATTAATGCCCCTCCTTAATTAACCTTCCCAGCAGCCATTACGATGACCTATTTAGACAAGCCCCTGACCCATTTATTTGACGAGTAACCCAATTAACCACGCATGCACAGAAAAGCCTACTGATCGATCACGTGACAAAGGCGCCTCCTTTGAGTTGGCGGCCATATTGGAATGTTGGCTCCCTCTTGTGGGATGTTGATGAACTAAGGCAAATGGCTGTTTAGGCCTGGCTGAGAAGTGGATTAGGCTCAGCCTGCCATTAGGCACACCGGCCATATTGGCTTCTGAGGCATTAGCATCTCTGCTCCCTCCCTATCTCCCACTCATTCCTGTTCTATAGGCATTCTCTAATCCTGCCACGTCTCTCAACCTTCAGCTATAAGTGTGCCATCTGGAGAATGAATACCCATTCTGTCTCGAGACACAATTCTAGTCTCTGTATGTTTAACGCCATTCTTATACAATTAAGTTTAATATAGGCACGTGTATGCAGTTCAACTCTTTGTTCAAATCCAAAACTAAGAGAGCTTACATTATTGAACAGCATCAACAAAACACCTAACCTAACCCCTGTGAGAGGGTTCGACATCTTTCTGACCTCCGACTTCCCTTTGACAACGCAGGCTTCTTTACCGAAAAGGGTGGAATCTCTTTTGATTCTGCCAACGTTTTGGCCTCCTGAAAGGAACACCCCCTTCCCATTTATTAAATAATTGTCAAGGGCAAGAGATTAATTCTAAGCATCTTTTAGTCAGAATGAATATACTTTATGTCTTATTATTTTCCCTTTTCCTTTCCTTTTATACGGGGTCGCAATTCTACACAAAAGACAATTTAAAGTTGCCATTTATCCATGTAATCAACTTGTCAATAATACAATAATACACTTTGATTTCTACCGGTTGCTAACATTGGTATTATGTTGTATTTTGAAAATTATTGATGAAATAAATGTAAGTCACCAAATTCATTATGTGGGTCCCTCGTGCACCCTAGAACAATATCATGTACAATGAAGCCAATGTCCGAAATGCAGCGCACTGAATCTAATGTTGGTTTGAAGCATTTTGTAAAGATCATTTACAGTACGCTAACCCTGTTAACCCTCTCACCGCCAGATTTCTCTGTAATTTTGCCAAAAATTTGAAAAAAATATAAATATCAAAAGTTTAGAGAGGTTTTAGTATAGGTACTCCTTTCACTTTCTTCGTAAACATGAATGGAATGTAGGATGTGAAAGAGGATGTCATAGGCTTTAATATGATACCAAACATGAGGTGCTTCGACTAGGACTTGTAAAAAAATATTTTCATCAATTTTGAGTAATATTTTCTTGTTCAGCTCAGTGAATAAGGTGCCCTGGCCACTATAGCGGCCTGCTGGCGGTGAGAGGGTTAAGACCGCATGGTGCCTCAAAGTTTCATGTTCATTTGTCATCATGATGCATCAATGCAGGGCCAGCGAGTAACATATAAGTTGTCGCAAGACCAAAGCCGACATGGCCACATATACCAAGCCACCAAGTCCTATCCCTATAAGTGATTAGGATACAGATACCGTTTACATGGCACAGACCCAACCAGAGGATGGCAGTGGTTGACATGTCCTGTGCCTGAGTCCATCCCTGTAAAGGGGTGCCTCCACCAACGACCGTCCATCCGTCCGTCCATAAAATCCGTCCAAAAAAGCATATTTAGACCACAAACTTGACGGATTTGATGGACGGATGAACCAAACCCACTTCCACCAAGGACCGTCCGTCAGTTCCGTCCATCAATCCGTCCAGTTTGTGGTCTAAAAATGGACGGATTGGTGGACGGATTGGTGGACGGAATCCGTCCGGCCATTCCGTCCATCAATCCGTCCAGTTTTTTTACCTCAAACTGGACGGATTGATGGACAGAATGGAAGGACGGGAATATCAAATTTTTTTGATATTTCCGTCTGTCCATTTTTCTACAGAATCCGTCCATTTTCTGGTCATTTTGGGTCATCTGTGATAGACGGAATGGACGGATTGATGGACGGATTGATGGATGGAATCCGTCCATCCATTCCGTTCATCAATCCATCCAGTTTTTGACCAAAAACTGGACGGATTGATGGACGGAATGGACGGACGAACCTTGGTGGAAGTGGGTTTTGTCCGTCCGTCCATGAAAAAAGTCCATTTCCCTGCTTTTTTGGACGGTTTTTATGGACGGACGGATGGACGGTCTTTGGTGGAGGCACCCCTTAACTGACAGGGTAATCAATCACTTTGACTAGGGCTACTCAGGGTTGACAGAGGACCCACCTGGGACACAATGATTAGTGTTGACAGGGGCCACACAGGAACAACAAGAGGCCATGCAGCTTCTACGGTAGTCACGGCCTGAATGTGTTGGGCTAACATGGATTAGGAAGGGGCACATTATGTAAGATAACAACCTCTAAAGGGAGTCCAGGTTACCTTCAGAATGACTCTCCTCTCTACGGGAGCCCTGGTCCTTCTGTCCCTGGTCCCTGTTTAAGGTCAGCGAAGGAGCTATGCTACTCCCCTATATGACTCCAGGGATTCAAATGGGCTCCCTTAGGCAGCCTGGGCTTCCCTCAATAGGAAAATCATTCTGGAGGCAACCTGGACTCCCTTTTAACGATGTTTATTTTCTCTGTGGCACTATTCTACCTGGACTAGACCCAGTCACGTAGGAAGCAGAAATTTAATGTTTATTCCCAGGGCCCAACTGCTTGTAAGCATGTTGCTTCTCTCTGAAAATGTGAAATAAACCTCAAATAACACAATACCCATGTATATCAATTTCTGTTTAACCATTAGATGAATTCTATGCACTTTGGCATTCAGAGGTTTAAAAAAATCGATTCTAGGACCTTTCGTGGTCTGGTTTTCGAACTGCCAAAGGATTCCTCGCCCATATTGGGCATAAGAAATAGTATTGTAAAGGCTATAAATGAATTTTGAATATTCAAATGGCGTGTTATCATGAAAGGGAAATCAAGTCCCTGACACCTTTAAAACCGTTATTGAGATATGTCTCTTAACTTTTGAAAGGTGAACGTGCCAAATATAGAAATTAATTAAAGGGTAAAGCGCTGATTCCACCAACGCGACTTGACGAATCCGTACATTTTTATGACGGATCCCTCAACTGACGGACCAGTGGAAGCGGATTTAGCCATCAAAAGTAGCAAAATAGTGTGACGGATCCGTCAATTTCACTTCCACTGATCCGTCCGTTGAGGGATCCGTCAACAGATGGATCAGTGGAAGCCAGAATAAGGGAATCGGTCCGTCAACGGGTGACGGATCGGTTACCATTTTGACGGATCCGTCAACGGACGGGAATAACAAAAGAATTAGATATTCCCGTCCCTTGACGGATCCGCCAAAATGGTGACGGATCCGTCACCCGTTGACGGACGGATTTCCATTTTCCTACCTCCACTAATCCGTCCGTTGACAGATCCGTTGACAGACGGATCAGTGGATCATTTTTTGGGTCTTCATGACGGATAATTTGGCTTCCACCGATAAAAAAAAAGTGACGGATCCGTCAAAAATGGACGGATCCGTCAACAGACGGAAGCAGTGGAAGCAGAAAGTGACGGATCTGTCAGTTTCTGACGGATTAGAACAACCTGTTGATGGACCGATTGCTGACGGATTCGTCACGTCGCGTTGGTGGAAGCAGCGCTTAGGGTAACATGAAACCATGCTAGCAAACACAGGCGAACCAATCTATTTATCTTTCTAGATCGTTTTCTATAATATACAACTGTTATATTGGTATCATTATTGCAATTCTGCGTTTTGATAATTTTAGTACGGCGTTCGTAGCTGTAGGCTTGTTAGTCATTAAAACTGACACAATATGAGTCAGTTAGCAGTACCTGATGACTTACCATGCCATACAATAGCTTTTAATGCCAATCAATGATCAAAATTAGCTGTGGTGGAAGTGCACTCAAATCGGTAGGACATTGTCTTACAATCTTGTAAAATAACTGTCAGTAAAGAACGTTCTATTTCTATATAGACTAATAGTCTCATCACTGGTCATATCGTGTACTCTACTTTTAGGGCCTTATTCATAACAGTGAAAAGGAACAAGAATCATTGAGAATTGGTATGAGAAGTAAGACTTGTACACCGTAAAAAGTTGGTTACCAATTTTGTAGGTGTACAGTAGAATTTACTGTAGGTGTGCAGTTCATTGTAGGTAAACAGTAGAATCTACTGTAACTCGACAGTAGATTCTACTATAAATCCATCCCTGGGTTAGCGCTGGGACATATGGGTTAGCCAGTCTGGCAAATTGTTATCAATTTATATTAGCCAGATTGGTAATATATTCGCCAGAAAATCCCACATAAAGGGGACTACCAGTATTACCTACTGTCCATTCTACAACCTTATTTCCCATAGAGATTGCTGTTTTTACACCCCTCCCCGTTTGAATTCCTTCCACAATAATCCTCCGAATCCCCCCCCCCCCCCAAGGATATGTTCAAATTTCTCATGGATTATGAAAAGTTGGTGGACAATTGAAAATCACGGCAACCTGAACACACCAAGAAGTGTACCCCACTACCATTTTGTCCGAATTAGACGTATTTCATAATATCAGGGATGGAAGTGACCCAAGGTGTTCAAACTGAGCCCCCTGAATAAAGTTACTCTATAGTTAAGTACAGGTCTTCGTGTCATAAAAGAAACCCTTGAAATCAGGAAAAACTCCCATCTTTGTAATATACCCTAGATCTAGATATTTCCCACTTGACCAGGCCATGGTTAGGCCATTGCAAGGAAAAGTGCCATATCAACCTAGTGTAAGATGAGAAATATTCATCACACTCTTCATATTCATCATTCAGCTTACTCAACAACAAAATAACAAAAACGCTATTGACAGTTCGAACTGTCAATAGAGGACAATATTTCTGTTATTGACAGTTCACACTAGAGAAATTATTCCTGTTATTGACAGTTCCTCATGCGAACTGTCAATAGTGGAATATTTCTGTGTTATTGACTGTTCCCACTGACATTGCAGTCAAAAAGTGTTTTTTTCGACAAAAGTGTCCCTTTCTACATTTTTTTTTTTGCAAAGGTTGCTTTTTCTGTAAAGGTTTTTCTTTTGCCAATAGTGTTTTCTTTTGTTGCCAAAAGTGATTTTGTCACCAAAATCAGTTTTGCCCTGCAAATCGGTTTTACATCCTAATCTGTTTTGCCTTCAAAATCGGCTGTGCACCCAAAATCTATTTCACACCCAAAAACGGTTTTACACCCAAAAATTGTTAGGAACTGTCAATAAGAGAGGAAATTCCCACTATTGACAGTTCAGGGAAGAACTGTCAATGGCCATAATTATAATTTATCACTATTGACAGTTTGAACTGTCAATAAGATAGAAATATTTCACTATTGACAGTGTGAACTGTCAATAAGAGGAAAGTTTTCCACTATTGACAGTTTAAACTGTCAATAGCTAGATCAAGGTGGGCCGGCTATTGATAGTTCCAACTGTCAATTACAAAATAAGATTCCCTTATTGACAGATCCAACTGTCAATACCAGGATATAATTCTCCAACTGTTCCAACTGTCAATACCAGGATATAATTCTCTTAATTACTGGCAATAAGACATTTAATTTTCTCTTATTGACAGTTCCTTTTCCTCAGAATGTGTTCTGGTTAGTTCCGCCTTAAGAATGCGCCTCAGATTTTCACCTTACGGCCTCATGTTGCTTCTCATCAGAAATTATTTTCAATGACAAAGTTAAACAATTGACAGGATATTGTTTCAGTAATTCGAAGTTGTTTCACTCTTGTCATTTCGCTCAGAGAGGAAATCGGAGAATAAACTGAAAGAATGGAAAGACATTTTAGGCCATTGAGACTGCATTTGCAGATACTTGAATGTGAACGCATTTTTAATTTGTTATCCTCTTGTGTGAGCATTAGGTTTTACCTTTTTATCCTCTTTCCTTCTTTCTCAGCAGTTGTAAGATTTATTCGAGGTCCACAGTTCTACTGAGCAATTACTGATAATCACAGCTATATCAAGGACGATAGAGGTATATACTCGTGTCAATGAAATAATTAACTAAAGGGCTGTTTAGACTTTCTTTTTTATAATCCCTCATCTGTCCAATATTTGAATTACCTTATACACATGCATATCTCAATGGTAGTCTGCTATGACTGTACAGGCCAATGAGGTAGATACCTGACACCTGGCGAATCAGCAATATGCACAAATTGAACTAAGGCGAAGGAGTTTGAAGTTTGAACTTCTTTTTTTTTTCGCATAGAATTTCCATACAATATTATTTCCCCCCATTTATGCCATATATTTACCCTTAGACATACATGCCTCATTAGAAAAGGACAGTACAACAATTTATGTGTGAGTTATTATTACAGTAATGCCGACAAAGGTTCCACTCCCTAGTAGAAGTTCTGAGATATTTTCTCGCTCCAGTTTATTATCAAATCATGCAGTAGTTTTTACATGGTTTTCTGGCCGTCACTACTTAATGAGACTTTGGTTAGTCCCATCCACATAAAATCATCCCATCAAAATCTAAGGGAATTTATTGCATTTATACATTATGGTGACACATGCACATGAAGCCTTGAAGCATCATGCCCTTCTTAAAAGGTTAATGGTTACAAGCCATAATAAATTATATGCGACATTATGTGTATTCATGTAACACCATAATTATGTTGATGCGTCCAGTCCATGTAGAATACACCCACCCCACCCCAGGCTACATACCTCCTTTAATGATTCCCGGGTACCCAACCCCGAGAGGTAAAATATTCCCTAAAATGCATACCTCCTCCAGTACCTGGTACCAGTGTTATTGTCATGGTAACACCAGGACAGAAGAATTCCTCCATGGACCTTCTCTGCTTGTAATCCAGTCTGCCTTAAGTGAACCTACCGGTATACTAGAACTCTGGACGGTTGGCAAGGCCGACAATGACTGCATTCCTATACATGTATTATATATTGACTTATATATCGACTGATGAATCGACATCGATGTTCCTTATAATAGATCTAATAGCTAATGCTGACACATACTATATTTACCTCGCATATGGAACTGGCCAAGACATAGTTCATGATGACACCAAGCAAGAGAAAAATACAACATTGATGTAGCCATGCTTGATAGTCCGACACACAATGAGATCCGACAGGCTCTGACTGGAACAGCTTGACATATAAGCATAATACATATAACCTTCAACAGTCAGATAGTACTAATAATATTCAGTTATGTCTATGCTAAATGATGTGTGTCAGGCGCCAGATTTCTCTACAGATGGAGGGGGTAATCAGTAATCATAACAGATGTTGCGAATGTGATCACACATTGTGAATGGTCAATTGAAACGATGCTAAATACATTTAAATTTCCCCACACTGGAATAACACAGGGATATGAATACAAGTGTCTCTCAGAAGGCGGTGGCACCAACTCCCAAGAGACCCATTTTAGCAAATATATGAGCGGCCAAACCGAACAGCGCACCCTGCGTGGATACTCCTTTCTGCGCGGCTGCACACAACAAGTCAATGTCCCTATATTGCCGGCAGCGCTATTTCGCGTGGCTATTTGCTGACGGATTAGAATTTATAAGGTATTTCCAAGCATTTGTTTGTCTCTAATTCCAAAGGTAAATATTTCTGCATGGAACAGCTATTTGAGTTCCCTTCTTGTGTGCTCTAGGGCTGAATGTTATACAAGACAAATAATGAGGATGCTTACTCTGGACGATTTTAATTTCCTATGTATACGTGGTTAATTCAATTGTCATTGGATTACTTACTTACAATTAATTGTCATGATTGAGAGAGGGACGAGAGTAGTGAGAGAGTGTCGAGAGACGGGGCCATTGGGAGAGGGATAGAGACCTGTAGAAGGGTAGGGGTAGGCTGGGATAGGCGGGAACAGGCCGAGATAGGTCGGGACAGGTCAAAGACAGATCAAAGAAACTAATTTGATTTGTAATATATTTTAGTCTTTTTCGTTCCGGCATGGCCAGACTATCGTAAATTAAACATGTATATTCTAGAAGAAAACACACGTTTATCTTTAGTTTAATACATTGCTTGTAGTGTAGTGCATGCAATAGCAATTGCAGACATTGGTAAGGCCGCTGATGATACCTAATACTCAACTCTACCCCCCCCCACCCCCCACCCCTCCATACACACCCACCCACACACGTGGTCACTGATCCCCAATTAATGATCTTAACGTCGCTAGTTGCCCACGTCTCAGGGTTGGCTAATACAGTTTGCTGGGGACCAGCAGTGACCAGGGTCTGAAGGGTGTCAGCTTACAGAGTACGATTCACCCCCCCCCCCCCCCTTCCACTACCCTTACCCCACCCACCTTACTGCTACCCACCCGTATCCACCCACAGTCATGTATACCACCGAGACTAGGGCAAGCCAAACAGGAAGATGCAGCTTTAAATATGCAATCTTGAAATAGTATACAGTAGGGAATGAACTAAATGGATGGTTTATTACCGAGTATAGTTACTACAGACAGTGGACATCGGGTCTGGTTTAGTACAAGCAGTACAATGTATACAGAGTACCGGGTCTGGGTAAAAGCAAGTAGTATACAGAGAGTGAACTTTGGGTCTGATTTTGTACCAGTAGTATACAGAGAGTGGGAATTGGGTCTGGATAAAAGCAAGTAGTATACAGAGAGTGGACTTTGGGTCTGGTTTTGTACCAGTAGTACACAGAGAGTGGGCACTGGGTGTGGTTTAGTACAAGTAGTATACAGAGAGTGGGCACTGGGTGTGGTTTAGTACAAGTAGTATACAGAGAGTGGGCACTGGGTGTGGTTTAGTACAAGTAGAATACAGAGAGTGGGCACTGAGTGTGGTTTAGTACAAGTAGAATACAGAAAGTAGGCACTGGGTGTGGTTTAGTACAAGTAGTATATAGAGAGTGGGCACTGGGTTTGGTTTAGTACAAGTAGTATACAGAGAGTGGGCACTGGGTGTGGTTTAGTACAAGTAGTACACAGAGAGTGGGCACTGGGTGTGGTTTAGTACAAGTAGTAGATTATACAGAGAGTGGGCACTGGGTGTGGTGGAAGGCAATAATCAAGGTAAGGGACCACACATAGGCTACAATAGTTTCCTCTTTGGTCTGCCATACTGGTGAGGTATACCGTCCCCCTGTGAGAAATTACTGCCCGACACCAGCACTCACATCCCCTTTCCCCAACACCCCCCCCCCGTCCCTACACCCTCCTGACCCCCTGCCGAGTCACCAGTGTCAGTTCCATCTTCACTCACCAGGCGCCAGTCATTTCCAGGTGCGCTGTACGCCTGCGCCGAATCCTCAAGGACTTCCGGCGGGCGGTGTGGAGGGAATGATAGCCGTGTCTGCGGTGCCGGTCATGTGTGTGAGTGGCCTCTTCACCGCCTTCCGGCACTTCTCCGGGCAGGGTGGTGTGGGGTGAAAGGCGTGGGGACGCATGGGAAGAGGGTGTTTGGCGTTTGTTGAGGCCGTTAGAGGCTGCCCTCCCACCCCTGTGTTGTCGTCAAGATACTGGAGAACCCCGGCAGATGAGTTAACCCTATGAGCACCGTCTATATGATACCTCGAGGTCGATTCACCCTCTCATAGTTGCTAGTTAACGCAACAACACTCGCCATTTCGGGCCTGTCTCTACGAGATCCTCGTGGCATTGAAAAATTAAGAATTTATTGCAGTAGCTTTATGAAGATACAGAGATGTTCATGTTAACACATATATTGGGGCAGATATTCGGGTTCAGATGAGTTTGTTTACATAACGTTTGTACACACGACAACATGACGTCCAGCAGGAAGGGTCTGAGACCAGCGGGGGTTACATGATTGGGGTCTTGTACCATTATGACAGTGGTTATGAAATGCAAGAGGCTCTATGTTTATTTGTCGGCATAATTCACTATATAGCCAGTGCTGCATTGGTGCATCATATATGCAATTTGATTGTGTTTAATCCCTGTATAATTGAGATGGTAATTTATGAATATAGTGCGGGTGAAGCACATAATATTATTGTGTGTGTGTGTGTAGGGGTGGGGGTGGATAGTGTAATCAGTTAACTATACGTATATATGCAATCAAAAGAGCAAATCCCACCAAACACATGCAAACTAAATGACAGAGCAAAATTCAGCGAAACAAAGCTGAAATATTAAAAAACATATACAAATATTTTATTTGAACTTATACTATTCTAATGATGTATAGTGAATAACGTTGAAATGTATATCTGCGCTTGTCCCTACACCGAAAGCAAAGCCTGGACAACAGGTATACTTCCCCGTACTATATTCTGGCCTTTCAATGCAAACTCATGAATGATCCTGGCAGTAACAATCATTTCAAATAATCTACAAAAACACAAAACCTAACTAAGCTAATCAGCAAATAACGACCCCACATGGCGGGCACCACCTCTAGAGAACAACAACACATTATTATAACTCCATCAACACAAAACCCCGACAGCAGATAGATGGTCTATCAGGCAGCAGATTGCCCCTGCCTCACTTCTGAACACCTTTTTCAGGGTGCAGGATCTAATTACTGGTCTCTCAGGGCCCATGTAGGACCGCCATTACCTAAAGGTGGTGTCACAAACACATTGCAGCAGCCCATAAAGGGCTGGGCTAACTCGATTAGAGCCTCATATATGATGGGATGAAGCACAGGCTGTGGGCATGGCTTACAACGCTTGGTGATAACGTTGACTGCTGGTTTGTTTGGGTGGCCATCTAGTCGCGTTGCCATTTTGTAAATTGCATGTAAGAGAATCTGATCTAGAGAGGAAAGGTCACCACTATTGGTTCATGGGTCATTTACCCGGAATGAGTCGGCATGATACAGCAGTGCAGCAACGGCAAGTATGATAATTTGGACTGCCGATCCTTTGGAAGTATATTAGCCATGCACGATCTACACAGTGAATGAAGGAACCACTGGCGAGTTACTCGCCGGCCATAGCTAGGATATATAAGAACAATTCCCATCAATCTTGGAGGAGTATATACTTGTACTTTTACACCTCTACGTTTCTCAATTCTAGTTAATACTTTTTACCCATTTTATCAATGTCAAAATAATTGTAACACGATCTGCGAAAAGCGACCTTAGTGCGGGATACACTAAGATCCATCTTCCCCAGTACATGTCACATTATGAGCAGCCAAGCAGAAAGGATATTCCATGTGGGTGTGCGGCCGTTCTCTTTTTGATGAAATGGGTTTTCACTTGAGCAGCAAAACAAAAATAATTTCAAATGTGTATAACCCAGCCTTCATTCAAGTATCTTAATGGCCCTTTCTGTGAAGCTGTGAGGCCTGGTACGAGGTGGGGGGGGGGGGGGCTTGTATGAAGGGGATGCTCTCTAAGCCATTAGTGAGCAGTCTAATAACTGCTCCCCAGTCTCTACTGAGTAGCTCAGCAGCATCAAGCAGCTCACAGAAGTGAAGGTAATGAGTGGTAGAGTCAATTAATGCTCTGTCACCTTACACGGTAGGAAGTTTGAAATCTAAGCTTTTTTCGCAGTTTCAGAATTCATAGTTTGCCTGTAGTTAAATGACCATTTTACATGGATGAAAACGGGATAAATAGATTACCATAAACTATGCATTTTTAATCATGACTTTATCAGCTCGAGAGTCCCGGGATTTAGCTATGACATTGAAGGACGCCGGACCAGTATTGGGATATGGTCCTGAGATATGTGTTCAGAATATTGTAATACAAATGTCCTGCTCTTGTACCCCTACAGCGACAGGGACAGTGACAGGTGTTAGCTACAAGAGTCATTTTACTATTAATCATTATAATATATATATTTCCGCGCACTCCCATGCCGGAACTAACTCCTCCTCCTTGATAACACACTACTGTATAACTCACAGCTACTTGTAAGTTTCAATGTAAATACAAAAGGAAATCTATTATGGAAATCTTATTTGTCCTAGCTGTCTCCATCACCGTTTTATTTTTGTTTAATTTCAAATAGTTTTACAAAAGACAATTTTATAGTGTTGGGTAATCAATAAGTTTCTTTACTTTTGATATGGGTTTGAAAGAAAACACAAGGTCATAATAATTGCTAAAACATATTCACAAAAACAATAAAAGAAAGCATCAATGACACCTGATTACATTTTCTCAATCAGCAAATTTATTTTTATGAAACCCTAAATCTACCCATCTATTTTCAATGTCTGACCAGTTTTTCTTCTAAGTGATGGTTTTTTTTCTAAGAAGTTCTTTTGCCATTTCCGACGGTCAAATCTCATGCAGGCGACTTACCTGGTTACATAGGATTCAATGAATACCCAAATATATACTGCATTCCGGTGTCACAGGGGCCAGTCACAAGGGGCAAATGGACAATTTTGTTTGATGGGGCCACTCAACAGGCTTATCAACAAAGATATCACCCAGTATCCTATATAATTTTGCTATAATACATTGTGTCTCAATACTAAAGGATAACTGTCATACATTTTTACTGGGGACAAAGGGCCAATTTCTTGGGAAAGGGCTACTTGACAGGGGCCAATTGGCAAGGATGTCATTATCCCGAGATAAGTTCTCATGTGGGCCACTTACCCGATGTAAATTTCCACCCAGGATCCTATAGATTGCAATATGTATTCTTTCCCCATGCTCAAAGATACCTGTCACAGGTTGGCACCCGTCAGCTTGACAAGCGACAGTAAATTTCTTTTTCAGAAAACATGAAATTCAAAAAGAAATCTGTGAAAAAAGAAATTCTTAGAAAGAAACATCACTTAGAAAAAAAACGCCTTTCACTTTGAACCCTACTTTACTTTGAAAAATCAATCTCACTTTGAAAATGACAACTTGGGCCATTCACAAGGGCCATTCTCCGGGGCCACCATATAAAGTAGATGATTATACAGACTACCCCCCCCCCTTTATCTTCCAGATTCCCAGAAACTTGCCTTGCATCACCCAAATGCTGCTGCCATCTTTCAAAGGGCCCTCTAGCGGTAGAGAGGTGAGCTCTACTAAAGTATGCATTACCTAACAGGCCTCCGAGTCCAGTTAAATATAGATGAGGACTAAGAGCCAGGGAAATATACTCTCCCATGGAGTAACATCTTTTAAACGAAGAATATGGGCATATAACCGGGGTGGAGGGGAGTGAATTTACAACTACGTTTCTCATTAATCATGGCATGGGCGAGGCTGGTGTTAATATACTGAAGGGCTACACTGACATACTGCTTCAAACCAAACTTTTTTTAGGTCGTAACACAAAATACAATGATGCAGCTATAACCACTCATATATTTTTGTTATGAGTCACCGCTATGCAGCGCCATTATATCGCTGGAACATTTGCACTTTCTTATTTGCGATGTCATAAGGGGACCGCCCTGGTGGAATCTGAAAGTTATCTGTTTTATCTGGAATTAGCGTTGCAATCTGCTGTGGGCTGTCAGGCCTAATATGACTATTATACCAAATAAATAGCTGCTGTAACTTCATTTTGAAGCCACCAAACCTTATTCTCGTGGATTAAGGGGAGGCTTGGCTGCCACTAGCTATTTTACAACTAAGTTATATCCGGGATTATATATAAGAAATAGACTTCAATTCGTTGTTCTTAGGAAATTAGATTTCCTATAAATTTGCAGCTTAGCGTAGGAAATAGGGGATGCAAGGTAAATATTCAATGCAATATAATACATCCATGTTGATGAATATCAACATAATTATTGCACTTTTGGATTTAAAAAAGAGAGTGTTAAGTACGCTATTCTTTCATAATGATTCCTCTTTAAACAATTTCACACCGTTAATTAACATACAACATCATTTTGATTGATTCCATCTTCACAGAACATGTGTTTCCAAAACATGTTTCTTCGGTTGTGATGTGGACAAAACAAGTTCCTTGTGGGAAATAAATAAATAATTTTCATCATCCATTTCTCCTTGAAATGTTCACACGAGCATAACTTTCTTGTACAACAATTATCATAAAAACACAAGATATGCATTACACCCCTTTAGAGAAATGGGTGTAATCCAGGTGTTAATCACGAGGGATACAGAGACACTGTGTCGTGTGTGTGTAATATGGTCAGTGCTAAACTCCTGAGGAGTGATGCAAATGGGACTCATTACCTCAAGTGCCCTTACATCTGGACATCTTCTCACTGTTACAAGAACTACTAATATAACCCTTTAAGAATGGTATAGACAGTTAATGTGATATGAGCCTTGTCGTCATGATGCAGGAATGCAGGCCTGGAGAGTAACTTACAACCCAGTAAACACAACTACGTATGTCAGACGTAAATTTACGTTCATTTGTGGTATGAACTACGTAATTTAGCTTTTACCTGGATTTGATACGGGATTCAAGCATAGCCCTGAATCATTTACATTCAGAAATGGATTTAATATAATTATACTATATTAAAATTAGTTTTGACCTCAGTGAGGCTTTGCATTTTTTTCATTACGACTCGTGTGGTGTTAATACAAAAAATAGTCGTTAAACACATATCACATGCTATTTTTTTATCTCCAAAATTTATAGATAGATATTCATTGGTGTGTGGCTGATTTTCATTATATTCATAATCATTAAGATTTTTACTGTTAAAAGGGGTACATTTGCTGGAGTGCCAGCTGATTCTTTGCAGACTTGATAGTTCTGCCACCTTATGGGACTCTGGGGAGCTATAATACACAATTCAAGTTGAAAAACTACGAATTTCAATGTAAATCTACATAATTATGTTACGTTTATCCACGTCTGAATGAGGTAGATAAACGTAAATCAAACATAATGTTTGTAGAACGTAAATAAACCTTAATGTTCTGACGTTCATAAACCTTGTAAAAAGTCGAAATTCAAACCTTTGGTTGGAGATCTACCTACAGAAACCTCTGAGATACGTTGGAATTACGTAGGGTATTTACTGGGCAGTGCTGCCTCCATGCATCATGCCGACCCTGCGAGGTTGATGCACTCACAAGGCAGTGCCGACGATTTGCATAATGGTACTATACATTGGTATACAGATGTTCCTTTAAGGTAATATGTCGTCCTTAAACCCCCAGCGCCCCTATATATAGGACTGAGTACCTGTCCCGACTGCAGTCCGACTGTTACTGGAGGGGCAGCAAGTTCTGCGGCTTTAACCCCTTCACCACTGGATTTCTTGTAACTGAATGCAATTTTGTGCAATATATTGGCTTACCGCGTGGAAGGAGGGTTAAGTATGCCTACTTATCAGTGCCTGTCACTAGAAGAGAGTAGTACTGTGGGCGGGGAGGGGGCTGAGGGTCTATTATTAATGACCGTCTGCAGCTGTTGCATCGGGTAATAGCTCCTAAACACCCACCTGGCATGAATAACTCATGAAACAATGCCTGCTGAAGATGAATCAAAATACAAAATTACCACTACAGATGCTGTTGTTATTGTCGTAAAAGTTGGATGTTCTATCAGGAGCATAAAATATAGTTCTTGTGGTTTCCTGCATTCCTTTCCCTTTACACATGGTCTTTTCTCATTCCTTAAAGGAAAAGATAGCCTACCTGAATATATCAATAGAGAGTGTGGTTCGATGTTATTATTTCAAATCGCCTTTGATGATAAAGATTAGAGTTGCTAATCCACAGAACTGGATTGGACAGTCGATTGCTGACTCACTATTTTGCATCCACCTGGATCTGATTGACCAAAGCTTATTTCTCCGCCATTCCCTAGCTTCAGCCTTGAATTCTACTATGCATTGACACCCTGAACAGTTTGATAGTGCAGCATGAGGCCACTCTATTATACAGTATCAGGTCTGTATCACTTGCTAAGGCCACTTAGAACTAAAGTTTCAGATGACATTTAACGAAAGGTCATGTCATACATTGGGCACACCTCTTCACAAATGTGAAGTTTAGAAAATGCTGTATAATACCAATAGTTGCTATACAACAGGATATCAGGAAAAGGGCAATAGTCGGTATGGAAATGTCAGTAAGGGGGCCATAATGTTCTTAAATTCAGAGTTTGATTTTATTACGTTGGCCAAAGCACCAGCACCCAACAGCAAACTACTAGAACCGATGACAACTCTTTGCAATAGCAGACATAATGTCTGCAAAAGGAGCACATATCCAATCAAAAAAAATGAATATACGTGATTTACAAATTAATGGCAGTTTACAGGAAACTTACTCATTGTATCTGAGGTACTCATTATCAACTTGTTGTGGTAACATCCGAATCAATCATATTAACATTATCCCGAGAGGCTTCTGTCAGACGCCATTATGTAGATAGAATGTGTCGCTGTATACAGGAGACAAGTTCATACATATAGTAATCGCAATTAATTGCAAAATTATCGCAAACTGTCTCTTATTCCTAGATACTAATGACAGCAGCGACAGGTTAAAATGCCACAGGTCCATGTTCGAGTGTCAGACCTAGGAGTCCTAGTAGGTAGAACAACGAATTTTCGGGAAATTTCTAGATGTATTTCAAAGTACGACCAGGGGATCAAGAAAAAATTCAGAACTGCAAACATTATGCACCTGTCATTAATGGATATTTCTAAAGATAAAATGTTGGCAGAATGCACTTGTCAGTTTGCACCACGCTACCTCTACTACAGTGCCCTGCTGCTGAGGCTACTATGGTGTCTGTAAGCCAACCTGTCCTCATGTGTGCCGTTGGGGTATTGCTCTCATTTATAGGATATTTCCTTGATTAATTAGCTGTTTTCAGAATTTGATTCTTTGAGACATTGACTAAAGCTATCACTGCAATTTACACATAAAAATGTCATATTGCCTTTTGTAATTGTATAGAACAGGGGCCTAACAGGGTTAATTGGCACCTTCAGGAGAAGCCCTGTCGCCAATTTTCGCCAGCATATTTCTACACTAAACTAAAAGAATATTACTCACACACCTATATTCTACCTAATGATGGGGGTTTTGGGGGGTTCTAGCGGCAGACTATATAAATTGCATGAAAAAGGGATGTAATTTAATCCCGCCTAGTTTCATATAGTAATAGTCATGACAGAAAGTAAAATAAGACACCTGTAAAACCTTTTCTGTCAGGAGAGTCTATGTGTATAGATACCAAGAACATTAGGGAAAATTCTCATCAGTGACCTTCCTTTTCTGTGCAGGTAGCACCAGTGCCTTCCCTTTAGAAACCGTCCAGTCCAATCTACTTGTCTGCACTACAGTTGTATTTATGTTACCAATTTATACATCAATACCTTGCAGCTGGTAACTACAGATAGGTGAGGAAGAAAAGGAGACAGTCTTCCTCTGTCCTGTGATATCTCATTTGATACTGTAAGATGTTTCACTGCTATGTTTAGCACTATGACACATACAGACCCGGTAACATGGCTCCTGCTTGACCTACCTACTTGGAGTGGTCATGAAGTGCGTTAATTTGTCCATATAGTATTTCCTATTTTATCCACAGACAATTTCACTATGACAACATCTCATTCTGACAGACAGCCCTGTGGGAATGAGGCCTTAACTTATTTCTTTCTAACAGCATAGCTTAACTGAACTCTAATGGATGTGACAGAAACACAAACTTAAAATAATGAAATTGCTATATCCTTACCTTAGGTTATCTTCCAGAGAAGCCACTAGAACTGCTAGTTTCACATGGCTATATCTATGGGACTCTAAATGATATGTCATGGGGTTGGAGTACTTTCAGATAAATGACTCTCCAAAAGTTCACAAGTAGATATGATGCCTGCTGGACAGATTATCAGTATAGATCATTGGTGGCAACTATATTGTCAAAGTGGTGTTTAGATCCTAAAAACTGTTCTAAAACACCTTCCGGTCCTGCCTTCCTAAGTTTACATGACATGGTTTTGAGCTATATCTGTAAACATTTGGTGGCGTTAATACAAGAGTAACCTGAACAGCCTGATAGTGAGCAGCACCAGGCCACTCTATTATGGAATATCAGGGCTGTTTCATTTGTGAGGGCCACTTAAAATTACAGTTTCAGATGACATTTGAATTAAATGTCATGTCAAGAACATCCCAACACAGACTTTTGAGCATACAAAAGGCGCTGTATAGTATCAGTAGTTGCTGTATAGGACCAGCAAAGGAGGAACAATAGTCTGTACGTCAATGCGGGGGCCAAAGACAATTGAAAATTTGTTAAAGTTCAGAGTTGAATAATATTGCTTTGTCCAAATCGACAGCAATCTACTAAAACTGATGACAAAACCGCCTTGCAAGAACAGACATGTCTGCCGGAGGGGGTACACATCTAGGAGAAAGGATAAATATGATTTATAAATTAAAGTCAGTCGATAGAACATGCAACATCTCAACTCATTGCATCTTAGGCACTTATAATTCCCACGTTATGGTAACATTCTGAGTCATTATAATTATTATCCCCCAGGCATTCTGTCAGACACCGTTTTGTAGATAGAATGTGGCACTTACTGTCCAGCGCTGCATGACACCTACAACATTCGCAATCAACAAAATGATGATTGTGAGCTGTCTTTTCTTTCCTAAACACCAATGACATCATTTTGCACAATGTTCCAGGACCATGTCAGAGTGTCAGACCCAGCAGTGTTCATGAAGCGAGCTAATTTGTCCATATTGTAGCGCTAGTATTTTCTATTTCTATCCACAGACAATTTCATCATGACAACATCTGATTCTGACAGAGGGCCCGACGGGAACGAGGCCATAACTTAGTTGAACTCTAATGGATGTGACAGAAACACTAACTAAGAATGATAAAAACTTCATAGCCTTACCTTTAGCTTATCTTACATAAAAGCCATTATCTCTAGAACTGCTGGTTCCATAATTTTATGGCTATAGCCTGATGGCTATGTGGGACTGCAAATAATATGTCATGGGTTTGGAGTACTTTCAAACCCACTGAGTGACTACAATTTTAACTGTCCATATCTGGTGTCGTAGCGGCCAGCAGTGACGTCACGGCATCACGGCGGGAAGGCTGGTACTTCCCCCTGGGGATTAAAGGTACTTGCTGCAAAAGTCTGTGCTGGAACCTGGTGTATATCAGAAAAACAACATTACAATGCGTGGCTTGTGCTGCCCTCTCGTGGCATATGTCTAGAAGATATGTATGGTACACTATCCCACCAGCTTCAGGCATTGACACCCAAGTTGGTAGTATAGTGGTTACCAAGTCTGCCTTCAAATCAGAAGGTTGGGTGTTCAATCCCCAGGTTATTTTCTTTGCTAGGAAGAAGTTGTTATTTCTTTTCCAGAAAAAAGGGGGGGGGCACATCTTGTCTAAATGTACTTAGAAATTGTCATATAGGCCTAGACTATAACAGCGGACTATGATATGTAAGTGCTAACTTAAATGGCATGGGTTGGATGTATAGAATCTATAGTGAAGTTTTTTTTCTTAGAATGAATAATACAGAAAAATATACACCATGACATTTGATTTTTTCCCATTTCCTATTTGATTATGTTTTCAACTAATATAATGCAAAGTGACTTGCAGATGGCAATAGAACAACATGTTCATCTGACCACCAAACAAAAGTTCTCCCATAACCATAGTTAGGAGTTAGTTTTCATGTGGCTTTCCCGTAGAATTGAGCACCGTAACAAGGCATTTTCTTTACATTTGCTACTTCCTAATATGATAAACTATTTCTATGCGCAGTTATTTGCAGATATCATTAGAATATCTAGATTATCCAACAGGTAGAAATTCCCTTTAATACCAGTACTTACCAGTTAGTCCTCCCCATTAGTAATATGATGTTTTGATCACTTTCCTGTTCTGCCTTCCTAACTTTACATAACTTGAGTTAAATTAAAACACTATCTACAACATATATCGCTGACACATCTTTAAAATATTTGTACACAATTATTATCACGAGTATGTATTATACTACTTGTATTATACTACTTTCTAAGATTACTTCTGTATAAATAGCTATATCCTAGACCTAATCAGACAAACCAGAATTTAAGACCCCTGCCTGGAATATCCCACATCATACATACAAACATAATACCACTGCCTCTAACCATGGCTATGCTAAGTAACAATCTCCTTTACTACCTTACTGTTCAATTGAAACAGTTTGCCAATTGGCATGAAATCATCTAAAGGATTTCTTTATTTGATATTTCCTTTATTCATACTGCAAAACAGTGGGATCAGGCCCAGTTTGGGATATGCAGTTGAGGCGTAACATATTGAAGACGCTAAATATAATATGCTACAAATAGTTGTCTGTGGTGCTAGTAAAATGTATAAGCTCTTATGATTACTGTTGTACAAGTGTATAATCTAGCCCGGGATATCTAGAGGACGAGACTAAAGGATTAGAGGGCTAGCCAAGTCCGGTAGAATCCTCAATATCTAGTTTATTAAATATAAGAGTATGGACGTGTAAAGAATGTCCCAAAAGATTCAGACACTTGTTAAGCACATTTATCATAGACTGTGTTACGCCCTGATGAAATATCAACGGTCGAATAGACCTATGGTAACACTCTAACACAATAGGCACAGTGGATACACTGAAAGCAGTGATGTACGGTTTGTGATCATCCTCTGTGTGGTCCTGAATGCAGTACAGATAGGCTAAGTCTAATAAGACATGACACATTACACAAACTTAATTATCAAGGCAATAGGATGTCAGATATAGGGTGGAGCCACTACGTCCTTCCCCCTAGGGAGATGACAAATGAGCCTAATGATGCTTACATATATGAGAATAAACAGGACACCAGAATGACTGAGGGCTACATGTATGTAGCCCGAAAAAGGCTAGATGTAGGCACTGTCAATTACAATTATCTGCTAGAATGTATAATTGGGTCTTTTTTCTAGTGTTTCAGAGCTATGGCTTTGGGGTGAATTCTAAATTTGTGTATTTCCTTCAGGCTTTTTCTCTATATTGCCAATCACTGACCTGGTCTGGCACTACTTTTGCACAAGGATAGAAGCATTGCAAGCTTCCAAGCAAAATCGCAATTAAGGTTATGTACACATTCCAAAAGACAACCCTTGCTGATAAGATAATGGAACTGGTGTAGGGGAGAAGATTGAGGGGCCGAGGTCTAGGAAGCACAATATCTTCATTGGGGCGGGGGGGGGGGCTACGTAAACCAGCTTTAAGTATGGGCTTTTCTGCTTGCTGCTGCATATACAGGATGATATTGGAATTATAAAGAAAAGTAGTGTTTGAGCCCCCTTTAGTTCTGATTAGGAGCCCATGCCCCTCTGTCCCCATCTTTCCCTGTGTGGAAGAGGTAAATTCGGGAATCCTATGTATTACATTATTGGATCTAGGTAATTTTTGGGGGAGGGCCAAACATGTTCAGGCCTCCCTCCTCTGGGTTTGGGGGGGGGGGGGACAGGCCCCCCTTTTCCTACGTCACTGTGATGGGGGGAGGGGAATGAACCACTGGGCACATTTAAGCATTAGCTCCATCGGCTAGTGGTTGCCCATCACATTACCCCTATTTTGAATGCTGAGGACACACTCTGACAACATTAAAGGATCCATTCCCTTGAAAGTTAACTATTGAAATTGTGAAACTATTGGGTCTCTACCTCTTACTGACATGATAGTCAATATCCTAATAGATGAGTTTGGGAAGCCTTTTTTCTATGTACAGGCACCATGTTTAGACAATCACCGACTGATTATTGAGTAGTTATACAATATCAGTGTTATGAATTTGAAAATAAACATCTAGAGAAAAGACCCCTTCAGGCGGGATTTTTAGTTCTAATTTTGGCCACCAGGGAGCACCTTATTTGCAAAATAGTGTTAAATACATGAAATCTGAACCTCTTTTTTTTATGCAGAAAACGATAATCTTCACATTAGCACATATGACACTTTCTGGTTGCCATGGAAACCATCCCAGAAGTCGAAAATGCAGGTAATAAACCTAATTTCATAAAAAATCCCATAAGTTACCCAAAACTGAACACAGAACGCAAAAATTCCTTCCAGAACCAAATTTAGACAAATAAATCCTATTTTATTTGGTTATTTCTAGATAAAACTGATTCTTCATAATTATCATTATTTACTATGGGATACAATGCATTTAGAGCTTATCTACCATTTTCAGTTAGTGATGTGAACTAATGTTTGAAAGGGGATTCCAAAAAAAGTACCAGGAATAATTTTAGCTCATGATATCTCATTTGAACGATTATGACACCAACTTTAATTACTAATTTCCCCCCTGAGGGGTCTTTTCCCTCAACTGGTCACAAATAGTATACAAGTTGGACCCTTGCATAATTGCATTGCTTACATCTATCTTTTCAGTATACATACATGTATACTCCTCAGTCATTATTCCCACATGATAAGCATCATTATACTAATTTGTTATCCCTAAGGGAAAGGGCACCATGGTTTTAACACCCTAATATATATTATCCTAGTATCTCAATAATTAAGTTTGTGCAAAGTGTTATGTCTTCGTGGACAGGTCTGTCGTTCCAACTGGAGTATTCAGGATCACACAGAAACATGACCAGCACCCCTCCATCCCTGCTAGCACTGCCATATCCCCTATGTAGTGCCACTGTTTAGTCCTCATATTCATAGGATTTGGATAATGATAAAATAAATTTAAGAAACGCCTCATAGTGTGCTCTGTGGACACCAGTTATTCATCATCTTATAAGTTGATAGCTTGCTATTGTATTATTGTATCATTGCTGACAAATATAGGACACATATTCCATTTCTGGTCTCCAAACCACATGTTTATATCAGGAAGTCAGTGCAATGGCGGACTACCAGGATTAAGAGGACTTTACAACTGCTTTCCCCCCAAATCTCACAAAGTGTACAATGGTGTCATGACCAAATTCAAATACCTTGACAACAGCATAACATTGGGCAGTGTCCCATCATGCTACGCATAATGCGTTGACAAAACTGCTCGCTACGTCATATGAACTGTGCACTGTACCACCACCGACTTGATATCCTCATAGATGTGGGTTCAAATTGTCCAACGCCACCTAATGTAAAGGAAGCAAGCTAAGAGATTGTCATATAAGATATTCATGGGTAGAGGCTCTCTGAGGTATCTGTTTGTATGTAGAAGGTTAGATGCTCCAGGCAGGGTCTTGTCTTCTGTTTTGCCTGGTTAGGGCTAGGGTATAGTCTATACTTGATCTCTGAGTTGTTGACCAAAAACTGTCTTTAGACCCAGAAAGTGAAAGATAATGCTGATCAGAATCGGGCAGTAATAAACCCATCCCAGGGAACATCATTGCACAATTTCTCAACTAGTTACTGTTTCATCTTATACATAAAAAATGTATGTATCTGATAGTTTTTACCGTTCATAGATAAAAAGATACGCACTTAATAATACTAAAAGTAATGTCTCCTGGTAAGATTCCAAGAGCATGAGACAGTAGGCCCTCATGCACAAATAATGTGCAAGTTCGTTGCTGGGTGCATTAAAGAAAACACTCATTTGAATGAGTATCAGCCATCGCCGAGCTCTTGCAGACATCGGTATCTCAGTATCTTGCCAAATCTTTAGACTCATACTTTAGCAGAGAGCCCCATCTGTCTGTGTATCCTCCTATAGGTGGCAGCACAGACAGTGAATGATGAGTATATGGGGGATCCTGAGTGAGAAAGATGGATACCAGGGGGAAGCCACTGAGGAGGGCTGCTGAAAGGCAAAGGGGCTGCCTCATCTAGAAACCTGACATCAAATTAAAGATAAAAAGAAGCAGATGAGAATTTATTGGTATCATCGCAAAGGATTTATAGCAAGGGGCATAAATTGCTGTATCAATCATTGGCAGTTCTGTTACCAAAAGGGGTGGGGGTTACATATCAGAAGGGATAGAGGACTGTTGGTGCTGTTAAATGAGCTCTCATAGTTTCATTTTACTCTCTTTAAGTCTTTAAAAAGGTCTGCTTCAAACCTGTATGCCACTGGACCCCCCGCAAAAATTGAGATAGAACGGGTGCTGATACTTTGAAATTTATCAAAATAACCTGCCTCGAACTCTAGATGATGGGATAAGCTTCCCGGAACTAGAGAAATCATGTCAATATTTCAACCAGAAGTGAAATAGTATTTTTAACTCTTCAGTTCTAGGCCTAGATCATTTGAACAGATAATACGATACACCAATTTCTCCTGTATATATTAATTGATGTAGCATACATACACACATACAAATGTCAAATTTCCCCAAATATCGGCGATTTACTCGCAATGATGCGAGTACGACAAAGGATTTAGTCTCTGCTTGCAACAAAACTCTCTATCATTTGCAGACGTTGACTTGTCAGCATACTGTTAGTATTATGATAAAGATATCCAGAATTATATCGTTCCATTAACACGTAGGAGCTGCCGGGTCTGACACTAGGACATCTTCCAATGACAATCTAACCTTTCTCTGCTATTGTTCCTATTTCAGGACTATCTGACAGTATGTATATGAGCTGACTCGTATTACTACCTGAGCGTCAGACTCCGGCTGTGTCTTTCACTTGGACAACAAGTAAGTGAGATAATGGTATACCTTCTTGCAATGAACACATGTGAGCAGCCAAACGGAAAGGGGTATCCCCTTGGGATCAGTACCAATTTTAGCCACCAGGGGCGCCAGCATAGTTTAATAAAGAAGAAGTACACTAATAATTGATCTATAGTAATTTTGCCGTAAAAATACAATAGTATTATACAAAATATTCCATTCCTAAATAGGTGTCCTTGTTTATATGTGTTGCCATGGCAACATATTTTCCATTCCAAATAGATATGATTTAGGACGATTGCTATGGTCAAAACAGAATAAAGTTACAATTCCTAGATCAAAATCTGAGGCCTAAAGAATGACAATTTATGATCATTTTCTAATTATCATATGTATACATGCTAATCAGATAGAGATATATTGGAAACTATGAGACCTATTGAGATTCTGGATAGGGCAATGCCCGCCCATGTTCGTGATGATATTCATAAAAAAGGTAGAATTGATATCTTCTAGTGTTATATATCGCTGGAAAGGTTTCGTTATTAATTTTTAATTTGCCCTTTTCGTTGGATGACCCTTTTCCCTTGCCTGCACTCTAAGAACAGTGTGTTACGGGAACATGCATAGTGAGTTCTACACACAAATTTGCAACACACATTTGAGATCAACACACTTTTGGCAATGAGTGTGTAGTGGGTAGTGTGTTACACCAAAATGTGTGTTAACTAATTAAAGGTGGCTGCAGAAAAGTGTGTTGATAAGTGTGTAATAGTAACACACTGTTCTTAGAGTGTGTACATTATGTTCCAGTTGATTAGAACTAACCATTTAAAGAAAGCATGCCACCGTTAATATAGATTTATGCAATAATAGACAAGCATAGGTCAGTGAAGTACTATGCTGCCTTCAAAACGTTAATACAGTAATTTATTATTCATTATCATTAATAATGTGAAAACCTCATCATCGTATTTATTACCATGAATGAGGAATGGTTGCGAATTCACTATACAAAAAGTGTTATTTGCTGCAGTATGCCATTAGCTCTTACTGTTAACAACATCTCTGCTTCAGGTGGGTTTTGTACAATGTAATGAGTTTCTGTACTACTTAATAAGCTGTAACCTGATCGTCAGATGTGTTCAGAGAACTAACAATATCAGCAGTATAAAGGCAATGTGTATCACTACTAAATGTCTCCATCCAATGTACTGCAAGGAAGGATACAATGATGCATGCAAACATAAACGTAGGCAGCTTCATAATAGACGTAAAGCAGATTCCTTACATATCTAATAAGATGATACCACTGACCAGCTGACTACGGCTCACTACTGGCTTGAACTGGCCGATCCTAAGCCGGGTCCCTGCACTCTCTGTAGTACATTTTGTCACTCTCACCTAATGTCCATGGAATTGAGAAAAGGGGTATTTTTTTTTCAAAAATAAGTCAGCGTATTTAAGGGGTATTTTTAAAGCTTTAATCCGTGAAATTATATAGATAAAAAGTAAATATAATAATTTCCTTACCAAAACATCATGAATCTACATAACTTCATAGGATTTCGATGTTTGAAGTTGGTACATCACTTAATGACCGACTTCCTTTAAACATGGAAAAGGAAGGCATTGGAGAAATGTCAGTGTCTTGTCAAAAAGGGTGTTCTTTTTACCTAGAAAAAAGGTCATTTTCTGCCTATATATAAGTCCGTGAAAATTGGAAGAGGGAACGAGTTGTGTACATGTGTACACATGGTGGGTGCAGGGACCGGGATCCTAGATCACATTGCCTCCGTCCGAACATGTATATAAATGTGACGCTGAACCCACTTTGCCACAATTCCTAATCCACAGCAAGATGTAATAATCTATTGCAATATCCCCATAGCCTATATAACGTAGACTTTACTATATGACACATATAGCATATAACTTCTAAGTAAATACAACTCTCCAACCCCTCTCTGCAACCAGTCCAGAACCCAACTGGCATAAGGCCCCTCTGAGGTCTGAATCCTAGACCCAGGGTACCTCTCAGTCTCACGTGACTGACATATCCGGGTCAGGGCCAGTCAGAGGTCATTTATGGAGGTGGTGCCCCCTGGGTGACTTCTGTAACCTACAAGGGTCTGATGCATGCTGGGAGTCCCTCAGGGACGCTTCCTGAACGTAGAGGTAACACGACATCGTTCATGGCCAACGTGTATCAATTTTACATTTGGGTAAGCGTTTATCATTTTATAATTTGTACAAAAGAAATAGCATCTTCTGTATAAAAAAAAGAAGTTAGTATGTAGGTAAGGTATCTTTACATGGTGGTGAAGGTAAGATTGACCAACTTTGATCACCCAGGCGACAATTTGGGTTAATTTGAACTAGATTTTATGTGTCCAATTGGGCTTGGGCATTGTGTATGAGCCTCCTTTTCTCCTTGCTATGCCAATTCCTATATGTAACAAGCATGTCACTGCCGTGACACTGGTATCACCAATGCCAGTTGCTACATACATTGAGCAGGCTATGATCCTGAATCCGTTATACCACATCGCGCCCTTTGGTATCTTAAAACACCCCAGGTATTGACATATCACCCTGTAAGGATAGAGCTATGCTACACGCTTCCCTTTGTCTGACCTGATGCATGCAACACCTACAGCGATTAAATCATGTCCATGTATCATGCCAATCCTAAGGGGTGGATACACTCCCAGACATTGAGAGGCATTTTAGAGACACCATATTATCCAAAAGGGTTAAAGTTGTGAATGTGCGCACTGTTTTTGGTGTGAAGGCTACAATAGGTGTTTGGGATATGATTAGGTTTTTACGTTTTATTGCACACATAAAATGCGTCCCACCAAAAAAAACAAAAAACATCGCATATCTTTTTCTTCTGTTCACTTCACGACTGTTGATTGGATAATGCATGTCCGGGGCCCTCACCTGATTACATCATAATTATTGGCAATGGCGGTTAATTGAAATAATGATTCTTACCTCCTTGTGTTAAATAGATCAGATAATAGTCTCGTGGACGACCAAAAATGAGTATTTCTTAATTCCTTGGTCATAATCATAAAGTTATAGACATTTACCCAAAAACGCCTCGTACAACTACTATACGTCAACCAGACTTGTGAGAAACAGCCTTGAGAGCGCCCGGGCTGTCCTGCTCCCAGTAGATAGTAGTTGTACACGGTGTAGGCTGGTGTAGGCTGGTGTAGGCTGGTGTAGGTGGGTGTGAGGGCGCCCTGTGTGCCGAGTCAGGATAACAGGTCCAGGTCCAGTCAGGGCGGGTATCGCCAGAATGACCAGCCTTGTAGAACACAGGGCGAGTCGCTCCGAGCTGCTCCCAGACCGCGTTTAATGTTTAATCAATACCAAAGGTCAGCCCCACAGGCCGGAGGTAAGCCTGCACCGGCCGTCTGGGGCCGCAGGAGGGGGTGGTAGGGAGGGGGGAGGGTGAAGGGGAATGGTAAAGAGGGGATGTGGTAGGTATGGTGGATGGGGAGCAGGAGGGGTAAGAAGTAGGATATGGTAGATGGGGAGAGTGGATACATGGGGGCATGGTAGGTACGGGCAATGACCTTCATCTATGAAGGTCATTGGTACGGGGAGTGGTCCGGGGGAGTGGTGAAGCTCGAGGGATGGGGTTGGTGTAGGGGAATGGAAAAGAGGGGGAGTGGTGTGGGGTAGAGGCATGATACATGAGGGCAGGAGGTAGAGATAGGGTAGATGTGGGTTGGAGATCTGGAGGGGTGAGGAGTAAGACATGGTAGATTAAGGAAAGAGGGCCATGGAGGCATGGTAGATGTGGGGTGGAGAACTGAAGGGGAAAGGGGTAGGACATGGTCAATAAAGGAAATATGGCCATGGAGGCATGGTAGATGTGGGGTGGAGAACTGGAGGGGTAAGGGGTAGGACATGGTCAATAAAGGAAATAGGGACATGGAGGCATGGTAGATGTGGGGTGGAGAACTGAAGGGGTAAGGGGTAGGACATGGTCAATAAAGGAAATAGGGACATGGAGGCATGGTAGATGTGGGGTGGAGAACGGGAGGGGAAAGGGGTAGGACATGGTCAATAAAGGAAATAGGGACATGGAGGCATGGTAGATGTGGGGTGGAGAACTGAAGGGGTAAGGGGTAGGACATGGTCAATAAAGGAAATAGGGACATGGAGGCATGGTAGATGTGGGGTGGAGAACTGGAGGAGTAGGACATGGTAGATGAAGGAAGTAGGGGCATAAAGGCATGGTAGATGTAGGGTGGAGAACTGGAGGGGTAAGGGGTAGGACATGGTCAATAAAGGAAATAGGGCCATGGAGGCATGGTAGATGTGGGGTGGAGAACTGGAGGGGTAAGGGGTAGGACATGGTCAATAAAGGAAATAGGGACATGGAGGCATGGTAGATGTGGGGTGGAGAACTGGAGGGGTAAGGGGTAGGACATGGTCAATAAAGGAAATAGGGACATGGAGGTATGGTAGATGTGGGGTGGAGAACTGGAGGAGTAGGACATGGTAGCTATGGGGGGTGAATACAATTCATGGGGGCATGGTAGGTATGTAACAGATAGACTATGCTTATGAAAGGATAAATAGAATCAACCACAGCAGACGCCATACCAGTTTGCGGTGGTTAATCCTACTTACCCTTTCATAACCATTGTCTACTAGTATCTGTTTTAAACTACAGCAGGCATGTTATGTCAGGCTATGCGAAATAACCAAGGTGCGAACTCCTTGGTCTCACCCCTCCGCTGTGATTTAAGGGGTGGTGAGCTGGAGGGGCAGTCCCCATTATAGAAAAAGTTTTGAGTATAGGGTTTCCACCTTATGGAACTCTTTTACATAAGACACAAGGGCTCTTGATGAAAAGGATAAATTCCAAAGGTGGAATAAGAAAAGGTTTAAGGACATATTGCACCCCCCAGAAATTATAAACTGAGTCTGGTTATTTTATTATGGTATAGGTACTCCGCCCACTCCCTCCATTCTCCTCATTCACATTAATAACTATATGTTTTAATTTTCTCGAATTATTGCTCTCAGGTGAACACCACCATCGGTTCACATTTAATTGGAATAACATCTCCAAACAAGGCAATTACATCAGCCTTAAGGCAAATAAGAACAGCCTTTTATATAGTATAAATATAAAATTTTTGTCTAATGTAACAAGGTAATATAAGTGTATTATGTCCTCTTCCATACACATCTTGGAAGAAGACCTACCGTCACCTTGTGCAAACACCGTGGCGGTACTCTAATGATAAAGTATAATAATTTAGATTAATTCTACAAGAATCCTTATGAAGTATTATGTACTTTGAAGTTTTACAACACCCATAAGGTAATTTTGTATATCCAATATGAATATCAGCTCTATTAGGATATGCGCATGAATTGCATGGCACAAACAGGGCCTGGCCCTATGTAATGCAAGGAAAATAAAAGAAATAACAACAACAACAACAACAACAACAAGGGGTAGGACATGGTAGATGAGGGGAATGGTAATATGGCGAGTGCAGTGTACAGAGTTAGGCCAACTATTATACTGGGGCTAAACAGTAATGCACCGGGACGGTAAAACGAGATGGTACATCAATGTGCTATATGCTGCCATGAAAGACATGGGCTGATCCAGGGAGGCTCCCCGTTTGGACAAATATTTACTTCTTTTTTTGCAATAAGAACTGACACAACTAGTGTCGTGATACTTCGTGTTATATGAACATCAGTACTGCACCCCGCCCCCACTTTTTAGTTTATGTGTCAGCCCCTGAAATGGTTAACATACTAAGTACTGGTAGGTGGTCTGTGCTATACCAACAGTAAGAGGTTAAATGAAGCCGGACTGCCTCCAGATTCTAATGATTGCTAGACCTATCAGACCTTGGGGAATAATGCATGCCTCGCCTAATTCGTCCCTGGGGTATAATCATGCATGGAAATAGGCAGCATCAAGCCAGGACCAGGGCCATACATATGTATTATGACACCTAGATGTTATTTGGTATTGTGCAAGGCAAGCCAGCAGCTACACATCAACTACCATACACCATCACCACCCCACCCTCCACCATTGCTTCCACATCGACCTAACTGATGGGCTATATATGGTGTCTCTTATCTACCAGAGGAAAGCCTGCATACAAAACATTGTTTAGAGTCAACTACACAGTAGCTCAGCTACTTCTGTATTAATTCATCGTATGCAAGAAACGAGTACAAAGACCATGTCTTTTCGTCCTTATATATTTTGCCAAAGCCCCCCGCGTTCAGAGAGACCTCGAGCATGCATACGTGTATACACCCCTAGGAGGTGGTTATATTTAAGAGCTCTTTTTCTCTTTGAGAACCAGGGTATCTAGCAGGATCCGTACCCACAACCTCAGAACTATTGAGTCCACCAGCTAACCAACTACTCCATCAGGACTCTTGCAATGATACTCATCACCCAATAGTATATGTACTGCTTCTGCCTATTGAGCCCAATGAGTAATGCTATTTAAAAATGTTGAGGGGTTTGAACCTCATTTGATCCAATCCCAACAAGAAGTACCCTGTACTCTAGCAGCAGGACCACACAGCTACATATGTTTGAGCGGGTTAAGTAAGGCCTATGGTGGTGAGGCATTGTTCCATTAAACAAAGTTAAGACCCAGTGGGCACAGAACATTGAATCAACATTGAAAAATGGTTGTCAATGTTGATTCAATGTTAATTCAGCGTTGATTCACCGTTGATCGGAATTCTGTGCCCACTGGGGAGTGCTGTTTAGTTGGTGCTGCTGTTGTATAAAATGGGGGCTCCGCCCTCGCACCCCTGTTTTTTTTTGTGTTTTTTTTCTGTTTTTGTCTTGAAATATCAGAATAGCCAAATAGCTAACTAGGGCCTATGTTGGTGAGGCATTGTCCCATTAGACAAAGTTAAGAGTACTGTTTAATTAGTGCTGATGTTATATAATTCGGGGGCTCCACCCCCACACCCCCATTTTCTCTCTTTTTTTCTTTTTTCTTGAAATATCAGAATAGCCAAAGAAATAAAAAATGTATGTCAGGCATATCAAAGTTCTGCTCAACATGGGATTCGAACCCAGGATCTGGAAGACCAAACCAGAAATACACATGTACTCAAGGATCATGACCACTATGTCTGGCTGTGAGTCTTGGTTCATGGTTAGTATATATATATATATATATATATATATATATATATATATATATATATATATATATATATATATGACTAGGTTGTATCAGAATGAGGCTACACTCTTCAAGCATATCCTATGGTCATTGTACTTCTATGAGAACACACAGATGTTTAATGATCATATTACCTCCTGGGAGGGTTATACAGAATATCCTCCTAGGCCACATGTGTGGAAAAAGAGCTGTAATCAGTCTATTATACATAATCAATCTATGCAAGCGGGCTGTATGTCGGATATACTCCTGGTGTCTCGAGTAAATATCATTGATATAAGCCTTGGCCTTAGGCCTTTGCTTATATCAATGACATTGCCTCTAGACCCCCAGGAGTATATCCAGTACATAACACCTACCTTTGGCCAGTTGCTGATATCTAAGCCTTCGAGGACTTCTCTGTTATGGCAGTACCCTGTGAATGTGCTAATGGCCAGGGGTCTGTCACAGGATAATGGCACCTCCATACACTAGGGGCGGATACAGGATTTTGACATCGGGGAGCATTGTCAAATTTTACTTTTTTTTAAAGTAGAGCAGAGCTCCTTTTATTTATCTTCAAAACATGCTTACACTTATCTTGTCTACGCTGATTTTTTGTGTTTTTGGGGTATATAATGGACACAACATGACAGCACCGGACAGCACAGGACAATACAGGACAACACAGTGTGTATATAGATCTATTCAGTCTATCATACAGATACAAAGGTACTCTAATATACGGAGTTCAAACAGGCAATCCATGTTACATCAATCATAAGTCTACAATGTATAACGTATATAGAGCTACTCAGTATAACAAACTGACCAAAAGTCTACAATGTATAATGTATATATAGCTACTCAGTATAACAAACTAATACAATAATGCTATAGCACTCTATCATGAGGAATTCCAGAGATGATCCATGCTACATCAGTCAGATCCACAGTCACAAATAGATCTACATAACATCTAAGACTTTCATCTATTTCACTAACTTTGTGGACATGTTCTCTAGGTTACAGATATATTGCTCAGATATAAGGCTCATCTTAAACTCCCTCAGCCATTCTAAGATGTTAAGCTGGCAGTTGTGGTACAATCTTTGTCTATATTTATAATATTTGGCTTTGATGAACACTAGATTTAGAACATCCTTATGTAGTATATTCTGTGTCAAACCAAATAATAAGTCACATTCTTCAACACCTGTTGTGTCCACTTTAACCACGAGGTTTAGCCATTTGAACACTGACTTCCAGAAAAAGCCAACTGGTGGGCACTTTACTAAAAAGTGCTCTATTGTATCAATCTGACCATCACAATATGTGCATGAAGGACTACTTTTTACCCTTATGTTAGAAAGGTACTTATTACAGACCAGTATACAATGTATAACTTTATATTGGAAAGATTGGAGTTTTGTTTTGCGAGTGACCATGTACGGGAGAGCATATATCTTTGACCATGTTTCCAACTCATGAAGCTCTTTTGGAAATAGCTCCGCCCATCTTTATTCATTTGACTTTGAGAACGTGGAGTTCCTTTCTTTAACAATCCAGTATAAATGGGTATTGCAAACAGATTAACAATGCCTGGGGTTCTATTTATGATCCAGATACAATCTTTTGGGGCCACAAAGTCTTTACTCACAATGACATTTCTCCAACCACCTGGGATGCTTTGTCTTATCTGCAATGCTTGAAGGAAGTTGCATTTAACACCATACCTTTGTGAAATTTTAGTGTCAGACATAAAACTTCCATTTTCAAGAATGTCTTCAATCCTCAAAATACCAGCTTCTTTCCATTCCTTCCATAACATGGGCTGTCTTTCTATAGTGATAAACTTGTTGTTTCATAGAATCTCATTGCGTACCTCTGCCTCCTTACTGTCAAAGATATATTAAAGATATTTGGGAATTTTTTTGGGCCAGAATTTGAATTTTTCAAGTAAAATTTCGGCCCAAAAAGAAAGAGCGCCCCTCCCCTGAATCCGCCCCTGTACACCATAAAGTGAGCTATGGTACCAATAGTTGACTCTTGGTGCAGCTTGTGGTTGTCAGTATATATAACAAATGGAGCCAGTACCAAAGACTACCCAACAGAGGGCGCTTTACGTATTGTATTCCACGCCGGAAGTGGGGTGTCGCAGTGATAATTCGCCATCCATACATTATGTATGACGGGTTTCTCTGGCGGTGTCGCCTCCCGCTGCTCTCACCTGCCCCACACCCTCTCTATGACGCCACATGCCACAAGTCTTGTGGTGAAGGGGGGGGAGGCTGATGGCTTTTGTTGTGGATGTGCATTGTGATCCTCTACAATGGAAGTGCTATCTAGAATGGGCGGATCCTCGACGACGAATCACCACAACCAAGACGTCGGGAGGCAATGCTCTCAATGGCCTGTACCTATGACAAAACACCTACTTCTTATGTATCTCTTATAGCAAAGGTCACCAAAGGAGAATGAGCAATTGTCTCTACTCATACCCTTTTCATCCTTTAGAAACCAGGCTAAGTTTCAACTGTTACCTTTTTTGCAGAAGGACTTCAATGACAAGAAGAGAACAGAACCATTGGGGACTCTAATTTTGTTATGTGTGGCAGATGTTATCAGCATAATGACTGGCACTTGATGCCATAAGGGGCCTTCCTGTGGTAATAAATTCGTGTCTTGATGCCCCATCAGCACAAATTGTCGGTCAATCATGGAAATATAGACCTCTGCCACCTGTACAAAGTGAATTCCTCCAGGGTGGGGCCCTGCTGATTAACCCTTTAATGGTAACACGATGCCTAGAACATCGATGTATATTTGTCATAATAGTGCACCAATGCCATCCCAGGGAGTAGCTCGCCAGAGCTGCTTTGGTGCATCATGCTGACCCGTCAGGAGCGTATCAGCCCCATAGCCTAGGGTCTGCGTAATTCTGCACCGGTGAGTTATTATTCACTGGTGCTGTATTCATGCATCATGGCGACACATGGGTATCGTGCATTAGAGCGCTATGCTGTCCTTAACTGGTTGGGGTGAGTAGGGGTCATTGTGTCGACAGGAGGTACATATTGAGGGGCCGGGGTGTGAAAGGAAGGTGTCTTGTTGGGGGAAGGGGTGTCTTCTTTCTCTGTAAGCTACATCTATTCTTTGCGCTTAGACGGCGCTTACTGAAACTGTCCGAGGTGTGAAGATCTTGTTTCTTAATGGGAAGATGAGACACATTTTCACAAACTTTACAAATACCCATGTCTACTTGGGTCAAATACCTGTCCCCTATTAAGCACCATAGGGGTAACGCATTTAGAGACACATAGAGGAGGGGTGAGAGAACTACAGAGATAAGGACCAAGACAAGAAGAAAGGCAGATTGAGGGTTGAACAGACATAATGATAGAGGGAAGTGAAAAACAGACAGAAGGTCATGGATAGAGAGACAACCCAGAGAAACCAAAAGACAGAGAAATAGAGACAGAGCAATGAGACAGAGATCTATTAGGCACTAGCGAGATACTGGTGGCGTCACCATATATTCCTCTGGTACCAATTGTATCCCCCTAGTCACCAGCAACCAGCTCAGCCAAATCTCATGTCCGAGATTGGGATACAAACAGGGTGTGAGTATTGTGAGTGGGTTGTACCTGGGCATTCCTTATGTCACCTGTCCCTCATAGAGTAGTCGTTAGCATAGTGGATTCATGATGCAGAGGGCCTAAGGTCAAATCCCTGTCAAGTCATGTCTTGGTGACCATACCATGCATTTATATTCTTATATATCAAATATATTTTGCTTTGATACGTAGAAGTGAGTAACAACCTTGAAATCATATCAAAGAAATATCAAAAGTGTTTGGACAAAATTTGTATTCCTATGAAATTCCTATGCTACCCAAAATATGACTTGACTGGGATTTGATCTTAGGTCCTATGCATCATGAACCCACTATGCTAACCACTACACTATGAGGGACAGGTGACATAATTAAGGAATGCCCAGGTACAACCTACTCATAATACTCACACCCTGTTTGTACCCTAATCTCGGACACGAGATTTGGCTGAGCTGGTTGCTGGAGGTTAGAGGATATACACTGGTACCAATATACATTGCGCTCTACACAGATCATCTTGCTAATGCGGAATAGATCAGTGTACAGTCAAGTGAAACACTGCGTACACTGTTAGAAGTAAAATTAATGTAGCTGAGCAGCATAATCTAAAATACAATATCATTGTACATGGGCAGTAGGGACTACAATGTAATGTCGGTTTACAGAATAAAAGGGCGCATTTCTGGTTTCAATATTTACAGTGTAAGGTAGAAAATGAAGAAGTAATGCGGATGGGATATGGTAACTGCGGAGGAGATAAGAAACCGGTAAGACAGATAGTAGGTGCATGGCAGAGAGGAGAATCTAATAACGACTTGGGGTTGTGGGTGGGGTGTGGTGGCCTGTGGGTGGGTAATCAGCACCAATCATGTGGCCAGACGTGATGAGCTGCCGTATCGGCAGGACGCACGTGGCACGGGGTCGCCCCAACCAAAAACACGGGGTCCTGCAGTGAGAGGAACAGCCTGTGGGGAGTCAGTGAGTAGAGCGAAATATTGGACCTTTGGTGGGGCTTTTTGTTAGTGCAATCATCCAGTCTCATTTCTCATGTAGGTAAGGACTTTCTTTTAGGCCATTACTTCAGGTACCCAAAAAACTGATACCAAAACGTTTGGCAGAGCTAGAAGTTATCTTAAAGGCCGAACTATTGCTGCCCTCTTTGCAGGATTCGGGGTGGAGTGAGGACCGTTATGCTGGGCCTTATATATAGGCGAGACGGGGGGGGGAGTTAGCTGATTGGTCATGACAGCATTCCCAGTTGAGCAGGTGACTTCCTACAATGTACCTGACACCTGAACTAGAAGCTCCCACTGACTTCAGTGGCCTAAATGATTGTCTCATTTCAGAAAATTGTTTTGTGATGAGAATACTCAACAATTTCATGATATTCCTATAGTTTTTGGAGGAATCAGTGGGTCATCCTGATAAGTGGCAAGTGGATGTGGCAATTCTGCCTCTGACATTTTCAACACACACAGACAGAATTCCGACCTACACTGAAAAAGTAAACTTGTGTCCAGACTCTTCTAAGAGACTGTCATAAAATAAACGAGTTAAAGGTTGTCTAACCTATCAGGTTACCATCACACAAACCCGTCTCCAGACTCATCTAAGTGAAATGGAAGTGGGTCTTCTAGCTGGAGTTGTCAGATAGTAGACCCACTTGGCATGTGCCAGCCCAAAGCCCGGCATTTGCCAGCTCCAGATTCTATTTGTAGGATGGTAACCTGATAGGTTAGACAACCTTTTACTCGTTTTTTTTATGACAGTCGCTTAGACGAGTCTGGAGACAGATATACTTTTTCAGTGTACCTAACCTAACTACCCTAATTTTCGGATCCGTGTTTCAGGCTTTTTTGGCCGAGTAGAAACCATACTAGGGCATAACAACAGCAACGGCTCCATCTATGTCTCTATTATATACCTTGCTCTTTTCACCACCGACGTCACTTTCTCGGGTGCCCTTTCAAACATGTCATCTTTATGCATTGATAGAGTAGCAGTCAGCAACATGGATAAAGTAATATAACCTACAGCCCCAGCCCCAAGCTATGACCGATGACATTTAGGAGGAATATATTGATACTTGTTTCATATTGCTGACAGCACTGCGAGCTTAAGCTTTCTTTTTCATACATATACTTTTCAATGTACAGAACCATCTATCATTGCCTGTAAATGTCAGTATATTGTTTATAGCTTAATACCATATCCAATATTGGCCTAAAAGAATAAGCAACGTCGGCATAATTAGACTTTATGGATTTAAAATAAAAGTAAAACAAATGAATGTCATATCCAGAGGAAGAGGAGGCATCACATTTTATACAACATGTATTTCGGATATAAGTCTCTATATATCAGTCTTTGTCAGAGACAGCACCTAGTTCTTTACCCTCACCAGTATACCAGCACTGCCAGACAGCCCCACAACCCCCCCCCCCCCCCCACACACACCATACATGCCCTTAGGGTACCCTGGAGGTATCTACAAAGACGACGAACACACCCTCATAGTCCATTCTACACCCACACACATGCCAGAAATAACCTGATGCCATCGTTAACTTAAAGGCCCAAAGATTAGTGCCCCACCAACGAGAGTGTGCCTATAGATGGGCAAAAATGAACGTGCGACACAGCAACCTACGTTGTTTTTTTTCAATTTGAAGGACCCAGGAAAAAATAGGGAAATATTGTGATGGAGAGAGGCATTTCCATAAGTTCCCAGTATATTCCTATATGCATAAAAGGTGACTGAGCGAAGCCCTCAAAAAATTGATTACTAATGTATTGGCACAAGAGTAGGAATGCAGCAATGGCGGGTAGCCTACTCAGGGCTAGAGAATGGAGTGTATTGCTTCCATTAATTAATGTCCTTATTGTCGGTTTATAGTATCACAACCACTGTTTATGAATATGGAAAGTTTGACCCACATTATTATGATGTTCTGAGGATCATACGTCAATCTCATCATTGTATGTAACTATATATGGGTAAACATTGACATGGGCAACATGGCGACACGGCCCTTTTTAAAATCGATGGACACATAAATATGAATATAAGGCAGAATTTAATAGGACACGGCCCTTTTTTTTAAATCGACACGCCGACACGCCCAGCAATTCGGGTACGCATGTATAGTCACCTGTATCAGTGTATGGCAAGTAACTCTGCATTAGTCTTTCGTGAGTAACAATCTTGTATCAGCATGATGCATATAAATGCATCTCTTGCAAGTTACTCACTATTGATGTATGTAATCATAATAACGACAAAAGAGCATTTTAATCATAGCACTATGCCATCATTAAAGCGCTCACAAAAAACGCCCATCTCTATTCCTAAATTAACCCGTACAGAATATACACACTGACGCATGGCAGTAGGAAAATCACAAAGGTCAGGTGGGGGATGGGAGTATGGAGTGAAGTGGGTGGGGTGGGGGGGGGGGGGGGGGGGGGGGTCAGAAAGGCAATCCTTCACCTTATCCCACTATATAATGGGAGCAGGTTATTGCCTCCAGAACCCGGAAACCCATATAAGGGGTAAGCTCTTCTCCAGTGGGTACCATACACTGCTCCTCCAGGCAGGAAATACCTCCCCATCAGTCATCCTCCTCCTCCGGTACCCCTCCCGGCAACCCGACCCCCCCCCCAACACCCCCAGCCCACCACACTGAGTCTTCTCCAAGGTCTGGCAGCATCACAGAGTGGGTCTTCAGGATACCCAAGTGTATGTGTATGGATGACATGGTATATTACTATGGCTATATATGCTGTTTAACCCTTTGAATACTGACCAAAAATTACATAGCTTGCTCTGCATGAGGACGACCTCTGAGAACTAGTAGTTCCAACGAGGACGACGGACCTTATATCAATTCCTATAGTAATCCTATGTAAATGGCATCGACTATAGTTGATGCTAGACCTACCATGCCGTCAACTATAGTCGACGCTAGGCCTGCCATGCCGTCAACTATAGCGCTAGACCTCAAAGGGTTAAGCAATCAATTTTATATTCAAAATTCGTACATATTTTGCATAGCATGACTAAAACTGTGTTTAGGTCATAGCTAGCTATATCCCTTTTAAAAACCGGTTTGCCGTGTATGCATTTGTCTATTTGGAATGATACCAATCCCGGAATTGGTATCACTCATGGGTCAAAGGAGAGTCTGTCTGACTATACTCTAACATATTAGATAACCTAGTGACGGTCGGACATATTATGTGGGCAGATGAGGAAAAATGTAATCGTTAAAAGGCTTTACAATGAGGTACATTGTTATAGCAGTTAACTAATCTAGTTTTCAACGAACAACTTCACTAATAAATGTATTGTTGTGGCTCTATTCTAATGATGAATAAGGTCTCATACATATTAAAGCTTTTAAGATGTCCTCATTCAATTAGCATAATATAAGTATTACGCATCATGCCGACAAAGAAATATAACAGTGCATAAAAGTATTATATGGACCTTGTATGGTGAAAACCACCTATACAGAACAAAATAACGCATGACCCATATAAATCTGCATCACAACATGGCCTCGCAACCAGACTATGCTTTATTCAACCAACAGGTTCCTCCAGTATCCACCTGGTGTTTACAAGGCAGTTCCATTATTCACCTCTCCATTCCTCCAGGGTCCCCCGGGCCCCCGGTCCCTGTTACCGTCCGTACAGTGATCCGAGGAGGCCCGGCTCACGTCCGTCGTTCACTCATTGTCGTAGGTTACTCCATCAAATTCACCGTACTATGAAGGACTCTTTTTCTTTTTGTTCTTTGTTCATTATTGATATAACGGTAGCATAGCAGATTCTACTCCGAGTCCTATATCGATCTCCCTAAAAGATTAATCGTATACCCTGAATCTATAAGGTTATTTGGAGTATGCGGTAGTATACCGAGACAGTATTGTCTATTCTACTCACATGTAATATTTTATTGATTTTCTTCTCCACTGAAAAAAAAGACACATACCACTGGAAGGATAGGACACATGTAAAATATTCCCCTTACTCCTGAAGGGCTGCATTGTCGCCCTGCATTTGTCGTCATGGTGCATGAATGCAGTTGTAAACACCATTATGACCTTGTACTTAAATTTTTCTTGTCTCTTGTCTCATCTTTTTTTCACAATCCATGCTATTAGATTGAAACAATTGAACAGGCACCAGAAAGTATGGTCATAGTCAGGGCTATTTTCTATAAGGAGGTCTTATAAAAGGGTCAAGGCATTTTTGAGTAGAAATGTTTTTATGGTTGGCTTAGGATAATTCGGGTGTGCTGAATCTAAATCTGCCATATAACATCTCATATCCTGATGTTATCTGGCCGAAAAATCAAAAAACTAAATGGCTGCCATGTTTGGCTTAAAACCTACAGCTATCAGCAGATATAGCGTATAACTATTTAGATTTCCTGAAAAGGGGCCCTGAATATTTGGGTTTAGAATATCAGTTCAATATGATGGTGATGGATACCAGAGCCATCTTGTGGAAAGCTTTATCAGCTAGCTCTCCCTGTGAAAGGCTGGTCATGCATTATACCGTCCCCTACTTCAAGAGGTTGATACATCCACGGAATGATGCACCAATGCAGTACCGGCAAGCTGATTAAAACAGCTGACAGATGAGAATTGGTTATTCTGTGCTCCTATAGAAGGGATAATTGACCCCCTGCTCCAGATAGCCCATATTTGATACCTTATATACATTTATATCAAGGCCCACACACCTTTTGCTACCAATATCTCGGCTCAACCTTGGTCTAATATATACTGCGCTGAAGAGTTCACCGCCCAGAACCCACCATAATCGCCCCACCGTGGCCCAACCTATCAACCTTTGGCATACAATACCTCCCCACTTTACCCACCCACCCACCCCCCGTATACCCCCACGCCCTGTGCCACTGAGGTCAACCAACTCTTATCTGGCAGTCCGACTCGGAACCACTGGTCAGCGCCGATAACAATAGATTAATCATTAAGCCGTTTCCATGGAAACCGACTGCAGGGGGGCCTGAGGCCTGTGGAGTTGGTAAGGAGATGTGTGTGTGTGTGTGTGTGGGGGGGGGGGTCTGCCTGGGGCGGTTGGGGGGTGGGGGTGGTCAGACGGACGGATATGGGTGCTGTCTTTGACTCGGAAGGTGATCTTTCTCCAATGCCCTACTCTTTCTTCTCATTTCCTACCATTCTCCCGGTGCTTTCTTCCTGCCGTAACATTGTTCTATCCGCCCTGGGGCCTTAGGCTGCTGGCAGCAGGAAAGATGGTGGGCTAATCAAGGCCTGATGAAGGCCTGATGAAGGCGTGTACCCCGTCCATAGGGTATTTTGGCCAAGGAAGCTTTGACCTTTGTCGACTTATTTCTGCATTTTTTGTGCTCCTTTTCTGCTGTTTCCAAAGGTTTCCCTTTGGGCTGACTGTCGTGTATACATACAGTTAAGGCTTGTAAATGCATTACAGTAGGCTGATACACTCGTAATAAATCAGCATGATGCACCAGCGCTGCATTGGTGCATTACGACGAGAAATGAACATGAACCGTGATGCATCATACTGCCCTTAAATAGTTAATGCCATTGGCCGGTGTATTGTGGCAGCGGAAAATTAAATTCAAGTAGTGTGATTTTTGCAGCCAACAACCGCTGAAGTTAAGCAGTTTCTTGTCTTTGGTAGAATTCATGAAAATTATTAATATCAAATTTGTCATTAATTTCAGGAGCTTCGAACAATAGAACAGACTCCATTGTTTGTCCTACATCAAGGACGCCCACACATACAACTCGGGCTGATCCTGGCTGCTGTGTGCAGTTTCCATGGTAACCTGAAACACGTCGTCAGTCACAGGTGACAGCTGCAGGGGCTGATGGGTAAATTAACTCTTCCCCAGACGTCTTGATTTCCAGACCAATCTGCAGTAATGCCTAATTCCCTCCGCCGTGTATAGAACATTCTCATTCTATCTAACTAGACGTCCCTTTATGTGTCTGTTCTCTTCACTATGAGTCAGTGTGCATGTTCTCTTCACTATGAGTCCTTGCACCTGTTCTCTTCACTATGAGTCCTTGCACCTGTTCTCCTCACTATGAGTCATTAATTGTGCCCCTCTCTTCATTAAGAGTCCCTTGCATATGTTCTCTTCAATATGAGTCGTTGAGCCTGGTCTCTTCACACTCAGAAAAGTCAGCGTCATTGTCGCTGAAACCACCCTCACCTGAAAGTCAGACACTGCCTGACTTTCAGGTGGGGGTGGTTTCAGCGACAATGACGCTGACTTTTCTGAGTGTGTTCACTATGAGTCAGTGTGGCTGTTCTCTTCACTATGAGTCCTTGCACCTGTTCTCATCACTATGAGTCCTTGCACCTGTTCTCATCACTATGAGTCCTTGCATATGTTCTCATCACTATGAGTCCTTGCACCTGTTCTCATCAATATGAGTCCTTGCATATGTTCTCATCACTATGAGTCCTTGCACCTATTCTCATCACTATGAGTCCTTGCATATGTTCTCATCACTATGAGTCCTTGCACCTGTTCTCATCACTATGAGTCCTTGCATATGTTCTCATCACTATGAGCCCTTGCACCTGTTCTCATCACTATGAGTCCTTGCATATGTTCTCTTCACTATAAGTCCTTGCACCTGTTCTCATCACTTTGAGTCCTTGCATATGTTCTCTTCACTATGAGTCCTTGTGCCTATTCTCTTTACTATGATTCCTTAAGTGTGCCTGTTTGCCTTCAATCTTGATCTTTCGAGGGTCTCAGTTCTTTTAGGTCTATTGTGTAGAAAATGGCTTCCGCTCTGTCTGCCCCATTTTAACTACCACATTAAACAGCTTCCTGCAGAGATGTAACAAGGAGAAGTGACTACTTGGGCAAGAAGTAGTGATTTTTGGTTAGGCCAAAAAAGTGGACTAGTGGACCATCGAATTTACTCTAAAAAAAAGCCCAAAAAGCCCAAAACATGTTATTGGTAATTACAAAAAAAAAATTTGGAGGACATCCAGAAAACATAAATTGAAATAATATGTTCTTCTACCATTCTGTTCTAAAATGCGAGGGCATTAAGGAGAAGTCTACTTGAAACGTTTCATCACATATCTGTTCACCGCATATCTATCTATGTAGAAATATTACCTGCAAGATACATGTTTATGATAGTTGTCATTAAGTTGTTAACCAACAAAATGGTACATGCATTTGAAATGAGATTATTATTACAGTTATATTTCATACTCATGAAAGTTGATGTACCGGTTATATCATTTAGTGCATACTTGTGTAAGTATAGATGTCCAACAACTAGATTAGCTGCATACATGCATTCTACAAAGATAGTTCGACATTTTGAGGGGTAGACATTGCAACACAGACAGCAGACAATGAGGCCATAAACTTGCCCTCGTTCTGACTACATGTCTGCACTGAGAGTGTTGTGGTTCTCAGACTTGCCCCTAGGGCTTTGGTGTCCTGTTACCTGAGGGAGGTGTGTGTGGACTGGTGGGGAGGGGGGGGGGGAGGGGTTAATATGTAGGTTGATGACAAATAGATTTGGGGGGGGGTGTAGTACAGATTTATTTGTAGTTGAATTGTTGGTCGGTGAACAGCATTGACAATCACTGGGACAAGGCACCTCAGTGCACCCTGTTTCTTCTTCTCATGACACGTTTATTGCCATGATTTCTCAGTAAGTTTGTTTCGGACTTTTAGCACCAGACTTGGTTTAGTAACTCAAGAGTGGGCTGTGGATTCGCTGCGGATTAAGTTCAAATCTGTACTGCTGTTCCTTTTCTCAGATCACGTTACATTATCATATACATAATTATGTATAGATCTGCAGATAGGGTAGATTCACCACTTTCGGACGCTCGTTGGCGGTATAAACGTGAGCCATTTTCTCTGGGCTACAGTTTTCTTAATAGTCCACCCATAGCTATTATAATGATATTTTCGGAAAGAAGAGTGTTGGGACTTTATACCCAACCATTTACTTATGTCTTTTTATGCATCATAAGATGAGATATTCCTCATCAAAGTTTGGGAATTTTAAGTCCCAATTTCACCTCATGTCGGACACTTTGGATTCCCTATGTTATTTTCAAGTAATAGTGAAAAATTTCCTTTGCTATGATAGCAAACATGATATAATTTATACAGGGTTTGAATATTATAGACAATATTTCACATATCTATATTCAAACTATTCATTTAACACTATTAAACCTATTCATTATGGAAAAGCGATAAATACTTCCTTAATACTAAGAAAATTTCACATTTTCTCACCCACAGAATTTTAGGATGTATATTGAGTAATAAGGGGTTCATACTCTTTACTTGCAGAGTAATTGCCTTGCATTCCCGGTATCTATTTTGAAGAGAAAATACAGTGGACAGTGATGTCCGTCTCATGTTGAAATTTGATCACAAATTTGAAAGGTCTGAAAATATCATTTTCTTGGAATTATTGTGTTCTTTTTTACTGTATCATACTTTAGAATACACATACCTTTCCATCCGGTTTGGTTATATTGCCTGGGTGTAGATATTACAGGAAGATTTAGCATTAAAGCACACCTGTCCGACATGGGGTACCAAATAATTCTACAAATAAGGCATGATCTCCTAGCCACGAAACAGGCTTGCTTCTGTGGATGATCATAAACAGATACTACATATTTGCATGTATACATGTCATGTTATTTATTGGTAAGAAAAACAGTTCAATTTTACCATGATACTTACACATTGGGTATAAAACATAATTATTATATATCGTGATTTGGAATGCTAAAAGTGTCCGACTTGAGGTGTGTGTCCGTCTTTGGGTGAATCTACCCTAGTATATGTGCTGGCGTATAATATATTTTCTTATTATCAGCGATGAGCATAACCTGGCTCTCCTGGCTATGATATCTCTCATTATACTAAATGGAGCTATATAGAGGTAGTTCATATAAATTTGGTCATCCGCCTAAGGTGGAACCCTATGAATGACTGTGCATACCAAATGTAGTATAATACTTATATATCATGTGACATCTTTGTGTCGTCTTGCGCTCACCTAAATGATAGGCTACTTAGTGGCTGATATTATGGAATATGAACTCGTAAGGATATGGGGCAGGGGTAGGGAGGAGACAGGGAAGGGGAGGATGAGAGGGGGTGTCTCCCTTGGGAAATTCTGATGATTGTTCTTTGGTGTGCTCATTTTACTAATACACTAATCTGGGTGAGCCTTCAGGTGCCCTAGGGGACTACAGTCACGCCCAGCTGATCGCATTATGATGTAATACGTCCCACCCACACCAGAGGGGGCGGATAATGAAACCATAATCCCTGTGTAATACTTTGGTTAGCACCAGAATATGAGTTTCTGATCTTGTACAACTCATAATTGATTCGTATTATTCTTGATGTAATTAGTTTTCAGACAGCATTATATTGGCACAGTTTCTGACTTTGACATCTAAAGAAAAACCTACATCCTATTTTGTCTGGTTGGCAGTGGCCTCAAATGGCACAACATCATTTCTTTATATGCAGCTACGTGCAGGACTCCCAAGAAGAAGGGGACAGTAAAATGAAACTATTTCAAATAAGTCACACAACTGTTTTGAAAATCTGTACATACAGACAGATACGCCGTTCACACAATCAAGAACTATAATGTTACACTGATATTCTTTAGCTGCCTATACCACCAATCTCTAAGTCACTATGGCCTAACCAAGTCAGTCCTTCTTTTGGCTCCGTATACAACCAACTTAGGTTAGTTAACATACTGACCAGCTTGCCAGCTTACCTTAGTCTTCTTCAGTTCAATGAGTTCAAGTCCTTAAGGACTAACCTGGGATAGCCACTACACACTAAGGGCCAGGGCATTAGGATTTTCTGTGTAGAGGGAATATAACGTTACTTATTAGTCTTTTCTTAAAGCCCTCAGATATTGAAACAGAATGTAGGTTGGGGTGGACGGTGTGTTTACCTCCGCTACTACACGCAGAAAACTGAATGTAATTTGACTATGCATTATCTTTAGGGCAAATCTCCTTTTCATTTGTGGTTTTATTCACTTTGGATATAATCCCGCCTCAGATGAGAGAGCCAACCACACAACACTATTATGCTGGATGAATTTGTAATTCCACAAATAACGAGAGAGCTTGGTATAATAAATATGCATGATCACAGGCACTAAAATCTAGCTAGATTAGCGATTCCGGAGAAGATCTGTTATCCTCGTCACACATATATTCCCACTTCACAGGAGGCATAGCTTTAAGAAAACAATAATTGAAATAATTCTACGGAGACAAATCAAATCTAGATTAAGGCTGGCTAGGTACCCCCAAGGGCCTCATGGAGGTGATGTGAATTAGAAGTGAGTCTTAGCCCTTTAAGGATATAATGATGCCACAAGGTTTCCTGTTCATTTGTCATCATGATGCATCAACGGAGTACCAGGGATTAATTTGCTGGTACTGCATTGGTGCACCATGTTGACCCTTCAGGAGTTTATCTAGTCTAGTGGTTAGATCAGGATGCATTGAGTACCCGCCAGGGCTGCGTTCTTGCATCACAACATGACATAGTGTATTAAATCACTATGCTGTATCCAAAGGTTCAAGATGTGTCTCTAGGGAACCTGCTAAAGCTGTCTGAAAGCATCCGGGGCGTGTTTTACTCGGCTCCATTTACTGTCCCAGCAAGACTTTCACCTTGCCTCACTCTAAAGCTCCAAGTTGAGTTTGAGTCTGAGTTTTGAATTATTTTATTGCCAACTTGTCATTTCCCTGTTTTCATACTGCAATATTGAAATACAGGTCCAGCATGTAAAAATATATGTGGCCATGTCACATAATATTATTATGAAAAGCAGTCAGCTCAAGCTGTAGTTCTTGGGCAACCCACTGAGGACACTTTCACGAAGCTTCAAATGCTGGTTTATCGCCAATAATCATTTGCAATTCCAAGTCACTGCCCTATTTTTTGTAAAGTGTATTATTTCAATAAGGTCTCTTCTAGTTCTACCCACTTGTTGAATTTCATTTCCATATCATGAGGTACAAAAGAACCATGTATAAATATAAAAATCATTGGTGCAGACATTGTCACAGTTGGTCAACCGCTCATAGTATATTTGTTGTCAGGAAATCAACAATTGCGCCTTAGGACTCCTGTGCGTAGATCAAAAATAAATGTTTCAGGTAACAGTGCAGAGCTGATAGGTCAGATTTTTATTTTATCTCATTTAAAACGTGGGGTTTCTGATAGGCACGGACAGGTGACCTGATAAAAAAAACTTTCTTTGATCATTGGCGATATACATGTAGGTATGTATATCGCCACAACGGTTGGCTGGGGACAAATTGTATTTTGTGGACATTCTGTGAAGTTGAGTGCGGACAAATTGTATATCATGAACACTTTGTGATGGAAGGAGGTGGACAAACTGCATTTTGTGGACACTTTGTGATGGTAGGCTATGGACATACTGTGATGTGGACACTTTTCAGCATGTGGACAATACGGGGCACAACATTGTAGGCCTATAATTTATACCTATCATTTAATGGGAAAGGTGTATGATGTAATGATGTAAGGTGATTTCCTCAATGGTACACAATATTAATACTCATCATATCTCTAGATTGCGTCATGTTCAATGCGCACAAGACTACCCAGCTAACAAAAAGAACTTATTTTACGTCAAAATAACGTTATAAAATTTTATATAACGTTATGCCATAGTAAGGAGCCTGAAAGAAACGTTATTTAACGTTATATAACGTTATAAAATGTTGTATAACGTTTTTTGTTTACTGGGTATGCTCTACTTTTTCTTTATCAAAGGAGCAAATCCATACTTTTGATTTGCCTAGTTTCCTTCCGAACTCCTGTATCAGACACCACTCTGCCTATACTACTCGCTTCATATAAAAGATACATGACTAAGATACTCATTAACTGGCAGTGACGATGATTGGAACATAGCTGATTTCTTCATGAAGAAGGTTAAAAGGGACTGTAGGCAAGTTAAGTCAGAATTTTTTAAGGATAAACTAGTTGAATATAAAGATGACCCGAAAGAATATTGGAAAACGATTAATAAAGTTATAAACCCAGTAAAGAATTACAAGAATATTACCTTAGTAGACCAAAACATCAATTTAGGCATATCTTCTGAAAAAACAGCAGATTATATCAATACTATTTTTACAAACATTGGGCCAAATTTAGAATGGGTATACGAAGGCAAAACCTTTGAGGGATTATTTAGTATTCAGGAAGTTACTGAGGAAGATACCATCAAGGTGATAAATAAAATAAATATCAATAAATCATCAGATATTAAAGATATTTCAGCTAGGGTTTTAAAAGATGCTTTTGAGTGCTTGCCATACCATCTGACATATATATTCAACTTATCAATTAATACAGCAGTTTTCCCAGATGCCTGGAAGGAGGCTACGATCATCCAATTGCCCAAAGAAGGGGATATGACAGATGTAGGCAACTATAGACCCGTATCTCTATTACCACTTCCTAGTAAACTATTTGAAAAACTTATTCATGGGCAGGTTATGCAATATATAGATTCAAAGGGTATTCTAGACAAACAACAAGGGGGTTTCAGGAAAAATTGTTCAACCACTAAGACCACATCTGAATTTCTTGATGATATATATCTAGCTACCAATAACAAACAATATACTAAAGCCATATTCATTGATTTTAAAAAAGCATTTGATACAACAGATCATAATATCCTCCTTACTAAATTGGAAAAACTGGGTTTTACTTATAAAAGTACATCTTGGTTCAGAAATTATCTCCATAATAGAAAACAGCGAACTTAAGCCAACAACCATTTATCTATACCAGAGCTCATCAGGTGTGGTGTTCCCCAGGGAAGCACCTTAGGACCCCTTCTTTTTCTTCTGTATATAAATGACGTATCCACTGTATTGAACTCAGTTAAGTACAAACTATATGCCGATGGCACAGTGCTCTACTATAGTGCAGCAAGTATAAGGCATTGTAGTATCTCCCTATCTAGAGACATGTCTAACTGTGCCAAATGGTGCAGGGGAAACAAGCTTACGTTTAATTTAAAGAAAACAAAGGAGATGGTCTTTGCGTCAAGACCCAAGATAAAAAACCTGATCAACATCCCAGCCAAGTCTGAGGGGATACCTTTGTCCACCACTCCTACATACAAATATTTAGGCTTTATTCTAGACTCAATACTAGACTTTAGCAAACATATGTCACAACTTAGAAGGAATGTGACACACAAGTCACATCTTTTATGTAGAATACGACCCAACCTGGATGAAAGAACTAGTATAAATACATATAAGACTATGTCAATTCCCTACTTTGATTATGGAGACTGTATCTATGATGGGGCCAATGCCAATCAAATGGAACGTCTTCAATCAATTCAAAATAGAAGTCTGATAATTATACTAAAGAGGGACAGATATTCACATGTGGATGACCTTCATAAGGACACAGGGGTCATGTATCTTGATAAAAGAAGAAAAGTCAATCTAGCCAAAATGGCCTTTAAGAGAGCACAGCTGGATGTATACAAGGATGTTAGACCCATTCCCACGAGGGCACATGATGCAGTAATGCTCAAAGTTACCAGGCCCAGATGTGCTAAATTTACTAAAAGTGTTGTATATAAATCAGCAATCCTCTGGAATGGCCTGAAAGCAGATACTGGGAAAATTAAGACTCTTCCAGCATTTGTTGAGGAATACAAGTTGCTAATCTAATCATCCAGAGGGTCAAGGGTGTCATACAGATCACGAGTCAACCCCCCCCCCCCCATTGTGTAGGCATTTTAATATCTTTTACCTATTTTTTTTCTTCTAAAATCGACCAGCTAAAATTCCACTTTTCCCTTTAAAACCATTGTTAACTATCCCATCCAACAATTTCTATTTATTAATTGTCACTACATACTATACACACTTTTGAGATCAACACACTTTGAGTAGCGTGTAGTGTGTTACAATACAAAAGTGTGTTAAGGGTAGCTTAACATAACACACCTTTCTTAGAATGCATGCATAAACTACGCATACATGAAGTGTATACGTTGCCCACACTACGTATAAACAAACCCTACTTTGTCTACACCGGAAGTAGTGAGCCCAAAACTACGTCCTTATAATACTGTAAACCAACAGTAGATTCCGCTGCCCATATCCACGTAGTATTATTGGCCTAGTATAAAACTACAAAATAGTCTACAGCCCAGCTATATGTACATGTACTTCTCCTAGTGTATACAACCCATACACAAATCTCCCGTTGCCTATACTACTCACATACACCCTCATTCCGCCTAGATACTGCACAGTCTCCACTTTACCTATACTACTCATACACATACACACACGTTGCCTAGACGCTAGTAGATCTATTACAAATTACATGGACTTTTACTTTGAATGCATTGCTCATGATATAAACCCTGCTTGTCCTACGGTATACTACCCATACACAGATACCCGAGAGTATACACCCCACCATCTCAATGCAAACCCCACTTTTCTATAATACTCATCTCCTGCCTCTACTATTGATGCCATGTATACCGTCCTCTATTCCTGTAAATCTCAAAACACTTATCAAATACCGATATTCCATTCCCAGCTCAATGTGTGATTGGAAACACGTCCAATTATGACAAACTTATTGCGATTATTGATATCATGAGTAGTACAGTAAACTTTATGCTTTCTTGATGGAAGTAACATAGTACTTGCACGTTACACGACCATGCCTGACGCCAAGTCCTGGGGGGGGGGGGTTAGATGTAGTTTAAGCAAAGTATAGACTGCTCCTAAAGTCACCATGTCGCCAATATTTTTATGGTAGCCCTCACTTCCTTGACTTACCGCATCCCCCATCCTCCAGCATGAATAATGAACATGACTCCCCACATCAAAAGGCCAACCGCCCCATAAACCCGCCACCAATACATCCGCCCCACACACGTCTTCCCGCGCCCTCACAATATCGGCCTCCCGGCAACCTCCCACCAAGATGTGTTTGATGGAGTCGCGCACACAGCGTCTACACTTATTGCTAATCGCGCGGCGGGGATCAAAATGCAAATGGCGGCCGAGACACTGTTGTCGCCGTGCTCAGATCTAGAAATGGCAGGAGCCTCTTCCTCGGCCGTTGTCTGTCATCATTAACTAATTGGCTTTGGCTCATTAGGCACGGCCGTAATTGCCCTAAGTACAGCATTAGAGTCGTCAAGGGAGTCGAGTAGTGGGTGAGAGGGGCGGACGTGGTGGTGGAGGGGTGGGATAGAGAGGACGGGGGCTCGGGGGGGGGGGGGCACTTCATATATTTTGTATACACAGGTGTGCGGCTGGGAAGGGCACTTTTTGAGCAAAATCCCCCTCACCAAGGCTCTGCTTTTCACCAAAATCCCCCTCACCAAGGGTCAATTTTCACCAAAATCCCCCTCACCAAACATTTCAACAAAATCCCCCCAAAAGGGTCACATTTTGCCCAAATTCTTTGTAACAAGGGTCACTTTTGACCAAAATTCTTACACCATGGCCGACTCCTCGGGGAAAATTGCTAAAACCTAGGCACTTTTGTCCAAAATCCCCCTCAGCAAGGGTCACTTTTGACCAAAATCCCCCTCACCAAGGGTCACTTCTGACCAAAATCCCCCTCACCAAGGGTAAGGGTTGTCAAAGGGCCAGCCGCACACCCGTGTCAAAAAAAAAATTGAGTACCCCCCCCGGGGACGGGGGATTAAGAATATGGCATTGGGCAGCACAGGGCAAGGCAACCACGTAAAAGCTCATAAAACGCAGACGTAGCAGTGCTGAAGGCATAGAATACGTCTGCGTTTAATGAGCTACGTTGGGTTTGCTAAAGGTCCCTATTGCAAAACCAGAAAGAATGTAGGGAAAGATACAGAAGGAGAGAGGAAGGACGAGGGTACCCAGCCAACACACCCAAATGGGCCCCATATGGGCGTGTCTCTGGGCACCCTGGGCTAGCCCATATCTGGGTATTAACTGGTAATTGTCTGGGCTTCCAGATGGGGCCCATCTGGGCTCAGCCCAGAATATCAACATGTCATGTTCGCACTGCAAATCCTTCAGTTCATACTCTTTTCTGAAAAAATTCAATTAATTTACATTTTAAATTGACAATACAGTCAACTCCCTCTTAGCGGCCACCCCTCCAGTGCAGCCAATCCCTCTAATGCAGACACTTTTCATAGTCCCAGACATACTACAATGTACAGAAAATGACCCCCTCTAATGCAGCCACCCCACCAATGCGGCCACTTTTTCATAGTCCCAAGGGTGGCCACATTAGAGGGAGTTGACTGTATATGCATTTTTGTAAAAGTGGGTTTCATTTGGGTTGGAAATGGGCAAACTTGGCAAAGGTATCCCTGGGTTTCCCATGGGCTCAGCATGGGCAGCCAGATAGGGCCCAGGTGGGCTGAGCCCATGCACTGCACCTAGTTTTTAATGGATTTCTTGCATTGCAGCCATTATAATTTATGCTCACTTGTCCCTTTTTTCTAGAAAATGCAAGTTTAAATTATTTTTCTCATGCTATGTTGTCTACCTGGGTTTCACCTGGGCTAGAGCTGGGCTAAGTGGGCTGAAGTCTGCATGAGTTTTCCATGGGCTTGGTGTGGGTTGCCAGGTGGGCCCCATGTGGGCCAACCCACCAACTTATCTTTCTGGGCTAATTATACCAACACAACTTTCATGATTACTTTTCAAAGACCTTTCCCCAAAAGAGTGGGGTTCGCCTGGGCTAAGTGGGCAAGTATTGTTCCTGAGCTTACCACTAGATGTCACCATTGAGAGTACATAGGATTTGATATCCTATAGACATTTTCTTGTCTTTATTACAATGAGCCATAAATACACAATTCCTTTAAAACCAGTGAAATGATACAGTTTTCACATTACATTCATATTATACGAAATTGTCTACACAAGTTTGCATACGAATAGAGGAACGAGGAGCATTCTGATACTGACGCCTTTCCCCGGGATATGATCAAAGTACATAATCCCAGGGCTCCCTCAGGTATCACTATTAGACTCACAGGAACTCTGACTGTGTCACCCAATGTGATCAGAGTTGTAGTTAGTCAAAGGATGCATTTTGCTTCTCCTCCTGAAATAAAGGGATGACACTAAATGCAGATGAATTAATTGACCCACTTGAATACTTGTTGGTAACTACTCTTAACATGTATGGTCATCAACTACATAACAACTAAGCTTAAATGTTGTGTCTGTCCCCCCAGTCCCCAGCCCCCACCCCCCCCCCCACCCCCAATTACGTGTTCCCCAAATAAAGGAGCCCACCTGGGTCCCACTTAGATCTGAACAGGGCCAGCCCACTTCAAACCTGGGCAAGCCCTTCTGGGTCCCACCTGATAGCCCCGGTCAAAACGAAGCAGGCCCCAGATGGGCAGCCCATATGGGCCCCATAAGGCAGCCCATCTGTGACCCATCTAGGGCCCACTAGGGTGTGTTGGCTGGGTAGTGAGAATGGGGGCTCTGGAAGGGGCTGGCAACGTCGCCCTGTTGATTTTAAGCAAATAATGTTCCCGTCACCCTGTCGATTTAAGAAATCCCCATGTTCCATGTCCCTATATCTTTATTCCTCATGTCGCATGCCCCTAAGCCCAAAAATGACCCATTGTTTGGATTGGCAGCACAGGAAGGGGGGGAGGAGATAACGGCAGAGATGAGTTGGACCTCTGTTGAGGGGCTACCACTTAAGGAAAGTTCACCCTTCAGAAAAACTAATTATGGACAATTATATATATATGCGCTATACTGTACTAAATTCGCGGCCTGCTACGGGGGGGGGGGGGCTCACTCTGAGCCTAGACACTAGCACTGGAAGCAGCCAACAATCAGAGACCATTCAGTTAAGTGCAGCAGTTAGGACCATGATTCATGTCTATCACGGTCCACATTAAGTTGCCTCCCTCCAGGGGGTAGGGGCATCCCTCTGCCACCAGCCACAGCCCCACCCCCTCCCCGGGCGGCGTCCTAAGGCTGCCCGTCGTCTGCACGACACGACCTAACAAGATGTCTATCTATCCTTACTGGAGGGACTTTGTGTGTAACCTATGTGAGTATTCCAATGCTATTAAGACATGGAGGCTGATTTATTTTGATTAGATTGTATGGCTTTACAATGCACTTTTATAGCCAGCTCCATGGTTTCTTATCACTGTGGACATTTCTGGATCTGATTTCGTTTCTATAAACATAGAGATAGAAGTTACTTAATTATTCCGGAAGAAGGTCAGCTAAGGAACGAAACGTCGAATTGAATTACATGATGTATTGAAAGAACTTGCCACATCAGAAATAAAACTACCCATAATCTAAGCTGCTCTTGTTTGTAAGTTTTGTCAGCATCAATACAAGTTACTTAATTATGTTTCTGCTCTAAGATGACGATGCAGGTTTGTGTATTATGTGAACATTATAAAAAAAAGGGGGGGGGCACTCAAATTCCTTTTGACAGTGGTGTCCGGCTGGACCCCTGGCAACCCTAAACCCTTGCTTAGGGAGATTCTGGGAGAAAATTGACCTTTTTTCGGGGTCTTTTCAAAATGAACCAATTTGTACAGAGATTTTGGCAAAAATGATACTCTGTTTAGAGAGATTTGGGAGAAAATGAACCGTTGCTTAGGGAAATTTTGTTGAAAAAGTACCCGTGCCAGCCGAACACATGTGTATACAAAGTATACTAAGTGCCCCCCCCCCCCCCCCGGGAAAGGGATATGTCAGAATGGAATGACAGAGTAAATTTTAATACAAAACAGGGATCACTATGCTTCTGTGGTTCTTATTGTTTATAATAACAATTAACACCTGTAGTACTGGTATCAATGAAAAAAACACATCTAATTAATGTACACAAATTATGCTCTCATGGGATGCTGCATGCAGCAAGGCAATGGTAGGCCTAGTTATAGCCGCATCATATATACACCAGGAGACAGCTTTTTCCTGACCGTTTTAACCTTCAGATTCAGAAGACACCGCAGAGAAAAGTCGTCTGCGTCACTGTCAGATCTCGTATGTTCTCGGATCCCGAGAGAAGTGGACTGTTTGAAACGTTGGCAGGGGGATTCCCAGACTTCAGCTTTGAATCGTCGTTCGGGGAGTTTCGGTACCGTCCGCTATTACTCGTCAAAGTCTCCCGAGAGGAGGGACTGTCCTTTCCCGCGTCCGTCGGAATACATTCGGCATAGGCTCATTAATCCCCGACCCGTTCTCGCTCGTTCTCGTGAGACCTCGAGCATCGATTTCTTTCAATTCAATTACCATAGAGGGCGCTGCGTTATGCCCCCGAATATCGCCCACTGCGCATGCTTAAGTCACTTCCGGTTGTAGCCAGCTTCATTAGGGGTCACTATGGTAAATTCACAGGGAGGTAAAAAGTGCTCTCGCAGAAGTGAAGTAATTTGGGAGGCATTGTCGTCTGCCTCCCACCCGGTGGTGCTCTCACGGTGGGATTTACTAGCAGGTTTATGTTGGTTTGATTCCGCCCTACATTCACTCGTTTTCTACACTTGTTTGCCAGCAGCCAGCCCCTAAAATGTGACCCATGATAAGCTCATGTTCAATTTGAATTTGTGTCTATTCATCTGTCATTCCTGTTTGTGTGTCAAGCATATCCGCCTGCCAGTTGTTGCCATAGAATGATTACATGTGCATCATTCTCTTTACTCTCGTTCTCAAATCCTTCCGAAGGAAGGCTCTCGTGACAGCCAGTATGACCCTGAACTTGGGATTTTGCTGGGTTTGGGCAATCCCTGCTGGTAGCTTGGAATCAGTGGACAGGAACCAGAATGTATGATGGTAGTTTTACCTGTATTTCCCATCACACTTTCTGGTTCCATTTCTGGTTCCTGTTCCAAGCTAACTACAGGGACTGCCTTAACCCAGCAAAATCCAAGTTCAAGGTCATACTGGCTGTCCCCAGAGCCTTCCTTCGGAAGGATTTTGGGAACGAGAGTTCAGTACATTCTCTTTAGATCGCATGATATTACTATTATATAGATCTCATATTTTATATAGATCCTATCAAGGATATATAAGTGTAATATCACAATCAAAAACATTAGCAAACCTTAGACAAATGATATGGAGGACATAATATTATAACACCAATTGATCTAATGGGATTCAGACTATGAAACCTGAAACTGCTTTGACTGTTCCGAAATTAATTTCCACTAATTCAAAAGTAAGCCGCAGGTTCTGGCGAGGTTCGAACTCGCGGCCTTCTGCGTGTAAAGCAGACGTGATAACCACTACACCACAGAACCTGGCTGGTGGGTTTTGCACAGCCGTTACACATATTTATACTGACCGGTCACTGAGGGTAAATGGTACAAAAACAAGCCATAGCTATGATGACTAGGGACCTTTAGCAACCACGTAAAAGCTCATAAAACGCAGACGTACCAGTGCTGAAAGGATAGAATACGTCTAGGTTAAATGAGCTACGTCGGGTTTGCCTAGGAGGCATAGGAAGCAAATTTTCACTGGGGGGTCCCATAGGGGCCCACTCCAACCTCTTTTTTTGCATCAGATTTCATGCATGATGGCTTATACACGCTCATGCATTAATTGTATAGAAAAGTAGTATTTGAGCCCCCTTTAATTCTAATTGCACCCCCAGAAAAGTGAGCATCATTGTCGCCGAAAGCACTCTCACCTGAAAGTCAGGCACCGTGAGGGTGTTTTTTGCAACAGTGACGCTCACTTTTCTGTGTGTGTAGGGGCCCAGACCCCTGTGCCCCACTGTTCCTATATATCTGGGTGAGGTAAGATTTGGGAATTATGTATATCATAGTGTAGGGACTTGATAACTTTTCTTTTTTTAGGGGGGGGGGGACATACTTAGGACCCCCTCCGTTTTCCTACGGCACTGAAATACGCAGCCATCTGAGGTTTGGTCCATATGAGACAGTGTGGGACACAGGACAGGGTACCTTCAACAATAAAAAGAAGAAATAAAACATCCTCCCTAGATACACTAATTCTCAGGACCATGCTGCCTGATACACTGTAGGTAATATTACCAGACCTTGGCTGGTGGAGTGTTCTGACCTTGATCCTTGAAGGCACGTGTTAAAACCTGAGTGGTGTCTAAAGGTTGCCAGCAATTCTAGGGTTATCACAATGCTGAGGTCGAAGGAGCGTCTCACATTGTCATTGCACTTTAGACAAATATATATAATGCAATACAATAACCTGATATAATGATAAATAAAACAGCTGGGCGTACCTCAGGTACACAGGATATACAAAAAGGGTTTGACACATACAGTTACAACACATCAATGTGAGGGCATGTGAAGAGACACATCTGCCTATACTGATGCAATAATGGTTGATTGTGAAAGAACGCGTGAGGTATATCTGGCAATAATGCACGAGCCGAAGGCGAGTGCATTATTAGACAGATATACCTCACAAGTTCTTTCACAATCAATCAATAATGCGTTTATACCACTATTTCTTCAAATATATGAATATAATATCGTATAAGGACTACCTTTTTCAATTGTCCATTTTGTCTCGTGGATCGACTGGCAGACTCGCCGAGCGCCTTGCTTGTCCCAGCGGTACCAAATATGTAGTGAATAACATCCAAATGTGGCGAAATTAGAGCATGTCAGGCCTATTCCTTCAATCCAGTACATGTTTAGAGCTCCTTCTTGATGTTCCCGAGCAGAAATAGCCTTTTAATTGCGTAAAATCCTCATATTTCGACATTTTGCGATCGATACCAGCCCGGTTAGACTTGTACACAGCGGGAGGGCATGTAAAACCAACACGCCAAATCGAGTGACCAATACGGCCGATTGACCCACTTTCCGCGGTGGCTTCGATCAGCTGATCGTCGTTTCTAGTCCATTGGTCTCTCGAATTCGCTTTGTTGGTTGCGTCAGTCAGTCACGTGATCTATGTCGTCTCCTTGTTTACTACTCCCGGCGTGTTGGTATCGATCGGAATATGTGGAAATATGAGGATTTTACGCAATTAAAAGGCTATTTCTGCACGGGAACATCAAGAAGGATATCTATTTATGTACTGGATTGAAGGAATAAGCCTGACATGCTCTAATTTCGCCACATTTGGATGTTATTCACTATGTATTTGGTACCGCTGGGAGAATCATGGCGACAAGGTAAGTTAGTATTAGTACCCTACCAGTCGGCTCTGTGGCCGATGAGGTTAGGCGCTGGCGTTTGGCCTCAGCGGCCGGGGTTCGCGTCCCGGACGATTCACTCTAAGATCGTAGCCAAAATGGCTATGCATCTCTTTCATTACCTTGTTAAAATATGTAAGAACGTCTTGGACTCAAAAATAAATTCTGAGCGTGCGTATATCCTGAGATAACCGAACGGCAAATATCCACTCTCGGCACGGGAAAAGCCAGAATCGTGGTATAAACTGTGACAATGTACATTGTATTTGGTCTGGACCACCCATAATGTACCCCGATAACCCTACCCCAACCGAGACCCCCTTATAGTCAGTAGAATGGGCCCCTGTCTCTGTTTGCCTATGTATCCCTTTTCTCTGCAGGAAATCACCATCCATTCATAACAGCAAATAACTACATCCCGTCCACCATAACAAATCATGCCCTTCCATCTCTATACCCCCTGCACCCCGCCCAGCCTGCACCCCAATGTTATACCTACCAGCCGGAACCGGAAATCAATGCCTACCCGTTACATCCCACCGACCATATCTCCCCCAGCGGGGTGACGATGAACTATCGTGACGAGCTCCACACGGCCGCCCATTTATACGTCATCATTGACGATTATTCTCCTACCACTGACCCTGGTGTGGGTTGCTATAGCAACAAGCAGCGCTTGGGACGCCCTTGCCGCCATCTTGTTGGAGTGACGATGAGTGGGTATGACGGATTGGCCCCCTAGAACCACACAAATAGGGAGTCCTCTGTCCCCGTGTGGGAACTCTGCCCCACTTGTTTCTATATTGATCTGATGTGGGTGGATATATACAGACGTCCTGTTTGTTCGCTGTCTTGATGCACTGATGTACTGTGAGAGAATAACGCCCAATAACGATAATTTACATTGTGAAATGTCATACATGTATATGCTGTAACGCACACAAAATGCCAGGTCTTCAACGACACGCAGCAGTACTGAATATATTGGTGCCCTATATTGATGTAATATGAACACGGTATTGTCATGAATATACTATAAGCTTTTATCATTACTATAAATATCTCATGTCTAAAGAACAATTGAGGAAATGTGTACAAATAATCATAATCATCTGACGCGATTTACAAAGGATGCAGGGATAACGGGACATAACGGCGTTATACTGCACCTATAGAATACCCTTTTCCTAGTAATAGCCACACCCAGATTGTGTATGGTCACTGATATTGTGAGAAATAATAAAACCATGAATAGTTTGAATGGTATCAGGATAAGTACTCCCCGGACATCTACCCCCTGGACATCTACCCCCCGGACATCTACCCCCTGCCATCCCCCCGGACATCTACCCCCTAGAAAAAAGTTGTTGTTCCAGAACAGCAAAATGTGCTGTAGCTATACAGTACTTTTGCTGTAAAAAATAATACAGTGAATTTTGCTGTACATGTACATTTCTGTTGCTGTAGATGCAGCTTACAGTAGTGAGTTGTAGGCACTTTTCACTGTACTAGGTACACAGGGAGTCCTGGGATCAATCCTTGGTCTAGCCACCTCTCAATGTGGTACATACTAAATGGTCACAAGCAATTTAACATCATTCTCTATGGGCCTTGTCTATAGTTTTCATTGTATAGTAAACAATTTAGGTGTTATACAATAATGTCTGCATGTTGCTAAAGGTGCCAAATATGAGAGCCATGCTGCAGGCCTTACTCCAGCTGCCTCGATAGCTCAATCAGACACAGGGTCGGACAGTGATAGGAAAGTCCCCAGTTGGATCCCTGGTCAGGCTAGTCATGAAACTACAAAACCTTCATGCTTTGATTTTTTTTCCTAAAAGTGATATGCAAATCCACACAAGATACTTTCTAGACATTTTTTAAAGAAAACCAGCAGCTCCGCTGCCGGCGATAGTGGCGCGGGAAATTCGTGCAGATAGCGTTCGTCTGACCTGGTACACTGCACTGTGGGAATGCCTTAGCCTTTCGCAAATAGACTCGGTAGTGTCGTGAAAAATCTCCCAGCACAATGTTAGGACTGTAGTTTCCTATACTTGAACGCAGAGAGTAGGATGGAGAGTGAGCAAACGAAATGCACTCTTGGGTAGGCTCCCGATTTCCCTGTTGTTGTTTAACCATGAAATGTTGTTTTGTGCGCAGGACAAAAGAGACCTTTGGCAAACTCTACATAACATAATGGTTCTAGCACTACAAGGTCAACCTTGCACTTGACTTGCAAGAGGTCCTAAATATCTTTTCCTTTTGCTCATCCATCTGATCATCTATATGAGAGCTATACTGCAGGCCTTACACCAGCTGCCTCAATAGCTCAATCAGACACAGCGTGGGACAGTAATAGGAAGGTCCATAGTTCAATCCCCATCCAGGCTTGTCATGAAACTATAGGTCCTTTATGTTTTAATCTATAATTCATGGTGACAAAAAATATCACCAGACTTGAGAAGTGAACCCTAGACCTTCAGATTTGGTTTTACAATTAATTCTGCTGTACGTAACAGTAGTGGTTAAAACTATGTAAACACCTCTTTCCTGTTAATAGGATTTACATATAACCACACTGTTGTAGGACTTTATTTGTATCAATCCTAGAGTAACTTCTAATTGTGTATTACACAAATAAAGTGTCCAGGAAGATTTCATGCACTGGGATGTCTTGAAAATAAGATGCTTTATTAAGTGGTTGTGGAATCAAGTAATAGTTAATTTGACATGGCATTTTGGCCAAGCAATACTATCTAGACCATGGTTTATCATGATATTATCTATCGTTTACAATAGTGGTAAATGCAACTATAGTTTACTATGGTGTATAATAGTAAATTAGAGTTATGGATACACTGGTTTATAATAGTATACTATAGAACATTATGGTAAACCATGATATACCATGGTGCGGAATTGTAAACCATGGTAATGACCATGGTATTTTTTTACCTTGGCATTTACATCTACCCCCTATGACTTTTACCGCTTTAGGACCTTTATCCCCTAGGACATCCACCCCCTTGGACATCTACCCCCTTGGACTTTTACTTTCTAGGACTTCTACCCCTGGGGACATCTACCCCTCCACATGATATGACTCAACCATATGGGCATCTGGAGGGGGTGGATGTCCCCAGGGGTAGAAGTCCTAGAAGGTAAAAGTCCAAGGGGTAGATGTCCAAGGGGGTGGATGTCCTAAGAGGTAAAAGTCCTAAGGGGGTAAAAGTCCAGGGGGTAGATGTCCAGGAGGGTAAAGGTCCTAGGGGGTAGAGGTCCGAGGGGTAGATGTCCCGGGTGTAAATGGCAGGGGGTAGATGTCCAGGGTGTAGAAGTCCTAGAACCGTTTGAACTCAATCTTGTCGTCCAGGGTGAATTTTTTTTTTATACTCATTTTGTTTTTATCATGTTCTGTTCTCTCTTTACCTATTATATGTTCATACATCCTTTTACTTATCAGATTAACACTTCCATGTATCAACGATTTGATAGTTTCCTTATCTGGCTATAGTCCTTCTGGATCTCCAATTCAATATAAAACATGGATACAATCATACTTATGTACAACCCGATGGCAAGAATGGCCATGGTGCACTTTAGTATTGGATCTCCGGATGAGCCATTACATATAAAGGGTTCCATAAACCTGATGAGTAGGGATGGGGGGGGGGGGGGGGGTACTGACTCATAATGGTTCTCTCAAACTGGAAAACTACCGCCGGCCTAAAAACGGGAGCCACCAGACCATGGTCCTTCCTAAATACATGCAGATGACCGCCCCCAGATTCCTGCAAATATGTGATAGCTCTCCTGGGTGCGCAGACAAACGTTCTGAGCGCGATCTTAATCTATAATCTTAAATCTTTATATAAATCTGATGACTCCCATTGTATCTGCCACCTACACTGTAGAAAAGGTGTTTAGAATCTAAACACTTATAGTGTCCGTTATTTTAAACACTTATAAAAAGTGTTAAGATTCTAAACACTTATGAACTAAACACTTTAATGAGTGTTTAGGTTTTAAACACTTATTTGCAAAGTGGTTAGGTTCTAAACACTTATCTAAACGCCTTTTACCTAATCAAAAGTGTTTAGATTAAAAGTGTTTAGAACAAAAGTGTTTAGATAAGTGTTTAAAATCTAAACACTTATCCAAAAGTGTTTAGGTTTTAAACACTTATTAGCTAAACACTTTCAATAAGCGTTTAGGTGTTTAGATTTATAGAAAAATGTTTAGATTTATAGAAAAACACGTTTAGAATCTAAACACTTATCTAAACACTTTTGTTCTAAACACTTTTTGATCTAAACACTTTTAGGTATTTAGGTTAAAAGTGTTTAAATGCTAAGCACTTTTCAAAATAGTGTTTAGATAAGTGTTTAGAACCTAAACACTTTGCAAATAAGTGTTTAAAACCTAAACACTTTTTGAAGTGTTTTGCTGAAAAGTGTTATGAATCTAAAATTGTTTAAAATAATGGACACAATAAGTGTTTACATTCTAAACACTTATATTACAGTGTAGTGTCGCATACCCAAACTATGCTACCTGAGGATTGCCTTTATAATATATGCCCTACACCCAGATGAGACAACATAACATCTAAAAACAAAAGAAAAAAGTGGGGGATGGGGGGCAGAGGCCCCCATTACATATAATTGAACAAGCCTATCCTATGATTTACACTATGATGGACTGGATAGGCTTATCACTACTAATGGCGCCATCTTCATTTGGTGATTAAGACCTTTAACATTTTTAAGATTAAGATCAAGACCATTTACTCAGGATTAAGATTGCGGTCAGAACGTTTGTCTGCGCACCCAGGAGAGCTATCACGGATGTGCCGGAATCCTTATAGATAAAGCTGCTGCCCTTATATTATATCAGAAATCACTGTATTTCTATGCAAATAAAAAGGCAGACATGGATAACTGTTTTATTCCTTACATCTTTGTCATCAACACCTTACTGATTCCCGATTACTGATCCCTGCTGTAGAGTTACCATCCTCTTTTCCACTTTTTCAGGTGCTTTACTTGTTGGTAGTAGGTAGCAATTTCAGACCTGAGTACCCCCCCCCCGATGTGCCGTCTTTCTCTCCTCCTACCATGTAAGAACGTCTACAATATGACCACTATAGCACCCACTATATCATTCTTTAGTAGGTATGCTACTTCCATCCCATTGCCTTCCATTCATAAACAAGCACATTCATCCCCGGCCAGCCACCACTCCATATTTCCCATATATTTTTTTTTAAAGGAAATATCATGATGTACCTTAATGATGACCTTGACACCTGGATAGGGTTCGTCAGTACAGATGATCAATGCAGTGATGATGAGACCTCAATCTCTCTGGACATCACATGCATGACAGTTCAGGGACCGTCCTTAGCCAGGACCATGGAACCCCAGTAAACATAATTATGTTGGTCATACATAAATTAACGTTGCTTTTTGGTCTGAACTACGTAATTTTGGAAGGTTTATCAACGTTAGAACGTTTATTTACCAATCTCAAACCTGCAGCTCTGACTTATGTAGCTCAGACGTAAATCTACGTCCAACTTTGTAAACACATTAATATAATATTACATAGTGGGATTCAGACAAAGATATGTGTACAGGCAAGGGAAAAGGGATATCCAACGAAAATGTCAACTTTAAAATTGATGTCATAAGCTTTCCAGTGATATATTACACAAGAAAATATCATTTCTAGTTTTTGAGAAATGGCTATATGAATATGGGTGGGCATTACCCTTTCCAAAACCCGAATAAGCTCTAGGTCTCATAGTTTCCAAGAAATCTCTATCTAATTAGCATAATTAGAATAATTAGAAAATGATCATACATTTTCATCCTATAAGCCATAGATTTTGATCTAGAAATAATAATCTATTTCTGTTTTGACCATAGTAATCCTTGTGAATCATTCATCAATGGGCTTCTTTATTTTCTTTATTACTAATGAAAATCATGTTTCCATGGCAACACATATCAACAAAGACACCCATTTAGGCTCTAAAACGTTCTTTTTGCATTCCAAAATAAGGAAGCTTTTCCCCAAAAAATAGAATGTTTTGTATAAAACTACTAAACTCTCCAGAAAAAAGTACCAAAAAGCAAATATTAGCTTATTTCTTCCATTTTAAGCCATGGTGGTGCCCCCTGGTGGCTAAAATTGGTACTAATCCCGCGGGGATACCCCTTTCTGCTTGCCTGCTCACATATCACAGACACATTTACATTAACAGAAAATATTTATACAGACTAACTACTATCATTCTTAATCACATTTCTTTCTATATATATATAGTACATCTTAATAGTTTAACTGAACAGCCGGACAGTATGGATCTATTGCATAGTTTTGGCTGCAGAGAGGCTTTGTATTCTTCCATTACCACCAATGTGGTGTCTGCCCAGTAAAGTGCTTTAATGTGCATAGCAATGCTTAATTCTTTAACCTGCTGTCCATAATATATAATTATCAAATTGTATATGGTTCATTTGCATAACATTTAATTCATAATTAATGAGAAATTACTGCTTGAATGTGGTAGATTCGTTAAAAAGCTGTCATATTCTCTCCACAGTTGAAAGTGCTGCCACCTAGTGTGAAACTGAGAAGTTATATACCCAATTAAAGTTGAAAAATTACGTAGTTTAACGTAGATCTACGCAGATTTGTTACATAAATTTACGTCAGAATGAGGTAGATAAACGTAAATCAGACTTCTACGTCTGTTGAACGTAAATAAACCTTCATGTTTTGACGTCTACAAACCTTCCAAATTTACCAATCTCAAACCTTTGATTGGAAAACTACCTAGAGAAACCTCAGAGCTACGTTGAAATTACGTAGGGTGTTTACTGGGCTGACACCAGAGCGTCTGTGCTTGGCAGTATACTAGATACTCACTGAGAAAGAGAGAGGCCCAGGTGCCCAGTGTAGGTTATAACATGTTGATCATAGTAAGACAACATGGCTGTTATAGGTCGTACTGTATAAATGATAGTAGCACAACAGTGGCATATCTTTCCCATCTCTTACGTCAGCCTGTTATATAACCTACACAGAGAGAAGAAACATAGTCAAAAGGGAGTCCAGGCTTGCCTCCAGAATGACTCCCTTTTCTGACTCTCTTTTTGACTCTCTTGATGAAAGGAGTCGGTACCTGACTCCCTTAAAAGGGAGTCATGTGAGAGCCCAAGTTTTGCCTCTAAAATGACTCCCTTTTATGACTCCCCACCACAAAGGTCCAGGTCCATGCTGCAACTCCCTTTAGAAAGGTAGTCTAGGCACAGGGAGTCATTGAACCACGACTCCCTTTGTACATTGGTAGTTTCTATCCCTTACCCCTCTATATAACCATTCCATTAGCTGTCTCCTTAGCTGCTGTTTCTACATCATTTTGATGCAATGTCTCACAAGGAGGGGGGATATCAGAAACATCCCTCAGCGCACATTAGTTCTTATATAAAAGAACATCTGAGCTTTTCTGGATTTAACTTTCTCATGTATCTACAAATTGGGTGTCTATATCTAATACATACATCATGCTTATGCTACAGTTTCAAGTTAACTACAATTATTTTATGAAATCTAATTCCGACAATAATATACATGTATTAGCATAATTATAAATATCATAAATTATGTGGATCTAGAGATCTGAGCATACAGAATAAAACCATTTTCAGTATAGTGCTACCACCTAGCAGGCTTAATCATAACCAACTGACATTGACTCTGATTATAAAGAGAGTCAGATAGCTTCTAAACATATGTGCTAGATGGCATTACGGTCTTTGTACAGTAGTGCCACCTAGTGTGTTCCCTATTTCTGTCTTGTATGCTTTACTTATGTGACTCCCTTAGGGAGTCCAGGCAACCATCTACTCACCTCAGCTGACCTGGACTCTGTTTGATCTAATTGAAAAGGAGTCAGGGCCATTAGAAGGGGGAGTCAAACAGTGCGAAAAGTGAGCCAAAGGGGGCCTGGCTCTCTTTTTATAGCCTGGACTCCCCTTATGACTCGGATCCTTCTCTCTGTGTACACTGGGGCCCTGTACCTCTCTTTTTCTCAGTGTCCCGGTCACAACAGATGCTCTGAGTGTCACAATACACATCCCAGCCTGGGACACTCTGAGACCGTTGTGCCGCTCTCTGTTTAGTTGCAGCAGAGTTCAGACATGAGAGTTTCCCACCATGCAACTCCTATGAAACAATATCTTCACTATGAAATGCCTTACCCAATAGGCCTATATACACTAACCAAATATATACAATGGCATGGATGATCGATGATGTATACTAGTACTACTGTCCCTGAAATTCTAGGCATGAATTTAAGTAATAATCACATTCTTTGCATTGTACGTCTTTGTATTGTCAATTTGACAATCTATCTAAAGGTCGTAAGGACCGACGAGTTATCATATATTCCTAAACTTGCAGTGTGCATATAGTGTGGCAATTATGGCGGTCGTTTTTCATAATGTATAAGTGTATAGTTCTCTAAACGTCCCTCCAGGTAATGTCGCTCTGTAATATAATTATGACTTGGCGGTGTTTAAAATGGCTGTTTATTGATCTACCTTCGTGAACTTCTATCTACCGGTAGATCCTGACTAGTCTGATCTCCCACCCCCTTATACCCTACCCTACCCCCTTCATAATACACAACCGTCCCACCTCCCGCCCCTCCCCTCTGCTCCACCTCCTTCCCGACATGCTCTCGTGGTGTCTATCAGTCAGATTGCAGCCAGTGGTGCGTGCGCAGACAGCATATCGGCGCATGCGCGTTGTGGTCTGGCTGCACATTGATGTGACCTGTGCGCATGTGCGGGCCGTGTACAGGCACGCCCCCTGGCGATGTGGGGGCAGACAGCTTCCGGCGTCTGTCAGAGCAGGTCGGGGCGGGGGTCTTGACATGGTATTGCAAGAAGCTATATTAATATCACGTATATTGAACTATAGAAGTGTGGGCAGCCAAGCAGAAAGGATACTCCGCGCGAACAATCATTTGCTGATTGTCCGTCCACAAAGGTTGGTTTCCAGTCATCCGGCCTGGTCTATCAAAGCAGAACTGCCGTTTTTTTTATTTATTAAAAGACTATTAATTTCATTTTCATTTTGTGAAAAACCAGGACAGAATTGAGTTTAATCTAATGATTTTATTGCATGTATTCCATTTTGTTGGATCGATCAGAATTGCCAGAATAGCTGACAGCTGCCTGCAGTTGGCCAATTTGATTCTTATCATCATACCAATGATTTGGGATTCATATAGTTTTGATTATCATGACGTTAGACTTTTATCCAGGCCATTGGGGTCAGAAAAGACGAATTCGTGTGAATTTTAAAATCTCCAAAATAAATGGTCGTCCATCTTTTTAACCTATATAGGTTCGGGTTGGCTGAAGCCTTTTTTTTTCTTTTGGCCCAAGGAGGAGAGTGACTTGCAGTGCCTCACTTCCCACCTTTTTTACCATGTATAGTAGACGTCAGAATATGACTATTTATAATCAGTCCTACCTGTTTTCTCTATGAAGAATGTCGGCACAATGTCGGGAAATATCCGTAGGCGGACAGAGCATAGGTGTCCCATGTAGAAATAGTCTGATCTCGAACCAGATCTGTCAGCGCAGAAACTAAGTACCAGTTCCATTCCTGTAAACATGACGTATGGCCTGCCTTACTTTGTCTTAAATACCCCTGTCTCTCATCATCAATATGGTGTAATCATGATCCGAAATGTATAACCGACGCCTGAGAGCCGCTTGCTGATCCTTGACGGAAACATTGGACGTGTATGTTATGCTTAAATCTGTTAAGTCCTATACCTGCTGCTGACAAACTAAACTAATAGGATGATGCGTAAAGTCTGAGAGCTGTATTACCAATTTTAGTCAGTGGGGGGCTCCACCATAATTATGTTCAGAAAGATGAAATACACTGTGAAAGATTAAGATGCACTGGCACATGGCAGTGTGTCATATACATGTCTGACACTGGGTGGCAGCAGTATATCATTTTGTGTGGTAAGTATTTACAAACCCTGTAAGGTCTCTTGCGTTTGAACATTATTGTCAAGATGGGAATGTATGAGATAAAATTCATCAACTTATCATGAATAATGAACTTGTGCTATGTTGAAATGCGCCACATTGTGGAAAAAACTTGATGTCTGGCTAATACCACACAGAGGCAAATATCAGAGTCACCCAATGTCGCCAATACTACTCTCATACAAGGGTCAGGCACTGCTCGACTATAATAGATGGGTCAAGGGCCATTCTAGTGAGGGTCAGGCTAGGCTGGACATTCAATAACAGGCTGGACCTTGGCAAACTTGCTTGAAAGTCTTGCCATGCTGGATCCTCATGCCATAGTCTGGCAATGCTGGACTCTTGCAGGCTGATAGAGACTCTCCCAAGAGTCCAGCATTGCCAGACTATGGCATGAGGATCCAGCATGGCCAGACTTTCAAGCAAGTCTGCCAAGGTCCAGCCTGTTATTGAATGTCCAGCCTAGCCTGACCCTCACTAGAATGGCCCTTGACCCATCTATTATAGGGGAACAACATGGCGGCAGGTTGAAGAGGCGGTAAAACCAAGCTCCCGCGTCAAAAGGAAAAACACGAGTCAAACTGGCACTATAGGCCTAATATTTGTATCAATCGACGTATAAACTCTTGTAGCACAGCCACATTGTTATCATGGCAAGCGTGGAGACTAGACGCATGAAGAAGGCAGGTTTTACCCTGGTTCAGCCTGGAGCCTCACCAGCGGACATTATCGAAGCCATAAACTCCCTCGACGCGCGACTGTCACAGCAGGAAGATTTCGCCGACAGGACCAATACTACGCTGAAAGGTCTTCAAACCTCCATTGACACCATTAATGCAACAAGTACAACTCAGACCACGCTGCTAAACGACATCAGGAAGAGCCTAGAGACAAACGCCGCGAGCATGACAGAGGTAAACAAAACACTTCAAAATTCTGACAGCACTGTCGGTCGGCTGTCACTAATAGCTGACGCCTCAACCCGCATCATAGCAGAGCACCAGCTGAAACATGAAAAGATTGAAAAGAACGAGCTCACAAAGGTAGTTATGATTGAGGGAAAAGCTGAGGATGGTAACGAAGATCTAAATGATTTTACGTCTGAGTTATTAACTGACACTGGAGTTGACTTTGGTACCGGCCTTGTGGAGAGTGTCGTCCGCGTAGGACCGTATAGGCGTCAACAAAGAAACCAAGATGGCGGCGGCGGTGACAACCAACGTAAACAAATCCCAGACCCATTCGCATATCGTTTTACAGCCAGCAGTGTAAGACGGAGCTCCAGAGAGGTTTGAAATTTCTGAGAGAATTTCCCGAGCGGTGGGACAACATCTCAGTTGGCGACGAATTAAATGAGGATGAACGCAGGGAATTTTTGGATCTCAGATCCATGTTCTTTCTGGCTCGTGGCAAAAATTATGACTGCAAACTACGTCAACGGGCAGTTATAATAAATGGTATATCCTATGGACATCACAGGTTGTACAACCTTCCCCATGCCGACCTAACCATGGAGGCTGCTACCACCGCCTATACACAAGATGGAATCATGTTCCGCTCGCAACATCACCGTCTGTCAAACCTCTACCCTTGTCAGATAGAATACGAAGGCACAACCTACTCAAGCGTCAAACAAGGGTTTCAGCATCTCAAAGCCCTTACCTGTAAGGACGATAGGCAGGCTCAAATTATAATGTCAATACAAAATCCGTATCACATTATGAGTGAAGGCAACAAGGTACGAGGGAATCAGGAATGGAACAAGATTGCCGAACAAACTCTATATAAGTTAAATGTCTTAAAATTCAGCGAAGAATCCAACAAGAACTACCTCTTATCGACAGGCGCCAACTTCCTATACAAAGCAAGTTTCCACCCTGTCTGGGGGGTGGGTCTTCACCTGGGGCAGAAGGGACGGTGCACAAATGGCAATCATCCAGGCCAGAACCTCCATGGAAAACTGCTATGCACTCTACGAGAAAACATTCGCAAACAAGCGCCACCTCCTGGCACCTAAGATGCCTGTAGACTGCATACTCTATACGTGTACCCTTTCTGTGAAATAATTTTTCTTTTCTTTTTCAATTTCAATTAAATTAAATGCACGTCTAATCTGCCAATACATAGTAATAACACATATACATGTACATTAACCAAATTACTGTAGATCAACTTATTATAAATCATTACTGTATGTTTTATGAGTATAGTATATCTTTCGATTAAGATCCCTGACCATCAATTTCATGTCTCAAGTCTGTGTGTAATATGATCCATACAAATATATAATTGCTACCGGTAAGAGTTAATGCTTGGTTCTAAAGGTGTTTTGCTCTCATAACCTAGGTACACAGTCTGCTGGTATATTCCTGTCGACGAACTTATGTTTTCAAGTCAGTGTGTAAAATTAAAATTATTTTTACAATTATAGAAATGCTACCGGTAAAAGTTAATGCCTGGTTTTGATTGTGCTTTATGTTATGCTGACGCAGGCTATTTCAGCGACAAGCAAGTAAAATCATGCATATTAGTGTTGAATACTACCGGTATGTGATATGCTGACGCAAGCTATTTCAGCCTTCACAATTTAAATACACAGTATGTCATACATATATAAGACTGCTATTGGTAAAAGCAAACGCTTGGTTCAAATGGTGGGCGTTTCTGGCCTGTTCAGAGGCTGAGAATGTATAGATTGTATTGTACCGGTAAATGAATGTCCCTGCATATGCTGCCACCTGTCGTCTCAGATCTAAATTAACCAGACTGCTTTCAATTAAGCTACTTTAACCTAGAACTCGCACACGCCTATAGGTATATAAATTGTTTTTGGAATTATAATTTGAAACATCATTTATTTAGTCTCCTGAGACGCTGGGAATGGGGGACCAAACCTTAGCCTTAGTATATTATGGTAGGGTTTGCAGGCCATCAGAGCCGATTGCTTACTCAGGGGGGTGGGGGTAAAAGGGTTTATTATTGTTTTTTGAGAATTTTGTGCATAAAATGTTGTAACATTTCCCGGTTACATAAAATGAATTATTGTCAAACTACCATTTCTATATGTGAATATGGGTGATTGGCCCGATTTTGGCAGAGGCTTTTCTATTGTACATCTAAATGTGACAAAACGTGGGAAAACGTGACATTAGGGGAAAACACCTTTATTTAAGTTCATGTCTTCAGCTATAATTTGATGCTTCAAGCATCAAAATATTTGAAATAGTTGCTGAGAAATGACATCTCAAACATTGGATGGTAAGGGCATGTAGAAATTCAGAATAGACTGCAATGCAATCACATATCAATCTATTTTCAAATAATCCATATAAATCATAATTATTAGAAATTAGACCAACGAATGCATATTATTGTGCATAGATTTGGATCTGGTAGGAGTATTGGCATTCTGTTTTCAGTTCTGAAATCCTCATGTATGGGGTAATTGGATAGGGATAATTTTTATTTAAACAGAATGAATTGGGGGTTGCCATGGCAACCAAATGTCAACAAATGGGCTAAAAATGGCTAAAAACGTTCTTTTTACATTCCAAATAAGACCAATTTAGAATGAAAATAGAATTTTGATAATAGCTTCAAAAGATTCCTTGGGAAAAGTTAGTCTACGGTCATTTTCTCTTAAGTATTCACATTTTTAGCTATATCTCCTGAAATATCATGTTTAGAGCATTTATGGCTATTCCCCCTAATGTTACGATTTCCCAGGTTTTGTCACAAATGCCAGAAGCATTAGAAACAAAAAAGCAGGCATCAAGACGGAGTTAAGCAATAAGCAAATTGATGTTCTATTATTTTCTGAGACTTTTTTAAACGACATGGATAATGATTTTGATTACATGTTACCTCACTATAGCTTGTATAGGCATGATAGGGTTAGTATCCATAGAGGTGGAGGCCTCATTGCTCATGTTACTGACACGCTTACATGTTCCTCGGAAATGTTTAGGTATTTGAATAGGGGCACCCCTGACATAGAAGTTCAATGGCTTTTTGTACAGAAAGGCAAAGCTAAGAAAACTATTATATGCAATGTTTATCGTCCACCTAATGGTGTATTACTTAACTTTTGTAATACTATAAAGGCACTGTTATTACAAATTCCTGATGTAAATTCGTATGATATTGTAGCAATTGGAGATTTCAATGTTGACGCTTTGACAGATGATGATGATAGATCATTGTTATACGAGACCTTATCAGATTTTCATTTGGAACAATTGATAAACTGTGTGACAACTACTGCTGGATTTAATACCGGTATTGATTTAATTTTCACAAACTGTAGAAATATAATGTCATATGGTCCTTTAAATATACATCTTAGCGACCACCTACCTATTTATATGTTGAGGAAACATGACAGTGTTAAGCTAGGTTATCGTGTGTTTACTGGTCGTTCATATAAGAATCTAAATGTTGATGAATTTCTTCGCAATCTCGATGCTCTAGATTGGCAGGATTTTGATCAATCAGAGAATATTGATGAATGTTGGGAATTTTTTGAAAATGCCATGTACTCGGAGTTAAATAATTCATGTCCGATCAGAGAATTTCGAGTAAAGGACAAGAGTGATCCCTGGATGTCAAACTATCTTCTTGAACGCTCTAATGATAAAAATGTTGCTTTAGCAGCTGCCAGGAAGTCAGGGTCCATTGTTGATTGGCATAATGCAAGAAATCTAAGAAACAATGTCAATATGGAGAGAGAAGAAGCAAGACATAATTATTTCAAAACGGAATGTGAAGATTCAGTAAAAGATAGCAAGAAGTTTTGGAAAATTATTAGACAAATTATTCCTTCAAAAAAGAAACCGTCTGTTGGCATAAATTTAATGGACGACGATGGTACTCCTATTTCTATTAATGATACAGCTGAGTTTATTAATAATTTTTTCGCTGAGATAGGCCCTAGGCTTGCTGCTTCTCATACTGACGACTGGTCGTTTCAGGGTTCAAGATGTGATCATGACATGCCTGATTTTCATGTTGATGATGCTGAAATAATTAAGTGCATTCAGGATTTGGACATCACTAAGTCATCATCTTTAAATTATGTTCCTACTAAGATTTTCAAGATAACAGCTCTGCATTTTGCAGCGAAATTTATAAAAATAATACGTTTATGTTTTTCTCTCAGCAAAATTGCAGTGGTCACTCCCCTCCCAAAAAGTGGTGATATGAGTAAAGTGACAAATTTTAGACCCATAAGTGTTCTACCAGTCCCAGGAAAAATACTTGAGAGATTAATGCACAATAATTTATCTGCCCACTTGAAAACTCATAGTATATTGTCTCCGCAGCAAGGTGGCTACCAGCAGGGGAAATCCACAGTTGACACCATAAGTGCTTTTGTTGATGATATTTTGAAAAATAGGAATATTGGTAATATAACAATGGCTGCCTTTATAGATATAAAGAAGGCTTTTGATTCCGTAAATTTCCAAATTTTATTAAAAAAGTTGGAGTTTTACGGAATCAGAAGAAAAAATTTGGACTTAGTAAAAAATTATTTAAAAAATAGGAAACAGGTTACAAATGCTAATAATGTTCGCTCAAACGAAGCCAAGCTGTCCTGTGGTGTCCCCCAGGGGTCTATTTTAGGCCCGCTATTTTTCTTATTGTATATAAACGACTGTATTTTACCTACAGACTCTCATAAAACTATGCTGTATGCCGATGATTCGGTCTTATATGTCTCAGGTAATGATTTCAAGGCACTTGAGCGAGAGCTAAACAAGGCTTTGAGTCTATTTGCAAGGTGGTCTAGTAAAAATAAACTTTCTGTTAATGAATCAAAAACCAAGGTCATGGTATTTGCAGCAGCCCCAACCCTCAAACGTCTCCCAAAACCAACAGTAAAATTGAAAGACACCTTATTAAACCAAGTCATTTCGTATAAATATCTAGGTATAATAGTGGATCAAGAGCTTAATTTTTCCCTACACACAAAGGATTTAATAAAGGACATAAAATTTAAATCTCTAATGCTATACTACTTGAGTAAAATGATGTCCAAAAAAATCTTATTAAGGGTCTATATTTCATATGTCCTCCCATTGATAGATTATGCTGATGTTTTATATGGTGCTGCAAATACCGACCTTTTAGCCTTACTGCAAAGGAAACAGAATAAATGTTTAAAAACATGCATGGGTTTGAATATATTGACACCCTCTGTCGAGGTTCATCGTCTAGCCAAACTACCGGTACTAAGTGAACGTAGACTTTTTCATACTAAGCTATTAGCTTTTAAGCGTGTGCAGATAGGAGAACCTTATGTAATGGCTGTAAATAGACCAACCCGAGCGAATGTTGCTCCACTATTAAGGTATCATACGATCCACTCGGCAGCTTATGAAAAGAGTCCTGAGGTCATATGTGCTAGGGCATGGAATGAACAGACTGCTGATGTCAGGTCTCTCCAAACCCATAATGAATATAAAGCAAAGGCAAAAGAAGCTATGATTAATTCGATACAGACAGTATAAATAATTATAAGGGTGTTTTAGGGGGGTAAATAAATTTGATTACTTATATATTCTCAATCAAAATTTATAGGGCAGGCTCTAGATGTAAACTGTGGTGTCATGCTCGCCTATGTTGTTCATCGTTAATATGGAAATTGTTGATTTCAAGCACGTGTGTACATGGTAGGGGCATAATATTATCTGTTGATAACGCCCTTCCCATAACTTTATTTCTCAAAACATGTTATCAGATTAGTCAAACTTTCCATTTATATTATAGTATGACATTGAGAAGTACCGGTAACATGTGTACCTTAGTATATTTTATAATTACCGGTCACATGTGTACCTATTACACACTACATGTATGTCATTTATTGTCAACGCATCAACTGGATCCTATGTGAGAAATAAAGTTTAAATATGTTCAAAAAAAAATAGTCCAGCAGTGCCTGACCCTTGTATGAGAGTAGTATTGGCGACATTGGGTGACTCTGATATTTGCCTCTGTGCACACGGCCTACAATTCAGCTGGATAAGAATTTTGAAACTATTACTTTGTGTAATTTGGATTATTCCAAGTGAACTGTATGTAGAGTAAAGTACTCCAATTCCGGACGGTTAGTGAACATCTTCGACTATCCCTGGGTAAGAATTATCTATTAATGCACAAATCGTAGCATATTAAAGGCAATCATCTTGTTGTAAAAGTGCATTAGATCTATGATTATTGCCTCCTAAGCAATAAGGCTCAGGCTAGCTTCATCAAATGTCAATTTGGCACCTAATTCCGGACATAGGCACCTCATTCCGGACACCTTACAACATACCATTGGGACAAGATACAAACGTTGTTTCTTTTTGCATATATCATAATTTTAATTGCATTTGAAGCTTTACAAATGCACATGTGCAATATCATTATCTTATATACCTAACAAATATTGGGAAATTGACCACGAAGAAAGAGCTAGGGTATGTATGCAACCAGTAGTAGTCTAAGCAGGCCACAGCTGGTTATATAGTACAAGAAATATGTGAAATGGTTTGGCACTTCCGGCAGAAAGCATGAAATTTGGTATAATTCTATGAGGATACATTCATTTTTATCAATGTAACTACATGTAAAACAACATTGAAAAAATAAAGTAAATAATTAACTTTTAATTCTTTAAAAATATATATTAATTATTTTAGAATGGAATAAAATTCAAAGGATAATCCTAATGATAGAAACCAACATACATGTATTTATTGCATGTGAAAAAGTAGTATACAGATGTATGGCTTGTGCATAACAAGGTGGTAATTTGCATATATTCATTACTGCTTTCTACTAACCAAACCTGTTGTGTATAATAGAACCAGGCAGAGTAAGGCAGGACAAAGCAGAGCAGAGTAATGTAGAGTAGAGCAGGGCAGATCAAGGCAGAACACAATAATGTAGAGTAGAGCAAGGCAGAGCAGGACAGGGTAAAGCAGAGCTAAGTAATTAAAGCAGAGAAGGGCAAAGCAGGACAGAGAAGTGTAATGTAAAGCAGGGCAGAGTAAGGCAGAGCAGAGTAATGTAGAATAGAGTCAGGCAGAGTAGGGCAGGCCAAGGCAAGGCAGAGCAGCAGAGTAATGTAGAGTAGAGCAGGGTAGAACAAGGCAGAGTAATGCAGGGTAAGGCAGAGGAAGGCAAAGCATAGTAATATAAAGAAGAGCAGAGCAGTGCAAGGTAGAGTGGTGCAGGGTAAGGCAATGTAAGGTAGAGTAAGGCCGAGCATTGTCATGTTGAATAGAGCAGAGGCAGAGTAAGGCAGAATATGGCAGAGTAGAGTAAGATAGAGTAGAGTAGGGCAGGGCAGGACAAGGTCGGGTGTGGCAAAGCAGTATAACAGTACTTTGGAGTGCACCGGAAGGCTCTCGGGGAAAGGATCCACTTAGAGTCTAACCCTTGGAATCTACTCCAGGGCCTACCATCTACTCCTTAGGGCATCTACCCCCTAGGATATCTACCCCCTAGGATTTTTATCCCTTGGCCTTCTACCCCTTGGACTTAATCCCCTCAGGCCTTTTACCCCCAGGGCTTCTACCCCTTAGGACATCCACTCCCTCGCACATCTACCCCCTGACCCTTTACTCTCTAGGACTTCTACCCCTGGTGAAATCTACCCCCTCCACATAATATGACTCTACCATATGGGCAAGTGCAGGGGGTTGATGTCCCCAGGTATAAGTCCTAGAGGGTAAAGTGGGCAGATGTCCTAGGAGGTAGATGTCCCAGGGGGTAGAAGTTGTAATGGGGTAAATGTCCAGGGGATAGATGTCCAAGGAGATAAAGGTCCTAGGGGGTAGATGTCCTAGGGGTAGGTGTCCCAGGGGGTGGATGCCCCAGGGGGTGGATGCCCCACGGGCTAGGTGTCCAAGGGGGTGGCATTCCAGGGAATAGATGTCCAAGGGGATAAAAGGGGTAGATGTCCAGGGGCTAGATATCCAGGGGCCAGATGTCCAGGGGTAGATGTCCAGGGGTACCTGTCCTAGCACCACTGTAAGAGGTAGATGAGTCAACTTCTGTACATCCTAGTCCGGATGGCTAGAGATCCACCATTACATGATCAGAATTTGGACAAAAGCACATGCTAATTTTAATTAAACTTGAGAATCTATGTGTTCTATGATGTAAGCATGCTCAACATTAACACACAATCTAATGCACAGGGAAATGTGTAAAGGAGTGATTTAGATGAATAAGATGTGCCTAACTGAAGTCAGTTGACCATTCAATGTTGAATCCTAACTGCTTCCTATGCACACATTCCTGTGACATCATCAATTTGTGTGATCCAAATATAGTCACTCCTGACTCTCCTTATGACTAATATGTGGCTAAGTTGTATGGTCTCCTGACTACGGGAGCCAAAATATGGTGGTATAGTCACTACTGACTATGGGTATTATTATCAGTGAAGAGACAGACATACAGACCGAGACACATAATGACACATAGACAGACACACATACAGACAGGCAGACACACAAAGAGACAGAGCAGATGACCATGCTAGTGTTTTCTTATACATTTTAGTGTTTTCTTATACATGTATTGATGTTTAATGGATTTCTGACCTTTGACCTTGATTTTGACCTTGATCATTTCTAGATACCATCATACAGATAGCAGATTTGGAATCAGCATTATCATATTACCCTAGTTCACCCCTATTATAAGGTGTAAGCCCTTCTAATTAACATAATTATGTGATATATTTTTGGTTTATTCTTCATTTTCATACTTTTTGAGTTTAATGTACATATTCACGTGGAAATACTTTTCAAAAATCATGTATCCTCTTTGATATGAGTTCAGTATTATGTGAAGGCCCTGTGTACAACTTTTCGTGTTTTCTGCCAGAGGTGCCAAATACCTGCTGAAATTGTTACATATTTACTCTACTAATATATAGCCTGGGCTCAGGGTGTCCGGAATTAGGCACCCACCCTTGTAAACAGTGTCTAATTACATACATGGCATAATGCTATCAGAGAGGAAATTTATTTAAAAGCCACTTGACACTATAGGAGGTACATAATGTATGTGTCCATATCTGGTAGATTTATGCATGTGTCATGTGTCTTAACGAAAATATAACCCTGTAAACTATGTTCCCATACTTAGCATGACTGCTAAGGCACATGGTCTATAGACCTGTGTTGGTAAATATCAATAGTAAAATGTAATTTAATTATGTTTCATTGTGTGATACATTATAGTTTCTTGGGTTGTGGCAAGATACCAATCAGGCCATTCACCAGATATGATCACATGTCCAATTATGTACGTATTTAGTACCACTATCATCACTTGATTGCAGGTTGTCCGGAATTAGGGTCTGTCCGCCTTTGGGTGCCTTTACTCTATGGCCTTTGTCGGCCTCTTGTTGACATGATGGGTGATAGCAGCCCGGGCAGTATTTACAATGAACATTAGCCTTTAAAAATACAAATACAACAAATTAATTCCGCTCATGATATAAGAGAAGATCTCCTCTTTTGACTTATCTGTGGGGACATGTTATTCATTCATTGTTTTATTTCGGATCTAATGTAAAAGTGAGTACTTTGCTGACAGTACAATTTACATTGACATACAGCACTACCACTAAAGCTTTATCTAACCTGTTGATTCGCCGTCTGATTGAACGCATGGTCTGTTTCCATGGCAACTTCCAATAACAACAGACTCGATGTCTCCCCTGTGTTCTGTCCTTGTCCCCTAGGGGGCGGGGGCGGGGGCGGGGGTAAGAGGAAAGGGGGGCAGGGTATGGTAATCTGGGAATTATGAGATCCCAACCCAAAGACTGCATGGCCAGTCTGAAGGGCACCCCCCCCCCCTACTTCTCCACCCCCTTCCTGCCCCCATCCCCACCCCCCAGGCCACTACCTCCGGTGCCTGTCAGTTATCTGTGGTATTAAGGTGGATTAGAGGGAGATTAACCCTTATCCTTCTGTCACAGTCTACTACAAGCTTTAAACCGTCTTAGGCTGCAGCTTACTTGCCCTCAGCCTCTCAAGAACACTTAAACATTGAGGTTATTCTCAGTGTTAAACAAAAGATCCCCTAAATAACTATAATTTGAAAATACAATGTGAGAAATACAATACTTAGATAGAGTCGTATTTCCAACGGTAAAAAGGTCATTTTGCAGTAAAATTAGAAGCGTTCCGATTCTAGACATCACTCATCTTGTCAAATGACCGATATTCATTCCATACAATAAGCACGGCCCCTTGCTGATGGTTTGACACTTATTTGATAGCTAAATACCTCGTGACAAGTAGTGTAAAATTAAAAAATTAAAAAGAAAGAAAATGAGAAAATGTCCGAGCAGAGTTAATGCGGTCAGTGCTCACATCTCGATGACAGATCCCGCCCTGGGGACCAAGGTCAAGGTCGGCACCAGAAGTCCCGTTGAAAGCTCGCGAGATCAAAGCCCGGAAGTGACGTCAGAGGCGGAGATGGGAGGGGGTGGAGGTAATGAGGGAATATTACCTTTGCCATTACCATTACCTTTATTGGTAATAAATGGTAGCCCAGAGCGGCAGAGACAGAATCAAACAGCCTCTTTGGGGTTAGTTGACGGCTGGCCAGGCAGGGAACAGTGACCACAGGTGACTCCAACCCTGAAATGTTGTTTACCGGAGGGATAGTGAAATTGCATCCCAGAGGAGATCATGTTGCAGTGGTTATAGGCTCAAGAGAAAGAGGGAGAAGGGCTTAAAGAATAGCAGGCCCCTAGGGATGTAAATAATGGGTTGTTTTGAATGAATATATCCAAGACCAAAACAGGCCACCCTATCTGTGTTCGTATGAGGGACATCATTAGCTTCAGAAAAAAACAACCTTAGAGAAACATACTATTTCGTCATTAGAGATTTAATCTAAGTTCCTTTATTGAGATGTGTCAACTTACCCCGTTTCCAAAAACAAGAGACAATCTGCAATTATAGGGTCCTACGTAATGGTCTTCCAAGTCTAATAATGCATCGCCAACATTATTTCTGCACAGAGAGAAGTAAAGGCGTCGCCGTGACTCTTTTACCATAGTCTAGTTGACTCTGGTAGCAGAGTCATGATGACTCTGGTGGAGGGGTTACAGCTACTCCAGTCATACCCCTTGTTCCTTGTACAAATTGACTCTCCCTCTTGAGTCTATCAGTGCAGTTGACTCTGCCCACAGCAGAGTCATTTGTAGTTTGACCCTTCATGAAGAGTCAAATAAAAAATGTGTTGACTCTGATAGTAGTTGCATATGAAACCACCTGGTAGGACAACCAACACTAATTTGGTACCAGTGGCAACCACAAGGCAGAGCCACTATCTATACTTTAGATAATTGTTACATGCCACACAGTTTTAATGTGATGACAAACTATACAATACATTGCAAGAACATCAACAGTATAGAGCTGAGTCACCATCTATGTGGGAAATGAACATAAGGCTGGGCACTAACTGTGTGAGATATACTGTGTGGCACTACTTAATACTTCATATAGATCTGATATTGGCATCAAATATGTGTATGGCCAATGGTCTGTAGAATGTAGTGTGAGGCAGATATAACTTAGCCCTTTCACACAGGGGGAAGTGGTGGACATTACAAGATGTCTTGTTATTGACCTGTCTTGGGCAATAACCTCACCTATTCACTTCTCTCAAATGCCTCACCTGGCCTGCCCACTAATTATATACTTCTGTTGCCTTTACTCTACCCTGGCATAAATACACAATCCACCTGACCTGCATGCACTCATGTATTAAATTTTGACTCTCCTCTTTTGATGGGTCAACTGCTGTTGACTCTTCAGGAACAGAGAGTCCAACTCATCCGACTCTCCTCTACAGGTGTCATGGCGACTCCTTTACTTTTCTGTGTGTGCTTACCAACTATACATCGTAACCCCAGTGTATTCATATAGAACACAATATATATATATATATATATATATATATATATATATATATATATATATATATATATATATATATATATATATATATGTTTACTGTTTTAATCATTTTTGATATTTTCACATTGGAGACACTGTAGAAAAACACACATCCAGTTTATCCACACCTTTGAGCTCCTTTGGGAATAACAAGCCTCAGTCTCTTTGCTATATGAGACTCGCATTCTCCATATAAAAATTAAATAATACAATGGGCCCTACAACTATATTATAGCATAAGGTTGTTTGGGAGACACACGTTATCAATTAGCCAGTCATCTCAGCCTCTGTCCTCAACAAGAAGGTTAATCTCACATGACCACAGGTTAAGCCACACGCGCACACTATTGTCGTATATATATATATATATATATATATATATATATATATATATATATATATATATATATATATACACCTTCACACAAAGCCTTTTATCACACCAAGATAAACAAAGCCTAATCACATATTAATAACCATTCTTGTTCTCCTGCCCTGCCCCACAGCATTGTTTGTATTCATATCTAACCTGTGGTCTGCCACTATAATTATGCTGAGCAGCCACACTGAAGGGATGCTCAGGAGTTGGGAGTCCAGATCACCTTTTTGGTTTGGCTGCTCACCATAGTATTCATACCCGACCCATTATATGGTATACCGAAACATGTAATATAGGTCACGTTTTTTTTCATTTCCCGACCCTTGGACACCTAGGAGTGACAGTAATGTCCTTGACATTGACATAGGCTTGTGTCAATAACCATGTTGACACGTCTTTGACATGCTAACCACATGTCACAGAGGCCATGACTTAACAATGGACGCAATGGTCGTCATAGTGATGGCCACGTGACCAGGATTGACAGTGATCACGTGGGGCTTTGATGGTGACCGTGTGCCCCCCGGACTTCTGGGTAGGTGTTGTGACCTCGTCACCTGTGACCTTGACCTTGACCTAGAGATGGATGGTGGTATACAGGAAGTATGATGGTTTTGTATCGGTACATAATGTACACATCATGTTAATAGAATCCTTCTTCAACTTTCATTAATGGAAAAACACGCTCAGTACGCGTTGGCATACATACATGTGTCATCATGCATATTAGGAAGATGTACTCAGAGGGATAATGGACAAAGGTGGACAAACAAGGGCTTGGTCAGACAATTTTAACACTTTAGGGACAGTTTCATTACAATTTTGCCGTCAAGTATTGGTGCATCATTAATGCATTGGGGCATCATTGGTACATCGATGCATCATGCTGATTCTACAGGAATATATCAATCCGTAGGGACATCATAATGCATGAATGCAGCCTTGGCAGGTTACCCAGGACCGCATTCAAGCAGAATACCGACCAAGGGTATAGTGCATTAAAGCATCAATGTAGTTTTTAGTTATGCCCCCTCTACCTGTCAGGAGGATATTAATTTGATATACTTACCTTCACTACATTATTACCTCTATTATATCTAAAGGTCAGATTATGGTGAACCATTGAAGTACTTGTTGTATGTTATGAACGGTTACATGTTAAAAAGAAGTATTATGCCGTCCTTGCATGTTTAAGGATCCAGGTGTTAAATTGAGAGGCAACAGACCACTGGGACGACTGGGACAGGGAATAAAGGAAGGAATGGAAACTTCAAAGCAATTCGAGTTCACCATGGAAACCTTATCCAATAAGTAAGCCAATCGCTGAGCCCTTTACATCCACAGGCAATTGCAAAGGAGCTAGTTATGCAGGGCTTAGGGAGTGGTCATTTCTGGATAACAGGGTCTGCGGGAGGGGTTGTTGGTATTTATACATATGCTATAGCTGAAATCTGTAGCTATAGTAATATACAGGATTTCTTCGCAAAAAGAAAAAACGGTCCCAACCTCAAGAGGGGTCTAAATGATTTCGATCCCTCTTGGGGGTGGGTTCCCATGTCACATATCGATTGTATGAAATGGCCATATATGCATGTCACCTTTCACTAAAATCCCCATGCCCGTGTCACATCTAAGGCTGCATAAAATTGATAATCAGCTTTGCGGACACTTTCCAAAAAAATATGGTGCGGGAGGGAGGCTTTTATTTTATTTTGTTATAAATTTTCTAGGCCATGAGGGAGGTGACTTTTTCTTTTTTTTTACATTTCAAGTGATGAGGGAGGTCTCTTTTCTTTTTTCGCTATTTCAGATACCCCATATGCTATTATGTCTACATTATTTGAAACATATTCCTAAGATTCAGATATGTGACAACAGTATTCCAGGTACTCATGAGATTCACAAGTAAATTTATGGCATGATTGGGGATTCTAAAACTGTAAAATGTATGAAAATTGATCAATTGTTTGCCACAAAATATGCCTTCATAAGGGGCGGAAATTGGCCATATCGCACTTTACTCCCGGTTCAAAACATGGAATTTGTATTGCCCACACGACACGACACCGCATACACACCATATTATAAGTTGTTTACATTTCCACCAGGTGGCGGTACCTTCTCACATATTCTCCGTCTGATTCATTCATTGAATTGTATATGTTCAAATTTGTACCGCCCCCATGCCGGCCGGCCTGTGTGGGGCGGCATCCATTTGGTCAATGCCGGGCAATCCATTTCCAAATAATTGTCAATGATTATTAACATTTGTACAAAACATTACATAATTTCACATACTTCTGTCACAATTATTTGAATTTGTAAACATGGACCCAAACTGGCTTATTTATAAAATCACCCGGGGCAATGATATATAAGGGAATGAATGGGCCAATGAATGTAACTTTATTGTGACAATTTATTCAGGAAAAATTAGCATTATTAACAACTGCTTGGCTACATTCATCCTATAGGAAAAAAAATGGACTTACAAATGACTATTTTATGAAGTCAACCGGGGCCAAAGTGCGATGATATATGTGACCCGTTTTAACGAAATGGGTCGGAAGTCGCACATTTAAGAGCCTAGATTTGGGCATTTCAAGTAGCATAGTGTGGAAAAAATATTATTTTTGAAAAATGAGTTTTTGACATTTTTCTAACATATGAATAGTTTTCTTCTGGCAAACTAAGTTGAAAAACTAATTTCTATCCCCATTTTCCCCAAAATCATGGCCATGGGATCTACAATTGTATTGTTTGATATAGTTAATATCTATTTTAAATGTTAATTATCTCAATTTGATTAATTTCCATTAAAATCAACAAAAAAGTATCAAAAATATCGCCAAATTGTTAATATTGGCCAATATACTACTTGTTACATACCAAATGAAAGCTCTTGATGAGCTGTACACGAATATAGCAATATCAGAACATTTTATATGTGCGACTTCCGACCCATTTCGTTAAAACGGGTCACATATAAGGGAATAAATAGAATTGTTATTCAGGAAAAATTCCAATGATTAACCCCTGCGGGGCTATCTTCATTATATAGAAAAAAAACACTAAAAAATGAATATTTCAAGAAGTCAACCGGGGCCAAAGTGCGATGATATATAAGGGAATAAATAGAATTGTTATTTAGGAAAAATTTCAATGATTAACCCCTGCGGGGCTAGCTTCATTATATAGAAAAAAAACACTAAAAAATGAATATTTCAAGAAGTCAACCGGGGCCAAAGTGCGATGATATATAAGGGAATAAATAGAATTGTTATTCAGGAAAAATTTCAATGATTAACCCCTGCGGGGCTAGCTTCATAAATATAGAAAAAAAAACACTAAAAAATGAATATTTCAAGAAGTCAACCGGGGCCAAAGTGCGATGATATATAAGGGAATAAATAGAATTGTTATTCAGGAAAAATTTCAATGATTAACCCCTGCGGGGCTAGCTTCATTATATAGAAAAAAACACACTAAAAAATGAATATTTCAAGAAGTCAACCGGGGCCAAAGTGCGATGATATATAAGGGAATAAATAGAATTGTTATTCAGGAAAAATATAAGGGAATAAAACCTATTGTTTTTTCAGAAAAAATTTAAATGATTAACCCCTGCGGGGCTAGCTTCTATTAATAGGAAAACATTGTTTATTCAGAAAAAATTTCAATGATTAACCCCTGCGGGGCTAGCTTCTATTAATATGAAAACATTGTTTATTCAGAAAAAAATTCAATGATTAACCCCTGCGGGGCTAGCTTCTATTAATATGAAAACATTGGTTATTCAGAAAAAAATTCAATGATTAACCCCTGCGGGGCTAGCTTCTATTAATAGGGAAACATTGTTTATTCAGTCAAAATTTCACTGACTAACCCCTGCGGTGCTAGGTTATTTTAGTGTTAAAATACTGCATAAAAATCATTGTTTATTCAATACACATTTCCTCCTTCCAGTTATTTAAAAGTTATTTATTCAGTTATTGATAATTGGGCGTAAATTTATTCATACCTTCAATCTAAAGATCAGTACAAGGGATAAGGTTTCCCGGAGAAAGGGTTTCTCTTTGGGGAAAGGTCTCATAAAAAAGGGGCTTGGTAAATTTTTGGGGTAATTCATGGAATTACAGGCATTTCCGGGGTTATTCGGCGGTGATATATACCGGTGATATATTTTGAAATTAATGTAGGCCGGAGGGCGCCGCCGCCGGCGGCGGCCGCGGGTGGCGGCTCCGGCCAGGGTTGGATATTGCGGCCCATAAATCATACCATTCTCGGCCTGCCGCCGCCAGCGGCCGCGGCTACTCGGCTACTCCTTATGGACAGCCGCCGGCGGCGGCCCATATCGGCGTCGGCCAGTAGGGCGCCGGCCACGCTTTGTGGTCCGCCCGTCCCCGTGCCTTTGGCCGCCCACCAACCCCTGCCGGCCTGCCAGCCCCCCCCCCCCGCCCCCTGCCTACTCCGTGCGGGCCGCGCGCGCCCCCCCCCCCCCCCCCCTCCCCCCCCCACACGGCATACTGCACACGCCCGAGCCGGCATGCGGGCCCCACAGGCTATTCACAAAGGCTATGTTATTTTGGCAGCGCCTGCCCCAATGCAAAGTTGGCAGCGTTTCGCCCTATTTCAGACCGGGCCACGAACCAAAGCCTTAACGTTATCAACACAGCTTATAATAGGGGGTATTGGGCCGGGTGTTGGCTAGTTTTTAAATTCCAATTGGCGTTATATAAAGTGGACAGATAAATTACCACGTCTTATCCAATATGGCTATGTAACATACAAGGCTGCAGATCCGACATGTGTATAGAGTTCATATTTGGCCTAATAAAGCAGGGATTGTAGGTGCCGCATAGGCCACAACTTATCTACATTATGAGAGGGAGCATCTGCATTAAAATTTGTCCTCAAATCCATGGCCAAATCCATGACCAAATCCATATGATAGGAAGTGATTACTGAGTGGTCATTTTTTTACAACATGGGGGGTTGGTGGATTTTAGGGCGTACCAAAAAAGTTTGGACCCCTTGAAGGGGGGGCGGGAACAACATAATTTGGGCCAAAATTTGGACCGCTCATAAGGGGGGGGACCAAAACAATTGCACCCCTTTTTTATTGAAAAAGCCTGCGTTTTACTATAGCTCAAAGGGTAGGCCGCAATTTCAACTTGGCTGTTGGGCGGACCTAACAAATCTGGGCCCCTGCCGCGGGTGGGGGGGGGGACCAAAACAATTACAACCCTCTTGCGTGAAACCCCCCCCCCCCCGCACCCCCTTGTTGTTAAAAAATTATCACTCCCTTATATGTGTTATAATATTCATCATGTATACATTTTCGGTCCCTATATATATTTAAAACAGAAACTGTATATTCTATCAGCCGCCAAATAGACCCCGTGTAGCCAATACCGGCACCGTGCCGGGCATTCCGCCGGCCTCAGAAGTTGTTTATTCCTGCCTGGCGGATACAATCGGCGGGTCATAAAGTGCCCCGCCGTTGGTAGTCCGAACTACTTGAAATCACTAAGGATCTCAGCCCTCAAAAAGGAATAAGGGGCCGAATCCTCATATGGACATGAATCAAATGTCACTAGAGGACTCCATACTAAATAATCAGAAGGGGTTCAGGGGGCCTTAAATTGTTTTGTACCTTAAGTGGGGGGCATTAGGGTCAAGTAGAGAAAATATTTTTGTTCAAGTGCCACCAAGTGCTCGCCCAAGGCCCCGTGGGTAGACATGAGGGGGCGGCCGGGCGATGGCAGCAGTGCCTGCCGTCATGTAGGCACAGATGGCGCCGCACTGACTGGGGCCTGGATCCGCTTGCCCAACCTCCCCCCTACACATCCGGATTCTCTAAGTGAAAGTTAGTCGGAGGCATGTGGGCCTCATCAGCATTGGTGGGCTGAAATAGGAGTGCTTGTCATCGGGGTATATGTGCATCGGCAAGGGGGGGGGGGGGCGTGGTTGACGTACATAATATACAATACATAAAGTTATAACCCTTTACAAAAACACTTATATGGATATTGCTAGCATGATAAATAATAAAGCATTTATCACTGTTAATGTAATGAGTGGTTAATTTGTTATTAATACCCTGCTATAAAGGCAGCTATTAATGAATAATATTTAGCGGCACAATGTCTAGGCGGCGGCCGCCGCAACCCTTGGTATTATGTGGTGCTACCCCGCCTGTCACCTGCACCGTCCAACGTGGACGCCCGCCTGCATACCACCGGCCATGCCACCATGGCCGAGCGGGCCTAATAGGGCCGCTAATAGGGCCGGCGCGGCGGCCCCCTGTGTATGAAACTAACGCTCCCCGACCCCAAGACACTCGGCCCTATATCACCGCCGGGACCTCCGCCGCCGGGCCCACGTCATCCCCCATTTGGCCATATGGCATTCCGGCATTCCTCAGGGACTCTCTCAGTGTGTGATAAGTGGGCGCCGTGTTAGGAAGTGACCCCTCTGCCAAATACGGTATCAAGAAGGTAGATGTAAGTATACATATAAAGTATTACTCTATATAGTACAACGGGTAACAATTGGGTTTATAATTGTACACTTGTAACTTATATATATGTATATATATATATATGTATATATATATATATATATATATATATATATATATATATATACACACACACACACACTTGTAACTTAAATATATATATATATATATATACTGACATACATACAAGCATACATACTAAGGAGGCCCGCCTCCATACATACATTAAAGGGTGCCCATTTATGTAGGGGGGTTGCTGGTCAATTTATATTACTTTGATACGTTACTCATAGTGTCTAATCACAATATTTCAGATATGGCGGCTAGGAGACGAGACGGCCCCTCTTTTGGGTTTGAGGCCGATACTGATACATCTGAGTCGGAGCCTGAAGATGTGCAAGAGGGGGGAGCGGCCGGCGAGGCCTCATGTTCTCGGGCAGGCGCGTCTTGTGGTGTGTCCGCCGGAGCAGGGGCTGCCGGCAAACTGCTTGTCCGGCGGAGTAAGACGCTAGGTAATACGGTACCTAAGAGAGCGGCCGCTGCCAGGGCCGGTCCTAACAGGAGGGCAATGCTCTGGCGCGACATACAAGATATAATAGGGCCAGCGCGGGAATATCCCTATGCCGTCCGTGCTTCGATGTGGACCCGCCACCTCAGGTTTTGGCCCAGAACCGTGCTAGCGGCCTTCTGCTACATCAATGGCCTTCCACCTGATCTGTTGTTGGCATGGGGTCTGGAAGCTCGCCTCTGGAGAACACGTCTCTCCAGGGGCCATCGGCACATTGCATACTTATTGGGCCAAATGGAGGGAGGCAAGAACTATGCCCTATGGGGGTGGAATGTTTCCATGCGGGAGCATCAGTGGCTAGACGGCACCAGGAGGTACCCCGGCCGCCCACGCGGATGGAAACCCCCATCCGCAAGGCGAGAAAATTAAGTTAAGGTAAGTGACAAGATATATCATGTATATACAGTAGTAGGCCACTGTGTTTATGAGCATTACAAGTAAGTGCCTTTATGTATGGAAGATGTGGCAATGTTTTGTAATAAATCAATCAATCATAGGTTTTTGGGTATGTGTTGCACACAAAGTACATTTTACATGTACTACTTTCATATGAGGCAGGGACTGCCGACGCGGCAGCCCACACCGGTGCCCCTGCCGCAGGGGGGGGGGGGGGGGGGCGGCCACAGGAACGTGATAGCAGTTGAGATGGAGCGGACATGCTACCTATCAATATGCTTACATCCCAATTAGTGAAGGGTGTGCCTTAAGGCCTTATCAAAGTGGGCCGGCCAGGCATGGATAGCGGCTTGCAGTAATCCTTCAGTAGTCCAATGCTACTGTGGACTAATGTACATTTAGTTATATAATGTGTATTACAGAGTGTTTTGATATAGGAAGGGAAACACAGATATGACCAGAGAGAGCCATTAACATGTAGTGAAACCTCAGATATAATGCTAATATGGGTGTGGTGTGGGGCTGGCCCTGTTTTAGTGGAAAATGCAGGGCCCGACCCGGTTGCTGGTATAAATATATGGGTAACATATATAGCCAGGAAAAGATGACGGGCATGGTGAGTTGCAGTGCGCTCGCTGCTTTGTATGTATGATGAGTATATATGCATATTTAAATAATTGACAATCTGAACAATAGTTGTTCGATTCTATGATTGGTGGATTTGCACAAATGGATGTAATTAGGTCATGGCTGTGGGTTAATTATAATTAACATGGCATGTAGTGATTGGCCAGTGAATGTTGAATTATTGTTCACGCTACATGCACTATAGGAAAGTACACAGGCAATCAGTATTAGGCCGAGACAGCCTGGTGTTGATAGAATATGTATTTAAAAGTGAGCCTATTAATATGCAGTGTAAGTTATAGCAATCCTTCATAGGGCACACTAACCGGTCCCGGCGCCCACTAAGCCCTGGGGGGCCATAAATATGTAGGCTGGCAGGCAGTGGGCTGACATCTATGGAGCACTAAGGGATAGTTCCAGTATAAACATTGCAGGAACATTTATGGTATTAATATTATTTATTCGGTCCATGCCTGTTATGTGAAAATGTATTTTTAGTAAATCCATGTGATGGTTAAATGTATTAACATGAATTATGGTGTGGGCAGGTGAGAGGCCAAATCAGGTTAAAAGGAGGGGTTAGTATGGGCCTTAATAGGTGCTGTAGGTGCATGTAATTAAAGTAGCAAGCTAGTGATTCAGATAACATGTTATTGGTCACAGACAATAGTTATATAATCAAGTAGGTCCCTCAATCGCTATTTGCATAAAACACCAAACCAACACCATTTCATTGTAAAGGGGGCGGGGGGTGGTGAAGTGAGGCATATAAATTACCATACTGATTGGATGTGTGCCAAATTATCCATAGTTATTGGAGTGGGCGCCTTGGAGTGAGGCCCACCAAGCTGTGGTCGGGCACCGAGGCTGACATGAAAGGCGTGAATGCTGTGAGTAGTACCATAGTTGAAACACTAACAATTGGACCAATTGACTTATGACAATCGCAGTACATAAATAATGTTGTACACCATTTTATAAAGTTCTATAACTTTATATTTTAAGGTATGTTAATGCTATTTAGTTTTGCATAACGTTATGTAAAGTTTGAAATGTTAATTTGAAGTAAACTAACGGTTGTTTGTTGGGTGGGATATCATGGTAGTGTGAGTATGTGGAGCAGGTGTATCAAAGCGTTGCCAGAGTTGGAGGGGAGGGGATTAAAAGGGTTCCAGCTGTGAACTAATGCATATGTATGAGGGGGGGAATTAATGAACTGTGTAGTGGCATGACAGGTCACGTGATGTAATTAAGGAAAAGCGACATTATGATTGGCCATAATAGTATACACTAGTATAGTGCTAGGCATACATATATGTATTAATGCAAATATGTGGGAGGAGTGGGAAACACAGATTTTCGATGGCTGCGCATGCGCGTTAGTGGTGTTTGTGAGCAGCGGCTGTGTATGGTTTAGCTTAATCATAATTAAGCATTTTGACCTTATATGGCATTAGTGGCTGCAGTACTTTTGTATGGGGGCGTGCCGCTGTAAATAACGAGGGACGTTACTTGGTAGGTTTATTATGTAATGCAATAGTTAAGTTTGTATTGTGGGGATAATATAAAGTAGGTGCCGGTAAGTTGAAGCAGAGTGTCATTGGGGACCGGTCATTGGTAATTAAGTAAGCTAATGTTAATGCATGAGCCGGCCATAAGTACTCCATTAACAATGTAAAGGGGCCATAAATAGGATCCCTACAAGACTTGGTTTATTCATGTGTAGGCTGGGCACAAGTGGTGACAATGCACCAACTGAATTTAATCGTCACGAGGCTAGGTGCTATTAGGAATGTGTATATTACAATGGCAGGATCATGTATCATTAAATAATTGGCATTAGTGGAGCCCCTTAGTGGGCCTATCATTGTAGGTGGCGGTGTAGGTAACCGGGCGCCGGTAACTGTCACTGATATGTCGGCCATGGGTGAAGGAGTATGGCCTGATGTAATAACGGATATTTGTGCAAGGTGGGAGGGAGGGAGGGGGGCGAGTTGTATAGGGGGATCCGGTGTTGGGCGGTGTTGCATGGTGACACTGGGGCCGCGCCGACGCCGGCGCAGAAAGAGTGGTAGTGGGCCGGAGGGTAAGGATCGAGGCACGTGGACGGATGGGGGTGGGGGGGGGGGGGAAGGATTGGAGGGGGGAGGGAGGGTTGTATAGCAATTGAAGATGCAGCTTTGGGGGTAATAATAAGTTACATAACTGGAAGTGAAGTAGGTAGGTCGTGTGCTAGTAGGGGGGCGGCCATAATTATACCCCTGCCCCCCACCCTTCAGGCATCGCCTAACTGGGCGCCCATATGTGAGCATGCGCCGGCGGTGGCATCATGGGCATCTGTATGGCGGAGTATGCAAATGCGCATGCGCACAGGTATGGGACAGGAATGTGCGCATGAGCGTGTACCTGGGCATGCGCGTACTGGTGGGTAAGATGAATAAAAGGCAGAGGATCACAGGTATGGAACACAGTCAACTGTCGGCACCGTGAGGATAAACACCTCGCAACCTCCATATACTGGAGGAACTGGATCCTGGATTCTTGGTGGTTGCACAGAACCCCTCCACCATGCCACAAGGAGGGGGTGATGCCCCAGAATGGGTGGAAGAGGGGATGGGTCGGAGGAATGACGGCAAGGGCCCTACACGGCGTCAAGTGGCAGGGCGGAGCACTTGGTCCAACAGAGTGGATGTGAATTCTGTCAGTGTGAGGACCATAACATTTGATCAGATCCAGAACAACGTCTACAATAGGTGGCTGCTGTTGATGGCTACGCCGGCCGACTTTTGTGATTGGTTGGCGGCAAACGGCTTAATAGCGGATGGGATGAAGTGTGACAGGTGTGGGACTGACTGTACTGTGAACAACAGAAGTGGCAACATAGAGCCGTGGACGTGGAGGTGCCCGTCAGGAGCGCATGAATTTAGTGTTAGGCGGCACTCATTCTTTGCGGGATCCCACCTTTATCTGCAAGATATTGTTGGGTTTATTTTTGCTTATGGGGAGCAGGTGGGCCCCTTGTCCCGCATAGCTGCTTGGACGGGGATGGGTTATGGACATACGGCAGTCAACTGGGCAGGATACATTCGTGATTTAATGGTGCAGTGGGTTTATGACGGACCACTGTCCAGCCGAGCATATGTCATGTCTGGGGAGATAGAAGTAGATGAGTCGGCGTTTGGACGGAAAGTGAAATATAACAGGGGGTCGGCGAGGACAGGGAGGCAAGTTTGGGTGGTGGGGCTGGTGGAACGGTCATCGGGGAACTTGTTGTTGTTCCCTGTAGACAAGAGAGATGGAGAGACACTAGTGGGGATAATTAAAAGATGGGTGAGACCAGGAAGTAGAGTATACACAGACGCATGGGCGGGGTATAATAGACTGAACGAGGAGGGGTACCAACATTTCAGTGTGACACATAAGCATTCATTCACGGTTACGTATTATAACCCAAGGACGGGTGAGGTTGTCACTGTAAACACAAATCGGATTGAAGGAGAATGGGGGCATGCGAAGGTAAGACAGGTTTAATGTGTAACCAATATATATATACTAATTACATCAATTTTTGTGTATAGTGGTTGAGGTTACACATGTTATAAACTGAGTGCATTATAATAATCATGTTAACTGGTAGTAGCAACACCACTGTGACAGTGGGAGGAGAGCGGCATGCAGATTAATGAATGATAGCAGTGTGGAATATAGTAGGGTGGATGACTTTAAATGTATGGGTAGTAATGAATGGGAGAAGGGGTGCATTCATCTATGATTGTGGCAATGGGTGGGACAATGTGTGTATATATGAATGGTTATTTGCCGTGGATGTATGTGTGGGAGAAGTTGGATGTTTAAGATGGAATAGGATTGGAAAAGTATGGGGAGGGTATGTGGTTAAAGGGAAATTTAAAATTAGAGTGAAATGGATGTGTTAAGTTAAGTGTTAGTAATTAAATGATATAGGTTTATTATATGTAATGAAAATTTAGAGATAATGATAAGTTGTTTTTAGAATAACTCAATTGTTAAGATAATGGATAACAAAGTATTGTTATTTGTGTTTCAGAAGCATTTCAGGCGCATGCATGGGTCAGTATTCGGCAACTTTGAGTCACATTTGTGCGAGATCATGTGGAGGAACCGGCATAGGGGTCAAATCTTGTCGGGAATCCTTAAATTGATTCGTAGATATTACACACTGGATGGGCCGGCAAGGTTGAATGCCCCCCATCCCGTATTCCCCACATGGAGATTTCTAAGAGCAGTAAGTGTATTTTGTATATCTATAACTATATGGAGATTATGTGGATCTGTCAAAATATTACTAATGGTAGCATGAGAAGAACTTTCCAGTATATCCAGGCCATATGCACTTGTACATATATAGTAATTGTGGCTACAAGTTGCCAGCAATTATCTCAATGACCATTAACGTAAGTTACCTGTATGGTAATATGTAGGTGGTCGTATTATGATAATGTTGCAGCAATTATGGCAGGCAGAGACTATAGTACATGGCCGCATTGCAATCAATAAGGGCTATCAGGCTATCACAGTAACCATTACATGTTGGGGCCGGTTACCATAAGGGCGTAATACATTTACCTGTTAGGCGTGCTGTGTAGAATTGCAATTAACATAGCTATAGCAATATTGACTGTGAGGCCGGATAAGCAATCAAATACGTGGCCATGTACATGTGAGCCTTATTCAGTGTGGGTTGGCCTTTCAAACACTAATGCCTGTGCCATTAACAGCCCGTCACAGTGTTTGCAACATTGCATAGCTAAACCCCTTTCACAAAACTTACAATGAAACACAGCTAAATAGTTTAACATAACAATGTATAGAAAGTCCTCCATAGTAAAACACATATATGTCATAACATATAATACATCCCATCACTGAAATATGGCTTGATATAGTGTTACATTGATTTCAGGGCGACGTCCAGATCGTCACAGCACCACCTGCAGAGCAGCCAGCCACCCTTCCGCAGATATCATACTCCCTCACAGATTCTGAAGGCCCTACAGACTCGCCGGGCCCATACACCAGCGATGAGGACGCCACGCCGCCCACTGCACCAGCCAGCAGTGACAATGGTGGAGATGGTGGCGATGACGACTCAGGGCCCCCCGCCCCACCCAACTTGCCTAATACCTCAGCCACCCTTGGTAAGGCTTTTATACACACACATATAAAGATTGGCTTAACATTAAATCATATATTCAAAGGGTCATTAAAAGTATACGGAAGGCGGAAGGCGAACAGTTTTATGACTGTTTCTATTTGTCACAAATTAATATTAATTAACTGTTAATATACGGTATTATTATCATGCACCCATATATACACGGTGTGCACCAAAATTACACCTTTAAGCGGCCAAAAAAATATCATTTTCCGACTAAGTGGGGGCTTATAATTTGTACCATTCACATGTATGATCGCTCTAAACAGTTTGGTAATTTGAATATATATATATGAAGAGTTTGGTTCCAAAACGCAATAAGCGCCATTTTGAAAAATGACACCAATTTTTGACAAAGGTGTGGGTCAGGAAAAGGTAATGCAATTTTTAAACTTTTTTTGTTCAAAATTCTATTTTTCATGTCTTTAGGTCCTCTCTGATGTACACATTATATCCGGGGCACTACAATTGCCAATATGGTAGCCTTAGAGAAATCACTACATGCTTCAATTCTGGAATGGATTTGTTGCGTTTTGCAACGAAACTCTTCATATGTTTAATAACCATTTTAAATGTTACGTGCATACTGTTTGACTGTGGTTTACTTTGTGCCACTTATAATTATCATATTGCCTTATGATCAAATAATGAAATAACCTTGTGTATTGCTATTAGTATTACCTCTAACTTATTTTCACAATACCCTTGTACTCAAAAGCAGTTTTCATTGTCACATGTTGAGTACAAAAGGAGGAGACGCGTCAGGTTTATGATGGCGAATGGACGCTGTATGAGTTACATAGATAACATTATTCGGAATTCCAAACATTCGTGCATGCACCTATTACACTTATTATTAAGATAACCCTTCACAATGCCCTTCCTAAATTCAGGCAACTATTAATACATATTAAGGTGCCCATGTTAATTCCCCAACTAATCCACCTCCCTGCCACTTGCCCACACCCCCGCACTAATATACAAATCCCTTTGTCTCTCATCCACATATTCATTAACAATATTAATAATGGTTTCCCATAAATAGATACATTAATCATTTCCTGCGCCTAAATTGCGATGGGGAACAATCATAAATTATGTCACTTTTTTCTGGCCCATTTCCTCAATACAAAATTTGTACTCAAACCAATTACCATAATACCATCCACCCACATGGAATATAAAGTATGCGTATATCAAAATGAATGTAACTCTGATCCATTTTTGTGCATATGTCAACAGGTGATGTATCGGCCGCCTCCTCCATGGTCAATTCCCATGTAAGACCATTTGATAGGCCGGTAGCCCATGGCACAAGATCCGGTATCACAAGCACGAGGCGAAGGAGCCAAAATTCCCCTGCTGCATCTGCTGCGGCAGCCGCTCTAAAACGTGCGGTTAATGGGGGGGTTCAATACCAGTGCAGTCCAGCTTCGGATTTAGTCTGCACCAGGAACCCCCCCACTGATGTCGCTGTAACGCCTGCTTTAACAACCAACTATTCACGAGCTGTGCAAGGACGTACTGCAGGCGCCTACACCCCTAGGTCTTCACGAGCCACTGCCTTGGTACTTCCCCTTAGTCCGAGGACATTTAGAAATACACCCCGTAGTATGGACGTTGTCTCTCCCTCATCACTGCATCAGGAGCTGGCCTCAGTAGACAATGGGAGACCAGACCAATTATTCACGCCTGACAGCAACTCTGATGAATCAGACAGAAGGTAATAACTTTAAACGGTTATTGTGGTGAACATTGATCAGCAAGTGTGTACTATCGAGTGCAATACTTAAGTGAATAATCATCAACATTAAGCACCTATGTACATGCAGTACAGGTATCATGTGTGGACAACTTAACACACAGCTATATCCGCCATAAGCCACCATGAGTAATTTAAAATGATATCTATATATTGATGGCTTCATTAGTATATTAAATCTAAATAACTAGTCACTATACATATACTGATAACAGCAACATTTACCTACATTTATACTGTGATAATAATTATATACTTTGCTTTTCACAGAGAACTTAACACTGCCCTTACAGCAATGTTTGAGGGGTCAGACCACAGTACTCCTCCTAATGCGCCTCACCTTCGACATCCACAAGGTTATGTGCATGTCAGTGGTGATGACGATACACCAGAAGTCCCTGATGTTAGCTCAGCACAAAATTCTGTAGAACATGCAGTGAAGTCTGCCGAATCTGATCTACTTGGCAGGGTGAATGAACAACAAACGGGGCCTTCCATCATTCCGCCAACTGAGGGAGAAGATACACCTAATCATTTGCGCAGCCGACGTCGTGTGAGGCATCAAGCATATGTGCAAACCAGACATGAGACAAATGTCCACTCCGCCACATCCACAATCTCCGTTGGCGTCAGTCCAGCTTTCTCTGATGAGCCTTCAGAAATGCTCGAGAGGGCACTGGGAACACCAACCGGCTCAACACCCATGCGCACTCGTCAGGTAATTAGTTCATATACAGTCAAATTAATTGTAAAAAGAAATTGTAATTTAATATTTCATTTCCCTCACCCCAATCCATGCTAACGACGAGGGAGAGTGATGTATTGAGGCTAGGATTTACTTATATATTCAAAAATTATCAAGTCATGGGCGCCAAATAATGTAGCTTTATTGTGGCATAAGTTCTTCAACAGTGAACTTTAATGCAAATTAATCAAAATTACTTTCACTAATACCTTAATGTAATCTGAAATGAACATCGCACACACCCAATGCAAACTCTGCGGCGTCTACTCATTCGGGACGAAGCCCTTACATTAAACCAAAGACTCATGAACTGATATAGTACTTATATGTCGGGGTGCCAGGGCGGCCGGCTGCCCGCCCTTCCCAACTTATTTCCCTGCATGGTCCGGCTGCAATGTGTGTATGAATGATGTAGGGGCTACATATACCGCTATACAATCTTGATCAATGCCCAATATCCATGTTATGCATATGTAGATTGTAATGTGAAAATATGTGATAATGTATAACAGAAGGTAGTGCCATTATAGTATTATAGATTAAATAAATGGTACTGCATATGAAATAATCTCACCCTAAAATGGTACTGAGGCATGGCAGAGTAACATATAATTGTAATGTTGCCTTAAATACCCTTAGCATTGACACTGGCACTGACACTAAATGCACAGAGCAACCGCTACATAGGATATATCACTGACCATATAGGTTCCTTTAGTTTATGTATATTTATATGAAATAGAACCAAATCATTTGTTGCCGCCGGGTGTTCAGTCAATAAATTAGCATTGTATTTTTAATTACAGTCAAGACGCCATTCAAGAAGGCACATAGTGCAGTCAGAAGTGCAGTTGATTGAGTCGAGTGAGGATGAGATGGTAATTCCCAGCAGTAGCCAAGAGTTTGTAACGACTGCAAATGATGCTGCAACTTCCAGCAGACGTCGCGTCCGACCAAGCCGTCCACCCAAAAGCAAGGGTCGCAGGTCAGACCCCACCGGATCTTCCGCCACTTCATCTTCGGCGTCAGCCCCCAAACGTAGGCCGGGATCGTGCCCCGGAGGCTTTCAGGTGGTCACCAGTGGCAACTTCCCTATATTGGCCCCTACTGTCGTCCCACCTTTACCCACGCGTCCCCATACCGGAAGCTCTGCCGCGGCGGGTAAGGAGCAGCGGGAGGAGCACCAGTATGAACCATGTGTGCAACCACTAGAGGGCCATGAAGCTGACGGAGGGGGAGAAGTGGTAGAGGGACCCTTACTAAGAGGTCAAGGCGTAGCACCCCATGACTTTATGCCGTTTCAGCCCCTCACAGAGCGTTGGTTGTCTAAAAAGTTGCAACGTGTGTTGGCAAAAGCGAGCAATTCTTCAAAAAAGAAAACGACAAAGAAATCCGGGCCTTGGGCACCACACCTTTTCATGCCGTTGCCGCCTACCCCTCCGTCCATCAGAAGGATTCGCACACCTGCATGCATACCGGGATTGCATGATGACACTTTAGCTACATATGGCGCGGCGCCCCCTCATGGCCGGACCGCGGCCGCCCCTCTGACAATTTTTCGCACAGCCCAAAACCGGAAGTTGAGGCAAGGGGACAAAGCAGGTGGCAGAATGTCCACTCATCAACAGGTGGTACGACATGGACTGAACGGACCACTTGGTGAACCGCGACTTCAACCAGGTAAAGAAGCAGCTCCAACCATTAGGGAAGCAGGGAAACGAGCTTCGAGAGATGTGTGTATGCATAGGCTTAGGTTCGGCGCAACAGGGAGGTTACCAGCTGCTGCAGCTGGGTCGGCCTCCAAGGCCCCGACTGACTCTATCAATGTTGAAGGTAATGCACATCTGTATGGGGGCGACGGCGGGACCCCTATATCTCCCGCTCCAAACAACGCAAGTGATGCAGTGAGCCCACATTCAAGTGTAGAAATGTCCAGAACAGAGGGCAATGATGCATTAGAGCATGAACTGTCGCCACTGCCAACAAGGGCCCCAACACCAGTAGGCAGATCAGGTGTTGAAGGGCCATTGTGTAGGGGCACAACAAATTGTAAGGAGCGGTTGAGACTGTGTAGAAGGTCAAAGGCAGTGAAGACGCACTGGTATGAGGGTTATGAAGTTATAGATGTTGACAGCCCGACTCCAGTAGTAAGAAGCCATGATCTGAGTCAAGAGAGTGGATCCCAAATACCGGAAGTTGGGGGAGATGTACCGTCTTCAATAGTGATAGTAACTTCCAGCGATGATGAATAGACTGATGAACATTAAGCCGGAGATGCCGATGACGGCACAGGTCAGAAGGTGCTATTGGGCCTTCGTTAACATTTGATTACCCAATGTATTACCTCAGTGAATAGTGTATGGGATGGTGAATGTGTAAGTGTGGACAGTATGCATAATACAGGCAGGCGCCCACAGGCATAAATCATTTGTAATGATAAGTAAACTGAAAATGTGTTTGGGCTTGTGATTAAAGAAAATACATGTAGGCAAATGTATGAGGAAGTTGTACATGTAATCCCAATTGGTTTGATTGTGATGAGGTCACCGTCAGGTCATACATCTATATGGGACAGTGTGTGTAGTATATTAATGAGGAGATAATGGGTAATGTTAATTGCATTATTTGAAAGAATTTGTGGTTTAAATTACAATGAGTATTTATGATACAGGAAGGACATACGGAGGCAGGAGTGTGATGGTGCGGTGAAAATTTGCTGTTTGTGGATATGTTGGATAATAAAATTTGGACATAAGGTGGCTCATAAGTTGCCAGTAGACCCATGCATCTGACTGAATTGTATTGTTATGTAAGGATGTAGGTAAGTGAGACTAACATGTAGTCCCTAGATCTGGATAGATAAGATTTTGCATTGGGATTTGAGTATTAACCCATGTTGCCTATGTTTTGGCGAAAGTTTGTTGATGATGTTGAAGTTATTGATTATTGTCGGTAGTGTGATGCCATTATGGATTGTTATGGAGTAGCTCATTCGGTGAGTAAGCCACATTGTTATCATGAATAAAATATTTGATAGATATGGAGGCATTGTTAGCGTGCTTAGAGTAATTGAGTTATTGAAAGTTGTTGGAAGTACGCTGGGCATAAGTTTGAAGTAACAAAATGATAGTGATAGTTGGTTAATGGATGAGGAAGGCACTGTCATAAGTACATAAAAGTTGGTGACATGGTCACAAGCATGCACAAAATGGGGTGTGTATGAATCATTTCTGCATAGAAAGATAAGGTATTGTTTATTGAATAAAACACTTGTTACAGTTATATTATATGTTATTTGTTTGCTTTGTATATATCAAGTATTATGATGTCGCATAGTGCACAGCATTTAAATGAGGGCATTCAACGTGGAGCAACATTTTGGGGGAATCGTATTGGATATGAAAATGATACAAGGAGGGGAGGAAATGATGAGAATATTATTTATAATAGACAGCTACCCTCAGCGCACATAACCATACCTGGAAGCAGCACAAAACGGTCAAACCCATGTGTTAATGGTTATTAATAACGCCGGCGGCAGTAACCTTATGTCATAATGAGGAAAATAAACAGATGGAGTACTGAATGAAGTTTTATCCAAATATTCATTTATTTGATGATTTACTGAGCATCTTCTTCGGCATGACCGTGATCAGTTTCAGAACGTCAAACATTATGTAATCCTCCATATTTGTTATTATATTCTATATGAAATTATCATAGTTAGCTACCTTATTTCCTAATAAAAGTGATATTTTGTTTCTAAAGTAGGAAAAAAAAACACATCCCTGATACATCCACAATCAATCAACTGTTATGTATACTTACTATGTGCAGCGACTATGCAAATCTATTGCTAACTATAATTACTGGGCAATTACTGACTCAAGGCCATACATACCAAGTCCAGCCCAATGGTATGTGACCCTTATTCAGTGAAGCATAAACCCGCCAAATATAAAGTGTCTAGTGGAAGGCTTTTCACAGTATGTGCTATTTTTGCATTTCTGTTAATTTGTGCATTTAGGGCCAGAGCTCTGGATCTTACGGAAAAAATATACGGCCAGCCGTATTAACATACCGCCGGCCGTACATACATAGGCCATAGTTGGCTTTATATTCTACATAAGGAGGAAGAAAAATCTGTATATTTGGCTTATTTGTACCCCATTATATGAAGGGGTAGAGGGGGGGCCCTATGGTAAAAGTCACATAAAATGGGGTGTATGTTATAAATAGGGTCAGTATGTTGGTAGTGCAATATAAAAATGATGGGCATAAAGATATGACGTGAGAAGATAGTAGTACACGTGAGGAGTTGGTAATTGACATGAAAAGATAGTAGTGGAAGTGAGGAGATAGCAGTGCACGTGAGAAGATATTAGTGGACGCGGCGAGTTGGTAGTGGTGGAGAGGAGTTGGTAGTGGTGGTGAAGAGGAGATGGTAGTGGTGATGAAGAGATGGTAGGAGTGGTGCATAAGATATAACTTCATAATAAAAAATATTAATAGTGTGGGTCATTTACAATACCCTAGAGAGAACTTTTATTGGCTTCACGCCTAACGTCTAACGCCATACATAGCATGTAATACTGGCGTATCATCCAGAGATATCATATTTAACCACCATATATATGATATTAATAAACATAATATATATATATAGGTTGGTTTCTGGTTACATTGCATTATTGTGCCATAATGGTAGCCATAGCTACAACCGCCAGTAATTGTACTAGCCTACACAATAATGGGTTAGCTCTATATGACCTCGGGCCTGACCTTACCCATCCGGCAGCAGGCCTTCAGGCCGTGCTCGGCGGGGGGACACCACGTCTAATGGGCCGAGATTATATGGGGAGTATATTGTGATGAGTGATGTATACATGGGCGAGTAAAGGCCGTGGGGGCAATAGGCCTACATGATTAAGCTATCTGTGTCCAATGACCAAACATTGGTGCAAGTATCCAGAGGCAGATCCAGGATTTTGGAAAAGGGGAGGCGTCAATAGGCAATGTACGGGGGGTATTGGGAATAGGGACATTTAAATGTACACCCGTCCTAAATCCCCCCTGCAGTATCAACCCGTCGTTTAGTTATGCACGGAATAAGGGTCATAAGTTAATGATGTACATGTCGGGCGCCTATATGTCAAAGTGGGCGCAAGAACCATGGAGAATTATTTGTTAACATATAGCCTAAATATATGCCCATAGTGCTATTACCGCGTGAAAAGTTGAAAAGTGGCTTCAATGTCAGGGTTATTTGACAAGGGTTGTAGCCCCCAGCCACCCCGTACCATATATGTTAGCATATCCTAGTTTGTTTTTTTATCAAAAAAGTGTAACCTAGTTAGAAAATGAGGCATGATCCTCGATCATTTATGAATGAGATAGCTCAACCACAGATAGATTAACCATGGTCACATGATCATGAATGACATATAGATGTTGTGTTTGGCCTCATGGGTTCGAATCCCACCTTTGCATAAATGTAGGTTAGTTTTTTAAATTTAGAATTTGGCCTATTTGAAGCATAAATACCCCTATACTGGCATATTAATATTATATATTAAATATTTAAATTGATAAAATAATATTTGCGAGGTGCATTGTACAGAAATAAAAATTGCTACCTATTGTGCTAGTGTATGACTCCCTGCCATTACGTACACATTGCGGTTATACATTACATCCTACATTACCACCTTATACCAAAACATTTGGTTCACACTAACCCTAATGTGAATATGCGCGTCCATGATCGCTATTGGACCTTCCCATGTTGGCCTTCAAAATAATATCTGTGCCAACTTCTCTATCTTGCCATTTATATTTGGGCCCTATCACGGCCGCCTTTACATTAAACTCAAAAACGCCGCATACCCAAAAGAGCGGCTAATGATGGGATTCGAACCCGTTCATTATAAGGCCCCCATCTTTACATGCTCCTAATGTTGTTTGACGTCGTCCATCCCTTCTAATTACAATATTCGTCAATGACTCTAAGGTGACTCGAACCCATGTGCTGTACGTTGCTGTTCTGCCCATCGTTTATAAGCCCCCTAAACAGGCCAAATAAGGTTTCGCCAAATCACCATTGCATACCAGCATAATGTCCAACAACTCTCGGCCCCAACTTTAAAGCTATTGCTTTAAACATTAATTTTATCCCATCCTATTATGATTATGTTTTATTTATCATCATGTCCATCAAAGCCATGTAACGCTATGCACTATGTTCTCTTTAATGCTGTAGCGCCCACCTATCCCTATACAAACTCGCTAGATGTCAGCACCGGACGACACCATACTTACCCCTATGCCCATTCCCTTTAGATAACCGTGAATTCCTGTTTTACATTGAATTAGACTCTACAGTATGACCAGCCGCGTAAGCACGGTTATTGCAGCATGCACATGTCACTTACTCCGGTCCTCAAATTCGATATGGCCCGGAAATTTAAATGTTTTTTTATTATAAAAAATCAGGGATGCGGGGGTTTTGATGATATTTTTTTGTAAAATGATGAAAAAAAGCTTCCATGCGGCCCCTTTTAGAGGGTGCGGGCGGTGCTTGCAAAGCTGATAAAAATTTTTATGCAGCCTAAGTCACAAAATACCCCATGGATATCATGTCACTTTTCCCCCCTCATGTCACTAAGCTCTTTTTCAAATGTCGATCTTAGGAAAAGGCCATGTCGCCATGTCGATTTTAGGGGTCAACCCCCATGACCCTCTGAAGTTTGTTAGTCCCCTCCCCGGCCCCAGCTAAATCACCAGCCCCCTCCCTCTTTGTTAAAGAATGGCCACTCCACTAGGGACCGGTCGTTCAGCAGTTTGATCTGGTGATTAGTAAGCCAGAGTACAGGATATGCAGTGCTTATATCTGACTGAATTGGTGAGGACTGAATTGTGGTTAGACATTGAAATCACTTCACAGATAGATCTGGTTATAAAGTTACACTGCCTATAGGCTAACTACTTTGTAAATGAGCAGGTCGGAATGCAATCTTTCCTGTTCTCAAGTGTCTATTGTTGTGTGGTATTAGAACTTACAGGGGGTGCCACGAATATTTCAGTGACAAGTGCAAGATTTTCCGAATGAGAGTCAGTCGAACTTAGGGGAAGAAACCGACCCAGTATGTGGGTAAGGAACGGCTACTTTTTGTTCGTGATTCCAGTTTGCAGATGATTGCATTTTATTTTTGATTGTTATAATAGTAGTAGTACTTTTTGGGATCTGCTACTACCCCTGTCTATCAAGGGGATAGTGCTTAAAATTAGCTCCATATCTTCATTGAATGGCCTTGCAAGAGACAACAGAGAATCATTGATAGTAAAACTTTAAAGGAGCACCATAATACATTTTTAAAACTCGGGCTTCAATGTAATTTTTGTTAACCACGAGTGCTGCATCAACGCATCATGTTGATCCTAGAGTGTTGATATACTCCCAAATAGTCAGCACCAATACCACATTACTCGCTGGCATTGCTTTGAAACATCACGCGTCGAAACCATCCGCAAATGATTAGAAACCTGATTATCCTGCTTCAATTCCAGACGGTCATGTTTATCCTACAGGGCACCTGGCCGTCGATAGCAGCGCCGCTTGTGGTAAATTAAGAACCTGCAGTAGGGGCCCTTGACCAGTAGGTGGAGCAGCTAACCGGGGGTTATGACGTCACAGGGCTGTACTGAGTCTATAGGTGTCCACCTAGTGTTACCTGCTTGAACTTCTAACCCCCGCACATGGATGCCCCCATGGCCTAACCCCTAGGAGCCCTATAACGATTATACGGGTGGGAACTTGTTCCCGGGAACAGCCTGTTCAAGCTGACACTAGCAGCTCTCGTGAGATCTTGGTTCTGTCCAAGAAAAGCAGCTTGTTCCTGGCATATCATGATTCATTGTGTGTGTGAGTCTGGTTCCAAGCTAGATTTCGGGAAGAATTCCGAGGACAGAACTAACATGGCCGCGCATATAGAGCCACTAGAATTATCGCTATACATGTATCTCAAAGAGCGTTTAAATCTCTACAGTCTAGCAATTGCTGCCTCAGATCCTGGGTAGACTCATTCCTCCTGCACTTTAAAGCATCAATGCCCATCTTATAGGGGCCAGTCTTTCCACAAGATTAATATTAGCAAATAGCCATCCTAAATGTACATAATATATATTATAACAGGGACCCCACCCGCATTGAATATAAAGTAAGTCTCAAGTGGTTACAAGGTGATGAGGGTTATAGGGAGACTGGTATAGTATTTCTCTAAACCTGTTAAACCTAAAGTCTGGACAGTCTCTAGAGTCCAGATGACTGCAGTATCTCCTGACGGCGTCGATTGACTCATCCTATCTCTGAATACCTCCACTCTCCGCCCCGTTAACCAGACACAAACCACCACAGTCTCCAATCACAGTAAATTTCAGCGCGTCTCAATCGGACCCTCTGTGCTATAGGATCATCACATTGGCAGAGGGGGCTCCGCATGGGTTGAGAAGCTAAATGGGGGGATTCTCAAATCTCAAGTCTCCATCGGCCATGAAGGGAGGTCAGTGGACAGTTAGGGAGGCGTCCAGAAATAGAGTTCATCACTTTAAGCCCAGCATAGTGCTCTGATGCAATGTGCCCTTTGCCTTCATGATGCAAGACTGCAGCACTGGCAAGAAGGTCAGTGGTACTACATTCATGCATGCTATGGACAGGCCTATGGGGATCGGCATGATCCCCATGCATGATGGGGCATGGGGGAGTACCCTGGTGATCTTTAAAGTGATAGCAAGTGAGGACCCAGGTCATAAATATGATCATCCTTTTGACCCAATTGTAGAGCATGCTAGGTTGTCAATGGGAAGACCCTGGGTAATCAATTTGATGACTGTCTTTAATTTTCAAATTTTTCTCATTATAACATTTTATCTACCAATATTGTTATAATTAACCCCCACCCGATCGATCATCAACTTCAATCATCGGGCCTTTTTTAAGAGTATGTTTCAGTCCTCATAAAAGGCCATGTAAAACAAATATGTATAACTGGTGGCTGTCAATCTTCACACTTCTAACTTTGGTTTCAGACACATATATGGTGTCGTTGTGTATAGATATTCATAGTTGAGAAAGTTCTGACCTAATTTTCAAATCACTTGATTTTAAACTGTTATAATTGTCTTCATACACTCTAAGAACAGCGTGTTACGTTTACACACTTATCAACACGCTTTTCTGTAGCCACTTTTTACACACATTTTGGTGTAACACACTACACACTACATGCTCTTTGCCAAAGGTGTGTTGATATTAAAGGTGTGTTGCAAAAATGTGTGTGTAACTCCTTATGCATGTTCCCGCAACACACTGTTCTTAGAGTGTAAATCCTCCAACTTGTAATCATGTATGACCAATATTACCATAGGCTTTAATGAATAGATCACATGGAGCAGGGGCTATATCTTACATTGTTGTATAGTAGGTCCCTCTAGTGGCAAAATTATGTCCTCAAAATGATCACCTTTCCTTATTAATCTGATCACCTAAGGGCATGATCACCCTAAGTCCTCTGTAGTGAGTACCTTAATATGAGCCTGGGTTTTCAGTGTAAGATGAAACCTTCAGAGCCACCATGCCGTCCTCAAATGATTGCCTTTTCAGTCAAACATAACTGATGAATTAGAATGTCAATCCTATACCAAACTACCACCCGATGGTACAATATCAAAGTATGTTTGATGTCATACAGTAAGGTTTAGGACTTTAAGAGGATTTGAACAACTGAAATTATTCTGGTGAGATAAGGTTTTCTCTGGGACAATCAGAATTCCTTTATATTGTTAGCAGTCAAGCATTGGAATGTTCCACGTGGACGGTGCACGGCGTTTATATTACATTTTGGGCGATGCCAAAGGAATACTATTATCACTTAGGTAGGGGAAAATGAAAGGTTAAGTTCCATCTTGCAGTTCAATTTATATTACTTTTAAGACCGGTCACCTTGATTTCTTTGTATAGTGAGAATATTAAACCCCGGAGTATGTTGCATTATTCCGTCTATGCTCCTGGCCACCAAGTAGTTTCGTTGGTTGGTTGTTGCGTTGCTTTACGCCCTCATTAACAGCTATGGTCATTTGAAGGGCGGTGATGGTGATCGCATCTATGAGTGAGTTAAGGTAGAAAGCATGCCCCTACACTTTTACCGAGCCAATGGTTCTTCCGATTAACACTGAATGTGGCCAAACGTAACATCCCTTGTACCCAGTCTGGATGAAAAGTGTTTTTCCGTTTATTGTTATTGCGTTCTGATGTTATAGTGCAATGTTGCAATACTGTATATAAATCATTGGAGCTAGCAATACGTCGACACCGTCAGAAACAGAACTTGCATGCTTACTGGCTTACTGAGTTAAACTATGTATTACCTACAGATGCATGTCTTAGATAATACTTTCAATGAGATATATCTAGTGGTTGATCATCATGAAGTTCTCTTATTGACAGTTCGAATTGCCAATAAGAGGTTTTGAAATAATGTTATCTTATTTCCAGTTCCGAGAATTCCCTCCGCCATTGCAGTCCTACAGATACACTGTAAAAAAAGGTATTTAGGTTTTAAACATGTTTAGGTCTAAACATGATTAAAACCTGAACATTTTGGCTAGGTGGGTGTATTATTGATTATGTGTTTAGGAATTAAACACTTTCATTCTAAATACCTAAACGGTAAGGCTAAACATGTTTAGATGTTTAGCATTTAAACAGTCTAAAGGGTATATGTTTAGAATGTAAAAATGTGATGTTTAGGTGTTTAGGTTTTAAAAAACACACCAGGTGGCAGCTCTATTTGTAAATTGTACTTTCTGCAGACAGTCATACACTATTACTGTCCCAAATATGCTACAAAAACCTTTGTAAATCAATATAATGTGATTTCATATAATAAGACAGTTATATAATAATATTATAATATTATACACCATAGACAATTGACCACTTGAATCTTACATCATTACAAATTATGTGGAAATCAATCAGCTGCTAGATAGACACCTATTTTGTGTATTTTAGGAATGAATATAGCCACCCTCCCTAACCATCAAGTGTATGTTCTGATGGGTGCATCGCCCTATGACTAATCTATGTGGATGACACTATGGACATGATAGTGTCTCATTTTGCCAATCCCTATCAGAAACTGGACATGGATCAGAGACATGAATAATCACGAACTTATATCTCTTTATATAAAGATACCTAAAAAAAACCTGCAAATCTAAACCTTTGGAGATTTAAGCGCAAAGCCTGAAATCTAAACACTTGAAAATGAAAACATTTCCTAGACCTAAGCACCTACATTTCTAATCACTTTAGCTAATCACATTATTGAGCTAAACCTGTTTAGAAATATATTGTGCTTACAAATACGTGGCAGGATTGTGTTTTGCATTGTGTTCAGGATCTAAACACCATTTTTACAGTGTAGTTGTTGATCATTCAGATACAGGTGCGTCGTAGAATCTTGTAAAATACCCTCCAGAGTCAGGCGGACTCTCTCACCTCCAGTGTATTCCGGGCGGTACCCTGTATCAGTCTACATATTCTGGACACACACCGGCCACCAATGGGTCCCGGCAACCCCTGCTCAGCGGAAACAAGAGGCAATTATTGCCGGTGGTGGAGGAGCCGGTTTGTTGTCTGATTGGTCGGGTACTAGTAGAGGTGTTGATATTCTGTCCTCACAGTAAGATTCAATTAGTGTCTTCTCCGGATACCCCCCAGGTGTGCGTGGTTCCATGGGCGTTTTGGGTGTTTGGTTGGGGGTGCACACTTTGTGAATATCTACACAGGAAGAAGCGTATAGGGAGTCACATTGACTCCCATTGCTGAAGTCGAGCCTGTCATCAGAATGGCTTTCCTTTTAACTAAGTAGGAGCCCAGCACTGCCTGACTCCCTTTCACAAAAGAGCATGATTCCCTTTAAAATTATACTATACGAATCTCACAAGGAAGGTATTCTAACGAGATGACACTAGCAAGGGAGTCACTGTAACCTCTGGTCACATTCCATGAAGTACAAAACATCTTCCATTTTATTTTATTTTTGTTGGAATGTCTATAAAGTAGCAAGGATATGATTATATAACCACTATATAAAAACACCCATAAGCTTGACAAGACCCATAAGCTTGACTCGCTAAAAGCTAAAACCGCCCACTGAAGAGGGCTCCATCCCTTCATCCCTACAAATACAACGCCTCTCTCGTATTGTTAACGATTGGCCATTTCCTCAATCACATAAACGTTTAAACAGAGTGTTGCTATATAGTTAAGCAATGAAATATATTGTGTATTTTCTGTATTTAAGCAACAAGATGCTCATCAACCATTATTTTGCAAGCAATCGATTCATTTTGTATGACTGAAATACACTCCGTCGAGTTTCGAGTAGAACAGTAAGGGTAAACGCATTTCTGAGCTCTGACAAAATAATTGTAATCCTCGGACCCAACAATGCTTATTCAAACTCAGATTTTTCAATAAATTATGCAAAACCACTCCCCCCCTACACACACACTTCCTTAAACTCAATTTTGACAATTCAGTGCAAATACCTTTTGATAAAGGCGGGTATTGATTTCTTCCCGCCCCCTTTATTCGGCGTATTAAACGTTTTGAATTTGAGCACCTTCATAAAATTACAAGCGAATCATGTCACAATACCTTTACCTTTTGTTGGCCTGCAATGCCCCTTTACTCCCCTCCCTCCATCTTTTTCACCACTCCACCACGCTATCGCGGGCTAAATATCTTGGTTTTAAGTTTAACTCTTCATAGTGCATTAATGCACTAGCCGTTGTAATGCACTAGCCGGCTGGAAACAGGTAAGAAGATGACAATAGGTCTACATAGTCTTTTCTCACCTCCAAAGACTGTTTGCCAGAATGACCCCCTCAAAATGATTAATATATTAACTGATTATTGAGCATTTCAATTAAAATATGAAGGGGGCAATAACCATATGTTTCTCATGCAAACGGGCAGGTTGGCGCAGATATGGAGTAGCGTCTCTACCTGAAACATCAGGTTGTAGATTGCTCCTACAGCTTATGATCGAGTAAGCAGTACCCCTCAGTGAATCCAGCCGGATCTTTTTCTCAACTTCTCCAATTAACTTCTCAGTATTTTTTTTCACTCTCTGTAATCCTTACAGGAAGGAATTAGTCATTTGTCGGGAAATGTTGACCCATCGTCTTGTCTGGAGGGCAAAAGCTTCGGATTCCTTTTTGAGAGGAGCAGAAATATCGGGGGGGGGGGGGGGGCAAACTTAAGAGATGGGTGATAAAACATAATATCTAAGTGCTCATGTGGGAAATAGAATTTAACCATTTAACCTGGGGAGCATTAACAGAATTACCAGAATAACTCAGCGTCTTTGTGTCTGTGGGGATCCTGGATGTGATGAGAGGACTTTGTTGTGAAAAAGGAGGGGTCGATGGTTCCACAATTATCAGTCATTCGCATTCAGCCTTGGGAGATCATCCGTGAACGGTTCCCTTTGTGTCGGCATTGCCGTCGGCCACATGTAACCCCCCCCCCCCCTCTTCTGACGACCCCCCCCCCCCCCGGACACACACAATCCCCTAACAGAAAAAGTAACAAGCCTCCGTTTTACTTTCCTCCCAGGGCTGAGACCTGGGAAGAGTACGCCATTGCCTGACTCCCTTTCTAGAGGGAGTATTCAGCTGACACCCAAAAGTGAGTGCAGTGACTCTCTATAGTTTCTGTGTGACAAATCCACTGCCGCGACGCTAAAAGACGTTGCCAAGTCAGTTGCACCTATTTTGGAACTACTTCCATTTATGCGGATTTTCTATACCAGTGGAACTTGTACCTCAGTAAGAAATATGTTGTAATACTAATACCGTATTTAACAGTCCATTTAACCCCGTTGTAACCCATTCATGGACGGTGGGGCAGATGATGTGAAGATGTAGGAATGGTTTTTGGTTCCTTTGATATATGCATGCATGGAAACATCCAGCCACTTTGTCAGTTGTGTGTATGTTGACACCTTAGGGCATCTTATAAGTAGACAATAGCACAAGAGTCAAGCATACAAGATCAAAAACCTTCTCTGGTTGTCAGAGATCTAACCCTTTAACCCCTTCACCACTGGATTTCTTGTAACTCAATGCAATTTTGTGCAATATATTGGCTTACCGTGTGGAAGGGGTTAAGGACAGATGTGTTCATTTGTTGTCATGATGCACCAACATGCACCTGTGTGTAAGTGATATCTCTGTAGGCCTATTGGTGCATCGTGCCGATCCCTCAGGGAATGTATTAACCCATAGGGTCAGGATAATGCGTGACAAAAGGCCTAGTACATTAAAGGAATATGCTACCTTTAAAGGGTCAGCATGGGCCAAAAGACGATGGGATTCTGAATTGACTCATGTTACTTTTCTGTAAATCGGTTTTCTTCTCCGGCCCCCAGCCCCAACCCACCTAATCCCAGGACTAACCCCGCTATAACCCCTTAGGGTTGGGTTTGGAGGTTGGACTGACTTGACTTAAAGGCTAACGTCACTGGTACTGTTGACAGTAAAACGTTTTTTCACTTCGATATACTCGGCAGTAAATTACTGAGCTGTATGGTGAGACTTTTGCCATCGGAGTCAGATATGACAAGGATTCAGATATTACACGGAGAATCAAACTGAACATGATTGTGCATTGTATGCCATATGTCAACCCAATTCTCCGAGAAAGAAAACAGAAACTAACATTAGGTCAAAAATTGACGGAACGACCCCAGTATAGGTGGTTGTTCTAATATAATTACCCAAGATAAACTATTGCTATACTGTCTTGAGTATCTAATCTATTGAGAACTATCCCCCTCCCCACGCCCTCTTCCTAGTCACACCTCACTACCTCTCCACCCGACCAAGGCAAAGCCCTCAGGGTCAGACAGGATCAAAGGTCAAGGGTCAGGTCTATTAATCCCCGCTAGGTGGCTCTGAGGGTTGTCTGTGAGACTGCAGATATAAACACCTCTTTTGTGGCCCTCACCTCGTCTATTAAGAAGAAGGCTTCCCGTGCTCTACATTATCCGGATGATTAGACCATAAACCACATCTCTCAGCATTTGGCAATATGAGAGACACAAGTGTGCATGGTAACATACTAATATGACCTTGAGATGGGCACCCTGGACTTCAAACCCTAGAACTTTGACTTTTAATGGGACATGTTATGTGAGATTGTGACCCCTTTATACATGAATATTGATTTAGAGCAAAAAGCTATTGAATTTACAAATGAAAAGTGAGGTTTGTTTAACTAGATGAGGTACCATGACTCAACCATCCTGTACCATAACTCAATCAGTCTCATCGGACATCTGACCAACCCGCAACATGAAGAAATTAACCATAAATAATTGTACCTATTGAACATGATGGCAGTTTATTATCTTAAATGTAGATTAAAATGATGTCAATCATAGTTTTATATCAATAACAGTGCATCTACAACGAAAAAGGATATACATTAGTTTAAACCTATATTCATCTGGGTGTCATTTTCTTTGTTCCTTTCTTTGCTCTTTGTGTATTTCGCACAAATGCCAACATATAGCATTATTTTGGCCAATTATAGTGTTTTGACAACATACCCCTTAGTGATTGAGTCATGTAAGTGAGTGGTTGACTTGAGGTGCCCTTCATCTGATAACAGACAAGTGGTGTAAATGCCATCAAGATAATAGAAATATCTCACAAGTAAAGATACACCCCCTTTCAAAGAGTTTACATTATAATGAAATATTGTAGGTTTTAATACAACTCAGTACAATGTTTACATTGCCTTGTAGCACACCGACAATTGGCGTTTTTAGTGGCCAACTCATAGTACTAATAGCCTAGTGTGCATCTGAGAATCATGTTACCCTATATTGGTGAGATGTCCCTTGGGATATAACTGAACTGCTGGTCTTAATGTCAATTAAAACCAGGGATAATCTACTTCAGAAATGTATACTTCGATAACACAGTAGTGGTATCAAGTTATCGGTATGCATCTTGTGACCTGCTACCATCCCTACTTCTTCTGTACTACTCACAAATGTCCTTCCTTGAAATACTAGTACCGTAGGTCTCACTTTATAGAATCTAATTTAACCTAGGAAGTTCTTAGTGTATACACTGGTGTCATATATAGTCAACAGTAAACACTGGTAGAAAGTTATCATAGATCTAAAAACATACCTCATAAACCTGAGACACACCTTGTATATGTATCACCCTACACTGATGCAACATCCTGCTCATATTATACTGCATGGGTGTGGTAACCCTTTAAGAACAAGATGACGACAAAGGGGCATATAGTGTGTATTAAGTAGCTATTCCTCTTCAACTGGACATGGAGGGATCCAGAAGGGGAAGTGTTCAGAAGTAAGAGTTGTAGTGTGCCAACTGACCACAGACAATTCAAGATGACCTCACCATCATCTGGGGGACAAAGTATACTCCTTATACAGGATGGGAGTGCTCTACGTCATCTTGGTAATTATACCATGACTATAGCAACCCTGCAGCACTAAGGCCTAATTGGTTTGCTTAATGTCTTGAGACGGCAGAGCTGTTTCATCATCCCTAATTTACAAGTTAATGGCCTAAAAAACTTCCACAATGCCCCAGAGTCAAAAACAAGTTGTGGCAGACATGAATAGACTAATGAGCATTAAAAGCATGCCATATCTGGAAGAAACTCTGTGGTGGGGTTCTATCGTTACTTCGTGTGTACTAACATGCAGGGTAGCGTCTGAAGTACGGGAAGAAGAAATAAGCTATAAGATGTATTTAGAATGCAGAGAAGGGGCACCCGTATTTTATTTTAACCATGATTTATAGCTAGATACGCAGGAAATTTGACAGTCCATGAAAAAGTTCATCGGCCCGATAAAAATACGTAGCCTACTACAGTATCCAAATGATTGACATTTGAATTGAATTTCAAATCATTGTCATTAGTTCTAATGAATGACATCATGTTCTTGCCAATAATAATAATTATTATTATTATTGGCCATGGGGTACTAAGTAGGATGTATCCAAATCATTGACATTTGAATTCAATTTCAAATTATTTTCATTAATTATAATAAATTCTATCATTTACTTGTCAATATTCATGGTCATTATTAGCCATCGGGCACTGAGTAAGATACTGCTATGTGGTATCCAGGCATCCTGTGTTTATCCTATGCTATTATTATACATTGTTTCTCACATGAATAAGATGCGTTCACTGCGAAAAAAAAAAATTAAGGTAAACCAGACTCTGTCGATGTCGCCAGACCTACTATCTTTCCGTGTCCAAGTATTTAAAAGAGAATCAAACAATGCTGGGTGGTTCTGGCAGGAAAGGTCCAGAATTAGCAGACTCTGCCTGTATACGGGCCTGTAGCCAGCGAGATGTTACATAGAGAGGAAAATGGTTCCCTCAATCGGTCAATGTATGTTTACAGTTCTTCACTGCATGGGTATGGTCCCGGCACATTAGGTTTTGAGTAGATCGGGCCATTTGAGAAGAGACAGTGATGACCATGTCCAAGGGGCATGCTATGGTCAGAAACAAGGGAAATAAGATAAGGGTGCATGGGGCTGTGTGTAGATGGAAGGGGCAGCCCAGGGGTGGCTGATTTACAGTGATTTATGCGTCTAACAGATCTGTACATGACATGCCTGCCCACGTCCTATCAGTATCATGATGGGCCGGGGTAGGGGCCGGGAGGCTGGGTGTCGTCCCATGACTGCCCTGATCTTGCTGTCACCACTCACCCGACTGACCAGAATACAGATGTCTATTCCATCTAGAAACACAGTTACCTTGCTGTAGATTACTTTAACTCAGAGGCAATTAAAAATAGATTTAAGAATATATGATTTCATGATGCAGATACCTGATTTGGTAGTTGCCATTATGAATATACACAAGCCTATTTCAATATTGAAATTTACGTTTTTATTGCATCGAATTCTTTTTCTCGTATTCAAATGGTGAAACCATTTACCAGATTTACATTGGGTCAATCTTCAAAATAGATTTAAGCTAACTCTTGGGTTTGTATGTTCAGGTGGATAAACGGCCGTGATCGTATAGTGGTTAGTACTTCTCGTTGTGGCCGAGACAACCCAGGTTCGAATCCTGGTCACGGCAGAGGCTGAATTGTCTCTATCATGGCAGTCCCATCGTCTTTTGCATCCCTTTAGCTTTACACGTCAAGAACATGGGGGTGGTCCCCTAAAATCGACAGGGCGACGTGGCCTTTTCTTAAAATCGACAGGTGGCATGGAGCCTAGTGACAAATGACAGCAGAAATACAAAGATACTGACAAATGACATAAGCATATCTTAAAATTGACAGGCGACATGGGACCCCCCCCCCGACCTAGACCCCCAAGAACAGTTTATAATGACTGCAAGTGCAACTGCAAGTGATAGTGGCTTTTCCCACAGAGATGGTATGTTATCTGCAGTCTCTGGTTTTCCTTATACGTATAGAAATAGACACGTGTAATACATATGCCTACCTCTATGGCTTTAATACGTTGATATCAATTTATTAGGTCTACCATTACTATACTTCTATGTATCTCCGGTAAAGTAGACTACTAACCTCAGGGTGACTCTCTTCCATTTGTATGTGTTATTCTATCATATTTGTGGTGTTGGATTACTATAGGCCTTAGACCGTGAGAATATTAAAGACACATAATAAGTATGTTCTACGTGTCACTTGATACCCTAAATACCGTAGTTTATCATTAATGCCCTATATTTTATTATCTGCAATATGTGTGAAGTTGAGAAACCTTTGCCCAAAGTTTATCCGCTACATCATATAGTCTATAAGAGAAGCCATCCATCTTGCCCTTACGTAAACAGCCCAGACTCTACATAATGCAGAGTATCTCATCACTCCTGGCCATTATTAATACATGTACCGCCACCTCGTGATAAAGACGTGATATACGTCTCACCTCAGCCCATAAAGGAGCCATGAATGATGTACTTTATTTCCAACCAGCGTCGCTAGATCATGCCCCGTGACGTCACAACAGCGACGTCAATTTTAACGATGCACAGTTAATGACGTAGATTTATTATGTACGATAAACGATGGTGTTTCCTTTTGTTATATTCATTCATTCCACCAGTGCAGCGCCCCCTCGCCCCTGTGGTCGTTTTGTGAACTACTAGCAGCCGATCCATCAGTGTAATGAGTGTTGTGAGACCTGAACAAGACATCCTTTAAAGAAAACAATGGAAAAACAATACGGTGCGCTTAGAATAGAAGACGCGGTGTGCAAACCCACCCTGGGACTTATCAGTCATTCACCTCTAGACTAGAGAGTGGAATACAAAGCAGACACCCATCCCTCACCTATCCCTCATCCATCCCTCATTGCGATCCCTCATCTTGACCCCCGTTCCCTCCTTGACTGTTGAGACGCACCTAAAAGCAGTCACTATAGTGCTGACACCTCCCGGTGCCGCCATGACGTATAGGTGTGACGTCCCATGGCGACGTAACGACAATACAAGGTCCATTACACTAAATCATCTCTGCCTGCGGGAGAGCAAAGAGCAAAGACTACATTAAGATGATTCACTATAGATAGTTCAGCATTATGTTAAAGCATTGTCCATTTAGAAGCAGAGTTATTGAATGGGTGACATTGTAGCTTTAGTGTAGCTCCATAAAGCAGGTATCCGAATCGATTAATGGGTAATCTTGAAAATCGATGCGTTTTTCATAGGAATCTCGCCGATGTACTGTTTTACACCTCCATCATAATATATATTACGACGCCCCCTGGCTGGTGGATGAAGTGTAGAGCTCACATAACTCATTGATACGTTTACGTAATTAGCATCCCTGTAGCAAGTGGATGTTGTAAGATTTACTTCGGATTTAACATGAAGGTATATGTATACCGTTTGTATAACAATATACTGCACTGATAAATCAAATCGGACCCCATAATTCAAAGATCATTTCAAGCAGTACGCTTCATCCACTAGGTTGGTGCCATGGGTTATGCAGTCTCGGGCCCTGACTGTACGTTTACAGTCTGGGAGATTACTTAGATCTATGTACCTACACTGGCCTCATACCCTGCTATACTGTAGTATAGTCCCACTAGTACCAGCAACCATGGGGATGTGGGTTCGAACCCCACTCTGGCATAATTATTAATGCTTTTGATATCTGCATATTGCACCTAGATTTAAATAATTTTCCTAGTCACCTATCTATAGCTAATTTAACTATGTCAATTAAGGTGAATTAATGCTTCAAATGGGCTAAATAAATAATGTATAAAAAAACGAACCTACCCTTTGCCAAGGTGGGATTCGAACCCATGAGGCCATACACAACCTGGTTCATGATCATGTGACCATAGCTGACCAATCAGTGAGCTACCTATCTCATTAAGAAATGATCCAGGATCCCGGATCATTTTCTAAGTAGGATAGCTTTTATTAGATACAAAATTGTCCAGGCCCATTACAGCCTGACGGCTGCAATGGACCTGGAGAGCTCGAGGCTGTGGGTTATGCGGAGGACGGGAATCATCTTGCGACCCCTCTTATCACCCTTTGCTCTTTGATGAGAGTGTGGGGAGGGGTATGTCTACAATGAGGTGGAAGGGTAGGGTCAGAGGGATGAGGAGGGGCAAGGTCTTGTTGATCTTATAGCCAGTAATACGAATCACTACAGATATATAGACCTGCAGATATGGACAGTACAGTCTACCATGTAATCTTAATAATGATGCCTCAGCTCTGCAGTTATGATGTACCAATCACGTAGTATCATGCCAACCCTTTTGTATTGGTAGTTTATTGGGGGCACTATGTTGCCCTAAAGGGTAAATATTATATTGAACTTGAAGGAAACATACATAAAACGAATCAGCCGAGGAGGACTTTTGGCAAGCATATATGAATGTTTGGCCTCGACAAATCTAATCTCACATCTATAATGACTATATACCCCCATCAGTACCCATTATATATATCTCCTAAGCTAACCTCAATGATTATATATCTGTCCGGTCATGAAACCGGATGCAGCATATTCATATCCATTTGTATTCTCCTCTTCACTATTTCAAATCATGTCCCAAACTTTCCCCCAAAAAAACGTCACATCAGGGGCGGGCTATGCATGTCCCGTCTATTAGACATGGGACGTCGGTGGACTGATGAGACACACCCGCCTCCCCCTCAGTATGTTTGCCTCTGCGTGGGGACTTAATAAAACGAGCTCCAACTCTTTGGAAGGGGATTGATCCAAAACACAGAGTCTGGTGCTAAAAACTACAAATCGACTCGGTGCCTGCTGTGCGCGTTGTGAGATTTCTCATGACTGTTTGGGAAACGCAGTCATGGCGAAGAACATTTCTCGGGCTTGGATCGATAAGAGTTGAAAGCCGCGGCAGCATGGCTGATATCGTACCATAAACATGTCTTATCATGTGTTTTATGGCGCGTGGTAAAAGTTCGATAACTGCACAGCCATAAGTTCCCCAACCCCCCCCCCCCCCCCCGCCCATATGTCCCCACCTTCTCCCTCCCTATATATACTGGGGGGTATTTCTCCAGGACCAACGGATGCCACTTTCTGTACGAAATATGTGGGTAGGATTCCTGGTATTGGCAACCCTGTTTAAAAACACCCTGGGATTCACAAAATCTTGAGAAATAACCCCCAGTGCCACAATGAGTGTACAGTATTGGGCTGTCGACACGCCCTCGATGGCTCAACCCATGTCACTGCACCAGTCTTTCAGTATGATTGCATGGGTTCAACGGGGGTCAAGTTATCTCTTTTCTATGTGTGCTGTTCACCACTGTCCGTTGTATGGTTACTCTGAGGTATGGAGGCAATAGTGCATTATTAGCTGTGAGTGTTTAAATCACTATGCCCTTTTGTCCGGAAGTAAACATTGACTTCTAACAGCGTAGTATCAACCATTGAAGGGCAGCCTAAAATTTTCAGACACTTATATTCATGTTCCTTTGTATCAAGCAGATCCCACAGGTTAATATATTCAAAAAGGGTCAATTAGTAACTCACCGATCCTGTGTTGGCGGTTATGATGACAGTTGAACATGAAAGTTGTTACTATGGCAACCACCGAGGTATATATTGGTGCTTGATATGTGTGTGACTGTTTATACTGAATTGAATTGAATAGTTTATTGATCGGTAGCCTCAAAAGATGCTTTCTGCCCGAACAACTCCTCGGGATACATGTGTCCACAAATATGTATTATGCTCATGTATGTCCTTATTCAGATTCAAATTAATATATTTACTACTCAGTACCATTGCATTGTGAATATTTCTTTGAAGTATTTAATTGTATATTTATGTACATATTCCTTCTGACCGTGCTGGAAGAACGTGTTATCCCTTTACATGAACTTATGGTCAATAAACCTATTCAAAAAAAATAGTAGGTGATGTACTTCACCATTCGGGTTAAGCCCTCATTATTTGTTGACGATTTGCTTCCTCCTGGAGAACATAATTCTTCTTGTGATGCTCGGTTGACATTGTTCATTGCTTTCATCTCATATTGGATAACCTCTGAATACCGTTGAGTATTTACACATACATAATTCATGCCTCTCAGGGGATGATACTTTATGGACCATATTCAGAATATTTGACCAGTTAAGAGTTCACTCTAATAATTGACCGGGTATAATGTATCCAATTCCAGATTGAACTCTTCCGCTATTCTCAACTTCTGCTCACGCTCATTTAGTTCATTCCAGAGTGCAACACCTCTATAATAGGGGCCTTTTTAGTAGAATGTCGTCCGGGGGGCGTCTCATTCTAAATTTCAGTTTCATATCACCACATGATCTGGCATGAATGCCTAGGGCGGCTACGCCTTGAAGCACTTCCTTCCACATCATTTTTGTGAGCTGTTTCTTTCGTTTGTCCTCCAACTTCAATACTCCTGTTGTGACGTGCAATGCATTGACATTCACTTCCCGTAACCTACTCAGTGTGCATATGCGCAGGCCTCTGTTTTGTAGCCTTTGAAGCTTACCAAGCTCCTTCTGTGTAGCACTGCCTGTGTAGAAACTGCAGTAGTCCATTATTGGTGCAATCATTGTCTTACAGATGGTCAGACTGCAGTCAGCTGGAAGCTTCTTCTGTAACCTTCCCAGCTTGATAAGTTCGTTTGATTTTTTGGCCTTAGACACATGGGGATTTATGGTCAGGGGATTGTCCAGCTCTACACCAAGGTAATTGTAGGTCTTAGTACTAGGCAGAATGTCGTTACCCATTTTGGTTTTTAGTTCCGGGCTGCTTTCTATTCTATGTTTACTGCTGAAGTACATGGCCATACCTTTCTCAGTGTTTACAGTTATGTGATTCCTTAGACACTATTCATGAATCCTTGCTTCATCCTCCTGTAGGAGGCGTTGTGCTTCCACACTGCTTTCATGGTTGACGTATATCACCACATCTTCTGCATACATAACAGATTTTGTTGCTAGCAGGCTGTCGCATACATCGTTGATGAATAGGACGAATAGTAGTGGCCCGAGGGTAGACCCTTGTGGTATGCCAAACTCAACTTTTGATGGCTCCGACATTGTTTGCCATTGTACAGTGTTGACAGAGAGATATGATTTTAACCATGTTTTTATGATGTCAGCCATATGCAACTGGTTTATCTTATGAAGCAGTGTGGGGTGGTGGACACAGTCAAAGGCTTTCCAGTAGTTGATAAAGCATACCGATGTGATGAGCCTGTCATCTCTTGCTGCAAAGAGGTCCTTCAAGATTGTGTAGACTGCATTGGCTGTGTCTTGTCCCTTCCTGAAGCCCAACTGGGTTGGGCTCAAGATGTTGTTTTCTTCAAGGAATGTGCTGATATAGCCATGTAGTATCTTCTCTAGTAGTTTGCCGGGCAGGGGAGGGTTATGGGTCTCCAGTTCTTAACGTCACTCAGGTCTCCCTTTTTGGGTATGGGTACTAGTATGCCTTTGGCCCATGAAGCAGGGAAGAGACCTTCTCTTACTGAGTTTCTGAAGATTTCTGTCAGATATTTCACTAGGAGTATGAGGGCATCCTTGAGTACTTTACAGTTAAGTGTGTCTAAATCAGAGGATTTGTCTATATTGATCTTTAACACCATGGAAAGTACTTCACCCTCATTGATGAGCTCGTCTATGTCTATGGCATCAGCTAGGCGCACCATGAGTGGACCTGATGCGATCAGGGGTTGACCCAGTTTCTTGAATAGCACTTGCCCAATGGTGGAGAAATAGCTGTTGATGTAGTCCACTGTGTCAGCTGGGGCCACTGTGGTGCCATTATCCTTCAGCTCAATGTGATGTCTTGATTTTAACAACACATTTATTTCAGCCCAGAACTGACGGTGATTACCTCTCGCTTTCTCAAGTTTGGTCTTGACTTGGGTTGCCTCCGTGTTGTATATTCGCCTTCTTATTCTGTGAGTCATCAGCCTAGATGATCTTAGTTCAGCCTCGTTTCGTGTTTGTTGGTGAGCTCTGATGCACTGTTGTCTATCGTTTATCAATTCTATGGTTTCCCGGCTAATCCAGCAATCATTCTTCTTCTTGATGGTGATCTCTTTATAGGGACACACTCTGTCCAGGTATTGCAGGATTGCCTGTTGCATGATGACCCATTGAGCCTCCGGGACTCTGCTTACATGGAACTCAACCCAGCTACGGTTCGCTAATTCTGTGTACATATCTTCTTTGTTGTAATTCCTGTATGATCTTACTATGATGGTTGTTTTGGTGAGCACTTCTGTTGCCTTCTTGCGGACTGCATAGACAGGGTAGTGATCACTGATCAATTACCCTATTACTCCACATTCAGGCACAATTGTGCACTCAGTCATTATATGGTCCAGGCATGTGCCTCTGTTAGGGTTAGCTGTGTTAGGGCGTGTTATATCGTTAAATAATTGCTTAACTCCAATTTCCCTACAGAAGTCAATCAGACGTACAGCCTTTGGCTCATTTCGTTTTCGCATATCTATATTAATGTCCCCCAAGATCCAGAGCTCGTCTTTGGACCTGTCCAATGTGTCAATTAGGTCACTTAGCTTGTCTATGAACATGTCAGCATTGGTGGGGCCTTGTAGGTATTAACTATAAATATGTTCTTATAATTAGGCTTAGTAATGTGCGCTGTTAGGGACTCAATGTCATTGTCCATTTTACTTGCTTCTTTTAGTACTGTGCAGTAACCATTATATTTATTGTCTACATAGGTTATTAATCCCCCTCCAGCTCTAGTGTACCTGTCCGATCAGAAAGCGATCTTCCCAAACCATGATGTATCTACTTCATCATTTGAATCGTCGAGCCAGCTTTCACAAATGCACACAATGTCTGTTGGTGTGAAATTCACTTTTATTTCAGATAATTTTCATCTGACACTTTGAGCATTCATTCAAATTAATTTGACCACCTTGAGGCTAGTCATCTGTTGACATACAGTGGTTTGCATGATGTCTAATTCAATGTCTTAACGTGTACTCGAGTAAAGTCTAAGGCATTAAAGCATCACAACTTTGTGTATTAAGGCTTCAGTGCAGGTAGTAAGCTGCTTCTGAGTTGGCCATTGTACACCAGTGTGAGGAGTGTCAAATATGATAAGGCAGGAATTTGATCAAAATTGTATACTCTATTGCATTCTATACTAGTGGCCAGTGTCTTAGTATACAAGTTCAAACAAACAAGATACAAGTCATATCAGTAATCAAGCAAGTTATGCAAATGCAAATAAACCAGTGTTGGCTTCTCAATGTGTGATGAGCAAAACTACCTTGGTGTACTATGATTCAGGCAATCGTTGAGATAATTTTCTCTATACACATGAACTACTACGATATGGCCTTAACTTTGGCCAGAAAACAAGTGAGAGGACAAAACTTTTATGCAAACGTCAATGTTGAACTAATATTCATAAGCACACATAGTTGACTCAAGCGTCCCTACTTAATTCAGGCAATCAGAGAGTGTAACAGATGAATATGAAATCTTATGTGTGGATTTAGAAATAGGCATTATTAAATATAAAATATATGTGTGTTACAGGCCACCTGACGCCCAAAATGATAAGAATGCTATATATAAAAAACTGACTGAGCTCAAAGTACTGGTAACTAAAAATAGAAAAATAATATATATGGGAGATTTTAATGTTGACCTTTTTAATGCTAAAGACGTAGGGGAAGCCAAGGTAGATGACTTCTGTACAGAGAATGAGGTGTTTCAAACCATTAGTGACATCACCAGGCCCGCCTCTGGCACTCTACTGGATCATTTCTACACCAATGTACACAATATGTCAGAGTCTGGTACCATAGGTTTTCACATTTCAGATCACACTCCCATATACATGGTACTTAAATGTACGAGGAATAAAATTAAAAAGAAGGTAGTTATGGCCAGATCATATAGAAACTATGACTTTTTAGCGTATAAAAACATGCTGGTCCAGTATAACTGGGAACACATTTTTATTCACACTGATGTAGAGATACTTTGGCAATCAATATTATGTATTCTAAGGGAATGTCTTGATACAATGTGCCCCATTAAAAGAATGGTACTGCCGGAATATACGCCGGAATGGCTAACCCCCCCTATCATAAGGGCCATGAGAGATCGAGATGCACTATATGTTATTGCTAAGCGCACCATGAATGAGGATGACTGGAGAATAGCAAACTTTAATAAATATAAAACTGAAAAATTAATTTTTGACAGTCGAAAAACAGAAATTTGGAAACTTTTAGTATTAAAAAGGGATAATCCTACACAATTTTGGGAGGGTATACGTAAATTATTACCTAATAAAACTGCAGCAACTCTAATTAAATTAAGAAATAATACAACAAATCTCCTAGTCCCTCATAATGCTTGCGCTGAGCATATTAACGAGTTCTTCTCGACAGTGGGAGAGAAGTTAGCACAAGCGCTGCCCCCTGGTGACTTGAATGAGAACGAGCCTGCACCGTATGGAATACCCGGTAGAGATGTTAGCCTTCTTGAACCGCTATGCTATGCAGACATGATTAAACATATTAAGAATATTAAAATTAATAAAGCCTCTTCTATTGTACACATGAAAGCTTATGTACTTAAAGATGCCTTCATGGCTATTCCTGACGTGATTTTAGGTCTTTACAGCAGATGTTTGAACACTAATACATTCCCTGATAGCTGGAAAAGTGCTACTGTGGTTCCTCTTCATAAGAAGCCGAACTCTTTAGATGTGAATGATTTGAGGCCAATTAGTCTTTTACCCCTACCTGGTAAGATATTAGAGAAAATAGTATGTACTCGCTTACAGCAATATATGAAAGAGCACGAGCTACTCTGTCCTAACCAGCATGGATATCGCTCGGGACACTCGACTCAAACTGCCATTGGGGAACACCTACATAGTATAATTAATAATATTATCTCTAATAAGCCTACATATTGTCTATATCTCGATTATAAGAAAGCTTTCGATACAGTCTCGCATTTAATATTAAAACAAAAATTAGCAGCTTTAGGACTTAGTGAAAAAACTCTGAAATTTTTCTCGAATTATTTGACAAACAGAAAACAACGCACAATAGCTAATGACATAATTTCTAACTCGAAAAATATAACATATGGTGTTCCCCAAGGTTCAGTAATGGGTCCTGTCTTATTTTCTATTTACATTAATTCACTTGCAAAAGTTGCGGATTTTAATATTACACTGTATGCGGACGATGCCGTTATATGTACAACCACGGTCGATGCAATGGATGAAGCCCTAAGGAGGGTATCACAATGGTGTATCAATAATAGCCTGACTATTAATGCTAAGAAAACACAGTGGATGGTTTATAATAATATACATAAAGAAAAGCCTATTTTTGTACTTAATAATATAACATTAGAACAAGTAGATGCTTTCCCATACCTAGGCCTCACCTTGGATCCTGAATTGAAATTTGTAACCCATCGTAAAAATACTGTAAATAATGTTAGATATAAGATAATACAATTGGGAAGGGTGAGGAACTATGTTGAAGAGGAAGTGGCTCTCGATGTATATAAGACGATGGTTCTCCCAACACTTGATTATGTTGATTATGTATGGGACAGGGATAATAAGGGTGAAAATCAGGAACTACAGTATTTGCAGAATAAGGCTCTAAGGATTGTTTATAAAGTTAAATTGGGAAAAAATCCGAGATTTAATACGGTTATGTTACATAATGAAGGCAATTGTATGTTACTAGGGGATAGACGTGACATGCATCTTTTAGCCTTTGCTCATACCCTTACTAAGATCCCTGGTCTGATTGACAATAGGAATTTACCTACAAGAAGAAACCAAGGTATAAGGCTATCTGTGATACGTTCATTAAAACCAATAGTCCTACAAAGTGCAATATATAGAGCCACATCTAGATGGAATCAGCAAAAACCTGAATATACACTAATTGCTGACCTCAAGGCTTTTAAACTAGCTATTAAGAAGAATTATAACGATTGTTTTATGTAAGAATCTCTTTTTATTGGAAAAATGACATACTACTCATTTTGAAAGACATAACTGTACACTACTCTCATCTCATCTCATCTCTCATCATTTAATATAAAGGATTAATAGTGACAGGACGAGATGTACTCTCCTTCTCTCTGAGTAATATATGACAGCCATAATGGTAGCCATACTGTAATTTATGAGAATTATGTAATATGAAATAGTAAATGAAAGGGCCCTAGCGTAAAAAACGCAATGCGCGGTAGCTAGGTATAATGCATTCTTGTAATTGTATTATTTTAACCCAATAAAACACTTTAAAAAAAAAAGAGAGTCAGTACTATATAGGAGTGTAATCTGAATCAATATTAGCGCAGTTCAGTAGAAATAATTACACAAGTTCAATAGAATATGTCCCAAACCGAGTTGCTTATACGGGGTTTGAGAGCACCGGTTTTCTAGGAGTTATTGCTTACTGTAGCAGAACCCTGATCAAGTACAAGTATGCAATACAAGTTATCCAGGGTAATTGGTAACACTGTCAACCATGCTGGGTTTCTGCACATTGGACATGAGGGTCAAGCAGGAAGGATGCTTACTGCTTGGCTGCACTAGGTTCACTATGCCATTTAAACGGGCCTTTTATCAGCCCATAGCTCTTTTAACGTCTGAGACGACGGCTGCATGTATGCATCATGCCGACACAAGGGCATACTTCATTAAAGCTTTCTGCTGCCCTTAAACCCCAGCCCACTCTCTATATAAGGCTTAGTACCTATCCGGGCTCCATTCCGACTCTTACTGTATAGGGGTACCGAAATGCGGGCCTTTAAAGGGGTAAGGTAGGTAGAGTAGTGCTACTCTCTGGCTGTAAAGTACTAATAATTCCCGCCACAAGAAACTTGACATTCTAAAATGGCAGACGACATTTGGCCGAAGTTAGGAAATCGAGGTTTATTTTGCAGAATCCTTGACAGCAGCCATTAGTTTCTGCCCCATCTAAAACCTACTCTGGGGGCGTCAGTTCTGACATAATTGTATTAGTACTTGACATATTTGTAATTAGTGCTGTAGCTAATGAGGCGAGTAAAGTGAAGGGGGAAGGGTGGGAGGGGAGGGGGTTCAATTAGCAATCACTGTTAATGCACTATCTCAGTTTTAATGCAGAATGACAACCTCAAATGTGGCTTGGACTTCAAAGCTGATGGAGATGTGGGTGGGTGGGTGGGTGGGTGGGTGGATGGGAGGGTGTTTAAGAGTGGGTAGTTATGAGGAAGGTAGACTGTGCTATATAACTGTCGATAGGGACCTACATTGGGATATTCAAACAGTTGATACTGTGTGCTAGTGCATGTGATTCGTCCATTCTGCTTGACTATTCACTTCAATAAAACTATACCATATTGATAGTTGTTGTTTTCCCATATATTGAAAATGTGAGAGCCATCACAGTTTATTTCGTCTGTTTATCTGCTCACGCATACTATGTGAGAGAGTTTAGGTTAGGCTTAGGTCTTCATAATTATGACAGTTTGCCACTTCAATGACTAGACTACAATATTAGTAGTGATTCACAAAGGGTGTCCTCTTACTGTGATGTGTGAAATATAAGGCCTCCTCCATAACCATCTTTATGCATTTTAAATGTGTGCGAATAATATCAAAGAACCCGGCCAAGAACATGTTGCTTTCTACTTTTAAAGGCTAGAAGTCGCAAAGAACATTTATACTCAGGACATGTGTGGCCAGGTTAGTGAAAAGGGTAATCCAGGCGGGAATAATAATTGAAGCTATGTATCAATATCTTTAGAATGATATATCATAAGCTAAGATACTAATGGTAGTCTTGCAGGAATCATATATGTGGCAATTTCCCATATAAAATGCTCCATTAACATTCTGAAAACAGAATGTTAGCATCAAACACCGAATTATTCTAAGTAGACCACTGTATTCTCCATTAAGAGAAACCTTAAAGCACTTTTGGGTCCATTTTCTACTACTTTGCCATTCTAATGCCCTCTTGCGGCTAAAACCAGAACAACCCCCCCCCCCCCCCCCCCCCCCGAAGGCTAGGTTTCTCAGGCCTCTGTCTTGGGATGTAGTAGTATATGATATTTAGCCTCTGCCTCGGGATCTAGTAGTGTAAGCTTTTTAGTCTTTGACTCAAGGTGTAGTAGTATAGGACATTTAGTCTTTGACTCGGGATGAAGCAGTATTGTGGATTTGGGCTCAGACTCAGGTTATAGTAGTATAGTACATTTAGCTTTAGACTACGGATAAGTATTCCGTATTCGCCATAATAAGCTCCCTCCCCCTAGAGGCCACTGAAGCGGCATAATGTATAATGATATATAAGGGTTTTCATACATCAAGGTGAACAATTACCAGAATAATCCAATAATATAATAGTTAACAACCATAGTCAACAGTTAATTGGGCTGTTCTCCAGTGAATTGGGTTGTTCTCTGAGGGATATCAGAAAGCATCGACTCTGTATATCAAATCAGCGTACATGATAAAATATAACAGTCTGCACATAATATTATATGAAAGGAAATTCATGAATACACCAACCCATATGTCTTATGCCAACTTATTAGTAGCTGGCTGAGCAGAATGATACACGTGAATATTTGACGGCATTTGCACTTTACAAAAATCATGTAGCTATAAGTTATACTTTAACTATAATGGGTGACAACAATCAGTTTTTCGTGGTTAACAATATATTGTTTAGATATCACATCATCTATCTGGGTGCAGCCAGGTAGGGAGGATGCTCCAGGTCCCCTCACACAGAGCACCCCATAGCCTCGGCCGCTCCCATTTTGTATCTGATTCCATACAATATTCGGACTCTATCTACTTGGGATGGCAATCGATAATAAAAGATGCAGTGTAAATGTATCATGTCAACTTTTCGGGACTGTATCTAACCGCGTGGGGTGAGTAACTCACAGGGCCGCATTTGTGATTTACACCCGGATTTACAACGCCCACTACACGGCCCCTATATAAACCACCGATAAAGTATCGAGCCTTGTACTTGGTTCTTTATATTATTAAGAGTTTAAGCAACCTGGCGATTTTTCATCACTAATCTAACATTGCTATTTAGATTTTGAATAGGCTGTTGCCACCAAGGCATAACGCTAAATCCAACAATTGACTGACGGTTATGCCAAAAAGTTTGTTTCAGGTCACCCGGCCGACCCTATCAAAACAGGGCCAACCCTACTTTTTTATTGCAATTTTGAAGAACTTCTCATATTTTACCCATTTTTGGTCAATTTTATGATCTTCGGAGAGGTTGGCTAGTACTTTCACGTTTAAAAAAAATAAATTGCGACCTGCCGACCCTACATTTTCTTTCCATGTTACCTGAAACATACGTTTTTCTTTCTTTTGGCCTTACCTGGTCCCTGACGGCTTTGCCTACTAGATAAAGGGGGGGAGCCTTGTCCGAAATACTACCAGACTGACCACACCCTCCAGTATAGTGTCTAATGACAGGGTGGAGTTGTCCCATTAGTCTATCTTAACAATAGCACTATACAGTGGTTATATTCACCCATCAATCACAGAGCCTCAGTTGTATGACGAAGAAGAGTAATTGAGCTAATTGATTGGAGGTCATGTGCAAACAATGGATAAAGGTACATGACTCGTATCAGGAATACCAGGCTGATTTCTATATACACCTTGTATCAAATGCAGGGCAATACTCTGACGCATATAGTACTTACTATATACTGATATTATAGTCGTCTGGTAACTTTATGATGTGCTGTTACCATACTTATTATGTACGGTTGATAGGTAATTTAGAATGCAATATGAAGGTTTTCCAAAAGGCAACAAATCCATTCAAGAATTGAAGCATCAGATGATTTCTGTAAGGCTACCAGAGCCACAAGTATACTGTTTGGATGTAATGTGTATACCAGAGAGGAGCTAAAGACATGAAAAAGTAGCTTTTTGAGAAAAAATGTTCCAAAATTGCAATAACCTACTCTTGCCCTACTTTGTCATAATTTGGTGCCATTTTTCAAAATGGTGCTTATTGCGTGTTAATTATGTCTACCCCGCGTGAGAATGTTTGTACGTTTACATCAAATTATGATAAAAAGGTATTCTCCTCGGAGAATAGCAGTTGTGCCATTAGTACCAAAGCCACGCCATATTAATCAGTATAACTATCTAACTGAAATATAATTGAATGCTACTTTAACTCATAATATTCAGCGGTACTACATTAATGATCTCATGCATTTCAGTTCAGTCCATCTACCTTACACAGTGATCACCTGCTCACTTCCAGTTCAGTGGCTATTCGTCTATAGGTCATAAAGTGAGTGACTCAGAGGCACTCATATCCCAGACAACTCCCCACGGTATGGTGGGGGTCAGCAGGAGGGGGTTGTATGACGTGGTCTGCGAAAAGGGACCTTGGTGCAGGGTACATTAAGATCCCTTTTCCCTTCCTTCACATAAGTATAGATATTGTAGAGTAGGTGGACAGTTTGAGTCAGTGGTGGGTAGGTCGGTGCCAGGAGGGCAGGGGAATTACCCCTTAAGGGACGCATACTGCTTTAATGCATCTTGTCCTTGGTGATGATGATGCATGAATGCAGTCCTATACAAACTACATTTATGCCGGAGAGCATTAGTGTAGTCATCATGTATGGTTGACATGCCGCTAGAATACAGCCCTTGTGAGTACTCATATGTGCATCACGTCGATAAAATTAATGCCATGATACATTATGTAGCCGATAAAGGGTTAACTATAGGTTTAGCTGAGTGGGTGTGGGACAGAGCTGCTCCCCTGATCACATTCTGATGCTCCCATTGCATGCTAGGATTCATTGCAGGTGAGTGACTCATTCATAAGTAGGTCACACCTTCACTTGCCCAGGGCCAGGTGTACCAGGTGTCTGTGGTACACTGGACTCCGGTGCTAATACATTACCACTGGCCACCTCTGTTATTGTTCCTGCACTTTGATACAGTGGTGAAGCTACTTTCCAACTTCACTAGTTAGTTCGGATTTATGTACTCATATCTGTAGTACTTTGGTGATTATAATTATTATGTCAAATTAACCTCTACAATTGATGTTTCTGCAATCGTAATTATCCAAGTGTGTCTCGCTTAGTTGGTCCTGGGTCCCAGAGGCTTTTCTTTTAACTATTTCCCAATACCTGTACGACCATCCACTATCTCTACAACTGGTAATGGGGCCAGGTTTTCCACTAGTGCTTTATAACCCCTTGAATCGTACAAACTTGTGAAATAGCCCCCTGAGCCGTGTCTGTGTTTGGTATGTGATGAGTGGGGGGTGGAGGGCATTGGTGATGTGTATGAGTCAATGGCATTTGTGACACAATGGTGAATTGGTGAGTTGTATCTTTCAATGTAAATTACTCACATTGAAGCTAATCCGAGATAAGACCCACTTGCAGCCTGTAGAAGTAGCATTGGTCTTTAAACCCCCAGCGCCCCTATATATATATATATATATATATATATATATATATATATATATATATATATATATAGGGCTGAGTACCTGTCCTGGCTCCACTCCGACTGCCGCTGGAGGGGTAAGGGCGACACCACTACAGCAATGGCGTTTCCGTTAGACAAAATACAAGCACTCAGCGGGAACTGTGTCGCTTCAGAAGTTCTGATGCAAAGCGCAGGTAAAACGGATAGCATTTGGGTGTGCAAATAATAGACAGTGATTATTGCTAAAGCTTCCAGAATTGTACAAATATATGAACACATTGTTTCCACTTTATTCAATTCATTTACATGTATTTCAGCTACTTCCCTTCTTGACACATCATAGACGCTTATATTTCTTATTCGAAATAAGTTATAAATGATTATGACTGCAAGCTATCCTTTACCTTTTAAGGACTGCATAATGCCTCAGGATATTATGTTCATTTTGCAAATGAACATGGATTCTGAGGCATTATGCAGCGCTGACACATCTCGCTCTCACATGGTGCATGATTAAAGAACCAGCGAGTTTCATATTCGCCAGAACTGCATTCATTGGATCGGTGAATAAAGACAATAAAAGGGCATAGCTCATTAAAACACTATCATGTCCTTAGATGATGGAAAGCGTTAATTTTTCATCAGACAAAGTACCACCTGCTGCTTAGAACAACTAGAACTGCCATAAAACTGGTCTGTATTCTCAACCTGACAAAGCCTATCTGATGAAGGCCATTTGAGACTGTGCACATAATTATATATAAACTCCATTTAACTTGGAGACTCCATGAATGGGGGCAATGACATGTAAGGCTGTGAGGCCATTTGATCCCATTATGGAATATACGATTATGCCATAATTTTGATAAGAACAATTTGTCGGTGAGTGTTTGATGGTCTGGAATTTTCCTCCGTGTGACTTCAATATAGAAGCATACAGCTCAAAATTTAGCAAGTCATCTTCAACCACGAATATATTGGTTGTAATGTAGTACTAGCTACCGCCAATAATCAAGAAGCCCCTGCTGACGACCTCATACTACAGGGTGTGGAAAGTGTATTGGCTCCGTAAAATGCTTTGTGGATACTACGTTTAAACCTTTAAGGGCAGCATAGTGCCCTCTTGTCATAATGTCCTTTTGTCGTAGTAATCCATAAATGTGTAGTAACTCATCAAGACTGCATTTATGCACCATGTCCACCCTGTGGGATACACTCCAAAAGATTTGGCATGATGCTGTGCCGGTCAGTTGCTATCCGGTCCCATATTGGTGCATCATGACGACAAAAGGCATAATGCCATCCTTAACGGGTTAAGTCGGAATAGAGAAAGGGGGCAGAAGGTGCGGAGGGCTTGCGTGCAGATGCTGATTGTGCTGGGAGTTGACACCTCCAGACTCAGCCTCAGGCCAACTAACTCACTCTCCAAGCAGATATCTGCACAGTAACCACACCCAAACCACCTGTAAACAGATGGGAAAGCTCCCCTTGAGGTTCTGCTTGGAGACTGATCTTTACTCTCTGGTACTGATGCCAAGGTAACAAGGTTTTGCAGGCAGCTGCATGTGTATATACACGTGGGCGTGGGAGTGTATTCTGGTACATTATAAGCCATACCCCAGGCTCTGCCATTGCCTTGAAAGCTCTAGCCTGCAATACAGCTATTTTAAGAGATTCCCTGGAGATGTAAAATCATTCCAGTGGTACTTTGACAACAATACATCTTTTTCCTATCAGGCTTCCAACTGCTGTTGATTTTGAATGAACGGTTGTAAAATAGTAATTCTAATCGATGTCTCGTTTGCTTATGAGTTTATACCAATACAGATGATGAGAGCACCAGTTTGTTGTTGGTATTATTATGTCTAGTTTTTCTAAAGAGCATTTGGGATACAAGATAACTGACACAACAAACCATGCATTCAAGGTACCATTAGGACCCGGAACATGCACCCAGTGTTAGGACACTGCCCACAAACTGGAGTGAGGCTAGGACATGCTAGTGCCAGCTCGGGCGAACTGCTTTTGTGCCTAGCTCAATGGGTGAGGTTGGGTGAGCTGCCCTAACCCTTCCACATGCCCACTCAATCCCACCCAGTAGCTAGCTGGTCGTGGGGGAACTTGGGTGAGAGGTTGGTAAGGGCTTGCACAAGGTGTGGGGTCGTGTAAGCTATGGGTGACCTGTCCCAAAGTTTAAACATTCCAATGGGCAACATAATACATATGTTACTTATATATCTCCACCTCATATCCACAACTGGGAAAGTTGGGATAGGGCCTTACATTAGCATAGGGAAGGCCCTTATGCAGCTGTGATGCGAGTTCCCCCAGTTGCCCCTTGTTTTAAGAACAATAGACCTGTAATATTATTTTGTGGACAATTGTAATGTTAGGTTAGTAAAAATAGACACTTCAAGATAAAGTGGTGGGAAGGTTGACATGGCCAAGTCTCGAACCCTGGACCTATAACATACAAAACAATAGTGATGACCACTATACTATCGGATCTGTGTGGGATGGCCAGTGTGGTTTTGGACAGAGGAGGCTATAGGCACAAGGCTTGCCTAGCAAGGCTGTGCCTCTACATGGGTAAAAATCGACACGTGCGACACGGCGACACGGCCCCTTTAAAAATCGACACGTGCGACACGGCCCCTTTAAAAATCGACGGACACAGGGAAAAAGGGGATAAAAATCGACCCACAGGGTTTTTTCTCTAAGTTCTTATGTAGCTAAAAATCGACACGGCAACACGCTCCTTTTGCTAAAAATCGACACGCCGACATGGTCAAAATATTGGGTACCCATGTAGAGGCACAAGGCTTGTCTATCACATAGGGTGAGCCTCTTCACACAGGGCTCACCCTTCCTTGCGCTATCATATGGGCATGCTCGCACTAGTCTCTCCTTCCTCACCCCAGTTTGCTGGGTAGCCATGCATCAAGCTGTAATGTACGATTAAGATCTTGGTCATGCATCCAGTGTACCATTAGGACCTTGTTCATGCATCCAGGATACCATTAGGACCCAGCCCATGCATCCAGGGTTCCACTAGGACCCAGACCACCATGGGCTGGGTGACCATGCATCCAGGGTTCAATTAGGACCAAGATCATGCACACAGGGTTCCATTAGGACCCAGACCATGTACACATGGTTCCATTCTAAAGGACCCAGACCTAGTTGTAGAAGGACTATAGTGCATGTAGTGTTGAGTTGCCATAGACGTGCCCCCCTCCCATACCACTGGTGTATGTAAATAGGAGAAACACCATTTTGATTGGTCGGATGTCTGTCATATCACAACAGCACCTATGTTCTGTACCAGTGGCCAACTGGTGAACTGTAGTGTATGTCTTTGGTGCAGACGGGACAGGATTTGGATACATAAGTAACCTAACATATCTGCTGGAACAGCTATCATAACTATAGCTTTGCCATATATGTCAGCTATTAGCTCTATTCTAACATGTGTATACATGCACGCAGTAATGCAGCACCAGTAAGTATAGTACACATCCCTCTTATTGCATCCCAAGTCTCATGACGACAAACACGCATAGTATATTAAACCACTATGTAGGGTGTTTACCTGTGGTACTGGCAACCGCGAAAACGGCCGTTTCTCTACTCCATTGTAGTATTTTGTCATTTTCTATAACATCTCATGAAAGCCAGGACTTTGGGCTACCAGCCCATCCATTGGGCTGCCAGAAAAATTCTACTTTTGATAGCATAACATTAGTCATTCTGAGTATATTTTTGTACACAGCAGTCACTGCTCTTAGCTGGCATATTTGTGGAGTCTCTGAGTTGGACACATGTTCTCTCATCATGAATCCGTGCCTCATGGCTTTAAAACAAATTTCTATTATTATTTTAAGTATATTTGCTCATAAAAACTAGAATTGATCAACTCATTTCGGTATGATAAATCCATGATATCATCCGGGGCTTAGGCACATCTAAAGAAACTACATTTTAGCCCTTAAAAAGTTAATGCATGTTAGACTGTATTTTCAGTCGTTATGAATGGAAATTAGATGATGTAAGGACATATCCCTTGCTAAATGATATACTCCCTGGATATAGGGGGTAACGGAATATTTACAAAGTCCATAAATAATGATATATGTGGCCAGGCACATGAAAAGGGATACTGAGGGGGGAAATGACAATTTAAGTTTGTGTCAAGATCTTTAAAATGGGATATTATGAGTTAAGATATTCCTGGTAGTTTTGTCTGAATCATATCTTGAACATGTGTTGTTACTTGTAACTGATTATGACAGATAAGCTCTAAAGTTAATGCACTGTATTCAATAATAACTACTGGAATTGATGAAAAAATCAGTTTTGCTAAAAAATATCCATAAAAAGTGTGAATATTCTATGTAAATTTGGTTTCAGTAGGAATTTTCAAGGTCTGTTTACAGTTTTGAGTTACTGATGGGATTTCCAAGAATCTAGGACCAAAATGTTCCATTTAGAAAAACAGGAATGGTTTCCATGGCAACCAGAAATTGCAATATGTGCCTATTTCTCATAAAAAAACGTTCCATTTACATTCCAAATATAGAACATTTACACCAAAAATGGAATAATTCTCAGAGGACTACTGCATTCTCCATAAAAAAATACCTTAAAGCATTTTTGGGCATATCTTTCACTATTTTGCCATTCTTATGCCCCCTGGTGGCCAAAACCAGTACTAAAAATCCCCCGCAAAGGTACCTTCTCACGTGTCGAGCCACATATATAGATCTATGGGCCTTTTGGAATTTCTATTCTATACCGATTATTATGGACATAACCAACCATTAAAGTGTACCAAGTAGAGTAGAGAAATAGCCTTATTCACGGCCCAGTGCCTACAGGTGATAACCCCAGCTATGGTCTGCAGTGGCCACTTTTCTCTTCTGAAGCCTATGGGCAGGGTTTCACAAAATTACCCAGACTTTGTCTCACATTCTGCTCAATTGCACTGAATCTATAGCAAATATCAACATGCATTCTTTTGCATTGTGTCACATACATATTTCCCTTTCCAGGCATAGGTCTCACACTTTTGTAGACATATTATTTCTATTTAGGGGTAAACACCCTACACTATGCTACCTTTAACTTTACTGTCTGGCGTCAATGTATGGACTAAGGTGGCTCTATAGCTTATGGCTTTAATAACCTTGTGATATTCGGTCGATTTATTGAGCAAGATCCTTATGAGATACATATTAGACCTAGCAATTGCTTGCGACATAAATATAAGGTACATAATGACAGTTTGAAGTGGGCGATATTAAGGGAAGTGGACAGGGGCGATATTGAGGGGCCTTGCCCGTCCATGCAGTGCCTGAGTTGGCGTTGATAGGTTAGCTTATCGTGATCACCAGTGGCCCAGTGGGCTCCTGATTGGCCTGATTATCGTGACCGTGATCGGCCCCGCAGCCCCTAGGGCCATGAGAGGAATAAGGCGGCGCGGAGGTCGTCGGGAAGGATCTACTTCCGGTTGAGTTGATGCCAGTTAGATGGCTGGTCATCTATCCACACACAAACGGAATAAGGCTCCAAGGGCAGTGGTGCCATTAAACCTAGGTAGAAGGACAGAATTTAAACTAGGCGACAGCACTGCTGTTTAAGCTATCTTAGAAATAGTATTTAGGGCCGAGCATCGACTATAGTCGATGCCATGGCTGGCCGAGCATCGACTATAGTCGATGCCATGGCTGGCAGAGCATCGACTATAGTCATCATAACTCTATGGGAATCAGCAAAGGCTCGGCCCTGGGAGGGTTCCTATGGAAATGTTCCGGCCCCTGCACCAGCAAACTGTTTTTTTGGTCGGCCTTAAAGGCCCCTGATTGGCTAGACCCCACAAGCGAAGCACAGTGTCCCATTGGTTCAGATATTCCTTTTGTGAGATTTCCCTAAGGTCTTGGAAACTAGCCCTACCTCAAGGCTTTCCGAAGGCGAGCATTGCTGGACTTTTCTTTTGCAATCTGAGAATGCTGGACTTTGAATGATTTAGACATCTAAATGTTTAGAAACGAAAACAAATACACGTAACTCCCAATCAGCAAAAGTTGCATAGTGGGAGTTAACGTTTTGCACTAAGTAGGCCTAGTGAATTGTGATGGATTTTCCAAACATTAAAAGATAATACATGCACACGTGCTGCCAATCTCTCTCACCTAATTGCATATCGCTCATTATATATTCCTTAGCTTACACCTTGTGATCCAGTTCGCAAAATGCCTGGTTAACCAATTTCATGGATGGCCCTAAAATCTTTTATTGCAAGAGCTGGGGTCTGCACAGTTGATTCTCACTAATTAATTAGTGTACATACACCTATCCCATGTTTCAGATGAACGCAAATATCAGAATAAAAATACTTTCATAATCCATTTTAATTTTGAAGCCACAGTGCACAGCTGTTGTCAACTCCGAAAACAGGTCAGACATGAATGGTTTAAGTAATACGAGAGGATTTTGCAGTATGGTGTGTGTTTTATCTGAATGGAGAATATCAAACTACTGTTAATCTGTTGTGACAGGGAGCAAATATAGAGGATTAGAAAGCAAATTATTTGTTGGTGAACTATTTTGAGCACCAGTCATGAGGGGTTTCAAATGACAAACTGAACTGACAACATTTCATTAAATCTCTTTTTGGTTGGATATTTATAGAGGATTTATTGCTGGGAGCAATTCCCATGCTACACAGGACTCTCATCATTCATTCATAATATCTTGGGCATTAAAACTTGGACCGACATTGTGGAAATATTATGCCTCGGGCCCTTCAGTATACAATCACTATCATTTTATTTCTGTTTACATGTCTTTCTATATCAGATATTTTTTCCATAACTCTGAAGTGTGATATATGGGCCACAATGTAGGTCAGAGAGCCCATGAAGTAGGTCAGATAAACCATGAAGTAGGTCAAATAAACTATTAAATAGGCCAGATAGACTATGAAGTAGGTCAGGTGATCTATGAAGTAGGTCGGGTGGTTTCATGGAATCTGCTCTGACACATTTAAAGCCAGGTAGATAGAAAGTAGATAACATTTTCCCGAAAGTCTATCCATGTAACTTATATTTTTCATCAGTCAATCAACCAAGTGAACATCAGCGGGTCTATTGAACTGAGATGGGTTAAACAAATTCGATATGACAGACTAACATGTAGAATAGAATAAAACTATGGATATCATGAAAAACACACCAGTGTTGCTCCTGAGACAGGGGGATATTGCACCTGAACTGTGACTTTCTGATTGATCAGAGTTTTGCACTCAGGACTGCCAAAATGCTGATGCTCTCTAGTGAAATCATGACGCTGTCCGCTTCTACATAACACTAACAGCCATTAACTGACTGCTGTGAGGGAAAAAAAGTGTTCTGCCAGACTCCCTCCATTTTATGGCGAGTTAGTAATTATGAATGATGTGAAACAAAAGAGAGACATAAAGGACTGACAGTATTATGATCCTTGCCAAGACTTTAAGAGAGGATGGTGCTTTTAACACTGTCAAGACAGCATAGTGCTTTAATACACTTTGCCATGCTTGCTGCATCTATGATTAGCTTGCCGCTGCTGCATTCATGCATCATGCTAACTCTCTTAGTTAAATATGTATACTCTAGACTGTTTGGAATGATGCAGTAGCCCACATCAGTGCCTCATATCGACAAGTGAACATGACTTTTGTATCTTGAGAGAATCATGCCATCCCTAATAGGTTAGCACAGATTCAATGTGTTCTTTTCTACTTTTGCAGAGAGGGTGGCACATAACCCACAACATATCACCTCCTATAATAGTCATAACACTGTGTATGATAATGCTCCAGTGTAGCTGCAGTATCTATATGGTTAATGTGCTGGTACGGTGGGCGATGATATGATACCAACCTGACACTAAGGTAATTTATACAATTCAGGAACACTAGATCTACACCCACTCCCTATCTGCCCTATCAGCAGGACAGATGGTCCATTAATTTTGTTTATTTTGAATATGCAAGGTTCACACTACCGCACATTGGCGTAGGAAAAGAGGGTGTGTGACTAATTTGCCTATTATCTTTTTGTTCTTAAATAAAACACAATTTAACTTTATTTGTTGTTGTATTACAGGAATTCTCATTGCCTAGACGTCGGGTTCAAGTACATTCAGTTTTTAATTTAGTCAAAGTATTTCACATTTTGTACATTTTGCACATCAAAGCTTATACTCTTAGTAATGCAGTGGGATAAAAATAACTTACATTCCCCCCACTTTGAAAGATAAATTAATTTCTTAACTACTAAAATGTGAATTTTGGTAATGAATAGCATAGAGTTCTGTCTACAAGTAAGAGAAAAAACCTAGAACTACGCACATGCTACATGTCTTGGCCTTCAGACATCAGACTTGGTTGGTGTAGTATTATGTTCCCCTACTATCTACATTGTCCACATCTTGCTTTTCACGGGTGAAACAATCCAGTCATCTGTATTTCGGTGTATGTATAGGCCCTACATCAAATGTAAATATTTAGGGACGTGGTGTGGTGTAAAAATATTAGTAGAGATATTCATAAGGAACATTAAATGGGACTATTTCCATGCTTGTTGGCACGCGGCTGAGGCTATAGTGTACACATGCCCCCAGGTTATGATCTCTTTAATTCTGATACAGGTCGTAAATCTGCCATCACAACCGACATCTGTCACAATAACGTACATATTTACCAACTTTGGACAATTCAGTTAGCACAGTGGTATACAGGCAGGTTAGAATATATGTAAGCAATATAGCAATGTTTTTTTTGTGCTAGAAATAATTCAAAATAAATGACTGGTATATTTGTTTCTTTCATCATTTTTCGCATCAGCTAATAGCAACCAGATGTTACGGTGTATGCTAGTGAGGTGGGAATCATATCTAACCTGTCTCAAGCGTTCATCACTTAAATATCTTACCATTTAGCTTCTTCTGGCGGGTCAGCACTGGTTAATTCTTTTATACCAAATAATAGGATTCCATCTGGACTGAATATTGTCGATTCTGTCTCTATTACACACAACCAATATTAAAGCTAGTTGATAAAAAAAAGAGAGACTGTACTTAGATAACATAAATGTGTGTAAGTGTGGAGGGGGGGGGCAGGGGGTACATGTTTGCCGCGCCACTAGTACCCCCCCCCCCGAACACCATACTAGCCTGACGTCTATGGCTCTTATTTTACAAGGGTTAGACTTATTACACTTTTCTGAGACGCATACGATCTGTTTATGAAAGGTTTTGTTTCACTTTGTATTACGATCTTAATAAGGTGGCATTAGCCACGCTTGCGTTACATAATTTATTGCTGTTATGAAATTATAATAATGGTTGGTATTACATTATCATTGTATTTTAAAATTTGGTGCGATCTACATGAATATATTGCCCAGGAAACCCAGTAAACTTATAAAAACGGCTTTAATAAACGGGGACTCAGAGCAAAAGTTAGTGGACAGGCGAAAGCTAAGTTGTGTTTATGATCTGATGATATTCATATCTTGGTAACAGCAACAACAGTGGCAACCATAAACTTAGAGGTTAACAATACACTGAACCGAAGGTTCATGATGGATGGAAACTATGATTGTTACAAATATACTGATCTCAATAGGATAATTAACCTAGAATATGAGTCTCAGATATACTCACAATGAAGAGTATATCACATACCTCGTACCCCCCGCCCCTGTGATCATACGTACAGTTATCAGTTACCTATATATCTCAAATTCATTATCACGCATTCAGTCTTGGGGCAGAGGTTTGGTCCGCTAAAATGTGATCCAGTAACTCCCCTCTTTTTACCAATTACTTACTAAATGGCTATAACCACTGCCATGAATTACACTATTCCCACATGACATTTCTATTAGAAATCCCAAACTGCCTCTTGACCCTTTTTACCAGGACAAAGTGATGGAAAACAACGAAAAGATTAAAAATGGAAATGAGGATAAGTGGAAGAAATAAGACAAACAAGCAAGCTCAGAACAGGATATCGAAAGAAATAAAAAAAACAAGACAAGATGGAAAAGAACAGGACCAAGTGAGATTAGAAAAAGGCTCAATAGTCTCACCCCTTTGTTAGCACAACCATCAATATGGCTCAATTTCCTTGGTATTTATTCACGATCAATACAATGTGATATTTCAGGGTTAGGCTTCCCTCCTGCTGCCTCTCTTCAAGCAGATTCACCCCTCTGCCTATTGATTCTAGTTACTTAAATCGTCACTCTCCATGCACATTCACACCCCCTGACACCCTCCTGACTCAAAATCAACACGTTGTTTGATTTTTGCCGTCATCGGGGGCCGTTTTTTAAGTCTGACGCAATGCGCTTGGTGTCGCCACTGACTCGCGCGAAAGGGCGTAAAGGGTGAGGAATTCGCTCATTATCGCTCAGTGATCATGGACGATGGTGTGGAAATTGGGGGATGGGATGATTGATCTATATCATAGTGTATATAAAAGAAAAACTTAAAGAGAAGCAACTATTTTTCAATCCAGCGGCTTCGTCTGTAACAATCAGATTTGATATGATAGCCATTTGGCAGTAGATATAGGCCTTTTTTTAAATGCAATATAGAATCATCCTTAATGATTGAGTCAAATTACAAAAGTAGGGCACGTGCTCCTGAGACAAGGTTCACCTGATACACTGTGACATTATCTAGCTCAATTGTTCTGATGCTGTCGTGATGCGTCAACACCTTTCTTAGGTTTCAGATATGCATACAGTTCTAGCAACATAATGTGAGTATCTTCAGATAAAGTAGGCAGGTTATATGGTCCAAGTATCTCCAATTTCACAGGAGTTCTGATTATAATTACCAAGCAATGCCATGTTATTTTGCATATACATATACATTATACATACAGCTAGGGGAGTACTGCAGTTAATACTATACGGTAGAAAATAATGGTAACCCATAATTGATGAGTATCACCTTGTTCTACCAGGTTGATAGTGCTACTTGCCAATTATCATGATGGTAAATGTCACAAAAAGGGCAATTTCACCTTAGAGTGTGGTAATTAATTAGCCTCGTTATAGTATAGATTCCACACCACCAGTTCACTTCTTGTAGCTGCTTTTAATCTGTAACTGAGTGTCTTTATTCTCCTTCATAAAACTATCTCAGTCTCTCCTTTGTTTCCATTACACAGGCTATTATTCAGAATTCCGCTTTTAATTATCGTTGATTAAATGTGTTTTGGTGATTCCAATCTACAGATATAACTCACCAAATTGCAGTTTAGTTGTTGATGGAACTGGATTCGATGCTTTCCTCTTATATTAGTCTAAAATAAGCTATCATGATGATACATCTTTGAATTTTATATTAATATTCAGTGTACGAATAATAATATCTACACTCAAAAATCGGATACGATGATGATATGTAAAGGCTGCCCTGAGATTCCCTATAGGGGTCTGTATGATTCAATACGTTGGTAGTGATTCTCTTTACTGTTGAGTAACTTCAACCAGAGCTGTGCAAATATTATAGTAAATGAACCTCATTGCATCAGAATGGGAGGGGGGTTCACTCAATGTTTCTTCAACGTTGGTTAATGTCAAAATACACATTAATTCAACGTTTAAAACTGCATTCTGTTATCTGGTACGTAGTGGATAGCCAGTATTGTATGATGGGTTCCCGTTGTCATACGCAGCTTTTGAATATTTATTTACCACAATTTAAAAGGGCTGAGGGGATAAAGTGAATGAAGAACGGTTATAAGTTGGAGGGAGGGGGACTAGTGGAGCACCACGCAGGTAGATGCGGATTCCATACGGCTTCATAGTGGCAAGCCAGACTGCTGATACTCACCGGAAGCACACTGCCCCAAGAGATCACCAAAGGGGCGGAAAGTGAGTCAGGGTGAGTCACAATGTGGCACAGTGAGTCACAGTGAGTCACAGTGTGTCACAGTGAGTCACAGTGAGGCACAGTGAGGCACAGTGAGGCACAGTGAGTCACAGTAAGTCACAGTGAGGCACAGTAAGTCACAGTGAGGCACAGTGAGTCACAATATGTGACAGTGTGTCAGTGTCAGAGTCACAGTGTGTCACAGTATGTCACAGTGAGTCACAATGTGTCATAATGTGTCACAGTGTGTCACAGTGAGTCACAATGTGTCATGATGTGTCACAGTGTGTCACAGTGCGTCACAAGGTGTCATAATGTGTCACAGTGTGTCACAGTGAGTCACAATGTGTCATAATGTGTCACAGTGAGTCACAATGTGTCATAATGTGTCGCAGTGAGTCACAGTGTGTCACAGTGAGTCACAGTATGCCACATTGACTGCTGAATGAGTCATAGTGCCGACAGGATGACTCCCTTTTGAGTCAATGCCCCAGGCACCTATCTATATGAGAGGTGTTTAAAGAGTTTGGGATACACATAGCAAAACTATACCCACTATATCTCATAGAACTGATAAAGTGTTCTTCCTCAAGCCATCAGAACTGTGGCCTGTTAGCTCATAGGAAAGACCCCCACAGAGGGACTAGACACAAAAACCACACTCCAATTTAAAGTCAATCTCTGGCCAGACGGATTAGCTGTAAAAAGAGGGCAGTACTGTGGGGTAAAACAGGGGATATTCTAATTGTCTCCTGTGACAACAAGCATACCGCAGTCATCACTCTACTGAAGGGAAACAATGAGGTGTTTTTTGTTGTGTTTTTGTGGTTCCTTTTTTAACCCTTTGACGACCGCACAGTGCATCAATGCAGTATGTCCTCGGTCGCCATGATGCATAAAGGCGACCCTGGTGACCAGGGCTGAGCTACATTGATACATCATGTCGATCCCTCAGGAGTGTATCAACCCGGTTGGGTCAGAATGATGCTTGACTGCAGCATTGATGAGTTACTCGCCAGGGCTGCATCCATGCATTATGACGACCAAGGGTACAAAGGATTAAACAACCAAATCTCCACATTTCTGTTCCTGACACAATAAAGTGGTGGTGGATGCAGAATTATGAGGACGTCAGTGTTGATACCAATGGGGGGGGGGGGGGCAGGGAGCCGAGTCCCCCCCCCCCCCCCAGCCTATTTGGAATATAATTTAGGAAAATATGTTTTTTTAATGTGCATTTTGATCTGGTGCGATTGCGGGCCCAGTATTGCGGGACACACACCCCCTACCCACGTTTCCTTCCTTTCAAATTACAGGACATTCCCTGCGCATGATGCACCAATGCAGTTCTGGCCGCAACTGAATTTGTGCTTCATGGTGGCAAGTGCACAAAAAAACCGGCATGATGCCGTCCTTAAAGGGTTAAAGAGAAATTGATGAAACTCTAAGGAATCTCCTCCTATATTTCCTCATACAAGCCATCTGCAATACCAACAAAGACTGAATCGATGTTGCCACCGACCAGCACCAATATGGACACACAAATTGAGGAATTACACTTGAGAGATTCCTGTCAGTATTTCTTGGTTTACTTCTCTGAAATTGCAGTACCAAAACCCAAATTGACGCCAGCTTCGGCCTCAAAAAGTAGTTTTAGCACACTGATATTCCGTCGCCATCGACTGTGCTAGACCGGCCAGGGCCGAACAACCGCTGGCAGGAACAATGCTTTGGCCAGATCAATCCACCACAAGAAGAAGTGCCCGTGGTAATGGGTTGGGCGGCTCTGTTTTAGCCGGCCTGGTTGAGTGTCTAGCGCTGTTTTCTGGATTTTCAATAAGCGGCCGAGCACAATCGAACTGCCTTGGCTTTTGTCGCAGGAAATAAGGCCCGCAGAATCGATAGAAGCAAGACTTTTTGTGTGTGGCACTCTGGATGCTGGTCTGTTCGCTGCCGCTACCAGGTTTTTGTTCAGTCTTTTTACCTCCTCCCCCCCCCCCTCTTCATTCCCTTTTCCCTCCTAGCCACCTACCTATCTGTGGGCCACAGCTGCATAGAGTGCAGGCTGAAAAAGGGCACAATATCCATTGGAAGGCTTAATTTGGTAATTCCACAAGTGTAATTGTATTGTTTGAATAAGGTCGATTGCTTTCAGTCAAGCAGAAGGGTTGTGGTAGCTTTATTAAAAATGTTATTTTATCATTAGACTATCTATGATATGGCCGCGTGTGCAACTCTATCCAGTCTATTGAGGTATTTTTATGCGCTTCAGTTTATGAGGTTGGTAGGAATAACAACAAACTACTGAAGATTGTATAAGACTGTACTTACAATATCATATCAAATTTTCGTAATAAATATGTGAAGCTGAGACGAAAAGCTTGCAGTTTGGACTTGTAGTTTGTATTACTGCAATATATAAACGAAAGAGTAAATACCACTATTACCGAGGATTTACGTGCTATCCAATAACATACACATGCCCCCTGAGGGATGGAGCGTTAACCCCTCGTGTGGGACTATCCTCAAGGCCACAATGGTACCCTTCTTGCTGTGTTTTTTTTTCTGGATTTTGTTGTCGATGGACAAAAGAAATATGTAATGATAACATATGGCAGACCACATAATTAGGTTTATTATATTCAAGTATCTAGATCCACAGTCGATCGTATACTATCTATACTGATCACATATCATACTTTATCTTTTACCCTCCCCTCTATCAGTAGATAAGGACACATGAATACTACATGTAGTTACTATACCAACATATCCCTGTTTCGGTCTTTTACAACCCCTAGCACAGCACTGGCTACTGAATAACAAATATGTAGTACAGAGGCCTTCGGCCTCTGGTGAGTGGCATCGTTACCCTTTCCTCTACTCCTCAGTCTCACCCTCATGTGTGACTGACCATAGTCCAGCCCCATGCCCAAATAAGGCACACTACACTGACCGCTCAGTCTCACCCTCGTGTGTGACTGGCCATAGTCCAGCCCCATGTCCAAATAAGGTACACTGGGTCATGAACGGCCGCGGTGTGCCACTGGTGAACGGCACATGGAGGGATGTCTGTCTGTTTGTCGCCGACCATACGATCTAGGTCACAGGACTCTCCGAGACGCTATAAGAGACTGTATTTAATTACCATTGAAGAAGAGACTCCACAGCTTCTCTTTGTTGTACAAAATGTTATTACGTTGAGCATATCTGAGCATTATATTGCATTTTGTATACTTTTGGTTTAAAGGGTTATTTGATATTTTAGTTTACAAAGAAGTTTTCCCTTTATTAATCTGACTTATCACGCTAATACATGTACTATGTGTGGTCCCTGTACACACTTTACATATCAGAATTATTGTATTCATGATCAATCAGTGTAACTGGCGTGGTAATGCCTGACGGTGATAATAGTTCAAACAAAACGATAACAACGCAAGGCTCATGAAATATCCAAAATGTTGGTCGTGACATAAGAACATAATTAATACAAAACTAGATTACATGTATACCGGTTAGTAAAGGTTTATATTGATCTATACATTGTTTACACTCATGTTAATATGTACTCAGTATTATCCGAAAGTTACACTCTGAAAGTGTTTTTTTCTTCATATTTTAATGAAATAAAAATTCATTATACAAAATGAAATAACAAAAATGACCATTTTGAATGGGAAGTGTTGTCTTACCAGACTATATGACCCTGTGTGACCCAGTCACCAGTCACCAGTGTTAGAGGTCAAAGGTCAGTGACCTCAGTGTCCTGAACCAGGATAGCTGGTGAGTATTATGTAGTACTAGTGGACACCTGATGTATACATGGGTACACTAGTATGTGTTATGGGTTTAAACTATACAGTGTAATATGACACATGCGGGCAAAATATTCTCCTGTACTGTTTATACCTTTAAGGGCAATGCAAAGTTTTACTGCACGGTTAGTATCTTGCCAGTATTGTATTCGTGTAGCACTGTGTGGTGTTCATTATGCTGTCATTAAAGGGTTTATAAGTAATGATGTACGCCATCGCTTCTGGAACTCATGCCATCGCCCGTCTCCATCTAAAGGGGTTCCTCCACCAAAGACCGTCCATCCGTCCGTCCATAAAATCCGTCCAAAAAAGCATTTTTAGACCACAAACTGTACGGATTTGATGGCCGGATGGACCAAACCCACTTCCACCAAGGACCGTCCGTCAATTTCGTCCATCAATCCATCCAGTTTGTGGTCTAAAAATGGACGGATTGGTGGACGGATTGATGGACGGAATGGCCGTCCATCAATCCGTCCAGTTTTTTACATCAAACTGGACGGACTGATGGACGGATCAATGGACAGAATGGACGGACGGGAATATCAATTTTTTTTGATATTTCCGTCCGTCCATTTTTCTACAGAATCCGTCCATTTTTTGGTCATTTTGGGTCATCTGTGATGGACGGAATGGACGGCTTATGGACGGATTGATAGACGGAATCCGTCAGGCCATTCCGTCCATCAATCTGTCCAGTTTTTGACCAAAAACTGGACGGATTTATGGACGGAATGGACAGACAGACCTTGGTGGAAGTGGGTTTTGTCTGTCCGTCCATGAAAAAAGTCAATTTCCCTGCTATTTTCGACGGTTTTTATGGACAGACGGATGGACGGTCTTTGGTGGAGGAACCGCTTTAGACCGTCCTCCCGTCCGCCCATAAAATATAGCACAAAAAACGCAGGGATTCATCCAGTTTTGAGTGACTGACGGACATTACCCACCTTTACCAACGTCCGTCCGTCTGTCAGTCCAGTCCGCTCATCAAAAACTGGACGGACAGATGGATAGAATGGATGGAAGGATCATTTCCCTCATCCGTCCGTCTATCCGTCTGTCCATTCCGTCAATCACAGAGTGACTGAAATGGACGGAAATCTTGTTTTTCTGAAGGAAAAGTGGATGGACGGAAATATTAAAAAAGTTATATAATTATTTCGAAGACGTTATATAATTATTTCCATCCGTCCGCTTTTCTATCAGACATTTTCCGTTCAGGTTGGTCACTCTGTGATAGACGGAATAGACTGACGGATGGACGGACGGAACAGGAAAGGCATCCGTCTGTCCAGTATGTGACAGATGGACTGGACGGACAGACGGTAAAGACGAGAACTGTCCGTCCGTCACTCAGAGCTGAACGGATCCCCTGTTTTTTCCGCTATATTATAGACGGATGGCTGGACGGTCTTTGATGGAGACACCCCTTTAGAGGGTTAGTTTGATTTGGTTCTTCTGGTCCAAATAAACTATATTGTGCTACCTTGCATTTCAGTCCAAGTGTTAAAGAAGAAGGACTGTGCGGTACAACATTACAACACTGGCCATTATTTATTTGACAAAGTCCTATCTTTGTCCCCTCAATCATAATGAGAGCAGAGAAAAACATCGTTTTCAAAATACAAAAGAAGTCTTCGTATGACATAGTAAAGTCATTTATCGAAGGTGGTATGTAATGTAAGGAGTAGACATGATGGTCGGCCATATACATTATCTATTCATTAAACCATTTTTTACACTCTCCCTCTTGTTTTTCTGTTATCAGGACCGTCACTGCATTAATGATCATGTTTTATACCTTCTACTTTTAAAGATGGGGTCCCATGGAACCTTTGCAAAATGTCTGGCTTTTAAACCAACCCCCTAAGTCCTTACATACTGATGTACATCAGCGTACCGGTAAAGCTCTATGAGTAGATGTAGAAAGCCCATCTCATGAATGGTTTTAACGTCACTCAAAGTAAGTCGAATCATTTCATGCAACAGCTCAGCTCATCATATACGGAAATGCATTATTAGTTGACATATGCGAAGGATGGATCAAATTTAGATAGAAATACCCATGAGGTATCCTTGATTAATCGTTTTCCACAAAGGGTTGTATAAAGTACAAATGAACCATAGCATCTGAAGTAAATATATTGGTACGTATAATGCATGATTATATCCATCAATGGCTATAGACCGATACCTCTTGTCCCTTCTTTAAGGCATCTCCTCCGGCAGACATAGAAGCTGCACATTACCACCAACCACCTGCTGATCTCCCACAGGGTGCTCTCTATACCTCCACCAAGCCTTCACCCTTTAAGGAAAGTATGTTGCTGTAATGAACATGTGTCGTCATAATGTATGAATACAGCTCTAACCAGCAACTCACCAGGGCTGAACTCATGTCGACCTTACAGGGACATTTCGACTTGGAATAATGCACGTATACGCTGGTGACGGTGAGTTACTCACCGGTAATGCATTGCATGCATCATGACAACATGCGAGGCACCGTCTAGCTCTTAAAGGGTTAATGCATCGTATCTCATCTACATTATCAAATTATGGTAATAGCCCTAACTGTATCTGATTCCCCTGCCTGTTATTGTATACAGAATGCATATACATCACCTTAATTCCATGATGGTGAAATTCAATTTCAATGTGCATATTTGTCTCATATTTCATATCACATTTTCAATTGTTACATTAACATATACATCTATTGTCATATGAGGTGTTATTTTAATTTACATATACTAAGTGTACATCTATTGTCGTATGAAGCGTTATCAACTCCCCACCTGGCACCTCCACAACACCCCCTTGAAGAAGACGTACCACCATAGGCAAGTAAATACCTGCCTAAATCATGATTCAAATGCCCTGGTTCAAATGCTAAATCAACATATGTTGTGTGCGTTAGATTGAATATATTTTAATCATACTTGCTAGAATATATCAAACGCTCAACTTTGCGCACTGGAAAAACTATTATTAATTCTGTATATTATTTATGATCTAACGTGCATGAAATGTTTAGACTCCTATACTGACGTCCCAAACATGAGGGAGGGAGATCGATGTTAATTTTCAGAATATAGTAGTTCTGTAGTTCTCTTTAGATGTCAATATATTGTTGTTAAAATCATGTATATATATGAACAAGTATATATTATAAAAGCTGCTCTGTTCTGGAATACTCATGTTAAATACGGATAGAGAGTACAACGGGAGAATGGAATTATTCATTTTGAAATGAAACAACGGTGTCCATGGCAACCAAAATGTAGTTCCATTTTCTCTTGGGCCTAAGTATTTACCTTTTTTTTGTTATTTCTACTGAAAGTACTAGTATTATGTTTAGAGCCTTATGGTTCTATCGCTTATGTCACAACTAGCCTAGTAAATCAAGTTGTACCTTATAACCCAGAGTGCTCAGGTCAACTGCTAAATGAGCAGCTGAGCCCAAATAACCAATCTAGTTATGCAATTACTGTCATCCACCTGTACCCTAACAAGCATACAGCTAATGAGGGTCGGTCACGCCCAGAGTGCAATATACAGGATACAGGTGATATGGGTGATTACCCTAGATGGCACACCTGCAGATCAGGGTATGCCGTATGTAACATCCACACAGGTGTGATCATGGAACAGTGCACTGTAGATAGTTAGTGTATGTGAACATTAGAATCTACTGTAGATCTACAGTAGAATCTACTGTAGAATGAATTTACAGTGGAATCTACTGTAGATTTACAGTAAATTCCACTGTTTACCTACAATAAACTGTAAGCCTAAAGTATAATCTACTGTACACCTACGAAAATGGTAACCAACTTGTGAACAGTCATAAATATGGCCACCTGTCTAAATAGTATGCCATGAAAATACGAAATACTGATAATATAACCATCTCATGTACTTCAGTATATTAATCTTCATGAAGGAGAATTGCCAAGTTGAGAACGTTAGTCTAACTATTTACATACATATATAAGTAAATAATGTGTACCTTATGCTTCGGATGCTTACTGTTACACGCCCTCCCCCCTCCCCTCAATGACCCAGCTTCTGATGGCAATTCCATTCAGATTTCACACAAGAAAAAAAAATACAGACCCTCCATATCAAACCCACACACCAATTGAATGAATCGCAAAGACCTGACAAGTTCAATTATTAATCTAATGTGTGCCAAAAGGTGGTGCCACTACGACCTCGGAAGTCTCGCAGAAGACACGTGATCAACGCGAGATTGGCCTCATTTCGTGACCTTTGCAGGGTCACAGGGTCAAGGTCGCGGCACCTGTCTGAGCCCTTATTGGGTGGCACTCGGGGTGGTCTGCTCTTTGTGGGTTTCTTATAAAAGTAGAATTTGACTTGAAAGCCGGAGTTGGCCGCCAACTAACCCTTAGAGTCTGCACTCGGCCATTTGATGTTGGGATATTTTGTTGACATCTTCAGGTGTTTGGCAAAGAAGTGGTTTGGTGCTTTAATGGGAGGATCTAAATGAAGGGTTGTTTCTGTGTCGACCCAGTAAAAGGGACTCTAGTGCGGTTCTGATACTGAACATCTTACTTGTCAGATAGAAAGGGGCAGAGGCACCCAAAATCCAACCGATTATGCCATTGATGTGCCATTTGCTTTGAAATAAATCAGGTCACGTGCGTTGAGCTGTATCTATTTTACTACATGTATAACCAAAATGGTTAAATTCAATATTGAAATTGCTAGAGCTTATTTAAACCCAACGTTAAGGTCAATGGTTTTTCTTTGCACTATCTCGTTATTTTAGCACATCATGGATTGACGAACAAAGTGCACGACTCGTGCAGGATTGCCCTTATTATGATATCTTCACGTGCATTGTAGTGGCCAAAGCCAATGATTGAGACAAAGTGTTGTGACAGAAGTTGACTTGCTACTGTTTATTACCTTTTCCTCATGAGAGCAGTTACAGGTGCATGGGTACTCTTACAGAGTTGATGAATGTCCTGCAATCACATAGAATAGCCACAGGAGATCTCTTGGGTAGATACTTATTTCCTATGGTTTGACACAGTAGCACACATACAGTCCATACACTCCTTATAATGTCTTAAAGTGTTGAAGTCCTTTGGTGAATGTAAATGGAACTGTGTATAACTCCAACTTTAACTGTACAAAGAATATTGTCTCCTATAGTCCTCAGGTACAAAGTCCAGCTTCAGCAAGTTCAATATAGTCCAATGTATACAGGTAGGGTAATCCTGGAGCACTCTGACATAGGTCTGCTCCCCATGGTGGTCTTGTAGCTACTGATTTCACCACCTCCACAGCACTGCCTTTTATAGGCCACAGACAGGATGATGCAATACACCAACATGCTGATGTCAGACTCTCAGAAAAAGTATGATGCAATAACCAAACTGGGTGATGAAACATACATAGTACACAGTAGAAAGAGGATGATGAAATACCTCTACCTGATTGCAACATAGTCTGGAACACTCTAGAAGGGTGAGGTCAGCACCATATAAAAGAGATGACGCAATACCCTCACTTGATTGCAACACATACACTACATTCCCGGCCCCTTAAATGTGAACTATAGAAGTGAACATTTACAAACATTCCTTAGTTCTTCATAAACATCAATATAAATATTTCAAACCTTACACTTGTATGAGTGACATGACAATGACATACACAATACTATCTATAGTGCATACAGTGAACAATAGAACATAGTTCAAACATTAGCATACATAAATGATAATAACATACAACCTTTCATGGAACAACATTATCTGTGTATGTTCTTTACTATTTAGGTACAATACAATATGCATAGTACTAACATCTCTGTGTACAATATGACATCATCTTGGATATCCTTTACTTAAAACCAAACACGATCATACATCTATGATGTGACAGATTCAAGCAAACAAAGTTTGTCAATAGGTCTCACGAGTACATTTGTAGCAGTTTTGACCTCTACTGACCGCACTAGGCCATCTTTACCTGGGAACGTTTTGACAACACGACCAAGTGGCCAACTATTTCTAGGCAGATTTTCATCCATAACCAACACCACATCATTTGTTTGGACATTTCTCTTTGTTTCTAACCATTTCTGTCTTAGCTGCAATGTAGGGAGATACTCTTTTACCCACCGTTTCCAGAACTGGTCTGCCAAGTACTGTACATGCCTCCATCTACGACCATACATATCTTCCTTTCAGAAGGTTCCTGGGGATGCTCTAAGTCCTACACCTAGCTGAAGTAAGTCGTTTGGAGTTAGAGGTTTCAAGTCCTTTGGATCGTCTGATACCGGAGTGAGTGGTCTACCATTGACAATGTATTCAACTTCACAGAATACCGTGCTCAATCTTTCATCATCAAGGACTTGATCTTTGAGTATGGAATTCAGTACTTTGCGTACCGTCCTGATTTGTCTTTCCCAGACTCCTCCCATGTGAGATGCAGCTGGTGGGTTGAACTCCCACTTGATTTCTCTGATGAGAAGACTTTCCTTGGTTTGGTGATCTTCATTCCACCTTCGTATTGACTCGTGCAGCTCCTTGTTTCCTCCAACAAAGTTGGTTCCATTGTCTGACCTGATCTTCTCAGGAACCCCTCTTCTAGAGATAAACCTTATCAAGGAGTTGATGAATGAGTCTGCATCCATTGAATTTAGCACCTCAATGTGTATTGCCCTTGTTGTCAAACAGGTGAACAAACAGCCATACCTTTTCTCTTGGCTCCGGCCCCTCTCCACGTAGAAGGGGCCGAAACAGTCTACTCCTGTGTAGGTAAAGGGTGGTTTGTGAGGTGTAACTCTGTCCTTTGGCAGGTCAGCCATCCTCTGGACACCTAATCTTCCTCTCAATTTCTTGCATATCACACAGTTCTGCAGTACTCTATTTACCAAGGGACGCCCTTGTGGTATCCAGTATCTCTCCCGCAGTCTTGAGAGCACATACTCTCGTCCTGAATGTTTGGAGATCCACTCATGAGTGTGTCGTACAATCAGCTCTGCAACATGGTGGTCCTTTGGTAATATCAAGGGGTGTTTGGCAGAGTCAGTTATAGGTGCACTTTGAAGTCTGCCTTGTACTCGGAGCATGTTATCCTCATCTCTGAACGGTTCCAATTTGTAGATAGTGCTTTTATGGGAGACTTGCTTACCTGATGCCAGGCTGGTGAGCTCATCTGAATAGCACCTTCTTTGCACATGCCTGATAATGCCCTTCTCAGCATTTTGGAGCTCATCCACAGATAGATCAGAAGTCAGTTTGGGCTTTCCCTTTCGGAGCCACTCGCCAAAGCGAATCAGCCATGCAACTGCCTTTTTCAAACGAAACCAGCTTGAATATCGTTTGAACATTTGTTCCAAGCGGTCTTCTGGATCTGTGACTGCAATGCAAACCTTGGCTTCTTTCTTGACTTCATGATCATCCAATAGTAGGTCAGGAGATCTTTGAGGAACAACTGGCCACTGGGACTCGTCTTCCCACAAGAAGTCCGGCCCCTGTTTCCATCTTCTGCTGGATAGCATTTCACTTGCACTGAGGCCACGAGAAGCATCATCAGCTGGGTTTGACTTGGTGTCTACGTACCTCCATTGGGTCGGTGATGATCCATCATGGATGATTGCTACTCTGTTGGCAACAAAAGTCTGAAACCGCTTGGTGGTGTTCTTGATGTACTGCAAGACTATCATGCTGTCAGTCCAAAAGATGGATTTGGTAACTTCCAGGCGTATCTCTCTGCGGAGCAGGCTATCCATCTTAACAGCCACCACAGCTGCTGAAAGTTCTAGTCTTGGAATAGTCATGTGTTTGACGGGAGCAAGTCGTGATTTACCCAGCACGAATGAACAGTGGACATCTCCTTGCTCATTCACCACACGTAGATAAGAAGTTGTGCCGTAGGCTTCTTCAGATGCATCAGAGAAATGGTGAAGTTGGATTTCCACACACTTACCAAAGTCTTGTGGTATGAGGCAACGCCTTATCTTAAACTCTTCAAGACGTGGGAGATCCTCTAGCCATCTTTTCCATTTCTTTATGTTGTCAGGTTCCAGTTCATCATCCCATCCTTTCTCTCTTTTGCATTCATCTTGGAATATCTTCTTAGCTTGTAGTATGAATGGGCATACAAATCCCAACGGGTCATACACTGAACTGACCACTCTGAGAAGCCCTCTTCTGGTGAAAGTCACTTCCTTTTGCTTGATCCTGATGCCAAACATGTCTTCCTGGGTATCCCATTGGACACCTAGTGCTCTTTCAACAGGAAGTGATGCTGAATCAAGGTCTAGGTCTTTGACTTCCTTTGCTCTGTCCTCAGGCGGAACAGATTCTATAACCTCTTTGCTGTTGGAGATCCATTTGGTCAGGCGAAAACCTCCAAGTTTCAGGAGTTGACAAAGTTCCTCTACCAGTTTCTTTGCCTGATCGATTGTTGACAGTGACTTGAGACAGTCATCTGCATAGAAGTTTTCCATCACGGTCTTGACAGTTTCTTCATCAAACTCAGTCTTGTGGTCCTCAGCAGTTCGTTTCAGAGCAAAGCTTGCACAGCTAGGGCTCCATACTCCACCAAACAAGTGCACTGCCATCTTGTAAGTCTGTGGAGGAAGGTCAGGGTTACCATCTTTCCACCACAGGAACCTTAATACGTCTCTGTGTTGTGGAGACACACGCACTTGATGGAACATGGCTTCTATGTCTCCCATGATTGCTATGTGGTCTTCCCTGAATCTTAGTAGCACGCCTATCAGTTTGTTGGTCATATCAGGGCCTTGCAGCACTTGCTTGTTTAATGATGTACCACCATATTCTGCTGCACAATCGAAGACAATCCTAAGCTTTCCTGGCTTATTTGGACTTGTAACGGAATGGTGCGGAATATACCACTTGACTCCACCATCTTCATCTTCGCTGTCTTGAACAGGTTCTGCATATCCCTTCTGGAGCAAATCTTCTATCCCTGTCTTGTAAAGTCTATGAAGATCAGGATCCTTTGACAGTCTTCTCCCAAGACTCTGTAGACGTTTCTCTGCCATTTTCTTGTTGTCTATCAGTGCTGGTGGTGTGACCTTAAAGGGTATGTCCATCTCATAATGTTGATCTTTGAGTATGATGGACTCATTCCAGACATCCAAAACTCTTTTGTCATCTTGAGACATCTGTGGGAGACTTCCAGCCAACGTCTGTCCCACGTCCAGTTTCCAGAACTGCTCAACTTGAGCTTCAAGTCTCACATCTGGTCCCTGGTCAGCTTGAATGAAGTGACAAACAGCAGAATCATTTGAATTCCCACTTTGCATTGGACCATTGAGTGTCCATCCTAGACTTGTTCTAGTGGCATAGGGTTCATTTTCCCTTCCTCGCCTCACTTCAAGGGGAATCAGTGCATCTGGGACATCTTGACCAATGAGGAGAGTAATGCCTGATTTCTCTTGCAGAGGTATTTCCAAACACTTGAGATGATCCCATTTTTTAACATCTGCTTGTGATGGTGCACTGTCCCTTAGGCTTGGAAACCTGCTCAGTGCATAGACTCTAGGAAGTTTGACAATTTTGCGTTTCTTCTTTGGTCCTTTAGTTGCTGTGACTTCTAGAGAGACTTCAAGGGCATCCATATCTTTCCCTTCACTCAGGGTCTCTAATGATAGAGAGGTGTTTTCTCCCTTTAGTTCTAGTTGCTCGACCAAGTCCTTTGAGCAGAAGGTCTTGTTGCTTCCTGGATCAAGCAGGGCATGTGTGCGTATGTAATTGGTCTGACCCTTTCCTCGCACATACACAGGAACTATAGGTAAGGCGACCTTTGTGCTTTCAACGTCTGATTGCCCACATGCATAGCTCTTGGCTTCTACCGGCTTGTCTGGGGATTTCTGCTCTTCATTCTGTTCTCTGTCCTTTGCAGACTCAGGCTCGGCGACTTTCACTGGTTGATGCAGCAATGTTGCGTGTTTCCCCTTACAGTCCTTCTCTTGACAGCCTCTGGGTCTTCTACATTCTTTAGATGTATGATTGCTGTAGTCAAGACAATTGAAACACAGTCTCTTTTCTTTTGCCACCTCCCGTCTCTTTTCCAGGGGCATCTTCTTAAACTTCTCACATCCACTCACTGTGTGACCATCAGCATCACACATGCGACACTTGTAGCTCTTGGGCTTGTCCTTCTGTGGTGCATCAGTGGGCTTGAGCTTCGTGTCTTGATTTGAGCTGGGGCTAGACTTATCAATAACCTTTACATTAAAGCTTGATCCCTTCTTCTTGGGTATGGAAGGCTTAGGCTTTGCTTCCTTGGGGGCTGACCCTACATTTCCAAATACTGGGTCATTGGCCTCTCCGGCTGCCATCTCAAGGAATTTTAGAAACTCATCAAAGTTTGGATATTCTCCAAATCTCTCACGGGCCTTATATGCCTCCTTGCGCCATTGGGTTTGAAGATACATGGGCAACCTTGTCAGGATCTTCACCATTCGGTCCTGTGAGTCTACTTCTTTAAGCTTGTTCATAGCACGCAGTGTCTCCAAACAGCCCCTGACATCATCAGCAAAGTCCTGGAGGGCTTCACCATCATTTGGCTTCACTGCTGGGCCTTCAGTTATTTTAGAGATGCATGCCTTTGAGATTACAAAGTCATTACCAAATCTTTGTTTCAACAGGTATCTTGCTTTCTTGTAACCTTCTGTTGCGGTCATCAATGCACATGGCTGTATCACCTTTAATGCCTTGCCTGTACAGTACTCTAACAGCCTATTAAGTCTATCAATATCCTCAACATCAGTCTTATCAACACAGCTGTCAAAGGCATTCATGAATGTCCAATACTTCAAAGGATCCCCATCAAAGGTTGTCAGGCTAGTCTTAGGAAGGCGAATGACATTGAGCATTTGGCGTTGAGTCATCATCTGAGATTCTAAAGCTGACTGACTCCTCTCCTGGATTTCACCTAAAGTTTCACTAAGACCCTTCAAAACTGGTTCAGACGGTTGCTTTATGGTTACTGGAGCTTGTGGTGATTTAACTAGCTCCATGAGCTTAGCTACTTGTCCAATGGTGAATGTCTCATCTGACCTTTTATCAGCATTCTCTACTATTGGTGATCCTGTCCACTCAGGTGCAAATGGGTTGAGCATTGACTTTCCCACACCCTGTGATCCTTTGTTGTCTGAGCTAAAGGTTGTAGGTTTGTTGGTCTTTTGGGCAGTACTAGCACTTATGGGACCCCCCAGATGACGGTAGGCCCTACTGGCAATAGTTGAATCAAGCATCTCCCTACATTGCAACTTTACATCAGTATCTTCTCTAGCTACAACATTATCATAAACAAAATCAAAGTTAACATTTGAACAGTTATCAACAAACGTTTGACTGACCTTTGAACCTTTATACACATACTCAGGATTATGAACACTCTTGGTCAGGACCTCTTCTTCTGCTGCTGCAGCAGCAAGTTCAGTCTGCATTTGTAGCTGCTGACGGCGTAGCTCCAGTTTCTTCTTTTCAAGCTCTAGCCTTTGCTGCTTCTCCCTCTGATGATGTGTAGCTTCTCTGCGTTGACGTTCAGCTTCCTCCTGCCTCTGACGTTCGGCCTCTTGGCGCTGACGTTCGGCTTCTCTGCGCTGACGTTCGGCTTCTTCCTGCCTCTGACGTTCGGCTTCTTCACGCTGACGTTCGGCTTCTTCGTGCTGACGTTCGGCTTCCTGGTGCAGTTGTAGCTGGGTGAGCTCAAGCTCTTGCAGCTCCTGGAGAGCTCTAGCCTTGACTTCAAGGGCAGCCCGTTTCGCGACTGCCTTTGTTCTGGTACTTGATGCCCGCGACGCCCTGGATGTGGCACCAGAGCCACCCTGTGACACACTATCCTCAGGTTTGACACTCTCCTGCAGGCTATGCTGTTCCTGAAGACAGATATATTGTCTTTGTGCACCTTGAAACCTGTCTTCAAGTTGTTGATACCAGGCCTCTTCATCAGTGGCCCTATCAGGTTGAATGTCCAGCACTAAATCCATGAAGTCATGGTGCACTGAATATAAGTCCTTAAATGCAGATGTCATCTTCTCAGCTGCAACTTGAAGTTCAGGTAGACCAGCGTCACATTGCATCAGTTGTATCAGCATGTTAGTCTTTTTGGTCAGGTGACCAGCATAACCACCTCTTGAACGGCGTAGTGCCAACAGTTTCTCAGTATTGACACTATGAGGGTCCAGCATCTTGCTTGGTTCTCTTTGCCTTGAACTTGTATGTGACATGATGACTTACTTGGTGTACTTGCTAAATATCCTGGTTCTTGTAGACTATTCTTTGTACCAAATGTAGTGGCCAAAGCCAATGATTGAGACAAAGTGTTGTGACAGAAGTTGACTTGCTACTGTTTATTACCTTTTCCTCATGAGAGCAGTTACAGGTGCATGGGTACTCTTACAGAGTTGATGAATGTCCTGCAATCACATAGAATAGCCACAGGAGATCTCTTGGGTAGATACTTATTTCCTATGGTTTGACACAGTAGCACACATACAGTCCATACACTCCTTATAATGTCTTAAAGTGTTGAAGTCCTTTGGTGAATGTAAATGGAACTGTGTATAACTCCAACTTTAACTGTACAAAGAATATTGTCTCCTATAGTCCTCAGGTACAAAGTCCAGCTTCAGCAAGTTCAATATAGTCCAATGTATACAGGTAGGGTAATCCTGGAGCACTCTGACACAGGTCTGCTCCCCATGGTGGTCTTGTAGCTACTGATTTCACCACCTCCACAGCACTGCCTTTTATAGGCCACAGACAGGATGATGCAATACACCAACATGCTGATGTCAGACTCTCAGAAAAAGTATGATGCAATAACCAAACTGGGTGATGAAACATACATAGTACACAGTAGAAAGAGGATGATGAAATACCTCTACCTGATTGCAACATAGTCTGGAACACTCTAGAAGGGTGAGGTCAGCACCATATAAAAGAGATGACGCAATACCCTCACTTGATTGCAACACATACACTACATTCATTAAATGTACAGATCTGACAGAACAGAGATATACATGTATATAGCTATACACGTACTATAGATGACCAATGTTCTTAGACTACGTTAGCCTTATTTTGATTTCTAACGTTTACAATGATGTATTATTAACTTACTATCCTATTGTATGTGAATGTATCTATCCCCGTCATTCAATTCTCACATGTTTACAACCGAACAGGCTTGCCTCCTATACCGATCTTGTATCTCTTTAATCCCATCAGATATCTATATAGACCAATATACGAGCACCCATCCCCGTACAGATACACTAGTCCTTATCTATTACTGTATCAGATCGTCCCGGAAACTGATCCCCGATAATCCCGTACAATCTGACGGGATTAAGGGAGGGCAGCGTCTCTGTACAGGTGGAGACACCTGGCGGCGGAGAGGGTCACCACAGGATGAATAGTAGCTGCGGGCAAGTATAAGGTATAAGATCATTTCCCTTGGGATTCCCTTTTGCCAAATAGAATATATTTTAAAACATAAACTCAACATGGCCCTTTCATTTTTGTGGAGCAAGGATGTAAGGGGTGTCCTCGTGCTTCTAATCTTAAGATACTACGGAGGTACATGTACTCGTGTGACAGAGCTGATAATGATGTACAGTATTTGATAATTATATACTGTATGCTACATCGAAATGGATATGGTATACATCTGAAACATAAACAGTGCAAAGAGAAACGAGGTTGATCCTTGGATTGATGCATACAAAATTATAATACGTAAGTATTATAGCGCGGGACGTTTAACCTGCATGCTGCACTGATGGACCAGTCACGGTGAAGCGCTTTTCGGTCCTGGTTTGTTGAGTGCCCCCTTCCAAATTACCCCTGCATTGTACATACCGGACTGGGTTGCTATGGTTGGTTTGGGGTCCTATATAACCCTCTTCGGGTAAGGAATGGGTGTGTGTACGTGTTTGGTACCAATCCAATACACGGGGTCAGTGATAATCATATATAAATATAATCTGAAAAGTTAAGGGCTGCCTCTTCCAAAGACCGTCCATCCGTCCGTCCATAAAAACCGTCCAAAAAAGCAGGGAAATGGACGTTTTTGACGGACGGACGGACAAAACCCACTTCCACCAAGGTCCGTCTGTCCATTCTGTCCATCAATCCGTCCATTCCGTCCATCACAGATGACCCAAAATGACCAGAAAATGGACGGATTCTGTAGAAAGATGGACGGACGGAAATATCAAAAAAGTTTGATATTCCAGTCCGTCCATTCCGTCCATTCCGTCCATCAATCCGTCCATCAATCCGTCCATCAATCCGTCCAGTTTGTGGTAAAAAATTGGACGGATTGAAGGATGGAATGGCCGGACGGATTCCGTCCATCAATTCGTCCATCATGGACGGAATGGACTGACGGTCCTTGGTGGAAGTGGGTTTTGTACATCCGTCCATGAAATCCGTCCAGATCCCTGCTTTTTTGGACGGATTTCATGGACGGACGGATGGACGGTCCTTGGTGGAGGCACCCCTTTAGAAATGCTGGTTGATGTTGCATGACACTATAGGGTAGATCGGACGCTCGTTGGCAGTGCAAACGTCACCCATTTACTCTGAGATACAGCTCTCTAAATATTCCACTCAGAGCTTTTATTTTAATACATATAGGGAAGTTAGTGTTGGAACATTATACAAAACTATCAAAAAACGTATTTGAGTGTACATGTATTATAATATGAAATATTCCTTATCAAAGTTGGGGAATTTCATGTCCCAAATTCACCTGAAGTCAGACACTTTGGTCTCCCTATATTATTTTAAAGTAATAGCTACAATTATGCTTTGCTATGAGAGAAAACATAAGGTAATTTATGGAAGGTTTGAATATAACAAAAACAGAATTCAAATATAAATCTAAACTATTCGTTTAACACTATTAGGATGTATATTGAGTAAAAGGGGGTTCATACCTTTTACTTGCATAGTAGTTACTTTGTATTACTCATATCTATAGCAAAGAGAAATCACAGTGGACAGTGATGTCCGTCTCATGGTGATATCTGATTACATCTTCGAAAAGTCTGAAAATATTTTTTTCTGGAAATTATTATATTTTTCCTTACTATATCATACATCATAACAGACATACATTTCCACCAGGTTTGGTTATATTGCCTGGGTGTAGGTATTACAGGAAGACTTAGCATTAAAGCAAACCCGTCCGACATGGGGTACCCTATATATAATTCTACAAAATATTGCATGAGCTCCTAACAGGCCTACTTCAGTGCGTGATTACAAACATACTACTGACTTGCATACATGCCATGTTATTTATTCGTGAAAGGAACAGTTCAATTTTACTATGGTACTTACACATAGGGCATAACACGTATTATATATTATGATTTTTAATGCTAAAAGTGTCCGACTTAAGGTGTGTGCCCGTCTTTGGGTGGATCTACCCTAATGGGCATTGGATACTGCAAACATGTATGAATCCAAACAGAGGTTTGATAAGTGTCATAATGATATACCTTAGTATTTGTTGTCTATATGTGGCATGATTTGCGAAAAGAGCCATTAGGGCAGAGTGCATATAGGGCCCCTTTCCAATTGCTTATCACATAGATAATAACATGTACAGTGATGCCCATAGTCTAAGCAAGCATCTGAAGTAAAGATAGATTATACAATTCTATAACAGAAGCTAATATCTTCCCTGGATATAGAGCTCTATTCTATACACCAGCCGCATCCCATTGGCCTTGACTTACACGTGGCCTTGACCCAGATGGAGATCTAATCCACTTAGTATCTAGCCTATATCCCCTTGGCAACGCTATTAAAGGAATATGCCAAAGACACTGTAACCCTCGCTCCCCCAGATACCCCCTGACTCAGACTGGATAGCAGCACATGTTAACCCCACACCCACACATGCTATGGCTATTAAGCGCGGTAGGGTTAAGATTATAGAGGCTAATCCCTAGGTTTATGCAACTGTTATCATTATAGACGAGGGAGGTGTCTTGTCTGATGGATTACCCCCTAATATTCATTAGGTGTCTCAGATTTAGTTTCCCCTTATCACATCCGGGTTGCAGCCCCCTGATGCGCCCACCACTACACCTAGCGGCTGATGAAAGAAGGATATCTCTACCTTATAGCCAATGTTGTGTACGCATGCGCGTGAGGTATTCTAGGGGTCACATGGTGGTTGGAGAATATAGATTATGTTGTGGGTCCCCACCACAGGGCACCACCGTATAGTGATCACTCCCCATGCAGATTCATTGAAGTTTCTGGTAAATTTATTTACTACGCCATACCATGCAGGATTATGTTTTTGGTTGATATAACTTCAATTTGAAGCTATTTATACATTAGCTTTCCTTCCAAACTGCCAGCAATAATACTATTAGATTAGTAACCGGTACTATGCATGTATTACCATTTCATTAGTATTCTTTTGTGACCGAGATATTATCCGTTATAGGATGGACCTACTGGACAAAATAACAAAGCAACTATAAAATTGGCAGAAACCTATGTTACTACATGTATATGTGATTTATTTTCTTCCCCATTTACATTACCCCTGAAAGCTTTACTGCGACAACTCCTTTACGGGTAAGTGCATCTCTTTGATAGAAGAGCAATGTGTTGAAGGAGAAGACACTATACTAAATCAGATACACTGTATACATAATGTTGCATGGTTAATCTGGTGGGTGGTCCGGACCTCACACCCCTGCCACCCACGAACAAACCACCATCCACTTTTCTTGGAGATATTCTTTTATCGATGTATATATACATTCCTGGACGCCTCAAGCACCGTCCACCCTTATCCTAGTCCCGTTCCACCTTCACAGCTGATATGATTTATTGGTATCACTTCCTAGTCACACTTGCCCCTGAAGAATCTTTAGGTCTTGTCTTCGTGTGGCCTTCTGTGTACATATACATGTATACACTGCTCTGGAGGAGCTCTGGGAATCATCACTGAGTATAGTATAGTATAGGAGTCTGAGGAGTTGGGGCTAGATGAAGCATGGATGGCCCACGGCAGTGGACCCGGGGCAGTGGCTACGGCAGTTTGTCTTAGACAAGTTAACACGTGGAGGGGGCAGGAGTTACACCAGTAGGTACTGATAAAGCATTATTAAATCATAAGGCCCAAAAAAAAGAGTTTGTTTCAGGTAACATGGTAGGAAAATGTAGGGTCGGTAGGTAGGATTTTTTAAACATGACTGTACTAGTAAACTTTTTTGAATACCCTAGAATTGACCAAAAGAGGATAAAAATATGAAAATTTCTTCAAAATTGCATCAGAAAACGTAGGGTCGGCCCTGGTGACCGGAAACAAACCTTTTTTTTTTATCTAAGAGTCAGTGATAGACGTTATTCTTCTGGACATTAACCCTTTAAGGACGGCATGATGCTTGGTGGAGGCATGATGGACACTGGGGATGAAGCGTAGATATACAACTCGCAGCCCTGCAAGCCCTCGCGAGTGTATCAGCCTATTCCATCTTCCCATGCACTAGCCATAACCGGCCATGTATAGTGCTGTGAACCGATCTTACTAGAGGGTTTAACATGTTCAGACATTAACAACCAATTAGCATCATTCCACAAACGGGGCATTACTTAGTACTGCAAGCATCTATTGACTATAGTAGCCTCTAAGTATGCCCATGACAATGCTCAGAACTGTCATTTCAAAATGCTAAAACCAGAGAAAGCTTTGTCTACAAAATTATCAACAATGTTATCTGCTGTTTATTTACCCACTGGTGAGGTACAGGCTACCTATGGTATTATTAAGTAGCGCAAACTGAATTACACTCACATATCAACCGCTTATTGCGACAATGATAGTATCTTTGTGCAGCCTCAGCAAATAAAAGAAGATATATCCACACTGACAACTCAGGCATATGTAAAACTAATCACTATTGATTAGTTAAGGTAATCATAGCCAGTTGATTAGTTGAGGTAATCACCGTGATTACCCAAAGTCATCATCTTGATTAGAATATTGCCACTAGGGGGCCCTACTAGACAGTAATAGGACATGCAGTTCTTACTCTAGGATATGTCTGGATTCATATCTATATCAACTCTAATCATAGAAACATATAAAATGATGTATATGAAGAATATTGGCACATAAGGAACTCAAGTTATTTACAAGTAAGATTTTTGCAAAATTATCAAGAGCATACACATGTGTACACATACACACCTCTTTTGTGCCTGAAACCATATCTACTAATGCAAGAATAGGCTGCTGGTTACTGTATTCACAAATATGCCTTATTCAGGCTTGCTCTGAAGGCTAGAAGTGCTCTCAATCAGGGTATGATGACAAGATGAGGGGGGTGATTATAAACTTATTAGGGATTCATATCTTGTTGTACAGAGATATAAATTACATTAAATTAGTCATAGATTAAAAAAAAAGTAATCAAGGTGATGACCCAGGGTCATCACATATGATTACTCTAGTGATTACCAAGTATTCAATTGTGTCACAATCGCCGTGATTACTAAAAGTAATCACCCTTGATTACTTTTTCTCCCATAGAGTTTTCAGTGCAGTGGCTGATCCAGGATTTTGAAAAGGAGGGGGCGCACCTCCTTCTCTTGACATGAAAGGAGGGAGCCCACCCCCTATTTCTTGACTACAATGGGGTCCAAAAAGTCAAATAATTTCTTACCTACAGATAAAAAGGCCCCCATTCCCGGGTCTAAATCCACTACTGATATATTCGTTATGGCTGATCCGGGGGTTGAACTCAGTACGTAAAGAGTATATGCATGTTAATCAGTGTTTGTCTATGTATTGCTACATATTAAAGTCATAACCTCACCTCCAGGAGCCACCTCCTGCTCCTGACCATGGGCAAGATGCCATCCCAGGCAGCACACCTAAATCCTCACCCACCCATACCTTACCCATACCCAGTCACCTTTATGTGCCTGCACCCACGTCTGGCATGCTTCACACCCAGTGGAATCAGACATCCTCTGCACAGCAGCCAAACTAATTCACCACTCCTGACCTAACCCTGGCCTAACCCAGGCCTCACCAGACCCCACTCATGTCTAACAATAGGCACTAATTATTGGTTGTGTAATTTAACCCGTTATAGTCCACATGATGAATACAGCCCTGACCGGTCTACCGACAGTGCTTCACGCATGCATCATGCTTACCCTCTCTATATATAAGGTGTTGATACACTCCCGATGTGTCAGCATGCTGCATGAATGCAGTTCTGACCAATAGGCCCACCAGGGCTGCATCCCGGGGCTGCATTCATGCATCATAACGAGTAAAATAATGTACGTTAAAAGATCGCTACCCGGTCCTTAAAGGGTCACGTAGGGTGTGGCCACGAGACTGACGACAAATATGACATAACATTTGTATTGTCTATGTGCCTAATGTGGATGACATTGGAGGACATGGGGAAATACACCACTTGCTACCGACCTCATAGGCAATTGTAATTGCTATATTTGATTGGTTTTCAAACGCAATGTGAATAGATCAATGCCCCGGGATCAATGCCTAACGTATGCCACTCTTTGACCTTACATGTATACGTAGAGTATGAGAAAAGGAAACCGCAAGTAGGTCTAACAGGTACATGTATGTACATGTATATCTAGGCTTTTATAAGCACTGCAAAGGACATGTGCAGACCTATTAAATTTTGATTCATTTATCATCTCCAGAATTGTTTGCAAACAAAATACATCACAATACAGCCCCATATGGTCATGTAAGTGGTTTCATTTGTTGTTATTATTCCTCGCGTGGAAAATAGCTTTTTAAGATTAAGATATTGAATATTGGATTAAAATTGTTCTATGTTTGTCTCCGGTTTCACCATTGTTAACGTTAAAGGTTGTTTGCTGTTATTCAATGTACCTTCCATGTCAGACAACAAAACTTTTGGTTCAAAAAGCCTAGGTGTATATATCAATCAATTTCGCGTTTTGCAAAATAAGCCTTTTAAAATTTCCAGTTCAGTTTAGGAATATGTTTTCTGTAAACCAGACCTCGTGCAGTAAAGCAATCACTAATTCCATACGAGCAGCCAAAGAGCTTCACCAGCGTTAGCTGCCACCCCTCTTTAACTCGGCACAATGGCATCACCCAGCAACCATCACAGGCACTACCTGCCACCCCTCCATTTGGGCCGTACCCATTGCGGCCAATTGTTGCTACCCGTCAGTGAGCGCATGGACATCGCGGGGTGCGCACGAGGGGCAAGTCCACGGTCCCCACCATTCAACCACTATGGATCATACACCCTTCTACCTGTCTGTATTTGGATCTTAAGGCTGGATCTCTAGCTACCTGGAGGAGGACACGGGGTAGGCTCTCACTGGAGGAGAGTGTTGCTACTGACAAGAGACCGGCCCAGCCCCCATTGCCTCCCCGGCTGTAGGCTCACGAGGTCCCGGCAGCAGGAGGTGGTAACGTCCCGTGTTGGCGGCCTGGAGAGCTGCTACTCCTGCTGCTACTTCTTCTATTGACAAGCAGAGTAGGGAGGGAGCCCAGCAGGAAACATTCCCCATCCCTGAGGCTTGTCGTTAGCTGAGACCGTGTGGTGAAGAAAATCTCCCGGCGCCTGTAGCCACAGCTCCCGTGGGGTGATCTCCATCAGAGGCGGACTCTTTAATTTTACACATTGATTACTTTTTCTGACGTATTGGATTGGACAGAGAGGACAGAATTGGTGTTGATGTTGTCTTCTTTCTACTGTATTCTAGTATAGCTAGAAAGGATTTGGAGACTCCTCCCCATTTGTGCCATACCAAAGGCATTATAAATAGTGGTTATATATGCCTGGCGGTCATACATTTAAAGGTTTGGATGATACTTAAGAGTCAACACTGTGTTTGTGTACACCTTCTGTACTGTGGATAGTATTCCTGTGTCTATAGGATATAACCTCTCCAGTGGCTCATAGGATGCGCTGATGGTTCCGCTAGTCCTCCAGTAGGCCCCAGCCCCGAGCAAGCAATCCCAGCCACAAGGCATCTGACCAGGCCTACCGCTTGTGGCCAGCTCTCTTATATTTAATAGAGATTAGGGACGCCAAGGGGGTAAAACTACCAAGGCTAAGCTATGCCTTAGACTTTCGTATGTACAGTCTTAGTGTAGTTTTATCGGAAAGGGTCAATTCCTGAGAGTCTCAGTTCAACCTGGGACACAGCCCAAGCCTGGACTATACCTAAGGCTTAGGACAAGGCTGGATATTGCTTTTTGATACCAGAGTAACCTCAGCAAAAACCCTACTCTGGTCTCCTGGCACTGGAGCATTTATAGGGATTTCTTATAGGGCTGGTAGGAGTGAGGATATTTGTGAGATTTAATGTGTAGAGCTTCCCACTAAATGGTCAGTTTTCACACCCATCTCAAAGCCATGGGAGTTACATACATCAATATCGGTGGATCCCATCGTTCCCATAACAATCCCCCTCCTCCAGTGTGTTCCAACAACCCGGGAGGGACAACTGGGGCTACAGGAGGCATGATGAGCTCCACTGGAGGAGAATTAGGAGGAGGGGTTGGGTCAATCCTGAGCTCTAGTCAAGGCAAGAGCAGACCAGACCAAGGCTTAATGCCCGGAGGGCTGCAAGGACCCAGGAAGTGCCCCGGGTGTGAGGGAGCAGCTCTGAGACCTACACTTCGGGCTTCTCCTCCAGGGGAGGTCTCCCGGCACGCAGGAGGAAGAAGAATGGGGAGGTTACTACACCTTCACACCCCACAGCCACAGGAGCAAGCGCGACGACGTTGTGGGGACACTGGAGGAGGAGGAGGGAGGAGGAGAGGACGTGGTCGCCACATGGAGGGAGGCACCCTGTCCTTACTGGTTGTGGCAGTGGCCTGCCTGCTTCTCCACGGTCTGCCCGGAGTGACTGGACTTGATGCAGGTAAGGGGCGGCATTGCCTTTGATGTTGTGAGTGCTGTGTTGTGGGAAATTCCTTTGAAAATGTCAGGATAAAGATAATGTATATTGTGGTATGTAATGAGAAAATGGGCCTTAATATACTTTGAACTAAGGCTCCATTTCGCAAATCAGGTTAAATTTCATATGATGCAGAACGTGAAGATGGAATATCAGTGTAAAAACTTGAAGGTGTGATGCGATCAGCTAAAGGTAAAATTTATAAGGCAGGAATTCATATCCATACTTCTGATATTTATAATATAGCCGATTATAGTCTAGACCCTTCCCCCCAATCAATTCGATGAATAATTCCCCTAGGCCCTCGGGGCTTTTCAATATAGACCATCAATTAAAAGCTGCACTTAAGCACAAACAACACCTGGCTAGATACGGGGACAATCCAATACATGTATAACCGAGTGTGAGAGAGGAGTGCAGAGAGGAAAGGTTATAGATGCTGGACTGACTGTGGTGGTATGAGTCTCTGTGGTCATACATCTGACCCGTCAGTACTTCCAACATGAAAGCAACAGAAGCTGGAACGGAGCTGGAGCGGCCCATTGTGATCCTATGAATTATCATGACTGTGGCGGGCCTGTCCGACATTTCCCCTACACAGGAGAGCCAGCTATGAAAGAGCTGTGACTTATGGTGGTGTACATTTATATTGGTGTCCTTTGGTGTCTAGGCGGAATGCTAGTATACTTCTCTCCATCCCCGTTCAAGAAATTAAGACTGCTTCTAAATTGACAAAGTGTTATACCTGATATTAAATAACCTGGAAAGAGACGAAGACGGGGCAAACCCACGCCATACATACACTGTCATGTAGGCTACAATAAACACAATGTTGGAAGGTCGTTTAAAACTAAAATGTCACCCATTCTAATTCAGGTCACAGACTCCTCTAAACTTTACCCAGGCTGTTGACTTTGGGAAGCAATGGGCTGAAATCTGCCAGCAACAGTTCCAGTGTGAATTGGAGCAGTTGTTGGCTGGGTAAGTGCCAGGTCCCCCCCCCCTACCCCACCTTACATCCATTTACAACCACCATATCCAATGTACCAAAATGCGATTTGCGATGGATCGACATATCATAAAAAATCGTTTAAAGATTTCAGAAAATGGGAAAGGGCCCGGACCCCCCAGGACCATTTACCCTAAGGATCCGCCCCTGATCTGACCTCTCTGTCTCTGTCAGGCCCATTGCTCATATAGTAACATGTGGTCATTCTCTGCTGCTATTTTTGAAATCTAACTAATCTTATCAATTTGACACATATGGGAGTATGGCCGTATCATATGTTGGTGAAACTGTGAGGTATCATACATACTGCTTTAATAATCCAATTAGTATATCTTAGTATTGCAATGGCATATCTCGACACTCTGTCCCCATCCTTGTACCATATCCCCTGGCCCTTAGATCTAATATCTCATTTAAACTCCCTCATGCCCAGTCCTTCCAGCTTATCTACATTGTATCTCCCTCATGTCCACCCTGTCACTGTATATGTTTACATACAATTCTCGATGTGACTGCAAGTAAAGTCAAATAGTGTGAGTGATGTGGGGTCCATCGATTCTAACTTTAAGGACCGCAGAGTGCTTTAATATAGTTTGTTCATTCTCTCACCAGCGCTACATTCATGTGTCAGGTATGACCGGCGAGCCCGGCGAGCCCGGCGCTGCGGGCGCCCGCGTGTTCAAGCCGACGGCGGGAGACGCTACTCCCGCCGCCGGCACACGCAGGCGCGCGCCGGCCCGCATAGGCGGCGCTCCAGTCGGCACTCCCGCCGCCGCCAGGCGACGCTCATCCCGCACATTGTTTCCCACAGACCAGCATAAGGGTCACCCCTTTGATGTACACTAACAGGGGTAGACAAACTATGGAGGGGTATTGTGTGACTGTCTCTCTGACTGTTACAACCCTCCAACCACTGTCAACTGACACTAACACTCAAGATGCCATGCTGGTGGCCTGGCCCCCTTAAATAGGGTCAGGTCCCAGCACTGGGCATCTCCATCCTCACTCTACACTTGGACACCACAGAGCAAGGACCTCTCCACTGACTGAGAACAAGGCTATAGGCTATGCCCTACTAGGCCCAACTATCAGACATGGTGTAGGACCCCCTTGGCTCTAGTCCAGTACTAACCTCAGGGTTATTAGGTATATTTACCAAGACCTATATTATTGTGTGGATAGGTGTAACTGAGTGGAACCTACATTGTACTTACTGTACTGTTGCTGTCAACTTGTAATAAATACCAACTATACTACAAGACCACAAGACTTAGTCAACTTACCTCATATCATATTAAAGGGATCTCCCAACTAAGGGGATTCCTTGTATGACAAAGTGGTGGAGAAGTCCTAACAAGATCCCACAAGCTGGCAGCACAGACTACCAAGACTCACCTCCGCAGCAAAGGACCAGCTACCCCTGGATCTCTACCCAGCAGGAGGAGGAGACCCAGCTCCAAGGAGTCATCCAGGAGCTCCACTCCAACACCCTCAGCTTCACCACACCACACCACTCAAGAGAGTGACTTCCAAGGCAAGCTTCACCTGGACACCCTAGCTGCCCTGGACAGTATCCAGGACACACAGAGTGACTTGTTCTCAAACGGTCAGCATACCCCAGGATCAGGTATGAGTGACGATGAGACAGTACCCCCAGGCCAGGCAGCCAAAGAGGAGGCTGAGGCACTTCTACTCATAGCCCAGAATGTAGAAACTCATGTGGATAAGACACTTAGGCCTGAACTAACAGCCCTACACACCACACATGAGGAAAGCACCAGCCGAGCCTTAAGGAAGGCCAAAGAGGAACAAGAGAAGGAATTAATATTACTCAGACAAGCCAACCAGGCACTGAAGAACTCTATGGAGACCCAAAAAGCTGAAGCCGCTCAAGCACTACTTGATATGCAAGCTCATCTACAAGTGACAATGAAAAACCAGCTAGCTGAGGCCCTAGCCTCACTCAAGTCAGGTGCACCCAATACCCAAGGAGTGAACCTGACTAACACTGACACCTCCTCAGCACTCCTAGATGCCTTGAAAGAGGAAAGAGTTGCAAGGGAGGCATCTTTCAGTGGGTTAAGGGACCAGCTGAAACGGGACAAAGAGGAAAAATACTGTGATATTCTACAGCCAGAAAAATTTTCACAGTCCTCTCTCACACAATCCGCCAGGAGGCACTGCACAGACTATGAACAATACTTTGATTCCAGATATGGGTACCATCCCAGTAACAGAATCAAGTATTTCTCAAACTACCTAGATGGTAAGGCAAAAATTTGGTACAAAGCCTATAGGACAGCCCATCCAACAGCAGACTATGAAGAAATGAAGGCAGCTTTCCTGAAATACTTCAAGAAGGAAGACGACAGATTTGATGCTAAGGCATTGAGGAAGCAAAATCCAAAAGAATCTGTATCAGACTATGCCATGGCCTTACAAAAGATGGCCACAGCTCACAACAAGTCTGAGGAGAGAACAAGGGAAGCCCTGCTACATGGTCTAAGGGACGACATCAGTGCAGTAGTCATCCACAGGGAAGCAACTACATGGGATAAAATACTTGAAGTTGCAGAGGAGTATGAGAACCAACAGACAGTCTCCACTGGTAACATTAAAGATGAGATAAAAGCAGAATTAGGCTCAGAGCTACAGGAAACAATAGAATCCATGCAGGCACAACTGAAGTCTGTGACACATGTAAACTCTATGATTGTGAAGCAAACAAAGTCACAGAAAAATGGAAACCCCTCAAAGAAAGCCAAATCAGACCCAAAGACAGTTCAAATGGATCACTCATCAGAGGATGAAGACCAAAGCCTAAACCTCATGTCAAATGAACATGTGAGGAGGCAAGAACAAAGGGCACTGAAGGATCAAGGTAAACCCAACAACAGCCAACAAAGGAACTCTGGAAATAACAGAGGAGGCTACCGAGGCAAAAACTTTGACCCAAACTTCAGAAATAGCAACAGAGGAGGACAACGAGGCAGAGGTGGATACAGCCAAAATAACAGCCGAGATCACCAAAGCAACAGTCAGGACACCAGCCGTAGAGATAACAGCAGAAGTCGTGACAACAGCAGACACCGTGATAGTAGCAGAAATCGCGACTACAATCGCCGTGATAACAGCAGAGACCGTGATTACCACCGTCGTGACCAGAGCAGAGATCGTGACTACAACAGAGGTCGGGATCAAAACCGTCGTGACTACAGCAATAGTCGTGACAGACAGCATGACTACAACCGCAGTCGTGACAACAGCAGAGGTCGAGACAGCTACAATGGCTACAGATCCAACACACAAGGCTACAACCCCCAACAGCAGCCCCAACAGCCACCTCAAGCTATCCAGCCTGACGTGCTTCAACAGATCAAGCAGCTACTAGGATCTTCAAACTCGGGAAACTAGAGACCCACAGCGCCGCTGGGCCAGTGCGTTGTGAGCCTCTCCAACCCCCCATCAAGATCCAAGATCAACAATCCCTAGGACAACCAAAGACAATTGCTAGTATAGCAGAGACAATCCCCCAGATGCACACTGGGAAATCAAGCCGACCATCAGTGATTCACATCACACCTCAACAAGATGCATCGCAAAAGGAAATGGGTGAGAGTACCAAAATTTCTGTTGAACTTCTTAAAAATGGCTGTTTAAATGCAAGATTCTATGAACACACTGAAATACCTTGTTTAGTTGACACCGGTGCCACTATCACCTGTGTCAGGGATACTTTTCTTAGGGAAATTCAGAAATCTCGAGATGTAGAAATCAAAAAGAGAAAGTTCAATGTACACTTAGCAGACGGATCCATATGCCATGTAAGACAAGCAGCAGTATTGAAATTCAAAATTCATGGTACCAGATTCGAATTCCCATTCTCAATTATTCCAAATCTCACAAAGCCAGTTGTCCTAGGCACAGATTTCTTAAAAGCAACACGATCACAGATCGAATTCAATGTAGACCCAGAGCTACAAGTCAAGCCAGTCCGAGCTGTTAGGGAGGCTACAATCCTTCCTTTCACAGAACTAGCAGTTCTAGGACAAGTCACATCCCTCAAATGTTTAGAAGGATGTGTAGGCACATTAGACAATTTGCAGAGGAACAACAGAGTTCCATACCTAGTTCAAAAGGGAGTAGTAACACCCTCAGAAATGAACAGGCACCCAATCATACTGCTCAATACAAGCCACCGACCATACAAGGTGAGGAAGGGTGATATAATAGCCCTATTCACAGAGGTAGATCCCTCTGAGTTACATCAACCAGATACTGACATCCCTACTGAGGAACCCACACTACAAGTGCTAGACACTGAAGAGAATTGTAGTGACACAGAGTCAGACTGTGCCTCAGTATATGCAGATCCAGATACAAACCGTGGAGATGACACTGATGATGAATTGGCCACAATTCACAGTGAGGCTCATGACATTATGCCAGACATAATGGAAAATGTGCCACCCAAATGTGTACTAACAGATATTGGACAAGAGAGACTCCAAAAGTTACTCCACAAGTATCAAGATGTATTTGTAGGAAAAGACAATGACATAGGTACAACCCACCTATATACACATTCAATTCACATCAAACCAGATGCAGTACCATGTCACTACCTACCATACAGGCAGACGCCTGAGAAGCAAGCTAAGATGGGAGAAGTCTGTGAAGACCTAGTCAGACAGGGCATCCTCAGAGAATGTGCAGAGGGACCCTGGGCATCCAGATCATTTTTAGTACAGAAAGCATCTGGAGGCCAACGTCTAGTCACAGACCTACGCCACGTCAATGCTAATATGATAAACCAAGCTTTATCAACGCCACGTGCAGACGACACACTAGACATGATAGGGTCACTCAAACCTACTGTTTTCAGTAAACTAGATGCGCAACAAGGGTTTTTCCAAATTCCCATAAGAAGGGAGGATCAACACAAAACTGCTTTCATAGCAAATGACAAAAAGTATGTCTATCAAAAGATGCCGATGGGTTTGGCTACCGCGCCGGCAGGATTTTGCCATCTAGTAACTCTAATTCTCAACAAACTGAAATACAAATGTGCCCTACCATACCTAGACGACATTCTAGTCCTATCACCAGATGTAGAACGACATTTTTCAGACCTTGAAGATGTCTTCAAAAGCCTGAGAATTGGGAAACTCAAGCTAAAGAAATCAAAATGTGAATACTTCACAGATAGGATAGATTTTCTAGGAATGCGTGTCACACCAGATGGTTTACAACCATCCCCAGAAAAGGTGGAAAGTGTCAAAACTTTTCCCACCCCAAAATCCGTGAAACAAGTCAGATCATTCACAGGACTATGCCAATACTTCAAAAAGTTCATCAAAGACTATGCCAATATTGCTAGGCCACTGTACGACCTACAAACAAACCTAAAGGTTTTCAAATGGAATGAGGATGCAGACAATGCTTTCAAAACATTGAAACATGCACTCTGTACCCATGCACTATTGAGATACCCAGACTATGACAAAGAATTCAGTCTAGCAACAGATGCTTCAAATGTGAGCCTAGGAGCTGTTCTATCACAACGCAGTAGTGAAGGAGTACTGAGACCAGTAGCCTTCGCAGGTAGAACACTATCAAAGCATGAAAGAAACTACAACACAACAGAAAGAGAGCTACTAGGTGTAGTATATGGGATACTACATTTTAGGCACTACTTAGAAAGTAGACACTTTCAGTTGTACACAGATCATGCAGCTCTAATACCACTCCTCACAAACACAGGTTTGACCCACAGGTGGGCCAGATGGGCACTGGATATCCAACAATTTGCATTCACAATACAACACGTAAAAGGAGATGACAACATTCCTCCAGATGTGATGTCAAGAAGAGAATATCCAGATGCACCACCAATGACCAACCCCCCACCACCTCCAAGAAGGAAAAGGGCAGCCACCAGAACCAAATTCTCTAAAATCCAAACCAAGATACCATTCAACAGAGATGACCCACCAAAAGCAATTGACAGACCAAAACCAGTGATCAGAGGTATCTTAAAAGAGACCACCCATTATGTGTTCTGTCATTGTGAAAGGGAATACTGTGAAGAGTATCCAGAAAACTGTTTTACCCCGGTTGAGACCAACAGGATTGCACAGATGGTGAAAGCCACATCCCGTGAACCACCACACAGTGCATCAGAAAATCAGTTGGAAGAAAAACTGCATAAAATTGCTTCAATCACCAAGGTAGTCAGATTTGCAGAAGAACAGCTGGATATGGAGGAAGAACAGGACAGAGACATTTGTGTTGTCACCACACGTTCAAAAGCAAAACGGTCGGTTGCAGAGGATACAAGGTCTAATGACCACCCTCAGCAATTAGGCCTAAAAGCCAAAAAGAACAAAGTGTCAACCAAATCCTCTTTCCCTACTAAATCCCCCATTTCAACACCCAGCACACCCACAGCCAATTTGCAGAAGCACTCAGACAGAGCAGGTACTGCACAGAAGGCTCACAAAAGCAAACCTGACCCCCATCCCAAAAGAACAAAGGCCGCCTCCACCAGCACAAACAGAGGAGCAGCCAGTTCAAAGGAGCAGACAGTCAACACAGACATAGCAGTTGAACAACCAAAGAAACAGACAAAGACCAGACCTGCACCAAAATCTCCTGAAGCAATCCAGGCAGAGAAAGATAAAGAAAGGCTGGCACAGCATATAATGGAATTAGACCAGATGTTAGACCAAATCCCAGACAGTTCAATCAACTCCACACTGTTGAAAGAAGAACAAAGGAAAGACACTGGACTAATACCCATTATAGACTACCTAGAGAAAGGTGACCTACCTGTAAAAAGCACTGAAGCAACAAGGATTAGGAATAATGCTCAGCATTACCTACTCCTAGACAACATTCTAGTACACATATCCCCTACATCATGGAGAAAAACAGACACAGTACCACTACAAGTTGTAGTCCCAAAAACTTGGGTTGAAAACATACTGCAACACTTCCATGACTCACCAATGGCAGGTCATGTAGGTACTTCAAAAATGATGTCTTCTCTCATACCTAGGGTATATTGGAAATCTATGATGGCTGATGTCAATCAGTATGTGTCAACATGTGACACTTGCCTAAAAGCAAAAAGGGCAGTGCACACCCACAAAACACCAATGACTGTAAGGGACTATATGCCAACCCCCATGAAGCACCTGAACTTAGATGCTGTGGGACCACTCCCAGAAACAGCCAGGAAAAACAAACACATACAAGTTTGCATAGATTATTCAACTAGATACGTCATAGCATATGCCACAAAGGATCTCACAGCAGAAACCACACAACATGAGTTCTACAAGAACGTCATATGTCAGCAAGGTGTACCAACTTCAGTTCAAACTGACAATGGCACCTGCTACACAGGCAGCAATTTTAAGAAACTGATGAACACCCAGAAGATAAGACACGACCTGTCAAGTCCATATAGACCACAATCAAATGGATTAGTGGAAAGATTCAATGCCAGTATAGGAACAGCATTAAGGACTTTCTGTTCTCAGAATCAGAAAACATGGGACCTGTATATAGAATCAATTACATTTGCATTGAACAACACAGAGTCCCAGACAACAGGTTACACACCATTCTTCCTACTTCATGGCAGAAACCCTCAAACCATTGTAGAAACTGCCCTAAACATAGAGGAAGAAATCAAAACAGTAGCAGAGCATGTATCTGGAATGATACTGTCTCAAGATGAGTCTAGAAGAAAGGCAATAGACAGAGTCAAAAAGCTACAACAAGGAAGGAAGTCAAGATATGACAAAAAACTTACACCACAAGCTATACTTCCACTAGATATTGTATATATCAACATTCCCAGAATTCTGTTGACCACAGATTCAAAGAAGCTTCAACCCCTATTCATGGGACCATATGTTGTTGCAGAAAGACCAACCCCAACCAGCGCAAGGTTGAAGAACCTATCAAATAACCTACTAGTCCCCAGACCAGTACATATTGATAGGCTCAAAAAGGTCACAACACTGAGAAAAAATGAGTTTGCACACAGACTCATTCCCCACACCTCAAAGTTTATCCACAGGATAACAAGGGATAAATCCCAAATCACACTCACCAAAGAGTCAGTTGGTCTAAACCAAATAGTACCCAGACCAGCCCACCACAAGGTGAAAAGAAACTCCAGGCAAGGGAGAATATCTAAGTAAATTACTTTTATATATTGACATGATCATATGGAATATCTATACCCACAGACTATGAATAATAGTCAAATAAGTATATACACTCTATATGAAGGAAATTAAATTTCCAACAACTGTCCAAATCAAGAATGATAAGTAGGAATTTTCATATCAGCATAGGATATGAACCCACACAAAGGACAGAAAAGACAATATACACTATATAGGTTACAAAACAATGTGCACACAAAGTAGAATCAAAGGACAGATTACTACAGGGTTGAAGTCTGAAACCCAAAAGGCTACACACAAAAAGCCAAAAGAGACTACCTAAAGGGATTAGCAACCCAAGCTTGAAGAAACCACAATTATCATACTTTTGCATCAAAGGCTAGCATCCTTGAAAGAATGCAACAATGGAAATGTTTGAACCTAAATCCTGTAAAGTACATGAAACAGAGCGTGCTATGCCAAGAGACTACTGTCTAGACACACCCTTACCCTTCAGAGGACCCACACACCTGCCAGGGCATTCAAACCCCCACAGATGCAGGTAGTCCACACTAATTACCCCAGACATAATTACCCCAGTCAGACAAGCTAACACTGATGGCAGTTAACAGCCACCAGGGAAACAAAGCCAGGCCCTCAATGGATGAGGGTAGGGTGGGCTACATAAGAGGCCCTGACTCCATAGCCAGCTCACCAGTTCTACTCCTGCAGCAGTCAGGTACACACCAGCTGGTCCTAGCCATACCAGTTCTCCTATAGCAGGAGGGACTCTGTCAGAAAGCAGACCACACCCACTCTACAATATCATACCCAGTTACTACAATCTTGGGAAAGGACTCTAGCACAGATTGGACATTAAGCCAACACTAGCTTGATCATGGAAAAAGGTACAGTTCAAACACTACATTGATTATTATATTACTATTGGGACCAACCAGGATTTCTGCTCTCAAAACTATGTACACAGAGGCAGTGCCAAGTGGATACTTCACATAAGCAAAAAGGATAGCTCACAAATCAGCAAACCAATTTAAACCTAAGTATATTGCAAAAACACTAGTAGAAGTCTTACTAAGACATAGAATATATTTTATATTTCAGGCATGCTAAAGCCAATCCTACTACTAGTGATGATGGCCACCTCTCAAGCCATCACATATGTGCCCACCGTTAGACAGAACGTTGGAGCCATATATGAGCCATTACCTGAACCATTGGTCAATGGGCACGATACCACAACCATGATATTGGCAATACCATACCATATACCTGCTCCACCAGAGACCGAAACCAAAATACTGGACCAGGTTATGGCACTAACATTTCCTACCTTGCATGACGACAGTTCTACCAGTCAGATATTACAGCAGGCAAGGGAACTAGATCTGTTAATAAGACATAACAGACAAGGAAATTAACTCTACCTTAGCATCCATCCATTTGTTCCTATCAAATCCAATTAACAGTCAAGGAAGGTACAGAAGAGCACCACTTGGGTTCCTAGCCCCACTCTTCAGAGGAGCAATAGGTCTTGCCACACTAGATGACGTCAAAGAGGTCATGGACCAGATAAAGAACATAGACGGCATTCTAGAAGCTTTTTCCAAGCAAGACAAAGAAGCAGCTATATTAATTGATAAGGTCACCCAACGCCAAGACAAATTTGTCAAGGCGTATGTTAAGGATAAAAGTATGCTAGACCAAACCATGAACACTCTAGGCCAAAATATGAATTTATGGGCTCAAAATATGACCACATCTCTGAACACTTATGCAAATCACGAGCACACACAAAGAAGGAAGATCCAAATTTTAACTGATGCACTCACCATTATTGTAGCAAGAATGAACTATCTGCAAGCATTGCAGCGCACCACATCAGCACTCAGAATGCTATCAGCAGGCATTATGACTGCTGACATAGTACCACCAGCTGAACTAACGGAGCATCTGAATGATCTGGACATGACACTCAGAATACACTCACCAGGATCAAAGGTCGCCATAACTGACCTTGACTACTATTATTCCCAAAGAATGATATCCTACACCTATTCGGAACGGCACATATACATCCACCTGGATATCATTGTAGCATCCACTGTCTCCACCTTCAGAGTATTTCAACTGGTAACTACACCAGTACCAATCAACACCAAGGAGACACCTACAAAGGGAGTAACCCAATTAATTACTGATGTCAAATTTTTGGCTATCTCTGAAGATGGTTCACTATTTATTGAACTAACAAATGCAGATATGCTAACCTGTCCAGGAACTAAGATCAAAATTTGTACCAAAACTAGCCCGAGAATCCATAGACATGTACCTACATGCACAGTAGCAATTTATTTGAACCAAGCTCAGCAAGTCAAGGAAATGTGCCAATTTACTATCTCACCCTTGAAGAGACCTATCTCACACGCTGTAGCCATTTCACAAGATGAATATCTAGTGACCACAAATTCTCCCACCTACACAGTTACGTGTCATGGGAAACCAGCTACTACTCACAAAGCATCATCACACTCAATCATAGGTGTACCATGCCTATGTACAGTGAATATAGATCACTATTCACTACCAAATTCTAGGTTGCCATGCAACACTACAATTTCATTTCACTATGCTTTGGAGACCATAAACCTACCTTTTCTCGCGGCTCTAAATGAAATCAAAGAAATTGGACCAGACTCCAAGGCAAATCTGCCACCTTTTCCAAAGGTCAACCTATCCAGGACACTGGATATGTTAAGGAAATCAAGTAATATTGATGAATCAACATTACTAGACCTAAACCCATTCGCAAAAACCCTGCTAGATGATGCCTCCAGCCTGGCTAAGCCACTGGAAAATAGACTAATAGAGTCCTATCTATACAAATTTGCACGGCATCCAGCAGCATCTATCATACCAATGATACTTTCGGTTATAGCTACAATTTTGGCCACCTACACCCTATTCAAAATGCACAGAGGATCCACACTACTAGCTTATATGCCAACTGCAAAAGCATATAGATTTGTCACAGAGAAGCCTATGGAGAAAGTCTTCGAAACCCTATACAAGAAGGACACCACCACGGCACAAATAGAACAGGGCCCCACCCCTATTCTAACTATCCATGAGACCCATACCCTTATCATAGCCATACTATTCACACTCACCATTTACTCAGCCTACAGGCTGACCAAATATCTAAAGAGTATGGCAACCAAGCACTGTGGAAAGGGAAAAGTCACTAAGAGGACAAATCCCACAGTAGTACTAAAAGTCTACAAAGGAGACACCAACTTCTCCTTCCCGTTGCGTCCAGTGCCACATGAGTTTGATACAATTATAAAAGCTTCAGCCCCAACATACAGAGATATGATTATCAAAATGTACCCTCTCCCAAGACTAGTATTTGAATGGAATGGACCAGTAGTAATTACTACAAAGAAAGGAGAGACCGCATATTTACTGCCAGAAACTATCAATCTACCATGGCGTGCCAGGTTCAGCATAATACCAGCGCTCAGGGAACCCAATCTAGATTTTGCCATGTTACTACAAAATGACATTTCACCCCAGCCCGTTACCATGGATACCCATGAGTCAAAGCTGGAAAACATCATAATTGACGACCAAAGAGAGAGCACCAATACATTCAAAAATGTACTCACCATACTCACCCAACCACCTACAGCTGTAACTAGTGAGAAAGTACATGGGGAAGAATAACACAATTATACAGGAGTGAGATTGACCAAAACTTTTGTGAAAAGTTGGTTGGCCCTGAAAAGGACCGTTTATATTGACATTTATAGATGCCACCCACTAGTTGTTATAGTCCCCCCATCCCAAGGCCTCCCAGGACTCGGCCAACTCGGCAGCGGCAGGAGATCCAATCCACGTATCTTCACTGAAGAGCCACTCGTTCTCCTCCCTCCACTGGACAAAACGTGCCTCCAAAGTAGACAAAGCATGCTCAGCGCTGTCTGCAGCATCACCTGTCACCGTGTAAGCACATAGGCCGACAGCCAATAGGAAGTCCCAGATGACCCCATCATTTCTGGTGAAAAGCAGTCGCGGGTCATATCCATCCAGATCACGTAGGGCCTGAGCCAACAGCTCCAGAGATGCCGCCCTGCGCATGGAAATCCCGCCAGCACCAAGGAAGTACCAGCCGTGATGACGGCACACCAAAACATCACCAAAACTGGCAATGTCGTGCCGGACTTTATGCAACCATCGCGTCCTTACTGAGTCATACCGACTCAAAATACTCCTAAAAGGAGTACCAGGAGTCAGCCCCTCCAAGGTGTTTTGATCACCTAACCACAGGTCTAAGGCCTGCATGTCACCCTGCAGCCAGGCCTCAGGGAGATATGCAAGTACCTCAGGTACAGCCTCCAACTCGTCCTCCAAAATTGCCATATGCGCCATACTGTGTTATCTCAAGGGTACTCAAGGAATAAGTGATCCTACTGTGGTCTACACAGCCTTTATAACCCCTCCCCACCCCCAAATGACACTGTTCACCCTCTGAAGTGATCCCCTCACTTCAGGTGACAAGTCCATGAGAAGGCACATGATCTGCTCACCAAAAGGTGTCAACCACCGGTGTCACCGCGGCACACGACGCATCTTGCGCCGCATGACACAATAGCCTCAAGGTGCCACTCAAAAATCTGCTCAAGGTGCAAAATTTTCAAACTCTCACAATCCCAAGGTCAAAGCAAGGTCTCAGTGTGTGTCAGTAGTATCAGGAAATCAATTTTAAGGTATCCCAAAATGAAACAGCCAATTTTTGAAAAATTGAAGTTTTACAAAAACAATTGCGTACTCTTAACCATGTCAAACTTGCTCAAACATGCATTTATATGTATGAAATTGTATTATTACAATCTAAATTGCTAATCAAACATGTTTGTATATAACACTGTATTTGCACTGTATTTTACACTGTATACCTTTGTATTATGTAAGACTATTTACAGAAAAACATGAAGCAAAAAGGGAGATAGTCCGCTGACTAACCCTAGGATACTACACAAAAGACTTAAATCTCACAGCAGCGGCCCACTGCAAAGACATTTCTGATCAAAGTGTAGATCCACAAGTTGCAAATTGCCAACACCAAGAATCTTGTAAGATTCAACTATCAACGCAGAAACAAGATACCAAGTCATTTTCATGACATTATGAACACTTACCCTCCACCGGATAAGGACAAAATATCTGCATAAAAAAGGACTGTATTTGTACATACAAACTCACAAATTTAATGCAAAATGTCAGATGACACAATTATGAACACTTATCCGCCACCGGACAAGCACATAACTATGCATAAAATGTACATTACTGATTGCTATATCACGCAAATCCATAGATAAGCGCTATCTAAAAATAAGAAAACAAACTTCAAGCCGGTTGGCCTACTTTTATATAAAAGTGGCCTTGGTTTTTTTGGTATCAAACAAAAAAGTTTGTAAAAGATTATCATAAGATTTTGCATAATTTGCATTATACTCTGTATATTTGTATTCACATGTGAACATTGATATATCAAAATCCACTCAGTTCCACAAAGCACCTATTTCACCAAAGACAGCCTATTACTTGATAACACATTTTTCATCATGTTTTAGAATTAAGACAAAGATGTACCATGCTGTGTATATAATTCAAACAATGATTTGAAAAGTGTCAGATAAAGACACAATGTATTACTACACTGTATAATATGTGATTAAGAAAGTACCAAATTGGTACAAAGAAGGTTTACATACCTTATAGTTAAGTTACACTGTATATAATGTAGATGACTAGCCAAGCACAAAACCAAAATTCTCCCCAGACCTTTGGTATTTACATACTCTCACATCATCTATATTACAAAAAAAAAAAGTGTACTTCACTACAAAAAAAAAAATCAAAAACAAAAGGTAAATTCTATTTGCCACCAAAAATTGTGGATAAAATTCCAAAATTCACCCCAAATTTTTAGATGGAATGACAACTGACGGAGAGTTGTCCTTTTTCCCGAGGGGGAGGCACCTGTCAGGTATGACCGGCGAGCCCGGCGAGCCCGGCGCTGCGGGCGCCCGCGTGTTCAAGCCGACGGCGGGAGACGCTACTCCCGCCGCCGGCACACGCAGGCGCGCGCCGGCCCGCATAGGCGGCGCTCCAGTCGGCACTCCCGCCGCCGCCAGGCGACGCTCATCCCGCACATTGTTTCCCACAGACCAGCATAAGGGTCACCCCTTTGATGTACACTAACAGGGGTAGACAAACTATGGAGGGGTATTGTGTGACTGTCTCTCTGACTGTTACAACCCTCCAACCACTGTCAACTGACACTAACACTCAAGATGCCATGCTGGTGGCCTGGCCCCCTTAAATAGGGTCAGGTCCCAGCACTGGGCATCTCCATCCTCACTCTACACTTGGACACCACAGAGCAAGGACCTCTCCACTGACTGAGAACAAGGCTATAGGCTATGCCCTACTAGGCCCAACTATCAGACATGGTGTAGGACCCCCTTGGCTCTAGTCCAGTACTAACCTCAGGGTTATTAGGTATATTTACCAAGACCTATATTATTGTGTGGATAGGTGTAACTGAGTGGAACCTACATTGTACTTACTGTACTGTTGCTGTCAACTTGTAATAAATACCAACTATACTACAAGACCACAAGACTTAGTCAACTTACCTCATATCATATTAAAGGGATCTCCCAACTAAGGGGATTCCTTGTATGACACATGCATCATGCCCACACTATGCAGCTGATCATACACTCCCAAAGGTTCGGCATGCTGCATGAATGCACTGGTGAGTTATTTACTATCGCTGCATTCATGCATCATGCCGACCAAGGACCCCGACATAGTACATTGAAGCGCTATGTTGCCATTAAAGGATTATATAATGCACTGAGATAGACATCCACTCAGTCTAGTGACATCCTTCCATCTAACCTGCCCAAGTATGAACTCATCTAAGAAAGCAAATAGAAATTAACAAAAGAAAAAAGGACTCCATGCCAACATTATTATTCCCATCCTGCGAGCCATATACATCAGGCCTGTCACCCTCTTCTTAGACACACCTGAAAAAAATGTGACTTATTGCCAAAAAGAGGCCTTCACAACATGATGGACCATGAGGAGTTGACACCTATTCACAGGGGGCCTGGGCCTTGTGTATGGGACACTTCTAAAGTGGTTTTCTCCCTGAGTGAGTCTTCTTCATAGAGACCTCTATTGTACATAGTGAGTGGGTGTGGGTGGGTGGGTTACTGGTGAGATGGGATGAAGAGGGGCAGGGGGTTTGGATAAACAGAAGATCTTAAGGAAAGGTGCAGAGAAAAGTGGGATGAATATGGAGGGGACATAAAGGGAGTGAGGAGGGATGGTTAGCCAGGACGGAGGAGTGACAAAAAGTATAGGGAGTGTGAAGAAGGGCCCTGGAATGTGAGGGAGGAGGGATGGAAGAGTGAAAGTAAGTAGGATAGAGGGAAATGTAGGGGATGAGGGTGAATTAATAAGGGGTGAGAACTGGCGTGGGAGGGTTGGAGAAGGTGCCTGGGGGTGTAGGATATGGCAGGTAGATAGTGTCTAACGCTAAGTGAGGTTAATGCCTTGACCCACCTGTACCTCAGCTGGGGGCGTGCTATAATGGCCACCTATAGGATTAAGGCTATTTACAAAACACACACCTGAGTCTACACTGTTACACTGTTTATAGCCTGATCCCATACAGAGTGGGCTTCCTGTGCACCTGACCCGTTAAGGGCCGCATAGTGCTTTGATTTATTCACTATGGATTCTGTCGGCATGATGCACGCATACTACACTGGAGAGGTACTAGCCATGCATGCATCATGTCGACCACATGGGATTGATACACTCTGGTGTACAGCCCTGGTGTGTAGACCCAGTGATGCATTTGTCAGGTATGACCGGCGAGCCCGGCGAGCCCGGCGCTGCGGGCGCCCGCGTGTTCAAGCCGACGGCGGGAGACGCTACTCCCGCCGCCGGCACACGCAGGCGCGCGCCGGCCCGCATAGGCGGCGCTCCAGTCGGCACTCCCGCCGCCGCCAGGCGACGCTCATCCCGCACATTGTTTCCCACAGACCAGCATAAGGGTCACCCCTTTGATGTACACTAACAGGGGTAGACAAACTAGGGAGGGGTATTGTGTGACTGTCTCTCTGACTGTTACAACCCTCCAACCACTGTCAACTGACACTAACACTCAAGATGCCATGCTGGTGGCCTGGCCCCCTTAAATAGGGTCAGGTCCCAGCACTGGGCATCTCCATCCTCACTCTACACTTGGACACCACAGAGCAAGGACCTCTCCACTGACTGAGAACAAGGCTATAGGCTATGCCCTACTAGGCCCAACTATCAGACATGGTGTAGGACCCCCTTGGCTCTAGTCCAGTACTAACCTCAGGGTTATTAGGTATATTTACCAAGACCTATATTATTGTGTGGATAGGTGTAACTGAGTGGAACCTACTTGTACTTACTGTACTGTTGCTGTCAACTTGTAATAAATACCAACTATACTACAAGACCTCAAGACTTAGTCAACTTAACTCATATCATATTAAAGGGATCTCCCAACTAAGGGGATTCCTTGTATGACAAAGTGGTGGAGAAGTCCTAACAAGATCCCACAAGCTGGCAGCACAGACTACCAAGACTCACCTCCGCAGCAAAGGACCAGCTACCCCTGGATCTCTACCCAGCAGGAGGAGGAGACCCAGCTCCAAGGAGTCATCCAGGAGCTCCACTCCAACACCCTCAGCTTCACCACACCACACCACTCAAGAGAGTGACTTCCAAGGCAAGCTTCACCTGGACACCCTAGCTGCCCTGGACAGTATCCAGGACACACAGAGTGACTTGTTCTCAAACGGCCAGCATACCCCAGGATCAGGTATGAGTGACGATGAGACAGTACCCCCAGGCCAGGCAGCCAAAGAGGAGGCTGAGGCACTTCTACTCATAGCCCAGAATGTAGAAACTCATGTGGATAAGACACTTAGGCCTGAACTAACAGCCCTACACACCACACATGAGGAAAGCACCAGCCGAGCCTTAAGGAAGGCCAAAGAGGAACAAGAGAAGGAATTAATATTACTCAGACAAGCCAACCAGGCACTGAAGAACTCTATGGAGACCCAAAAAGCTGAAGCCGCTCAAGCACTACTTGATATGCAAGCTCATCTACAAGTGACAATGAAAAACCAGCTAGCTGAGGCCCTAGCCTCACTCAAGTCAGGTGCACCCAATACCCAAGGAGTGAACCTGACTAACACTGACACCTCCTCAGCACTCCTAGATGCCTTGAAAGAGGAAAGAGTTGCAAGGGAGGCATCTTTCAGTGGGTTAAGGGACCAGCTAAAACGGGACAAAGAGGAAAAATACTGTGATATTCTACAGCCAGAAAAATTTTCACAGTCCTCTCTCACACAATCCGCCAGGAGGCACTGCACAGACTATGAACAATACTTTGATTCCAGATATGGGTACCATCCCAGTAACAGAATCAAGTATTTCTCAAACTACCTAGATGGTAAGGCAAAAATTTGGTACAAAGCCTATAGGACAGCCCATCCAACAGCAGACTATGAAGAAATGAAGGCAGCTTTCCTGAAATACTTCAAGAAAGAGGACGACAGATTTGATGCTAAGGCATTGAGGAAGCAAAATCCAAAAGAATCTGTATCAGACTATGCCATGGCCTTACAAAAGATGGCCACAGCTCACAACAAGTCTGAGGAGAGAACAAGGGAAGCCCTGCTACATGGTCTAAGGGACGACATCAGTGCAGTAGTCATCCACAGGGAAGCAACTACATGGGATAAAATACTTGAAGTTGCAGAGGAGTATGAGAACCAACAAACAGTCTCCACTGGTAACATTAAAGACGAGATAAAAGCAGAATTAGGCTCAGAGCTACAGGAAACAATAGAATCCATGCAGGCACAACTGAAGTCTGTGACACATGTAAACTCTATGATTGTGAAGCAAACAAAGTCACAGAAAAATGGAAACCCCTCAAAGAAAGCCAAATCAGACCCAAAGACAGTTCAAATGGATCACTCATCAGAGGATGAAGACCAAAGCCTAAACCTCATGTCAAATGAACATGTGAGGAGGCAAGAACAAAGGGCACTGAAGGATCAAGGTAAACCCAACAACAGCCAACAAAGGAACTCTGGAAATAACAGAGGAGGCTACCGAGGCAAAAACTTTGACCCAAACTTCAGAAATAGCAACAGAGGAGGACAACGAGGCAGAGGTGGATACAGCCAAAATAACAGCCGAGATCACCAAAGCAACAGTCAGGACACCAGCCGTAGAGATAACAGCAGAAGTCGTGACAACAGCAGACACCGTGATAGTAGCATAAATCGCGACTACAATCGCCGTGATAACAGCAGAGACCGTGATTACCACCGTCGTGACCAGAGCAGAGATCGTGACTACAACAGAGGTCGGGATCAAAACCGTCGTGACTACAGCAATAGTCGTGACAGACAGCATGACTACAACCGCAGTCGTGACAACAGCAGAGGTCGAGACAGCTACAATGGCTACAGATCCAACACACAAGGCTACAACCCCCAACAGCAGCCCCAACAGCCACCTCAAGCTATCCAGCCTGACGTGCTTCAACAGATCAAGCAGCTACTAGGATCTTCAAACTCGGGAAACTAGAGACCCACAGCGCCGCTGGGCCAGTGCGTTGTGAGCCTCTCCAACCCCCCATCAAGATCCAAGATCAACAATCCCTAGGACAACCAAAGACAATTGCTAGTATAGCAGAGACAATCCCCCAGATGCACACTGGGAAATCAAGCCGACCATCAGTGATTCACATCACACCTCAACAAGATGCATCGCAAAAGGAAATGGGTGAGAGTACCAAAATTTCTGTTGAACTTCTTAAAAATGGCTGTTTAAATGCAAGATTCTATGAACACACTGAAATACCTTGTTTAGTTGACACCGGTGCCACTATCACCTGTGTCAGGGATACTTTTCTTAGGGAAATTCAGAAATCTCGAGATGTAGAAATCAAAAAGAGAAAGTTCAATGTACACTTAGCAGACGGATCCATATGCCATGTAAGACAAGCAGCAGTATTGAAATTCAAAATTCATGGTACCAGATTCGAATTCCCATTCTCAATTATTCCAAATCTCACAAAGCCAGTTGTCCTAGGCACAGATTTCTTAAAAGCAACACGATCACAGATCGAATTCAATGTAGACCCAGAGCTACAAGTCAAGCCAGTCCGAGCTGTTAGGGAGGCTACAATCCTTCCTTTCACAGAACTAGCAGTTCTAGGACAAGTCACATCCCTCAAATGTTTAGAAGGATGTGTAGGCACATTAGACAATTTGCAGAGGAACAACAGAGTTCCATACCTAGTTCAAAAGGGAGTAGTAACACCCTCAGAAATGAACAGGCACCCAATCATACTGCTCAATACAAGCCACCGACCATACAAGGTGAGGAAGGGTGATATAATAGCCCTATTCACAGAGGTAGATCCCTCTGAGTTACATCAACCAGATACTGACATCCCTACTGAGGAACCCACACTACAAGTGCTAGACACTGAAGAGAATTGTAGTGACACAGAGTCAGACTGTGCCTCAGTATATGCAGATCCAGATACAAACCGTGGAGATGACACTGATGATGAATTGGCCACAATTCACAGTGAGGCTCATGACATTATGCCAGACATAATGGAAAATGTGCCACCCAAATGTGTACTAACAGATATTGGACAAGAGAGACTCCAAAAGTTACTCCACAAGTATCAAGATGTATTTGTAGGAAAAGACAATGACATAGGTACAACCCACCTATATACACATTCAATTCACATCAAACCAGATGCAGTACCATGTCACTACCTACCATACAGGCAGACGCCTGAGAAGCAAGCTAAGATGGGAGAAGTCTGTGAAGATCTAGTCAGACAGGGCATCCTCAGAGAATGTGCAGAGGGACCCTGGGCATCCAGATCATTTTTAGTACAGAAAGCATCTGGAGGCCAACGTCTAGTCACAGACCTACGCCACGTCAATGCTAATATGATAAACCAAGCTTTATCAACGCCACGTGCAGACGACACACTAGACATGATAGGGTCACTCAAACCTACTGTTTTCAGTAAACTAGATGCGCAACAAGGGTTTTTCCAAATTCCCATAAGAAGGGAGGATCAACACAAAACTGCTTTCATAGCAAATGACAAAAAGTATGTCTATCAAAAGATGCCGATGGGTTTGGCTACCGCGCCGGCAGGATTTTGCCATCTAGTAACTCTAATTCTCAACAAACTGAAATACAAATGTGCCCTACCATACCTAGACGACATTCTAGTCCTATCACCAGATGTAGAACGACATTTTTCAGACCTTGAAGATGTCTTCAAAAGCCTGAGAATTGGGAAACTCAAGCTAAAGAAATCAAAATGTGAATACTTCACAGATAGGATAGATTTTCTAGGAATGCGTGTCACACCAGATGGTTTACAACCATCCCCAGAAAAGGTGGAAAGTGTCAAAACTTTTCCCACCCCAAAATCCGTGAAACAAGTCAGATCATTCACAGGACTATGCCAATACTTCAAAAAGTTCATCAAAGACTATGCCAATATTGCTAGGCCACTGTACGACCTACAAACAAACCTAAAGGTTTTCAAATGGAATGAGGATGCAGACAATGCTTTCAAAACATTGAAACATGCACTCTGTACCCATGCACTATTGAGATACCCAGACTATGACAAAGAATTCAGTCTAGCAACAGATGCTTCAAATGTGAGCCTAGGAGCTGTTCTATCACAACGCAGTAGTGAAGGAGTACTGAGACCAGTAGCCTTCGCAGGTAGAACACTATCCAAGCATGAAAGAAACTACAACACAACAGAAAGAGAGCTACTAGGTGTAGTATATGGGATACTACATTTTAGGCACTACTTAGAAAGTAGACACTTTCAGTTGTACACAGATCATGCAGCTCTAATACCACTCCTCACAAACACAGGTTTGACCCACAGGTGGGCCAGATGGGCACTGGATATCCAACAATTTGCATTCACAATACAACATGTAAAAGGAGATGACAACATTCCTCCAGATGTGATGTCAAGAAGAGAATATCCAGATGCACCACCAATGACCAACCCCCCACCACCTCCAAGAAGGAAAAGGGCAGCCACCAGAACCAAATTCTCTAAAATCCAAACCAAGATACCATTCAACAGAGATGACCCACCAAAATCAATTGACAGACCAAAACCAGTGATCAGAGGTATCTTAAAAGAGACCACCCATTATGTGTTCTGTCATTGTGAAAGGGAATACTGTGAAGAGTATCCAGAAAACTGTTTCACCCCGGTTGAGACCAACAGGATTGCACAGATGGTGAAAGCCACATCCCGTGAACCACCACACAGTGCATCAGAAAATCAGTTGGAAGAAAAACTGCATAAAATTGCTTCAATCACCAAGGTAGTCAGATTTGCAGAAGAACAGCTGGATATGGAGGAAGAACAGGATAGAGACATTTGTGTTGTCACCACACGTTCAAAAGCAAAACGGTCGGTTGCAGAGGATACAAGGTCTAATGACCACCCTCAGCAATTAGGCCTAAAAGCCAAAAAGAACAAAGTGTCAACCAAATCCTCTTTCCCTACTAAATCCCCCATTTCAACACCCAGCACACCCACAGCCAATTTGCAGAAGCACTCAGACAGAGCAGGTACTGCACAGAAGGCTCACAAAAGCAAATCTGACCCCCATCCCAAAAGAACAAAGGCCGCCTCCACCAGCACAAACAGAGGAGCAGCCAGTTCAAAGGAGCAGACAGTCAACACAGACATAGCAGTTGAACAACCAAAGAAACAGACAAAGACCAGACCTGCACCAAAATCTCCTGAAACAATCCAGGCAGAGAAAGACAAAGAAAGGCTGGCACAGCATATAATGGAATTAGACCAGATGTTAGACCAAATCCCAGACAGTTCAATCAACTCCACACTGTTGAAAGAAGAACAAAGGAAGGACACTGGACTAATACCCATTATAGACTACCTAGAGAAAGGTGACCTACCTGTAAAAAGCACTGAAGCAACAAGGATTAGGAATAATGCTCAGCATTACCTACTCCTAGACAACATTCTAGTACACATATCCCCTACATCATGGAGAAAAACAGACACAGTACCACTACAAGTTGTAGTCCCAAAAACTTGGGTTGAAAACATACTGCAACACTTCCATGACTCACCAATGGCAGGTCATGTAGGTACCTCAAAAATGATGTCTTCTCTCATACCTAGGGTATATTGGAAATCTATGATGGCTGATGTCAATCAGTATGTGTCAACATGTGACACTTGCCTAAAAGCAAAAAGGGCAGTGCACACCCACAAAACACCAATGACTGTAAGGGACTATATGCCAACCCCCATGAAGCACCTAAACTTAGATGCTGTGGGACCACTCCCAGAAACAGCCAGGAAAAACAAACACATACAAGTTTGCATAGATTATTCAACTAGATATGTCATAGCATATGCCACAAAGGATCTCACAGCAGAAACCACACAACATGAGTTCTACAAGAACGTCATATGTCAGCAAGGTGTACCAACTTCAGTTCAAACTGACAATGGCACCTGCTACACAGGCAGCAATTTTAAGAAACTGATGAACACCCAGAAGATAAGACACGACCTGTCAAGTCCATATAGACCACAATCAAATGGATTAGTGGAAAGATTCAATGCCAGTATAGGAACAGCATTAAGGACTTTCTGTTCTCAGAATCAGAAAACATGGGACCTGTATATAGAATCAATTACATTTGCATTGAACAACACAGAGTCCCAGACAACAGGTTACACACCATTCTTCCTACTTCATGGCAGAAACCCTCAAACCATTGTAGAAACTGCCCTAAACATAGAGGAAGAAATCAAAACAGTAGCAGAGCATGTATCTGGAATGATACTGTCTCAAGATGAGTCTAGAAGAAAGGCAATAGACAGAGTCAAAAAGCTACAACAAGGAAGGAAGTCAAGATATGACAAAAAGCTTACACCACAAGCTATACTTCCACTAGATATTGTATATATCAACATTCCCAGAATTCTGTTGACCACAGATTCAAAGAAGCTTCAACCCCTATTCATGGGACCATATGTTGTTGCAGAAAGACCAACCCCAACCAGCGCAAGGTTGAAGAACCTATCAAATAACCTACTAGTCCCCAGACCAGTACATATTGATAGGCTCAAAAAGGTCACCACACTGAGGAAAAATGAGTTTGCACACAGACTCATTCCCCACACCTCAAAGTTTATCCACAGGATAACAAGGGATAAATCCCAAATCACACTCACCAAAGAGTCAGTTGGTCTAAACCAAATAGTACCCAGACCAGCCCACCACAAGGTGAAAAGAAACTCCAGGCAAGGGAGAATATCTAAGTAAATTACTTTTATATATTGACATGATCATATGGAATATCTATACCCACAGACTATGAATAATAGTCAAATAAGTATATACACTCTATATGAAGGAAATTAAATTTCCAACAACTGTCCAAATCAAGAATGATAAGTAGGAATTTTCATATCAGCATAGGATATGAACCCACACAAAGGACAGAAAAGACAATATACACTATATAGGTTACAAAACAATGTGCACACAAAGTAGAATCAAAGGACAGATTACTACAGGGTTGAAGCCTGAAACCCAAAAGGCTACACACAAAAAGCCAAAAGAGACTACCTAAAGGGATTAGCAACCCAAGCTTGAAGAAACCACAATTATCATACTTTTGCATCAAAGGCTAGCATCCTTGAAAGAATGCAACAATGGAAATGTTTGAACCTAAATCCTGTAAAGTACATGAAACAGAGCGTGCTATGCCAAGAGACTACTGTCTAGACACACCCTTACCCTTCAAAGGACCCACACACCTGCCAGGGCATTCAAACCCCCACAGATGCAGGTAGTCCACACTAATTACCCCAGACATAATTACCCCAGTCAGACAAGCTAACACTGATGGCAGTTAACAGCCACCAGGGAAACAAAGCCAGGCCCTCAATGGATGAGGGTAGGGTGGGCTACATAAGAGGCCCTGACTCCATAGCCAACTCACCAGTTCTACTCCTGCAGCAGTCAGGTACACACCAGCTGGTCCTAGCCATACCAGTTCTCCTATAGCAGGAGGGACTCTGTCAGAAAGCAGACCACACCCACTCTACAATATCATACCCAGTTACTACAATCTTGGGAAAGGACTCTAGCACAGATTGGACATTAAGCCAACACTAGCTTGATCATGGAAAAAGGTACAGTTCAAACACTACATTGATTATTATATTACTATTGGGACCAACCAGGATTTCTGCTCTCAAAACTATGTACACAGAGGCAGTGCCAAGTGGATACTTCACATAAGCAAAAAGGATAGCTCACAAAATCAGCAAACCAATTTAAACCTAAGTATATTGCAAAAACACTAGTAGAAGTCTTACTAAGACATAGAATATATTTTATATTTCAGGCATGCTAAAGCCAATCCTACTACTAGTGATGATGGCCACTTCTCAAGCCATCACATATGTGCCCACCGTTAGACAGAACGTTGGAGCCATATATGAGCCATTACCTGAACCATTGGTCAATGGGCACGATACCACAACCATGATATTGGCAATACCATACCATATACCTGCTCCACCAGAGACCGAAACCAAAATACTGGACCAGGTTATGGCACTAACATTTCCTACCTTGCATGACGACAGTTCTACCAGTCAGATATTACAGCAGGCAAGGGAACTAGATCTGTTAATAGACATAACAGACAAGGAAATTAACTCTACCTTAGCATCCATCCATTTGTTCCTATCAAATCCAATTAACAGTCAAGGAAGGTACAGAAGAGCACCACTTGGGTTCCTAGCCCCACTCTTCAGAGGAGCAATAGGTCTTGCCACACTAGATGACGTCAAAGAGGTCATGGACCAGATAAAGAACATAGACGGCATTCTAGAAGCTTTTTCCAAGCAAGACAAAGAAGCAGCTATATTAATTGATAAGGTCACCCAACGCCAAGACAAATTTGTCAAGGCATATGTTAAGGATAAAAGTATGCTAGACCAAACCATGAACACTCTAGGCCAAAATATGAATTTATGGGCTCAAAATATGACCACATCTCTGAACACTTATGCAAATCACGAGCACACACAAAGAAGGAAGATCCAAATTTTAACTGATGCACTCACCATTATTGTAGCAAGAATGAACTATCTGCAAGCATTGCAGCGCACCACATCAGCACTCAGGATGCTATCAGCAGGCATTATGACTGCTGACATAGTACCACCAGCTGAACTAACGGAGCATCTGAATGATCTGGACATGACACTCAGAATACACTCACCAGGATCAAAGGTCGCCATAACTGACCTTGACTACTATTATTCCCAAAGAATGATATCCTACACCTATTCGGAACGGCACATATACATCCACCTGGATATCATTGTAGCATCCACTGTCTCCACCTTCAGAGTATTTCAACTGGTAACTACACCAGTACCAATCAACACCAAGGAGACACCTACAAAGGGAGTAACCCAATTAATTACTGATGTCAAATTTTTGGCTATCTCTGAAGATGGTTCACTATTTATTGAACTAACAAATGCAGATATGCTAACCTGTCCAGGAACTAAGATCAAAATTTGTACCAAAACTAGCCCGAGAATCCATAGACATGTACCTACATGCACAGTAGCAATTTATTTGAACCAAGCTCAGCAAGTCAAGGAAATGTGCCAATTTACTATCTCACCCTTGAAGAGACCTATCTCACACGCTGTAGCCATTTCACAAGATGAATATCTAGTGACCACAAATTCTCCCACCTACACAGTTACGTGTCATGGGAAACCAGCTACTACTCACAAAGCACCATCACACTCAATCATAGGTGTACCATGCCTATGTACAGTGAATATAGATCACTATTCACTACCAAATTCTAGGTTGCCATGCAACACTACAATTTCATTTCACTATGCTTTGGAGACTATAAACCTACCTTTTCTCGCGGCTCTAAATGAAATCAAAGAAATTGGACCAGACTCCAAGGCAAATCTGCCACCTTTTCCAAAGGTCAACCTATCCAGGACACTGGATATGTTAAGAAAATCAAGTAATATTGATGAATCAACATTACTAGACCTAAACCCATTCGCAAAAACCCTGCTAGATGATGCCTCCAGCCTGGCTAAGCCACTGGAAAATAGACTAATAGAGTCCTATCTATACAAATTTGCACGGCATCCAGCAGCATCTATCATACCAATGATACTTTCGGTTATAGCTACAATTTTGGCCACCTACACCCTATTCAAAATGCACAGAGGATCCACACTACTAGCTTATATGCCAACTGCAAAAGCATATAGATTTGTCACAGAGAAGCCTATGGAAAAAGCCTTCGAAAACCTATACAAGAAGGACACCACCACGGCACCAATAGAACAGGGCCCCACCCCTATTCTAACTATCCATGAGACCCATACCCTTATCATAGCCATACTATTCACACTCACCATTTACTCAGCCTACAGGCTGACCAAATATCTAAAGAGTATGGCAACCAAGCACTGTGGAAAGGGAAAAGTCACTAAGAGGACAAATCCCACAGTAGTACTAAAAGTCTACAAAGGAGACACCAACTTCTCCTTCCCGTTGCGTCCAGTGCCACATGAGTTTGATACAATTATAAAAGCTTCAGCCCCAACATACAGAGATATGATTATCAAAATGTACCCTCTCCCAAGACTAGTATTTGAATGGAATGGACCAGTAGTAATTACTACAAAGAAAGGAGAGACCGCATATTTACTGCCAGAAACTATCAATCTACCATGGCGTGCCAGGTTCAGCATAATACCAGCGCTCAGGGAACCCAATCTAGATTTTGCCATGTTACTACAAAATGACATTTCACCCCAGCCCGTCACCATGGATACCCATGAATCAAAGCTGGAAAATATCATAATTGACGACCAAAGAGAGAGCACCAATACATTCAAAAATGTACTCACCATACTCACCCAACCACCTACAGCTGTAACTAGTGAGAAAGTACATGGGGAAGAATAACACAATTATACAGGATTGAGATTGACCAAAACTTTTGTGAAAAGTTGGTTGGCCCTGAAAAGGACCGTTTATTTTGACATTTATAGATGCCACCCACTAGTTGTTATAGTCCCCCCATCCCAAGGCCTCCCAGGACTCGGCCAACTCGGCAGCGGCAGGAGATCCAATCCACGTATCTTCACTGAAGAGCCACTCGTTCTCCTCCCTCCACTGGACAAAACGTGCCTCCAAAGTAGACAAAGCATGCTCAGCGCTGTCTGCAGCATCACCTGTCACCGTGTAAGCACATAGGCCGACAGCCAATAGGAAGTCCCAGATGACCCCATCATTTCTGGTGAAAAGCAGTCGCGGGTCATATCCATCCAGATCACGTAGGGCCTGAGCCAACAGCTCCAGAGATGCCGCCCTGCGCATGGAAATCCCGCCAGCACCAATGAAGTACCAGCCGTGATGACGGCACACCAAAACATCACCAAAACTGGCAATGTCGTGCCGGACTTTATGCAACCACCTCGTCCTTACTGAGTCATACCGACTCAAAATACTCCTAAAAGGAGTACCAGGAGTCAGCCCCTCCAAGGTGTTTTGATCACCTAACCACAGGTCTAAGGCCTGCATGTCACCCTGCAGCCAGGCCTCAGGGAGATATGCAAGTACCGCAGGTACAGCCTCCAACTCGTCCTCCAAAATTGCCATATGCGCCATACTGTGTTATCTCAAGGGTACTCAAGGAATAAGTGATCCTACTGTGGTCTACACAGCCTTTATAACCCCTCCCCACCCCCAAATGACACTGTTCACCCTCTGAAGTGATCCCCTCACTTCAGGTGACAAGTCCATGAGAAGGCACATGATCTGCTCACCAAAAGGTGTCAACCACCGGTGTCACCGCGGCACACGACGCATCTTGCGCCGCATGACACAATAGCCTCAAGGTGCCACTCAAAAATCTGCTCAAGGTGCAAAATTTTCAAACTCTCACAATCCCAAGGTCAAAGCAAGGTCTCAGTGTGTGTCAGTAGTATCAGGAAATCAATTTTTAAGGTATCCCAAAATGAAACAGCCAATTTTTGAAAAATTGAAGTTTTACAAAAACAATTGCGTACTCTTAACCATGTCAAACTTGCTCAAACATGCATTTATATGTATGAAATTGTATTATTACAATCTAAATTGCTAATCAAACATGTTTGTATATAACACTGTACTTGCACTGTATTTTACACTGTATACCTTTGTATTATGTAAGACTATTTACAGAAAAACATGAAGCAAAAAGGGAGATAGTCCGCTGACTAACCCTAGGATACTACACAAAAGACTTAAATCTCACAGCAGCGGCCCACTGCAAAGACATTTCTGATCAAAGTGTAGATCCACAAGTTGCAAATTGCCAACACCAAGAATCTTGTAAGATTCAACTATCATTGCAGAAACAAGATACCGAGTCATTTTTTATGACATTATGAACACTTACCCTCCACCGGATAAGGACAAAATATCTGCATAAAAAGGACTGTATTTGTACATACAAACTTACAAACTTAAGTAATGCAAAATGTCAGATGACACAATTATGAACACTTATCCGCCACCGGACAAGCACATAACTATGCATAAAATGTACATTACTGATTGCTATATCACGCAAATCCATAGATAAGCGCTATCTAGAAATAAGAAAACAAACTTCAAGCCGGTTGGCCTACTTTTATATAAAAGTGGCCTTGGTTTTTTTGGTATCAAACAAAAAAGTTTGTAAAAGATTATCATAAGATTTTGCATAATTTGCATTATACTCTGTATATTTGTATTCACATGTGAACATTGATATATCAAAATCCACTCAGTTCCACAAAGCACCTATTTCACCAAAGACAGCCTATTACTTGATAACACATTTTTCATCATGTTTTAGAATTAAGACAAAGATGTACCATGCTGTGTATATAATTCAAACAATGATTTGAAAAGTGTCAGATAAAGACACAATGTATTACTACACTGTATAATATGTGATTAAGAAAGTACCAAATTGGTACAAAGAAGGTTTACATACCTTATAGTTAAGTTACACTGTATATAATGTAGATGACTAGCCAAGCACAAAACCAAAATTCTCCCCAGACCTTTGGTATTTACATACTCTCACATCATCTATATTACAAAAGAAAGTGTACTTCACTACAAAAAAAAAATCAAAAACAAAAGGTAAATTCTATTTGCCACCAAAAATTGTGGATAAAATTCCAAAATTCACCCCAAATTTTTAGATGGAATGACAACTGACGGAGAGTTGTCCTTTTTCCCGAGGGGGAGGCACCTGTCAGGTATGACCGGCGAGCCCGGCGAGCCCGGCGCTGCGGGCGCCCGCGTGTTCAAGCCGACGGCGGGAGACGCTACTCCCGCCGCCGGCACACGCAGGCGCGCGCCGGCCCGCATAGGCGGCGCTCCAGTCGGCACTCCCGCCGCCGCCAGGCGACGCTCATCCCGCACATTGTTTCCCACAGACCAGCATAAGGGTCACCCCTTTGATGTACACTAACAGGGGTAGACAAACTAGGGAGGGGTATTGTGTGACTGTCTCTCTGACTGTTACAACCCTCCAACCACTGTCAACTGACACTAACACTCAAGATGCCATGCTGGTGGCCTGGCCCCCTTAAATAGGGTCAGGTCCCAGCACTGGGCATCTCCATCCTCACTCTACACTTGGACACCACAGAGCAAGGACCTCTCCACTGACTGAGAACAAGGCTATAGGCTATGCCCTACTAGGCCCAACTATCAGACATGGTGTAGGACCCCCTTGGCTCTAGTCCAGTACTAACCTCAGGGTTATTAGGTATATTTACCAAGACCTATATTATTGTGTGGATAGGTGTAACTGAGTGGAACCTACTTGTACTTACTGTACTGTTGCTGTCAACTTGTAATAAATACCAACTATACTACAAGACCTCAAGACTTAGTCAACTTAACTCATATCATATTAAAGGGATCTCCCAACTAAGGGGATTCCTTGTATGACACATTCATAGATCATGCCGATAACTGGGTAAGGGGCATAATATATTAAAGCACTATGCGGCCCTTAAATATGTATGTGTAGAGGCTCCTTCCTCCTACCTCAGAGGACTTTTAATACTATTCTAAAAGTTGATACTTGTCTTTAGCTGATATTCTTGCCAGATTAGATGACAATGTCTGAATCCCCCTTCCCCAGTAATCAACTACCTTAAATGCATCTATACATTCTTACAGGTAGATGGAACATATTGGGCCCACTGCTATATTATAACTTTAGGTTTAGATCCAATTGGACCGTGGCCATTAGAGATCTATCACCATGATATGGCCTTATAATATGGGGATAAGGGCCAATAAACCTGTCATAAAACATCTGCCCACACCCCCCCCCACCCCCACCATGTTTGCCCCTGTCTACTCTGTATAGTCAGCTTGTATCAGTTGTCTATTCACACGGTGTGATGTATACACACTGTATATGATAACAAATACCTACCCCATACAGCCACAGTGACAGTACACTAATATATCTCATCTGTATCATATATTTGCGCACCTATACCATTATATTTGTGATACACTCATGTTGATTATGCCTGGGCCAAAAAAAAAGGTTTGTTTCCGGCAACCCGACCGGGTCTAGCAAAACAGTGCCGGGTCCCCCTCTTTTTTTTCTTTTTTCCACATTTTTTCCTACATGCCAGTTTTTACGGTTTGTAAATCGGATAATTTTTAAGGATTTCAGAGGAAAATCGCTAAAACTAGGCATAAAATAGGTAAATCAAAAAAAAATCATTAAAAAATCAAAAAATAATTCCGACCGGCCGGGTCTGGTATTTCTGACCATGTTACCGGAAACCCACCTTCATGGGGAGTAGGCTATAGCTAGCTTTTTATAACAGTCCTATATGTGCATATTGCTTTATTAATACATATACTTTATTATGATCTCTACCTGCTCTTCCCACAGTCCATCTGCAATGTAGAAGAATCCTCAGATTCCCCAGTCCACTCGTGCCCTGCACCTCCCCCTCCCACCCACCTACAACATCAGCCTCTCGTGCCCATACCCCCCATCACCCGCTCAACCCTTCACCCCATCCTCTCATCCCTCGCTCTCCGTACAATCAGGGAGTGATCCGATTCCGATCCCGGCTTGCCTGCTCCCTCTCTGACCGCCCTGCCCGGCCATGTTCCCAACACGCGGGCCCCCAATAAGGTCACTGCACCAAGGCCGCCCTCCCTGCCTGCCTCTCCAGCTCCCACCCAGCCTGCCTGAATACTGCCCTGGAGGAGGTACTCTGTTACTATACTGTATCTGGGAGCTGGTGGCAAAAACTTCATTTAAGCGCTATGTCTTTTTGTATTCTATAGTGTGTCATCCCTATTTATTCTTCAGGGATGTGACCTTTTTTTTCTGATACATTGTATTCATGTCACTTTGCTTCATATTTGTCTCATTTGATTCCTGGCGCTTTGTATATGTCCTCAGACATGGCCCTTACCCTGTCTGGGGCTTGCCCTGCGTCAGTCCCTCTGTCTGTGTGCCTCGTCACGTGACCAGCAATTACCAGACGACATTTGGCTGGGCGCCACTCGATCCTCCGCTGGTTGTGTGGCCGTGACGCTGCATTATGTGGCGGCTCTACACCACAGGCTGGTTACTAGCCTACCAGTCTCTATTCGGCTCCCGGCCACTGTCCTCTCAGAAAGTCACCATTTTATTTTGCAGAGCATCACTTTTTTTTAAAATTTACACAGGAAGCATTATACATGTATGTTACTAGTTTCATTCCATATACTTGCCAATGCAGTATGCATACTGTGTAGTAGTAATCTCCATAATATATGTATGTCAGCCCATTTCTTCTGATCACATAATATGTCATTTCCTTCCTCAACCAATTTCCTTTATATAAGACAAGATGTATGATCTCTGGAGGTTGCTACGCGGGGCTTTATTGTGCTCATATTTCAATGTTTATATCCCATGTCCCCACCTATTGAGGGCCTCTGTTTGCCGCCTTACCAACGCCTTGTTAGGCTGCCAGATGATGTTTTAGTCCCCGTGGTACTTCCACACGGTAATCGTCCCCTTCAATACTGTTGATGTTTGTCGCCAGGCTGTCATAAACCCAACGGGATACTAAGGCTCCTGTATAGAGGAGGGGGATGGGTGGCTGATGGTGGTGTAAGGGTGGATGGGGGGGGGGGCTCTCACATACATCTTAGCCTCCTAAAAGCCCATGTTTACATTGGCAGTCCCATAGATGACTCCCATTCAGGTAGTGCCCCCCTCCTCTCCCTCCCTCCCTCATCCACCCACCATCATACAACCACCAACACACTATGTCCTGTGAATAACCTCTCTAAGGTGACTCTTCCATAGCAGAAGCGAATATTACAACACACATATAACCACATGAAGCCAATCGGGTGGGGCTGAGTGTGTAACCAATATCAATGAATTATATAGTTTCATTTTACTTAGTGTACGATTGAAAAGTCTACATACTTCCACTGAAGCAGATATACTTGGTATGTTGTATGACATCATCAACTGATGTCATTTGATACTATCCTATTGCCATGTAGTTCTCATCGTATACTAATACTGTGTGGTTGTCATGAAATGCTGTGTGGTTATCATCAGATGATGTGTGGTTGTCATCAGATGATTACGTGTGGTAGTAGTCATCAGGTAGTGTGCGGTTGTAATTAGATATTATGTGGTTATCATGACATAGCGTATGACGCCATCAGGCTCTGTGTGATTGTCATCAGATGCTGTATGATTGTCATCAGATGCTGTATGATTGTCATCAGATGCTGTATGACGCCATCAGATGTTGTATGATTGTCATCAGATGCTGTATGATTGTCATCAGACGCTGTATGACGCCATCAGATGCTGTATGATTGTTGTCAGATGTTGTATGATTGTCAACAGATGTTGTGTGATTGCCAAAACTGGAAGAGGGGCCTAGCACCCAGGCATTGTGGAGCAGGACAAACAGGGGTGGGGACGCGGCTCAACCCACTTCCCCATTCAGATGGAGCAGCTCGGGGTGGGATGGGAGCAGCTCGGGGAGGGCTGCTGGGCTCGTGGGACGGTAGGGCTATTTTTGTCATATTGTGGTTGATGTACACGGTCTGTTTGGACCTGATATAGAGTGCTGAAAGGGCCGGCCACACTGTGCCCACCGCTGGGACTCACCAGCAGCTTTTTTAACTGCTCCTCCGAGCTGCTCGCGAGCTGCTCTCGGCACCAGCTCCATACATAGGTTGGAGAGCTGTGCTTCAAACACCAGGTGGAACTGCGTGGTTATTGCTGTTTGGTGTAAGGACGGTATGGCATAATTTCACAGCATCGCACATTGTATTATAAATATGATTATCCATATAGCTGTATATCAGTGACAGTATCCCCATGTGGTTGCCCCATTCTCCATTTCCATAGGACATGCTTTTAGATATATCAAGATTTGCATGATTCTTCTTTTCCTATCTTTGCTCCTATTCTGCTGGGGTTTCAAGCTAGAATGCGTCCCATATTGCTAGTAAAGCCAATCGTATAACCAGATTCATATGTGTGTCTATGAGACCTGCATGCAGTACACCCAAGGCGTCACCACCCCCTCCAACTATACCAATCAGAAAATACATCTTCTCATGCCTATTCCAGTGTCTATTCCAGCATTCTGATGACCCTCTCTATGAAGGTGTATAGGTCTAGAGAGGACCCTACCACTATAGCTCTGCGCTGTAGTTCCTCTGGGTGCACTGGGAGCCCCATATATGTTCCTCCAGGCCCTGGTAACGGCCTTGTGGCCGGCTGGGGCCTGGGCCATTTCATAATTGCAATCTCCGTACGGTCGGTATATGAAATTGGCCTGCACCCTGGAGAGGAGGAATTCTGCACGTAGAGAGGCTATTTTCCATTGGCCTTTGTCGGTGTAAAATGTCCTTAGCACCATTCCAGAATTGGATGTGTGATGTAGTTCTAAAGGAGCTATAAATGGAAAAAATGGAAAGTACATTGTAGTAATAACTATCATTCTATGGCAATATACCTGCGCCATAAGGGACATCTAGAATCCCCTAGACCTTGGTCTTATAAGCTTGGAATGTTGAGGATCTAAAGCCTTGGGGGTTTTAATCACACTTAATATTGCAGCTATACGAATCAGATCCTAAAAGCATCCACAGACCAGCATCCCATCCCTGCAATAAGTACTCCTGTGGTAGCTATTAGAGGAGCTGCATGGTATGTAGGGGGTAGTAGACCACTGTAAGGATGGGCCCAGTGCTGGTGGCGTAGGAGATGTCTCTTCTAATCAACCTTAGTGCATTGTGGTCCCTTTTTGTACCCCCTCCCCCTTATACCTTACTCCCCCACCCTCCCCGTTATAATTACCAGCCTCCTCAGGGGCTACACCATGCCTGATTGAGGGTACCGCAGACAGGCGTTGGGGTGCAGGCCTACTTTACCAGCAGATGAGCAACAGAGACCTTGTTGAATAGCAATGGAGGCCAGATCTGTTTCTGTGGTCCAGTGCAAGAGGCAGCAGTGTAGTACTACAGGCATGGTATCAAATGATATGATACAGGGTGGCTGTTTGCAGGTTGTACAATTTAGTTGAAAAGGGCTAGGCTACTGTATGATGGTACGAGTGGTGATGCCTGTTGCTGTCAATTCTAAATAGAACGCGAGTGCCGGGCGCGAGTGTTGGTGGGACTGGTGGGACTGGGTAGAAGGACAGCACTGATGTCTGGTGTCACCCCCATTTGTATGTACTACTCGTACATCAGTGGGAATACCTAGATCGAGTCGAGGCGATGTGTTTACGATGCGGGTGGCGATGTATATATGTGTAGGCTGTGTATTCCGCTCTCACCACTGCCACGTTAGTGCTGAACCTACCCCCTCCCAATCACCAGCAAGTCTGCCTCGTCAGCATCTTACACAAGGCAGCATTCATCACCTGGTTCCTATGGAAGGTGTGGTACTGTGTCACCTAAGTGTACACATCAGAAGGTCAGGACATCTTTTACTAATAATAACCCACGGAAGGCGAGTATTGCGTCTTGAATGTCCTCCTTACAGGCGGATGTACATCCAATCATGAATTGCCATTCCTAGCGACACCATTCGTTCCACTAATAATAATTCTGGAAGGACCCTTGCATCCCAAATGAATGATTTTCTATTTGTATGTACAGTGTCCTTTGCATATTATATGGGGCAATCTTCTGTAAGATGAAGCAGGACATTGCCATCTCCAACAGGCAGTTGGAATTAAAATGCAGCTGGGTGTTCTGCATCAGTGATCTATATATAAAATCATATAATCCTGTGAGGGTCGCATGATGCTTCAATGTGTTAAAGAGCTGCATTCATGCATCATGACGACGCTCCGGGAGTGTACTAATTCCATCATGCCGATCCTCTGGGAGTGCACCAATTCTACATAAAAATGTATATGGTGTCAGCATAGTGCTTGCATACAGCCCTGCATTCATGTATCATGACGAAAAGGGGCATAGTGCATTAAAGCACCATGCGGCACTTAAAGGAATAAGCCCTGTCGATGCCCCACTATGAGCAGGCTACATGTACACCATGCTGCGTCCCACTAGAGGGCGCTGGTGGTGCTGGCTGCCAGGGACTGTTAATGCTAAGGGGGAGGTACACCCACGGCTATCCCCCGACGTAATGCCTGCCCAGCGCGCTTATCAACATTGATGATAATGGATTGTATACTAAGTACTTGAGCTGGTCCTGGTAGCACGCACAGCTCTGGGCCGACATGATGATCACATGTTACTCACCCGTAGAGGCCCCCAATGTAACATCCATGTAGCCGGGGAACATGAAAATTTAATGGGATATGATGGATATATAGGGGATTCCCCTTTGTGTAAAACATACATATATGCGGGATGGTTATTATGTTTTGTGAACCATCCCCAGAGTGAATGAGCAGGATATATAAATGTGAGGGAGGGGGGGGGGGCAGATGTTCCGATGGTATATATATGCACAACAATAAATAATAAAAACTGTTTATTATCTCTGCTTTTCGAGGTCAAATATAGATTTTATATGCACTAGCCATTTGTATGTTGATGCTCAATTTAGCTCTAGTTATAGAATAGATATTAAGAATAATGGCTGTAAGAATAATGGCTATTGACGTTTTAATAGAGTATAATGTGTGTGGCTTGCTAATAATTTACAGAAGACAGTCATCACCAAAAAGAGCATAACTATCATTACCATCAACGCTAATGGTTTTAGTATGTTGTTCTGGCATGGTGTACAGTCTGCCAGTGTACTGGTATCTAACATTCATCATAGCCAAACACATATTACACTTTACAAGTTGAATATCATGCACGGATGCGAAACATGTCCTCATCCATGTAGTTGGCCTGATGGGATAACAGGAGGGATAACAGGAGGTTTCCCATTGACATTTCCGCTGCTTGTAACCCAATTACAACCTGCATGCTAAATACCCTATCTGCATACCCCCCCCCCTTCTCCAGCTTCCCAACCTCTCACTCCCCTCAGCAGACCAAAATATTCACAATAGAAACCACGCTAAGGCAGTGATTAATAACTGAAGATACTCTCTGGGTGGCTCAGACCTACAACAAAGGCATCACTCTCCTAGCACAGTATTGGCGTTAGAACAAGGACCCGACCCATATTAACCACCCTTGACGAAATTATGGCCTAAAAGGTACAGAGACTACAATGGACCCTTGGCGCCACTAAGTATCTCGTGACAGAATGAATGGAGGGTGGCACACAGAGATGGTAATCCTGCTGTCGTTATCCCCCTAATTCCTCGTGTGTGATCGGTGCATAGGGCCCTCGAACAGGCACAGACACATGATCGTTATTGGCTGTGAAAACCAACCCATCCCCTCATCGCAGCCCTCTGAAAAGAGAAAATTCATTTCAAATCTTCATAGTCCCTGAAGTAACCTAATACGTCTGAAGGGAGTTCTGATAGTGCACACAGGCAATTGTATTGAAAGACAATCAGAGACAATATTCAGGCCCTGATCGTCACTCTTATAACTATTATCGAGTTTCAAATTTCCATACAGAGTGTGGGAGTAATGTGCTTCAAGTATTTAAACTAGCAGAATAACACCTACATGCATTGTTAGAGTTTGGCACAGAGGCCTAGCACTAGTAGTAGCCTCCTCATCAGAATCCTGGTCATTTATGCACAATGCACATAATTAGATTCATTGCACATATGGCATTGCATTGCAGAATATAGACCCCCAGGTTCGAGTTTTGCGAACAATTGCAATACAGCAAGTATGATGCTGACTGTATTGGTCACTGCATCCATGGTGACCATGCAGTGAGCGACACCCATTGGTATTTAACTTCATAATTAGACACTGGCTGCCTTGAGCAGTTACACTGTTGACATTCATCTCACCTACCCTGTCCATCTGCTCAGGGCCCAGCAGTGATATGGATCTGTGAGCTGCATGTGAGCTGCTCCATATCCCCGACCATCGCGCCACATAATGAGTTACTGACACGAGCAGCTCATGAGAGCTCATTCAGGGGGACGGGGTGCACTACACTGAGAGCAAGCCATAGCAGTAGGTCTAGGGGAGCAGAATCATGAGAATGGCAGCTTGAAAACGGAAATGAAATAATTTCAGAGTGAAGTTATTTGAGTTTGTACATTTCAGTTGTCCATATATCTCCCAGCAAGGAATCTGCTGCAAATGATATCTGGTGTATCTAGAAAGGCTACACAGGGTAGATAGATATGCTAAGGAGAAGAACACTCAATGACTCTAATTCTCCCCAGAAATTGATGACTATATGGAAGGCAGGCAGGCAGGTGGCAGTTAGGTCTCCGACCCTCTGAGCTGCTCCTCCTCAGTTCCCTAGCCCGAGGCAGGTGTGTGGGGTGGTAGAGGGTGGGCAGCAGACAGGCATTACGTGCCCACCACCTATTGTCCACCAGCCCATTGAGCTGCTCATAGGGTAGGGGTTGAGTCACTCAGGAGCAGTTCACGCAGGCCTGAGCAGCTGAGGCCCCTCGCAATGATGGTGGGGTTAGTATTATAGGCTCAGCCCGCAGTCCTAACTCCAGACTCATGATGAGCATACATAGCATGGTCACTATATGAAGCTGATGTCCAGATATTGTCCACAATCAAATACATTTAAACATGTCAAGAAAGTGTGCTTGCTTATCAAGACAGTCACCATTCTTGGAATTCAAACTGGATTCAGTATGATGAGGGAATGAAGCACCGGCGAGTAACTTGCAGCCATGCATCGATGCTCATGACGACCAAAGAGCATATATAATTATGTTGCATTAAACTTTAAAGCACTCCCAAGCACTATGCTACCATAAATGGCATAAGACTGCTCCCCATTGCCTTATTGGTGGGGTGGTTGGCCAGTATGATAAGACTACCGCCATTCAGTTGGCATTGTGTGCCTACACCCCAATCACGCAGCAGCTCACAGCTCAGCCTGTGTGAGGCCGCTCGTGTGAGCTACTCCCGTTTGTGTGAGCTACTCACGAAACGCTGCTCAATCCTCATGGACAAGAATGGTGGACGGCGAGTTGCTCAATTGAAGCCCAGAGCAGCTCACAGGGCAGACAATGGTGTGGGGTGTGGAGGGAGCGGTCAGGGTACTGATCTAGATAGTCCTGTAGTGTGGTGTAAGGGAGCTGATGGGGCAGGATGGTTAGACTAGTAACAGCAGTTACAGCAGTTGCAGCACAGTAGTAGACCTGGAATGTTGTAATGGGAGTGTAGCCTAATGGCTTTCATGCCTCCTTTCATATTCATGTCTGTCGGGTCACACTGGTTACTTTGTGTTATACCATATAAAGCTATTAAGGGAATAGGCTTAGTTATAGAGGTCATAATTTTCAAGGAGCAGGCTGTCAGAAAGACTCTTTCTGGAGTAGAAGTGTCCATTATAGATGGTCAAACACGGTGTGGCACCGTGTGCCACCATGTTGTCCCTCATGATAAATAAAACTTGTTGAATTGACTTGAAACTAGATTATTCTGTTATTTCTATCAGATTTAGGTTTAGGTCCCACGCAGAGGGGCTAAACCTTTGTTAAATCTGTGTCCATGTTCACTTCATTCTCACTCAATGTATATTGCAGCTACAGGCACCATACAATGGAGTTATCCTGCGAGATCAATATATGTGAGAGTATGCATGCACTTGAAATAATGTGGCGATTGGTCAGGTTTCCACTGGTTCATGACAGGTCGAGTTACCTATGTAGGTGGGGGTAAATTAGATTAAAACACTCCTGACAAAATAGAGTCACCTGCTATAGAGACAGAGGGATAAATCTCAAGCCCTACTCCCCCTGATGTCTAATAATCCCCAGTCTATTAAAACAAAGACAGAATCCCAGTGGGCAATCAGTTCCTGATGATAATACTCCTCAGCCCCCTCCCCACTCACACAGAGACTACACCCTACTGTGGCCCAACCCCCAACACCCTTTTACACAGTTCTCCCTGCCCCCTCCCACCCCTGAAGCCCTCCTAATGATGATTAGTACTCCGGCTGGGATCATCCGCCATTAATCTTGTATTGTTGTTTTGCTTGCAGCACCTAGAGGGCTGTCTAGGAGCAGGAGGTGGTGGAGGTGATGTGTGGTGGTGCTGGTCTTGTTGGTGGGTGGTGCATGGTGGTGCCCCCAGGGCAGGTGGTGCCACTGGTGCTGGTGGCAGCTGAATGTGTTATGAGGGGCAAGGTGTTCAATGTTTATTAATTTAGATATTTAAATTGTTTACTTGTTGTCATATCCATTTATCTAATATCCCTGAAGTTTGGTAGATGTGAGGCCTGGAGTGTGCCGCTGTGAGCACACCCTTGATATATTCCTGAAAAGAATATCTTGTAAGATTTAATCACTTCTTTATGCAATGTAGAGTGGCGTTTTAATTTTTGTATTTCACCGTTATTACCTTGGATGGACACTTCTTTTCTACATATAGATGATATTCTGACTCTGTCCTGGATATTGTTTATATATCAAATCTAGAGACATGGTTGATAACACTAAATCTCAGTAGTATCAATTTATCATATTAGATTTATAATTATATTATGTCATACTGGTACGTGTTATTTAATCCAAAAATAAACTCAGCACCCCATAGTAAGGTATTTAGTGTTCCCCTGCGGCCCTGTGTCTCCACCACTACTCGTATCTCGTCTAAAGGTCAATACAAATCCCAATCCCACCTCTTCTCCTCCCCCAAACCCATTCTAACAAACCTAAATTAATTAGGTGGGGACCTAATTTAAAAAGTCCCCTGGCCTTTGTGTAGGGAAGGCTGTTGTGTAAGGTTATTGATATAAAGTAATATTCACCCATACACATAATCTGTCCCTTCTAGAGCGACGTAGGAACACCAATATAACAAAATATAGTGAGAAAGGGGAAATCATTGAGAGGTGTAAGTAGAGTCATTGTAATTTGCTGCTTTATAATGAGAAACGCTAGCAATTAATCGTCATCTTTTGGTGTGAGTCAGTGTACTCTTTAATTCACGGGTCATTGTCTGTCATCATGTTCATGGAAATCTACGCAAGATATCAAGGTCAATTCGATCATCAACCATCTCAAAAGTTATGATCATAAAGTATAATGCCATAGAAACAAGGATTATGGTCATGGATAGCTTCTCGGTGTATAAGACTAAAAATCGACTTAATCTCTAGCAGCGCATCGGTGCGACGCTTTTGAATGGTTTCAATACATAGGGAAGTATAAAATAGTTACAAGTGAGGGCGCAAACAGATTACATCTGTTTGCTAGCCCTCACTTGTTTGAGAAGATACTGGAAACACATTAGGCATTTGGAGGTGTGTTTGGGATTTATTTCAAAGATAGTGAGGAAATTTGTTTACTTGATGACATAGAGGTTATAAATGACAACAAAGGAATTCCTTCTGTTATAATGGAAACCAATTTTATTAATAATTAGAGGGGCAGCAATGACTTGCATGAAGATTGATATATTGAAGAGTTCCTAGACTTTCTAAATGTCTAGTGGAATTCCTAGATATAGAGTTTCTAGACCCATTGAAGAGTTCCTAAACATGTGGATGAGTTTCCTAGATATGTGGAACAGTTTCCCAATGGGTTTCTTGCCTGACTTGTATCTGAAATTCCCTCTCATGAAGTCCATATTTAAAGGGCTAGTATGAGTGTTGGGGAGCCCCTAAGCGTGGTATGGAGCCCCTACACGTGTTGTGGAGCCCCTACACATGTTGTAGAGCCCCTAGTCATGTTGTGGAGTCCCTAGGCGTGGTATGGAGCCCCTACACGTGTTGTGGAGCTCCTACACGTGTTGTAGAGCCCCTAGTCATGTTGTGGAGCCCCTAGGCATGGTACGGAGCCCCTAGTCATGGTGTGGAGCCCCTAGGCGTGGTATGGAGCCCTTACACGTGTTGTAGAGCCCCTACACGTGTTGTGGAGCCCCTAGGCGTGGTATGGAGCCCCTACACGTGTTGTGGAGCCCCTACTCATGTTGTGGAGCCCCTAGGTATGTTGTGGAGCCCCTACACGTGTTGTGGGGCCCCTGATCAAGGTTCTGAGTGCTGTGTCCACGTGGCCAGGGCTCCCGCTCCTGCGACTCCGGCGACTCCCGCTCCCATGGCTCCCGTCTGTGCGACTCCCACTTGTACCGCTCACGTTCACTGGAAAATATAAGAATTTACATATAAAATGGCAGAAAAAGAACTTTCACTTCTGAAGAACCATGGCCTCTTATTCAAAGTCACTACTGGGTATTTACATGTATTAAACCGCAGACAGCTCTATTAACCTTTCTGAGTGTTAAATACAGGGTATCATTAGAAAGGCCTAATGCAGGGGAGTTCAAAAAAAAATATTTTGGCCCCCCCCCCCCTTGTGTTCAAATTTTGAGCATATTTTCAGTTTGGATCGGGCCACTGTCGGTGGGCGCGGATAGACTCGCTATGTTGAAGCACTACCGGGTAGAGTCTCGCCTGCTCTATTTGGGTCAAAAATGGGTCTTTTTGGGTCAGGAAAAAAATAGGTGGTACTTCAGCATGTCTACTTTACTATTATCTGAGGCTCAGAAATGTTTGGGGCCCCAAAATATCCATAAATCCAAAAAAGCAAACTCAAGTTGATCAGCCACGAGACCGTATATAGGATTTCAACAGGGTTGGGATGGTGAATTGACCCAAACTCAGGGGGGGCTTGGGGGGTCATAAAGAATTTTTCTTTCAATGGGATAGCGGAAACTTGGATATTTAACATGTCTTCTTTTGGCATATATTAAGGGCAGATCCCAAAAATTGCTCTAATCCCCCCAAAAAAGGGCTTGTCGTTGAGCAATTTTTCAAGTTATTCTAGTAGTATTCATGTTTGAGGGTCCTGCCGCTATTGGATTAGTCACTTCTACTTGTTGGATAACTTAATGAATCGTATCATTAGAAAGGCCCAATACAGGAGAGTTCATTAAAAAATATTTTGGCCCCCCCCCCTTGTGTTCAAATTTTGAGCATATTTTCAGTTTGGATCGGGCCACTGTCGGTCGGCGCGGATAGACTCGCTATGTTGAAGCACTACCGGGTAGAGTCTCGCCTGCTCTATTTGGGTCAAAAATGGGTCTTTTTGGGTCAGGAAAAAAATAGGTGGTACTTCAGCATGTCTACTTTACTATTATCTGAGGCTCAGAAATGTTTGGGGCCCCAAAATATCCATAAATCCAAAAAAGCAAACTCAAGTTGATCAGCCACGAGACCGTATATAGGATTTCAACAGGGTTGGGATGGTGAATTAACCCAAACTCAGGGGGGGCTTGGGGGGTCATAAAGAAGTTTTCTTTCAATGGGATAGCGGAAACTTGGATATTTAACATGTCTTCTTTGCCACATATTAAGGGCAGATCCCAAAAATTGCTCTAACCCCCCCCAAAAAAGGGCTTGTCGTTGAGCATTTTTTCAAGTTATTCTAGTAGTATTCATGTTTGAGGGTCCTGCCACTATTGGTTTAGTCACTTCTACTTGTTGGATTACTTAATGAATTGTATCATTAGAAAGGCCTTATACAGGGGAGTTCAAAAAAAATATATTTTGGCCCCCCCCCCCCCCCTTGTGTTCAAATTTTGTGCATATTTTCAGTTTGGATCGGGCCACTGTCGGTCGGCGCGGATAGACTCGCTATGTTGAAGCACTACCGGGTAGAGTCTCGCCTGCTCTATTTGGGTCAAAAATGGGTCTTTTTGGGTCAGGAAAAAAATAGGTGGTACTTCAGCATGTCTACTTTACTATTATCTGAGGCTCAGAAATGTTTGGGGCCCCAAAATATCCATAAATCCAAAAAAGCAAACTCAAGTTGATCAGCCACAAGACCGTATATAGGATTTCAACAGGGTTGGGATGGTGAATTGACCCAAACTCAGGGGGGGCTTGGGGGGTCATAAAGAATTTTTCTTTCAATGGGATAGCGGAAACTTGGATATTTAACATGTCTTCTTTTGGCATATATTAAGGGCAGATCCCAAAAATTGCTCTAATCCCCCCAAAAAAGGGCTTGTCGTTGAGCAATTTTTCAAGTTATTCTAGTAGTATTCATGTTTGAGGGTCCTGCCGCTATTGGTTTAGTCACTTCTACTTGTTGGATAACTTAATGAATCGTATCATTAGAAAGGCCCAATACAGGAGAGTTCATTAAAAAATATTTTGGCCCCCCCCCCCCCTTGTGTTCAAATTTTGAGCATATTTTCAGTTTGGATCGGGCCACTGTCGGTTGGCGGGGATAGACTCGCTATGTTCAAGCACTACCGGGTAGAGTCTCGCCTGCTCTATTTGGGTCAAAAATGGGTCTTTTTGGGTCAGGAAAAAAATAGGTGGTACTTCAGCATGTCTACTTTACTATTATCTGAGGCTCAGAAATGTTTGGGGCCCCAAAATATCCATAAATCCAAAAAAGCAAACTCAAGTTGATCAGCCACGAGACCGTATATAGGATTTCAACAGGGTTGGGATGGTGAATTGACCCAAACTCAGGGGGGGCTTGGGGGGTCATAAAGAATTTTTCTTTCAATGGGATAGCGGAAACTTGGATATTTAACATGTCTTCTTTTGGCATATATTAAGGGCAGATCCCAAAAATTGCTCTAATCCCCCCAAAAAAGGGCTTGTCGTTGAGCAATTTTTCAAGTTATTCTAGTAGTATTCATGTTTGAGGGTCCTGCCGCTATTGGTTTAGTCACTTCTACTTGTTGGATAACTTAATGAATCGTATCATTAGAAAGGCCCAATACAGGAGAGTTCATTAAAAAATATTTTGGCCCCCCCCCCCTTGTGTTCAAATTTTGAGCATATTTTCAGTTTGGATCGGGCCACTGTCGGTTTGCGGGGATAGACTCGCTATGTTGAAGCACTACCGGGTAGAGTCTCGCCTGCTCTATTTGGGTCAAAAATGGGTCTTTTTGGGTCAGGAAAAAAATAGGTGGTACTTCAGCATGTCTACTTTACTATTATCTGAGGCTCAGAAATGTTTGGGGCCCCAATATATCCATAAATCCAAAAAAGCAAACTCAAGTTGATCAGCCACGAGACCGTATATAGGATTTCAACAGGGTTGGGATGGTGAATTGACCCAAACTCAGGGGGGGCTTGGGGGGTCATAAAGAATTTTTCTTTCAATGGGATAGCGGAAACTTGGATATTTAACATGTCTTCTTTTGGCATATATTAAGGGCAGATCCCAAAAATTGCTCTAATCCCCCCAAAAAAGGGCTTGTCGTTGAGCAATTTTTCAAGTTATTCTAGTAGTATTCATGTTTGAGGGTCCTGCCGCTATTGGTTTAGTCACTTCTACTTGTTGGATAACTTAATGAATCGTATCATTAGAAAGGCCCAATACAGGAGAGTTCATTAAAAAATATTTTGGCCCCCCCCCCCCCCTTGTGTTCAAATTTTGAGCATATTTTCAGTTTGGATCGGGCCACTGTCGGTTGGCGGGGATAGACTCGCTATGTTGAAGCACTACCGGGTAGAGTCTCGCCTGCTCTATTTGGGTCAAAAATGGGTCTTTTTGGGTCAGGAAAAAAATAGGTGGTACTTCAGCATGTCTACTTTACTATTATCTGAGGCTCAGAAATGTTTGGGGCCCCAAAATATCCATAAATCCAAAAAAGCAAACTCAAGTTGATCAGCCACGAGACCGTATATAGGATTTCAACAGGGTTGGGATGGTGAATTGACCCAAACTCAGGGGGGGCTTGGGGGGTCATAAAGAATTTTTCTTTCAATGGGATAGCGGAAACTTGGATATTTAACATGTCTTCTTTTGGCATATATTAAGGGCAGATCCCAAAAATTGCTCTAATCCCCCCAAAAAAGGGCTTGTCGTTGAGCAATTTTTCAAGTTATTCTAGTAGTATTCATGTTTGAGGGTCCTGCCGCTATTGGTTTAGTCACTTCTACTTGTTGGATAACTTAATGAATCGTATCATTAGAAAGGCCCAATACAGGAGAGTTCATCAAAAAATATTTTGCCCCCCCCCCCCTTGTACAATATTTTAGAGCATATTTTCAGTTGATCAGCCACGAGGCTGTATATAGGATTTCAACAGGGTTGGGGTGGTGAATTGACCCAAACTCAGGGGGGCTGGGGGGGTCATAAAGATTTTTTTTTTTTAATGGGATATCGCAATCTTGGATATTTAACATGTCATCTTTGATACATATTAAGGGCAGATCCCAAAAATTGCTCCAACCCCCCCAAACAAAAAAAAATCGTTGAGCAAATTTTCAAGTTATTCTAGTAGTATTCATGTTTAAGGGTCGTGCCCGTATGTGAAAAGTGACTTCTACATGTTGCATTTCTTAATTAATCGTATCATTAGAAAGGCCTAAGACTTGGGAGTTCAGAAAAAAATATTTTGGGCCCCCCCCCCCCCCTTGTACAATTTTAAAGAGCAGTTTTCATGTTTGCATCGAGCCACTGTCACTCGGCGCCCATAGACTCCCTATGTTAAAGCACTACCGGGTAGCGTCTCAATCCTGAAACCTGACAAGGGGGGGGGGGGCTCAAATTTTTTTTTGCTTCAAGGGGGTGCCCTGCCCCAAACCAAATGTTTGTGAAAGACATACCCGTATCTATAGAACTAAAAATGATAGAGAGACAAATTTTACATTTCTGAAATCCTCTCGCCGAGATGCTTCGTTTGGCTCTATGCAAAAGAGTCTAAGTCGAAGCGTTCTACTCGCCAAAATTCCCAAACAATGTCAAATTTCTCAAAAAGTAGGGGGGGTGGAGGGCTGACACACTAGGGCCTAATAAAGATGACATTTCTGCATCTAACGAGCCTAATAAGGTGAATGTTGGTTGAGAATTACCTTTGATATGAGCCATTTTCAAGACATTTGATTCAAGTTGACAAATGACAGTCCGGTCTGCGTCGGTTTCAAGTCACCCCCAACCATATAAGGCTAAAGGGATATCTGGCTAGGGGGTATCACGAAACTGCTTGGCGCAGATCAGCTGATCATTGGCTCTGTTAACTTGGCAAGTTTAGAGCCCGGTCATCGTCATTTTGCGGAAGAACCCGCTACTGAGCTGTCCGCAATTTCAACCCCCATAAGAGAGGAGCCTAATCTATCAATGACAACAAAAATTGCAGACTTACCTTTCATATTTGAGCTGTAATCCATGAAATTAACCAAATCGGTACCGAGTCATCGTCCCTCGGCGTCCCACTGTCCGCCATGTTGGATTTTGATACCGGAGATTGCCGAAGCGCTCGATAAACAAATTATTTTTTTATCAAGACGGTTATACTGTCCGAAATGTCCGCAACTGCCTCTATATTACCTGTAGGAGTAATAATATTACCTTGAATATCCGCAATTTGCTCTATTTTGGAAGATAAAATGATACCCGAGCATTCCCGAGCGACGCAATCTCGTGGAATCCCGTGAATCCGCGAGATAGCCATTTTGTTGACGTTGTCGTCGGGTCGAACGTAGGAAAAGCCTTGATAATGGCTAAATACGATTAAATATGGAAGTTATCGCCCTGCTGAATGGTAGGCAATAAATTTCTAAGTATTTTGATTATGTTTTCATGTCATAATAGGCAAAATAAAATATATCGAGATTTTGCGGATGTCGTAAAAAAATGGACAAATTTCAAGAATCCGACGAGTCAAGTTTCGGCGACTTAACTTGGCCGAAAATCAATCAATCCTCCTTAATTTGACCATGTAAGTAGTAAATTATTGCGGATTATCAAAGAATAATATGTTTTCTTTACGTTGTCAGCTTTTAAGGCAGGAGAAACAATGATAAGTCGTGGATAATGGACTTCAAGCGAGACGAGTCAGTGAACTCGCTGACTCGCCTGTAAAAAAGTCAACTTCGAGGACGGTTATTATTGTAATCTGTTAAATAACGTTGTCACACATTGCTATATTCCACAGATAGCTTGTGCAAACCAATTTGCTCTATCTTCCATTATAATGGTGCCCCCATACGTTAGTATTAATGCACCAATGTATATGTGTCATACAAGGAATCCCCTTAGTTGGGGGATCCCTTTAATATGATATGAGGTAAGTTGACTAAGTCTTGAGGTCTTGTAGTATAGTTGGTATTTATTACAAGTTGACAGCAACAGTACAGTAGTACAATGTAGGTTCCACTCAGTTACACCTATCCACACAATAATATAGGTCTTGGTAAATATACCTAATAACCCTGAGGTTAGTACTGGACTAGAGCCAAGGGGGTCCTACACCATGTCTGATAGTTGGGCCTAGTAGGGCATAGCCTATAGCCTTGTTCTCAGTCAGTGGAGAGGTCCTTGCTCTGTGGTGTCCAAGTGTAGAGTGAGGATGGAGATGCCCAGTGCTGGGACCTGACCCTATTTAAGGGGGCCAGGCCACCAGCATGGCATCTTGAGTGTTAGTGTCAGTTGACAGTGGTTGGAGGGTTGTAACAGTCAGAGAGACAGTCACACAATACCCCTCCATAGTTTGTCTACCCCTGTTAGTGTACATCAAAGGGGTGACCCTTATGCTGGTCTGTGGGAAACAATGTGCGGGATGAGCGTCGCCTGGCGGCGGCGGGAGTGCCGACTGGAGCGCCGCCTATGCGGGCCGGCGCGCGCCTGCGTGTGCCGGCGGCGGGAGTAGCGTCTCCCGCCGTCGGCTTGAACACGCGGGCGCCCGCAGCGCCGGGCTCGCCGGGCTCGCCGGTCATACCTGACAGGTGCCTCCCCCTCGGGAAAAAGGACAACTCTCCGTCAGTTGTCATTCCATCTAAAAATTTGGGGTGAATTTTGGAATTTTATCCACAATTTTTGGTGGCAAATAGAATTTACCTTTTGTTTTTGATTTTTTTTTTTTTTGTAGTGAAGTACACTTTTTTTTGTAATATAGATGATGTGAGAGTATGTAAATACCAAAGGTCTGGGGAGAATTTTGGTTTTGTGCTTGGCTAGTCATCTACATTATATACAGTGTAACTTAACTATAAGGTATGTAAACCTTCTTTGTACCAATTTGGTACTTTCTTAATCACATATTATACAGTGTAGTAATACATTGTGTCTTTATCTGACACTTTTCAAATCATTGTTTGAATTATATACACAGCATGGTACATCTTTGTCTTAATTCTAAAACATGATGAAAAATGTGTTATCAAGTAATAGGCTGTCTTTGGTGAAATAGGTGCTTTGTGGAACTGAGTGGATTTTGATATATCAATGTTCACATGTGAATACAAATATACAGAGTATAATGCAAATTATGCAAAATCTTATGATAATCTTTTACAAACTTTTTTGTTTGATACCAAAAAAACCAAGGCCACTTTTATATAAAAGTAGGCCAACCGGCTTGAAGTTTGTTTTCTTATTTCTAGATAGCGCTTATCTATGGATTTGCGTGATATAGCAATCAGTAATGTACATTTTATGCATAGTTATGTGCTTGTCCGGTGGCGGATAAGTGTTCATAATTGTGTCATCTGACATTTTGCATTACTTAAGTTTGTAAGTTTGTATGTACAAATACAGTCCTTTTTATGCAGATATTTTGTCCTTATCCGGTGGAGGGTAAGTGTTCATAATGTCATAAAAATGACTTGGTATCTTGTTTCTGAAATGATAGTTGAATCTTACAAGATTCTCGGTGTTGGCAATTTGCAACTTGTGGATCTACACTTTGATCAGAAATGTCTTTGCAGTGGGCCGCTGCTGTGAGATTTAAGTCTTTTGTGTAGTATCCTAGGGTTAGTCAGCGGACTATCTCCCTTTTTGCTTCATGTTTTTCTGTAAATAGTCTTACATAATACAAAGGTATACAGTGTAAAATACAGTGCAAATACAGTGTTATATACAAACATGTTTGATTTGCAATTTAGATTGTAATAATACAATTTCATACATATAAATGCATGTTTGAGCAAGTTTGACATGGTTAAGAGTACGCAATTGTTTTTGTAAAACTTCAATTTTTCAAAAATTGGCTGTTTCATTTTGGGAAAACCTTAAAATTGATTCCCTGATACTACTGACACACACTGAGACCTTGCTTTGACCTTGGGATTGTGAGAGTTTGAAAATTTTGCACCTTGAGCAGATTTTTGAGTGGCACCTTGAGGCTATTGTGTCATGCGGCGCAAGATGCGGCGTGTGCCGCGGTGACACCGGTGGTTGACACCTTTTGGTGAGCAGATCATGTGCCTTCTCATGGACTTGTCACCTGAAGTGAGGGGATCACTTCAGAGGGTGAACAGTGTCATTTGGGGGTGGGGAGGGGTTATAAAGGCTGTGTAGACCACAGTAGGGTCACTTATTCCTTGAGTACCCTTGAGATAACACAGTATGGCGCATATGGCAATTTTGGAGGACGAGTTGGAGGCTGTACCTGAGGTACTTGCATATCTCCCTGAGGCCTGGCTGCAGGGTGACATGCAGGCCTTAGACCTGTGGTTAGGTGATCAAAACACCTTGGAGGGGCTGACTCCTGGTACTCCTTTTAGGAGTATTTTGAGTCGGTATGACTCAGTAAGGACGCGGTGGTTGCATAAAGTCCGGCACGACATTGCCAGTTTTGGTGATGTTTTGGTGTGCCGTCATCACGGCTGGTACTTCCTTGGTGCTGGCGGGATTTCCATGCGCAGGGCGGCATCTCTGGAGCTGTTGGCTCAGGCCCTACGTGATCTGGATGGATATGACCCGCGACTGCTTTTCACCAGAAATGATGGGGTCATCTGGGACTTCCTATTGGCTGTCGGCCTATGTGCTTACACGGTGACAGGTGATGCTGCAGACAGCGCTGAGCATGCTTTGTCTACTTTGGAGGCACGTTTTGTCCAGTGGAGGGAGGAGAACGAGTGGCTCTTCAGTGAAGATACGTGGATTGGATCTCCTGCCGCTGCCGAGTTGGCCGAGTCCTGGGAGGCCTTGGGATGGGGGGACTATAACAACTAGTGGGTGGCATCTATAAATGTCAATATAAACGGTCCTTTTCAGGGCCAACCAACTTTTCACAAAAGTTTTGGTCAATCTCACTCCTGTATAATTGTGTTATTCTTCCCCATGTACTTTCTCACTAGTTACAGCTGTAGGTGGTTGGGTGAGTATGGTGAGTACATTTTTTGAATGTATTGGTGCTCTCTCTTTGGTCGTCAATTATGATGTTTTCCAGCTTTGACTCATGGGTATCCATGGTAACGGGCTGGGGTGAAATGTCATTTTGTAGTAGCATGGCAAAATCTAGATTGGGTTCCCTGAGCGCTGGTATTATGCTGAACCTGGCACGCCATGGTAGATTGATAGTTTCTGGCAGTAAATATGCGGTCTCTCCTTTCTTTGTAGTAATTACTACTGGTCCATTCCATTCAAATACTAGTCTTGGGAGAGGGTACATTTTGATAATCATATCTCTGTATGTTGGGGCTGAAGCTTTTATAATTGTATCGAACTCATGTGGCACTGGACGCAACGGGAAGGAGAAGTTGGTGTCTCCTTTGTAGACTTTTAGTACTACTGTGGGATTTGTCCTCTTAGTGACTTTTCCCTTTCCACAGTGCTTGGTTGCCATACTCTTTAGATATTTGGTCAGCCTGTAGGCTGAGTAAATGGTGAGTGTGAATAGTATGGCTATGATAAGGGTATGGGTCTCATGGATAGTTAGAATAGGGGTGGGGCCCTGTTCTATTTGTGCCGTGGTGGTGTCCTTCTTGTATAGGGTTTCGAAGGCTTTCTCCATAGGCTTCTCTGTGACAAATCTATATGCTTTTGCAGTTGGCATATAAGCTAGTAGTGTGGATCCTCTGTGCATTTTGAATAGGGTGTAGGTGGTCAAAATTGTAGCTATAACCGAAAGTATCATTGGTATGATAGATGCTGCTGGATGCCGTGCAAATTTGTATAGATAGGACTCTATTAGTCTATTTTCCAGTGGCTTAGCCAGGCTGGAGGCATCATCTAGCAGGGTTTTTGCGAATGGGTTTAGGTCTAGTAATGTTGATTCATCAATATTACTTGATTTCCTTAACATATCCAGTGTCCTGGATAGGTTGTCCTTTGGAAAAGGTGGCAGATTTGCCTTGGAGTCTGGTCCAATTTCTTTGATTTCATTTAGAGCCGCGAGAAAAGGTAGGTTTATAGTCTCCAAAGCATAGTGAAATGAAATTGTAGTGTTGCATGGCAACCTAGAATTTGGTAGTGAATAGTGATCTATATTCACTGTACATAGGCATGGTACACCTATGATTGAGTGTGATGGTGCTTTGTGAGTAGTAGCTGGTTTCCCATGACACGTAACTGTGTAGGTGGGAGAATTTGTGGTCACTAGATATTCATCTTGTGAAATGGCTACAGCGTGTGAGATAGGTCTCTTCAAGGGTGAGATAGTAAATTGGCACATTTCCTTGACTTGCTGAGCTTGGTTCAAATAAATTGCTACTGTGCATGTAGGTACATGTCTATGGATTCTCGGGCTAGTTTTGGTACAAATTTTGATCTTAGTTCCTGGACAGGTTAGCATATCTGCATTTGTTAGTTCAATAAATAGTGAACCATCTTCAGAGATAGCCAAAAATTTGACATCAGTAATTAATTGGGTTACTCCCTTTGTAGGTGTCTCCTTGGTGTTGATTGGTACTGGTGTAGTTACCAGTTGAAATACTCTGAAGGTGGAGACAGTGGATGCTACAATGATATCCAGGTGGATGTATATGTGCCGTTCCGAATAGGTGTAGGATATCATTCTTTGGGAATAATAGTAGTCAAGGTCAGTTATGGCGACCTTTGATCCTGGTGAGTGTATTCTGAGTGTCATGTCCAGATCATTCAGATGCTCCGTTAGTTCAGCTGGTGGTACTATGTCAGCAGTCATAATGCCTGCTGATAGCATCCTGAGTGCTGATGTGGTGCGCTGCAATGCTTGCAGATAGTTCATTCTTGCTACAATAATGGTGAGTGCATCAGTTAAAATTTGGATCTTCCTTCTTTGTGTGTGCTCGTGATTTGCATAAGTGTTCAGAGATGTGGTCATATTTTGAGCCCATAAATTCATATTTTGGCCTAGAGTGTTCATGGTTTGGTCTAGCATACTTTTATCCTTAACATACGCCTTGACAAATTTGTCTTGGCGTTGGGTGACCTTATCAATTAATATAGCTGCTTCTTTGTCTTGCTTGGAAAAAGCTTCTAGAATGCCGTCTATGTTCTTTATCTGGTCCATGACCTCTTTGACGTCATCTAGTGTGGCAAGACCTATTGCTCCTCTGAAGAGTGGGGCTAGGAACCCAAGTGGTGCTCTTCTGTACCTTCCTTGACTGTTAATTGGATTTGATAGGAACAAATGGATGGATGCTAAGGTAGAGTTAATTTCCTTGTCTGTTATGTCTATTAACAGATCTAGTTCCCTTGCCTGCTGTAATATCTGACTGGTAGAACTGTCGTCATGCAAGGTAGGAAATGTTAGTGCCATAACCTGGTCCAGTATTTTGGTTTCGGTCTCTGGTGGAGCGGGTATATGGTATGGTATTGCCAATATCATGGTTGTGGTATCGTGCCCATTGACCAATGGTTCAGGTAATGGCTCATATATGGCTCCAACGTTCTGTCTAACGGTGGGCACATATGTGATGGCTTGAGAAGTGGCCATCATCACTAGTAGTAGGATTGGCTTTAGCATGCCTGAAATATAAAATATATTCTATGTCTTAGTAAGACTTCTACTAGTGTTTTTTTGCAATATACTTAGGTTTAAATTGGTTTGCTGATTTTGTGAGCTATCCTTTTTGCTTATGTGAAGTATCCACTTGGCGCTGCCTCTGTGTACATAGTTTTGAGAGCAGAAATCCTGGTTGGTCCCAATAGTAATATAATAATCAATGTAGTGTTTGAACTGTACCTTTTTCCATGATCAAGCTAGTGTTGGCTTAATGTCCAATCTGTGCTAGAGTCCTTTCCCAAGATTGTAGTAACTGGGTATGATATTGTAGAGTGGGTGTGGTCTGCTTTCTGACAGAGTCCCTCCTGCTATAGGAGAACTGGTATGGCTAGGACCAGCTGGTGTGTACCTGACTGCTGCAGGAGTAGAACTGGTGAGTTGGTTATGGAGTCAGAGCCTCTTATGTAGCCCACCCTACCCTCATCCATTGAGGGCCTGGCTTTGTTTCCCTGGTGGCTGTTAACTGCCATCAGTGTTAGCTTGTCTGACTGGGGTAATTATGTCTGGGGTAATTAGTGTGGACTACCTGCATCTGTGGGGGTTTGAATGCCCTGGCAGGTGTGTGGGTCCTTTGAAGGGTAAGGGTGTGTCTAGACAGTAGTCTCTTGGCATAGCACGCTCTGTTTCATGTACTTTACAGGATTTAGGTTCAAACATTTCCATTGTTGCATTCTTTCAAGGATGCTAGCCTTTGATGCAAAAGTATGATAATTGTGGTTTCTTCAAGCTTGGGTTGCTAATCCCTTTAGGTAGTCTCTTTTGGCTTCTTGTGTGTAGCCTTTTGGGTTTCAGACTTCAACCCTGTAGTAATCTGTCCTTTGATTCTACTTTGTGTGCACATTGTTTTGTAACCTATATAGTGTATATTGTCTTTTCTGTCCTTTGTGTGGGTTCATATCCTATGCTGATATGAAAATTCCTACTTATCATTCTTGATTTGGACAGTTGTTGGAAATTTAATTTCCTTCATATAGAGTGTATATACTTATTTGACTATTATTCATAGTCTGTGGGTATAGATATTCCATATGATCATGTCAATATATAAAAGTAATTTACTTAGATATTCTCCCTTGCCTGGAGTTTCTTTTCACCTTGTGGTGGGCTGGTCTGGGTACTATTTGGTTTAGACCAACTGACTCTTTGGTGAGTGTGATTTGGGATTTATCCCTTGTTATCCTGTGGATAAACTTTGAGGTGTGGGGAATGAGTCTGTGTGCAAACTCATTTTTCCTCAGTGTGGTGACCTTTTTGAGCCTATCAATATGTACTGGTCTGGGGACTAGTAGGTTATTTGATAGGTTCTTCAACCTTGCGCTGGTTGGGGTTGGTCTTTCTGCAACAACATATGGTCCCATGAATAGGGGTTGAAGCTTCTTTGAATCTGTGGTCAACAGAATTCTGGGAATGTTGATATATACAATATCTAGTGGAAGTATAGCTTGTGGTGTAAGCTTTTTGTCATATCTTGACTTCCTTCCTTGTTGTAGCTTTTTGACTCTGTCTATTGCCTTTCTTCTAGACTCATCTTGAGACAGTATCATTCCAGATACATGCTCTGCTACTGTTTTGATTTCTTCCTCTATGTTTAGGGCAGTTTCTACAATGGTTTGAGGGTTTCTGCCATGAAGTAGGAAGAATGGTGTGTAACCTGTTGTCTGGGACTCTGTGTTGTTCAATGCAAATGTAATTGATTCTATATACAGGTCCCATGTTTTCTGATTCTGAGAACAGAAAGTCCTTAATGCTGTTCCTATACTGGCATTGAATCTTTCCACTAATCCATTTGATTGTGGTCTATATGGACTTGACAGGTCGTGTCTTATCTTCTGGGTGTTCATCAGTTTCTTAAAATTGCTGCCTGTGTAGCAGGTGCCATTGTCAGTTTGAACTGAAGTTGGTACACCTTGCTGACATATGACGTTCTTGTAGAACTCATGTTGTGTGGTTTCTGCTGTGAGATCCTTTGTGGCATATGCTATGACATATCTAGTTGAATAATCTATGCAAACTTGTATGTGTTTGTTTTTCCTGGCTGTTTCTGGGAGTGGTCCCACAGCATCTAAGTTCAGGTGCTTCATGGGGGTTGGCATATAGTCCCTTACAGTCATTGGTGTTTTGTGGGTGTGCACTGCCCTTTTTGCTTTTAGGCAAGTGTCACATGTTGACACATACTGATTGGCATCAGCCATCATAGATTTCCAATATACCCTAGGTATGAGAGAAGACATCATTTTTGAAGTACCTACATGACCTGCCATTGGTGAGTCATGGAAGTGTTGCAGTATGTTTTCAACCCAAGTTTTTGGGACTACAACTTGTAGTGGTACTGTGTCTGTTTTTCTCCATGATGTAGGGGATATGTGTACTAGAATGTTGTCTAGGAGTAGGTAATGCTGAGCATTATTCCTAATCCTTGTTGCTTCAGTGCTTTTTACAGGTAGGTCACCTTTCTCTAGGTAGTCTATAATGGGTATTAGTCCAGTGTCCTTCCTTTGTTCTTCTTTCAACAGTGTGGAGTTGATTGAATTGTCTGGGATTTGGTCTAACATCTGGTCTAATTCCATTATATGCTGTGCCAGCCTTTCTTTATCTTTCTCTGCCTGGATTGTTTCAGGAGATTTTGGTGCAGGTCTGGTCTTTGTCTGTTTCTTTGGTTGTTCAACTGCTATGTCTGTGTTGACTGTCTGCTCCTTTGAACTGGCTGCTCCTCTGTTTGTGCTGGTGGAGGCGGCCTTTGTTCTTTTGGGATGGGGGTCAGATTTGCTTTTGTGAGCCTTCTGTGCAGTACCTGCTCTGTCTGAGTGCTTCTGCAAATTGGCTGTGGGTGTGCTGGGTGTTGAAATGGGGGATTTAGTAGGGAAAGAGGATTTGGTTGACACTTTGTTCTTTTTGGCTTTTAGGCCTAATTGCTGAGGGTGGTCATTAGACCTTGTATCCTCTGCAACCGACCGTTTTGCTTTTGAACGTGTGGTGACAACACAAATGTCTCTGTCCTGTTCTTCCTCCATATCCAGCTGTTCTTCTGCAAATCTGACTACCTTGGTGATTGAAGCAATTTTATGCAGTTTTTCTTCCAACTGATTTTCTGATGCACTGTGTGGTGGTTCACGAGGTGTGGTTTTCACCATCTGTGCAATCCTGTTGGTCTCAACCGGGGTAAAACAGTTTTCTGGATACTCTTCACAGTATTCCCTTTCACAATGACAGAACACATAATGGGTGGTCTCTTTTAAGATACCTCTGATCACTGGTTTTGGTCTGTCAATTGCTTTTGGTGGGTCATCTCTGTTGAATGGTATCTTGGTTTGGATTTTAGAGAATTTGGTTCTGGTGGCTGCCCTTTTCCTTCTTGGAGGTGGTGGGGGGTTGGTCATTGGTGGTGCATCTGGATATTCTCTTCTTGACATCACATCTGGAGGAATGTTGTCATCTCCTTTTACGTGTTGTATTGTGAATGCAAATTGTTGGATATCCAGTGCCCATCTGGCCCACCTGTGGGTCAAACCTGTGTTTGTGAGGAGTGGTATTAGAGCTGCATGATCTGTGTACAACTGAAAGTGTCTACTTTCTAAGTAGTGCCTAAAATGTAGTATCCCATATACTACACCTAGTAGCTCTCTTTCTGTTGTGTTGTAGTTTCTTTCATGCTTTGATAGTGTTCTACCTGCGAAGGCTACTGGTCTCAGTACTCCTTCACTACTGCGTTGTGATAGAACAGCTCCTAGGCTCACATTTGAAGCATCTGTTGCTAGACTGAATTCTTTGTCATAGTCTGGGTATCTCAATAGTGCATGGGTACAGAGTGCATGTTTCAATGTTTTGAAAGCATTGTCTGCATCCTCATTCCATTTGAAAACCTTTAGGTTTGTTTGTAGGTCGTACAGTGGCCTAGCAATATTGGCATAGTCTTTGATGAACTTTTTGAAGTATTGGCATAGTCCTGTGAATGATCTGACTTGTTTCACGGATTTTGGGGTGGGAAAGGTTTTGACACTTTCCACCTTTTCTGGGGATGGTTGTAAACCATCTGGTGTGACACGCATTCCTAGAAAATCTATCCTATCTGTGAAGTATTCACATTTTGATTTCTTTAGCTTGAGTTTCCCAATTCTCAGGCTTTTGAAGACATCTTCAAGGTCTGAAAAATGTCGTTCTACATCTGGTGATAGGACTAGAATGTCGTCTAGGTATGGTAGGGCACATTTGTATTTCAGTTTGTTGAGAATTAGAGTTACTAGATGGCAAAATCCTGCCGGCGCGGTAGCCAAACCCATCGGCATCTTTTGATAGACATACTTTTTGTCATTTGCTATGAAAGCAGTTTTGTGTTGATCCTCCCTTCTTATGGGAATTTGGAAAAACCCTTGTTGCGCATCTAGTTTACTGAAAACAGTAGGTTTGAGTGACCCTATCATGTCTAGTGTGTCGTCTGCACGTGGCGTTGATAAAGCTTGGTTTATCATATTAGCATTGACGTGGCGTAGGTCTGTGACTAAACGTTGGCCTCCAGATGCTTTCTGTACTAAAAATGATCTGGATGCCCAGGGTCCCTCTGCACATTCTCTGAGGATGCCCTGTCTGACTAGGTCTTCACAGACTTCTCCCATCTTAGCTTGCTTCTCAGGCGTCTGCCTGTATGGTAGGTAGTGACATGGTACTGCATCTGGTTTGATGTGAATTGAATGTGTATATAGGTGGGTTGTACCTATGTCATTGTCTTTTCCTACAAATACATCTTGATACTTGTGGAGTAACTTTTGGAGTCTCTCTTGTCCAATATCTGTTAGTACACATTTGGGTGGCACATTTTCCATTATGTCTGGCATAATGTCATGAGCCTCACTGTGAATTGTGGCCAATTCATCATCAGTGTCATCTCCACGGTTTGTATCTGGATCTGCATATACTGAGGCACAGTCTGACTCTGTGTCACTACAATTCTCTTCAGTGTCTAGCACTTGTAGTGTGGGTTCCTCAGTAGGGATGTCAGTATCTGGTTGATGTAACTCAGAGGGATCTACCTCTGTGAATAGGGCTATTATATCACCCTTCCTCACCTTGTATGGTCGGTGGCTTGTATTGAGCAGTATGATTGGGTGCCTGTTCATTTCTGAGGGTGTTACTACTCCCTTTTGAACTAGGTATGGAACTCTGTTGTTCCTCTGCAAATTGTCTAATGTGCCTACACATCCTTCTAAACATTTGAGGGATGTGACTTGTCCTAGAACTGCTAGTTCTGTGAAAGGAAGGATTGTAGCCTCCCTAACAGCTCGGACTGGCTTGACTTGTAGCTCTGGGTCTACATTGAATTCGATCTGTGATCGTGTTGCTTTTAAGAAATCTGTGCCTAGGACAACTGGCTTTGTGAGATTTGGAATAATTGAGAATGGGAATTCGAATCTGGTACCATGAATTTTGAGTTTCAATACTGCTGCTTGTCTTACATGGCATATGGATCCGTCTGCTAACTGTACATTGAACTTTCTCTTTTTGATTTCTACATCTCGAGATTTCTGAATTTCCCTAAGAAAAGTATCCCTGACACAGGTGATAGTGGCACCGGTGTCAACTAAACAAGGTATTTCAGTGTGTTCATAGAATCTTGCATTTAAACAGCCATTTTTAAGAAGTTCAACAGAAATTTTGGTACTCTCACCCATTTCCTTTTGCGATGCATCTTGTTGAGGTGTGATGTGAATCACTGATGGTCGGCTTGATTTCCCAGTGTGCATCTGGGGGATTGTCTCTGCTATACTAGCAATTGTCTTTGGTTGTCCTAGGGATTGTTGATCTTGGATCTTGATGGGGGATTGGAGAGGCTCACAACGCACTGGCCCAGCGGCGCTGTGGGTCTCTAGTTTCCCGAGTTTGAAGATCCTAGTAGCTGCTTGATCTGTTGAAGCACGTCAGGCTGGATAGCTTGAGGTGGCTGTTGGGGCTGCTGTTGGGGGTTGTAGCCTTGTGTGTTGGATCTGTAGCCATTGTAGCTGTCTCGACCTCTGCTGTTGTCACGACTGCGGTTGTAGTCATGCTGTCTGTCACGACTATTGCTGTAGTCACGACGGTTTTGATCCCGACCTCTGTTGTAGTCACGATCTCTGCTCTGGTCACGACGGTGGTAATCACGGTCTCTGCTGTTATCACGGCGATTGTAGTCGCGATTTCTGCTACTATCACGGTGTCTGCTGTTGTCACGACTTCTGCTGTTATCTCTACGGCTGGTGTCCTGACTGTTGCTTTGGTGATCTCGGCTGTTATTTTGGCTGTATCCACCTCTGCCTCGTTGTCCTCCTCTGTTGCTATTTCTGAAGTTTGGGTCAAAGTTTTTGCCTCGGTAGCCTCCTCTGTTATTTCCAGAGTTCCTTTGTTGGCTGTTGTTGGGTTTACCTTGATCCTTCAGTGCCCTTTGTTCTTGCCTCCTCACATGTTCATTTGACATGAGGTTTAGGCTTTGGTCTTCATCCTCTGATGAGTGATCCATTTGAACTGTCTTTGGGTCTGATTTGGCTTTCTTTGAGGGGTTTCCATTTTTCTGTGACTTTGTTTGCTTCACAATCATAGAGTTTACATGTGTCACAGACTTCAGTTGTGCCTGCATGGATTCTATTGTTTCCTGTAGCTCTGAGCCTAATTCTGCTTTTATCTCATCTTTAATGTTACCAGTGGAGACTGTTTGTTGGTTCTCATACTCCTCTGCAACTTCAAGTATTTTATCCCATGTAGTTGCTTCCCTGTGGATGACTACTGCACTGATGTCGTCCCTTAGACCATGTAGCAGGGCTTCCCTTGTTCTCTCCTCGGACTTGTTGTGAGCTGTGGCCATCTTTTGTAAGGCCATGGCATAGTCTGATACAGATTCTTTTGGATTTTGCTTCCTCAATGCCTTAGCATCAAATCTGTCGTCCTCCTTCTTGAAGTATTTCAGGAAAGCTGCCTTCATTTCTTCATAGTCTGCTGTTGGATGGGCTGTCCTATAGGCTTTGTACCAAATTTTTGCCTTACCATCTAGGTAGTTTGAGAAATACTTGATTCTGTTACTGGGATGGTACCCATATCTGGAATCAAAGTATTGTTCATAGTCTGTGCAGTGCCTCCTGGCGGATTGTGTGAGAGAGGACTGTGAAAATTTTTCTGGCTGTAGAATATCACAGTATTTTTCCTCTTTGTCCCGTTTCAGCTGGTCCCTTAACCCACTGAAAGATGCCTCCCTTGCAACTCTTTCCTCTTTCAAGGCATCTAGGAGTGCTGAGGAGGTGTCAGTGTTAGTCAGGTTCACTCCTTGGGTATTGGGTGCACCTGACTTGAGTGAGGCTAGGGCCTCAGCTAGCTGGTTTTTCATTGTCACTTGTAGATGAGCTTGCATATCAAGTAGTGCTTGAGCGGCTTCAGCTTTTTGGGTCTCCATAGAGTTCTTCAGTGCCTGGTTGGCTTGTCTGAGTAATATTAATTCCTTCTCTTGTTCCTCTTTGGCCTTCCTTAAGGCTCGGCTGGTGCTTTCCTCATGTGTGGTGTGTAGGGCTGTTAGTTCAGGCCTAAGTGTCTTATCCACATGAGTTTCTACATTCTGGGCTATGAGTAGAAGTGCCTCAGCCTCCTCTTTGGCTGCCTGGCCTGGGGGTACTGTCTCATCGTCACTCATACCTGATCCTGGGGTATGCTGACCGTTTGAGAACAAGTCACTCTGTGTGTCCTGGATACTGTCCAGGGCAGCTAGGGTGTCCAGGTGAAGCTTGCCTTGGAAGTCACTCTCTTGAGTGGTGTGGTGTGGTGAAGCTGAGGGTGTTGGAGTGGAGCTCCTGGATGACTCCTTGGAGCTGGGTCTCCTCCTCCTGCTGGGTAGAGATCCAGGGGTAGCTGGTCCTTTGCTGCGGAGGTGAGTCTTGGTAGTCTGTGCTGCCAGCTTGTGGGATCTTGTTAGGACTTCTCCACCACTTTGTCATACAAGGAATCCCCTTAGTTGGGGGATCCCTTTAATATGATATGAGGTAAGTTGACTAAGTCTTGAGGTCTTGTAGTATAGTTGGTATTTATTACAAGTTGACAGCAACAGTACAGTAGTACAATGTAGGTTCCACTCAGTTACACCTATCCACACAATAATATAGGTCTTGGTAAATATACCTAATAACCCTGAGGTTAGTACTGGACTAGAGCCAAGGGGGTCCTACACCATGTCTGATAGTTGGGCCTAGTAGGGCATAGCCTATAGCCTTGTTCTCAGTCAGTGGAGAGGTCCTTGCTCTGTGGTGTCCAAGTGTAGAGTGAGGATGGAGATGCCCAGTGCTGGGACCTGACCCTATTTAAGGGGGCCAGGCCACCAGCATGGCATCTTGAGTGTTAGTGTCAGTTGACAGTGGTTGGAGGGTTGTAACAGTCAGAGAGACAGTCACACAATACCCCTCCATAGTTTGTCTACCCCTGTTAGTGTACATCAAAGGGGTGACCCTTATGCTGGTCTGTGGGAAACAATGTGCGGGATGAGCGTCGCCTGGCGGCGGCGGGAGTGCCGACTGGAGCGCCGCCTATGCGGGCCGGCGCGCGCCTGCGTGTGCCGGCGGCGGGAGTAGCGTCTCCCGCCGTCGGCTTGAACACGCGGGCGCCCGCAGCGCCGGGCTCGCCGGGCTCGCCGGTCATACCTGACATATGCATACTATGAGCCCATCATATATTAACTCCTCCCACTCATAACTCAACAACTTGGACACAACACACCACAGACAGAAGCAGGTCAACTCCATAATGTAGGAATATTTACCACTCTGCTCTCTCCCCAAAACCAAGGTAACAATGGACACAGTTCATATCCCATACATTTGTAAAGCCACTGCTTTAATAATGACCAAAAAGATGGATTACTCCAACTCAACAATGGCAGACTAGACCATGTGGAACCCCTACAAAATTCCCCCTCCCTCCCCTACCTTACTCCATCACTGATACGGTTGTTCCCTTAGGCGTCGGTCATGGTTCACTCCCTAAATGGTTGACCTTAGGGCACTACTAGGGGTGCTATTAGAATTAGGTCTCTGCTCCCACATGCTAATCCATCTACAATTTGCTCAGCAGAGCGATCATCATGTTTTTTATCGGGTGGGGAGGTGGTATGGAACCCAGGTGATGACAAATTACCCCACTTGGTCATTTTTTGGGAGATTGTAATCATTCTGTCATTTTTACAAGTGAATTGCGAACACAATAGCCCCTCCTTCCCTACATACACAGACACGCACTCACTATCCAGATAATGAATTTATAATGCAGTGCCGAGTACTGATAAGCAATCGTATAGATAAAGATTTCATTTTTGATAAACTTATAATTTATTAATATCTTGCTAACGAACACTATAAATTCAGAATTGCTTTGTGAAGATGGCACAGACCATGCTATATACGTGTGTTGTGAGCAGCCACACAGAAAGGAGTACGGCACAAGGCAACGGTGACATGGAGCATCCTTTCTCCTTGTTTTCTCACATAATTATGCACCCAGGCTTGTGTAGCATTTTGTATATATATACACATGCCGCCATGCAGATAAAACTCCTGTTGGCAGTGCTAGATACATGGCCCTGAGACAGGGAAGGCCAAGACTGGCCTCGTTCAAAACACGAAGTCATAGAAATGAATCACTGATTAAAATACTGAGAATCCTGGTCGACATGCTGCGTGTTCAGTTTATAGAAATGAGGGCATCTACTGGCATCACGTAGGGCAATACTATAATACTATTAGAGCTACTAATAATACAATGGATGGATGTAGCGTTCACAAATGACGTTACTGGCTAGAAGTGGGCGTCTTTGGGTTTTGTAACGAACAATCCTTATTGAGGCTATACATCTGTATAATGAGCATGATGTCAGCAGGTTCCCAAGAAGCGGCGATGAGTCGGGTAGGGAGACGCCACTTTTAGATTGATTACGTCATTTGTGAACGTTCTCCTTCTATATAGATGTATGCTCTCCTCTATTATGGTCTGCATACATCGTCTATGTGGACTGGAGGCTACAAGTGGTGCTACACGTGTTTAACTACATGAAGGGTTCCGCCTCATTCTGCCTCTCCATCATGGGTATTCTGTCACGTGATACATAGTTAATGCTATTGCTCAGTCCTTTTGGTGAGCGGCTCTCAGAGCCTGTACAGGTAATATAGACGGATCTGTGCGTGGAAGATCTACCAAGGTACGTACAAGCTGTACAATAGTAGCTGATGCAATAGGTAGAAGACAAATATGTACGAGTCAAGGGACGAATACACGAAGGGGCGGGGGCAGGACCCCCCCCCCCCCCCACCTCTCGCCCTCCCTCAGCCCTGCTTTGTGAAATTCCTGGGTATGGAACTGGCCACAGAGGCTATTGGGCATGAGTATTTTTTATGGTAAATCAATGAAAACGAGAGGTAGTAATTTTACCTTCCTGAATTCTATTTGCTCGAGTAACCTAAAATACATTCAATTAATATGTGTTGGCCCTAGCTGCACCTTTAGACTTGCAGGTACAAAGCCTAGCACCGACCTGGGTGGCCGCTCGTGTCCAACTGCCCCCAGCAGTGTTTAATTATTGAATTTTACACAACACTCAGGACATAAAACCTTGCACCAGCAACTTTAAGACACTCTATGGGGCTGATAGTGAGGATCAATTCTCATTAAGCTACAAAGTGTGTAAAGTTAGACAAAAAAGGGAGCCAATGGGAGGACCCTGACACATCTGCCCTCTCTTTGAGCCTCCTAGTGTTGAATGTAAAAAGAGATGGGATTGAATAATATATCTAATACACAGCGGGAATCGATGCTATTAGACTGGGATGATGGTGTTAAAATGTTAATACTGTATTTACACTTTGACATTTTTATCGATCTCACTCTCTTCCATGGAATGAGGTTCTGTATGTTGGAGGGGGGGGGGGCATTGATCGACTGCGTTAAGTATTCTCCCATGACACCTACAGCTCATTTGCATATCTGATGTGGTTGCAATGTACATTTCAGCCTGCCTCTACTGCTCTATGAGCTGCTCTGTATGGTATCTAGGTCAGGCACCAGCATATAGCCTTGTAGCGGCTTATTCGCTGGGGGTCGCCACATTGTCCCCTACAGTCTACACGAACTGATATATACCATATCTAATATTGTATAGCTAGGGTCGGACGATGTGGGACAGTGGAGGTATATGACATGCTTGTACATGCTTGTCCAATGTGTCCGCTATTTTGTTAATTCCCTGGTTAAGAGATGAGTATTGACAACAACCATAACGATGGATAGCCACATTCACACATCTACCATAACGATGTATAGCCACATTCACACATCTATAGTTGTTCCTTATTCCAACTGCATCGTAGTCCTCCAGTCGCTGCTACTGTCACCGTAGCGCTGTTGTCGGCCCTCCATATCCCTATACTGAGTATATAGTCCCTCACCCATGATATTGATCATTGAGCATTGTCGACTACACTCACTGGAAAAAAAGAAATATGGAAATAAAAGTGTGCCATTATCAGCTAGTGGTTAAGTGGAGATGGCTGATGAGGCAGTGTAGGTCTATATGATAGACAGGGTAGAGGTAGGGTGTGTATGGGGGGGGGGGGGGTTGGGTTGCAATTTCCACAATCCACATAAATGATATGTATCGCTGCAGCTGCCGCGCTGCCATTATGGTGCCAGCAGTTCCCGATTGGTGGCGCTGGTGTGGTGGAATATTGCGTATGTATGATATATTATTATGATGGTAAAGAGGTGTATTGGTCTCTATTATCTGACATACAGTATACAGTATAGATATATACAAAAAAAACTCGAAATTTCCATAATCCATAATTGGTGTACATGCAGTCATTTCTGCTGGTCTATTGTTGCCGTTCATATATTAAATATAAATTCCCATTTGGTAGCGGTGTGTTATGCCAGACATACTAGACATTCTTTGATCAATAATTAATTGATGTACATGAGGATCGCATATATGTACAGGTTTTATTATCGACACTTATCAAATTCTCTAAAGAAGTGGCACAGACACCTACTACATAAGAAATACTAGCAATCAACCTCCTTACCATGCTAATAATACTTTACATTGTATCGATAATATTCATATTTTAATAGTATTTAATTTCTATACAGATCCTTTCCCATGGTCACATAAAACCCTACCAGTACCAGTAGCACTGTCCTTCATATATTAAATACACCATCCAGTTCCATTCACACCAGGCCCTCACCACATACAAGCCAAACAACGTCCTATACACGTCATGGCAGACACGTCTGGCACGTGAGATACATAATAACCTTCACCTTTGGAGTCTTGACCTTGACTCTGACCTTGACCCCTCCCCGTGTGACCTTTGCCCTGTCAGGTTCATTAAGTGGTGCGGTGGTGGTGTCGGTCTTGACAGTAGTGGTGGTGGTGGTGTGTACTCACCATGGAGGTAGCGATGTATGGAGGTAGTTAATATGCAGAGTACTAGTACATCACCAATGGCAGTGCTCTTACTGTCTCTGAGAATGTAGTGAATGTTTCTCCTTTTTTTCACAAGATACGGTAGGTCACAGTTGCCAATGGTGGTGAAGAACTACACATTGGTCATATTGCTTCATGTAGTAGCCCATGTATAGTTTCCCATATCATCCGTGTTCACATTTAAAAAATAATAATTTAGCTACGTCATGTAACAATACTGCTTAACTTAATGCTAATTTCGAGAGGGACTATAGATCATAATATAGGACTATAATATATATGATATGGAATCAGTCTGGATGGACACCATTGAATGGTGTGTCAATGCATGTTCTCTATTCTGATTGCTTGGGAAAGGACAGAGGGGGCAGAGTAGAGGGCAGGTGGTCGGCGTGGGGGGGGGGGGGGGTGGCAGGTTGCATTGTGCCGTGTATAGACTAAGGTACAGGAGGAGGGACACTGAGTGGCAACACGACCAGATACCTCTACACCCACAGCACGCTAACCACGTGACACACGGACCGCCAATATACCGGCACCGGCTGCTGACATGCGCACAAAGGACAAGGTCACTTCCGGTTGTCTAGGTATATTGTGTACTTGGTGATCCATGAATCGGTTCCAGTGTATCTGCACCTCGGTGTGTATTAACCCTTAAAAAGTCAGAGCATCTCTTGTGGTTCACGCCTATTCATTTTGATGCCCAAATATAACACCGGCGAGTAACTCACTGGAAAAAACTTTGGTATCACCATGCAGTTGAGAGTTACTCACCCAGGCTGTATACATGCATCATGATGTCAAAGGGACACAATGCAAATTTATAACACCATATTACCATTAAAGGGTTAATACAAGTCATGTATGTGGGTTGTGTGTGTGGGTGGGAGGAGATGGGGGGGGGGGGTTATCTCTGTGGTAGATCTGCACTAATCCTCTATTTAAATCACCGCCCACCTGTCAGCATTGCTGAGTACTACAGATTGATTAGTATAACTAACACGGCTCTACAAAGTTATCGTGATATTCCAGTAACCAAGGGATAATAATATTATGCTCTATCCTCAAATAGACTTTGACTAAATGATTTGGCATGTATTTTGTATGGCTCTAGGTGTGTGTACCAGTTGTGTGTTGTTCACATATTAATAGATCCATATCAGAGCTGTCATACCGCACATGGGCAGACAATAATTGTAAATTATAAGCCTCTTTTCCGATAGGGGAAATTCAGTTCTGAACATGCATACTATGTAGGCTCTTGATTATACACCTTCAAGACCAAGAGCACAATACTTAATGGACTCCCAATTCTCCTGTCAAATGTATACCAACATATGGACGTGGCTTTACCATATCAGCCAAGAGCTGCTGAGGGTATGGTTTGAAGGAGGAGGGGAGGGGGGTTAGAAGGCAGGGTGTGTAGGGGAAGGGGGGGGGGGCTTGTCCACAGTAGTCGTCCACTGAGTGCACACACAATGTGACAGTGCTCACAGGGGAGCAGCGGCCACTGACAGATGTCATCACGACACGATGGGTACCAGTGAGCACTATTTACCCACGTTACCATGACAACAATAGGGCATCCAGCGCCACCGGCGGACAATGGAGCCTGGTGCAGACTCCACAGTATAGTCCACCAGTAGAGCGGAGGCAAGGCTATATTTACTAGTTGTATGCCACATGGACATCATTCGGCATCATGCACTGGAAAAATGTATAGTGATGGTATAGCCAGGGGTCTCATTCATTTGAAACAAAAGGAAGGTTTTATGGAAGGTTGTATGGCTGGAAAAGTACAACATATTTAATGCATCGTGTTGCCGAGTCACTTTTTTCGAATTTTATGATTAGACAATTTAATATTTCGCACATGTATCCTCCAATGATTGCGGTATGTATGGTTATGATTATGGGATGCATATCATCAAGCATATGGTGCAAGGAAATAAAATACCAATTCTTGTATATGGCACATGGATTCAGCAGTCCCGGTCTGAATCCTGACTTACCCTAGTACCCACCCCTAATGTTGTTATTAACGTTACATTGGCCACCATTGCTGGGTGCATTATGAACAGGTTTATTCCCATGAAATCACTATTAGAACCCTCAACCCCACCCATGAGCTGCTGCTGCATAGATAGCTACCCTCACCCATCCTCACTCATCCACAGGTATAGGCACACACGTTACCTGTACACACCTGAGAAGGAGTGGGGGGGGGGGGGGGGGGGGGGGGCAACATGTAGCGTGAACCTCATCATCTCACCCCCCCCCCCCCCCCACACACACTTTACCACCCTCCAACCCCCAGCAGCCCTATACATAGCCAACCCCAACCTTCACCCTAGCCTCCCAGCCTCCCAGCCCTTTCCAATACTCCATCACTTGGCTTGATTTCCCTCCCCTGCCCAGCCTCCAAGGCTGCCATCCATCTAGCCATGATCGATTTCCTTCTCAGCTTGCCTGCAGTATACCAGTCACGACTGTGATCTAGACAGTATAAGCTAGACACTCCTGTGGCAGTAAACCCCTTAAGGGCCGCATAGTAGTTTTATGTAACACACCCTTTATCAGCATAAATGCATTAATTTGTGACCCTGGCGAGTCTACTCACCAGGGCTACATTCATGCACCATGACGAACCTTGGGGGAGTGTATCGGCATGATGCTTGAATGCCGCCCTGGCGATTTACTTACCATGGATGCATTATGCCAATGCTGAATTGAACATCCATGCTCGCGCCCACTATAGAGTGTGTATTCTGGATGTACAAGTGTCTACCATTGATTGTTGTCCTGCGTTTTCTGTTTGTGGCCCGTCCTGTCCCCTCTCTACACACGGCGAATTGCATATCCGTGTTCGGACCAAGCAGATGTCACTTCCAATTGGAGAATTGCATATCCATGTCCCTGCCCAGGGGAATCTTTTTGGTCCTATACAGTTGTAGCACCTCGACTCTAGCGCCGCAGTACCCGGAATTAGGGATCTGAAATATTTGTCCTATACTAATATTTCTGCAAATTTCTCACATACTAAATCCTAGCGCCTTTTACTAACATGGGTGGGGTGGCTCCAACGGGGTCCAGCAATAACCTCTCAGGAGCAACATGACAGTCTGGAGGACAACATGAATCCGGGGGACAAGATGGCGTCCGACTAGGGCTGACAGGTTAGAGCTGTATATGCTGTGTGCATGTTGCTGCACGTGTGTGTGTGTGTGTGTGCAGTAGGTGTGACGGTATGAGGTGGTGATGGATGGGGTGCTGTGTACAACATCGTCACGCCTTATTAAGCCACACTCCCCCGCTAGAACCAATAAGGCTCCTGTACCAATTGCCATGGAAACATTCAGGCAACCATACGACCGGAAACACAATGCCTGGTGGAAGACTAGACTAGGAAAGACTAGTACCACTGTGCCTCCCCTCCCAGCTGGTAGCCAACAGGCACTGCCCAGGCTAGAAATAAGTGTACCACAAAACACAACCATGACAATGTGCAGCAAAGCCCTAGTGTACCACCGACCCCAGTGTACCTTAGACCTTAGTGTACTACCGACCCCAGTATACCACACATCCCAGTGTACCACATACCCCAGTGTACCACATACCCCAGCGTACCACATACCCCAGTGTACCACACATCCCAGTGTACCACATACCCCAGTGTACCACAGACCCCAGTGTACCAGAGAGCCCCATCCTACCAGCAGCATGACTCCCCACATAGGAGGGGGGGGGGGGCTGATCCCGGGGCTGATCTGTGCGCTGTGCGTGGTCAGGTGGCCGTGTAGAGGAGCACTTACCTGCAGCCTCCACCACCTGTGACCAGCAGGCAGGCTACATGACACTGTCTCCCCCTCACACCTCACTGTCACCTACCATAGGACACTGCTAGATGGAGTATACAGTTTGCAATATGTTGTGTATATACTTACCATAGACCATACTTACCCCGGGATACTTACCCACATCATCCAGCTCAATTAATAATAAACTTCAATTGAATAGTCAGATACCATCAACTGCAATCAATACACCCATATCACGTTAAATACTGACTGCATTGTTTTCCATTTTCATCTTAAACTTTACATAATACAGTTCAGCATTATGATAATACCACTGCAGTACATTATCTGCTCTTCCTTATACGCCAGACATATCCTGAGTGTGTACTACTCTCTGTAGGCTCCCTGGTACATGTACATTTTATACTCACAGAGCAGCTCACCAACGAACCACACCCATGCATCATGTAGGCCTATGTATTCACCCCCCCCCCCCCCCACCACACACACACGCAACTCCCTTCCCTGCCTGGCTATCTGCCTGCTCGGCTGAGTGACTGCCTGAATATCTGCTCCTTCCATCCCCCTTTACCCCTAACTACATAGCCCATGTCTGGCAGCTAAATTGCTGCCTTCTTCTTACCCATCTGCCTCCCTCCCACTGCATGTGTTTTCTCCTACATCCCCTCCCCTCCATTCCCTCCATCCCCACCCACACCCACACCCACCCGACTGTAGGTCGTCTGAAGCCTCTCATTGGCTTAGTTCTCTTTACTGTGGGTGCTCATGGTACCAAACAGGAAAATAGGCACACTTCCTGAATATTCCCCTTTAAAGGACTACACCGGCGAGGCTGGGGGATTTTGGTGATGTTCCTTGGTATGCCAGATAGGCGTTGTTAGCGTGTCGTCCGCAGAGACTGAGGTGAATAAGGCCACAGAGGACCTCAGGGACTCAGGGAACGTGGTAAGACCATGCCTGTGTCACAGGTGGTGCGCCCTGTGGTCGACCGTGGAACTATGGTGAGTTCTTAATGACGTCATGAAAGGGGATCGCGGAAGGACATATTGTGCAAAAAAGAAAGGAAAATAGGCCAACTCAAAGACTCTTTCATGCCCATGTGACTGAGGAATGTAGTTACTTAAGACATACCCGATCGGACTTTATATGTAGCCTATTTATGTTACATATTGGAATCTGAAGCCTTGCCCTGCTACATCGTTAACCGACTTTCAGAAATCAAATACAATAATATTATTCCATGTACACAGATGTACATCAACCTGTGTAGTGGCTTTTATGCATGCATCCATTATGATACAGAGTTTGCCTAAATCCTATGGTGTAGTGTGTTATAATTACATGTAACCTTAAATCACAATTCTTAGTATTCATATATGTGGGTAATCACTATGGGATAGTGCAGCCGTATATATAGTGTTAGGTAAATTCTAAGGTAGGTGATACCGGAGAAGAGGAGACCATTACAAGATGGGATACGGAGGGGTTTATCATAATGGAAGGGACAAATGACGAGGATCCGATTCCGTCATCTATACACTGTGTGCCCGTCCATCACACCCTACATCAGTACTCTCACCAGTCTCCCCACACCCTCACATCATCACAGACAGGGTCCTGCAGAGAGTACAGGGTATGGCTATTTTTAAAGCAGACATATTTTCCTGCTATATGACAAAGCAGAGCAGCAAAGAATGGGGACTTATGGTATGATGACATGCACTGCAATATTGAGCATTCAAAAATGATGTAAAAAATTGAAAATGTTTAAAGAGCCACTGAGAGCCCCGATATACTATATTCGTCACACACCCCAAAGACTATGTTTACAATTCATCCATTGGCATAATTTGTGAACGTTCTCTATCGGGATGTAAGAATCTGATTGGGTCAGTGAAATAATTGAAATGATAGGAACTATGATGTGACCTTTCATTCTCCCATTCATGGATACATCTAAGTATTAATAACATGGCATCGCTGCTGGACTGTCCTTCAATATCTACGATATTCTTCCATTTTCTGACGATTAGATACTTACTGAAGGGACAACTCCTATACCCACCCCTAACCACAGACATACATACTACTCTCATTTATAAAGCTTAACCATTTAAGGGCAGCTTCGTGCTTCAATGCAGTATGCCCTTTTTTGGCATCATGACTGGATAGACCTTTAACTCGTTGGCGCTGCATTCAAGCATCATGGTACAGTCCGGACATATCAGCATTATGGATGACCGGGGACTCATAATTCCCAGCGTTGCATTTATGTATCATGATGACAAATGAACAAGAACCTTGAGGCACGGGCTTAAGGGGTCATTCAATCGTCAAAGGGTTATACAACTTAATTACCTCTTACATATCAAATATCACCCCAACAGGGACAGGCCCTTTGTAGGAGATGGGCTTTGAAAGAATTCTCTGAATATTTCATATGATGTGATGCCTTGGCCCTGGGAGGAGGCCCCATGTATTTGTAATCAAATTGAAAATTAGATTTCCTTTTGATAAAATTAAGCCCCTATGCTGTAAGTAGACTAAAGTTATTGCCTCTTCAGCCCCTTCTCATACAATAACTATGGTAGATGTGGGGATCATACAGGGAGGTTCATTTGCATATGATTTACATATTGTATGATGTTTCCCGTGATCATTTGCATAAGGGACCAGAGCTAGTTTCTTGTGAGAGGAGCCTACATTATGTATTGATGTGACGATCTGTATATTTATGTATTGTAATCATAAGCTCTGCTAGTATATGTACATGTATGAAAAATGTGATTATGTAAAGAAGTACTATACATAGTTTTATTAAAGTTGCCATATTACATCTGCTAAGAATGCTAAAACCTAACAGTTCTGTTACTGCGTTTATGTCCTTCTTATAATAGGATAAGATGACTACAGATGGGCTAATGCCTCTTATGTGGCATTTATCTTTTCATGCATCACTATGGCAATGTTAGTCCATTAGTACAATAACATCACTCGATGCATGAGAAAAGGGATGAATTCACATTGAAACAATTATATGTACTGTTTTCCTATATTTCTTATGCATCAACCATGCATCATAATAATGTTATGCTCAGATGGAAGTGGCACTGTACCTCTCAATACCCCATTAGGGCATTACAGAAAACTGTACCTCTACATGAAGTATACATATTCTATAGTTCACTTCAGGTAGCCTAAAGCATATTGAAGTCTTTTTCTGTCAGTCATACATATAGACTCCCATAATGTTTCAGGGAGGGATCTCAGAATGTGCCAAAGGGGTCTGACCCTTGCCATTCTGCTTTTCTTTCGCTGGCTTTAGGATATAAGTCACCTGTGGAGAGAAACAATGGCTGCAACATATAGGCACCCCCTGCACAAAGGAAACCCTAACAAGAGGCAGCAGTCTATATTGGGACCGTTTTCTTAGAATACATGGATACAAGAACCCGTGTCCATGTAGAACGTTATCAGTAGGGGGAGGCAATCACATTATTTCATCTCCTGCTAGAGGGCGAGACATCTCGTATGGCTTTCTTGTTAAGGCTTGGAATACATATTAAAGCTGATACAGTGTGTATAGCCAAGGTTGCCTTTGTATAAGACAGGCACTAGAACAGGCACCCTGATTTACAGAGCACTTGATAAAGATGCTTAATCCTCCCCACTATAAATCTAAGATAAAGAGTGAAATTTTAATAACAGGGCTCCATATAATTATAACATTGAATAATAGAGTACACAAATAGCTTGGCGTCAAGAGGGCAGGATAATTATGAGAGCACATGAGAGTTTTGGGTTACTTCATACGCCACAATATGTTATGAGGCAGATAACCCTTTAATGGTAGTATATTGCTTTAACCCAGGGACTCTAAATAATTTCCTATGCAGTATAACTGCAGCAAGTGTTTACATGATGCATGAATCAGCCTTAGGCCAAATAAAAAATAGGTTTGTTTCCGGTAACCCAACCGAGTCAGAACAGTGCCGGGTCCCTCTTCTTCTTTTAGATTTCTCAATTTTTTTGCCACTTTTTGTTTTTTAATGGTTTGTAAATCTGACAATTATTAAGGATTTTAGAGCGAAAACCCTAAATCCAGGCCTAAAAATGAGAAATTGAAAAAAAAATTTAAAAAAAAGATCCGACAAGCCGGGCCTGTTTTCTCAGACCATGTTACCGGAAACCAACCTTTATTTTTAAATTTTGACCTTAACAATCACCAAGGCAACGCGCTGCAGTGGTGCATCATGGTTACATATTTATAAACCCAAAGGGAACTCATGGCACATAAAGGGAAAGAATAAACTAGAAAAACCCCCAGATAAACCAGAATATGAGCAGCACAGGGGCTTATAGTGACACAAGAACCTAGTGACAGGCTCACAACATACATTTCTCACCCTATCTTCGTGACGCTATCTGTAATATAGAACCCTACACCCTCAACCCTTATCAGAGACAGACAGGTGGGCAGGGATGCAGACACCCAGACGCCGGTCTATAGATACCTGCACAGACAGCTGTAGAATGAGGCAGGCAGAGGGTTGGCTGAACCAGGGGGAGAAGGGCACAGGAATACCCATTATGTATTGGGGCTGAGCGAACGTTCACAAATGACGTCACCTATGTTGAGACCATTTTAGAAGGCTCACCCGCCTTTTGTCACTACTTCGGGCAAATTGAAATATTCGGATGTATTATGTATGGCCAAGGTCACGTGTCATGACTAAACCCAACCCACAATCCTGAACCCCTATAGCTGGTGACGGCATTTGTGAACGTTCCCTAAGGAGAGGGTCACACCTCCACCATTCAGCATTAGAGACACCCGGTATACACCTGGACACCAATGGTGATCAGGATCTACATTAACCCTTTAAAGACGGCATCGTGCCTATATTGGCTGCATTAGCGGATTTAGTGCACCGATATGTAGTGCTAATGTACTAGTAACATGTCTGCGCTGAAGTAAACTCATACAGTGATACACAACTTTTGGGAATGTATCAGTAACCACATAAGGTGTGCATGATGCGTGAACGCATCATGCTGACAAAGGCGCATGATACATAGTGCATTAAACCACTATGCTTCACATACTATGCGGTTCTTCCCACTGGAGAATTTCTAAAAGGTTTCGAATTGCCATCTATTGTGAAGGGAGTTCTGAATCACCACCTTAGCTAATCTCCCAGGCTGAACACGGTCCTATCCCCCTATTCAGCAGACTGCAGCTGCTCCAAGGTCTAAGGTCTAGTAATCCCATGATCTTCACACTAACTACCATACAAAATACAACACCCTTTATGTACGCACCAATCCTTTTGATTGCCCAATTTCATATAATGGCCTGAACCCTATAATGATCCTGTTTCTCTCCCCCAAATCCTACTAAAGTCCACCTCCAAAGCTGTGGAGAGTTCCTTGTTGCTTGTCTGATACCGTGATCTGTTTTATCTCCTATCGATATTGGGTGATACCTAACCGGAATTCAGTTACTGGCCCATGTTGCTGTACATGTATTGTAAAGCCCCAGAGGGGCAGGCTCACATCACCGTTTATAGGCTGAGCCAAACTCGAGAAAAACTTGAAACTTGAAGGCAACCTTTAGATTTTAACATTGTAATACTAGGAACTCCATTAGCCAAAAAAGAGGAACGTGGGAGCTAAGAAGAGGAAAGGAGGATAATCGGAAAAATTTGGGTTATTGAATATAAGAAATTCTGAAACATGTAAGCTCATCACTAGTGACATTTTGAAACATGTAAGCTCATCACTAGTGACATTCTATTTTGTATGCCTTCCCAACAGCTCAGAAATAGAGTATATATAGGCACCACCCCCCCCCCTTCCCCAATAATGCATATGACACCCAATCCTGACCAATTCAGGGATAGGGGAAGGGGAGACAGGTTCAGGGATAGGGGGAGGGGAGACAGGTTGTTCTTGCATGCATTACTGAGTCTGTCGGACAGTGGTTGACAGCTGAACATGACAGCTGACCTGACAGCCCAGGGTGTTGACAGCTATCTCTGACAGTGGGGTGTCGTCACCACGAAATACACCCAGACTCTGCCCTTTTGTTGTCGGGTCGGGTCGCCTGCCCTGCCCGCCACCCATTGAGTTCAATATTCCACCCCTGTCAATAACCCCCCCCCCCTCACATAACATTCTCCTCAGCCATGCCATATGACCGCCAGTGAAATCAAAATGTCGACAAGAGAAAGATAATCATTGAGACCTGTATCATCACAATAATGAATGTAAATGTTATACGGAAGAAGTGATGAGATATCTATTGAATAAACTGATATTCATATCCAAGCCAATAAACTGTTGTAATAATTATACACAACTGTTTGTACTTTTCATATTTTGTCATGTCAACCTCAGCTTATTTCAGAACTTAAGATTGGATGAAATCCCTGAGTGTGCCTGCTGTCTCATATCTGAGAAATTGATAGGCAACCTTTAGATTTTAACATTGTAATACTAGGAACCAATTTCAATGATGTGCATCTATGATGTCTTATTTAATATATTAAATACTAATACTAATGATTGCTATTGTTCTTTTGCAGGTGAGTAAACCCCGCTGAAATTATGAATGTCTCATCTCTGTCTACAGGCCCTCCAATGGTACAGGTAGGGGCTAACCCTTAACATGACAATAAATATATACGGACATGTATATGAAGGTAAGCCAGTGACAGATCAGCCAGTGAACGTCACATGAGCTTAAGCATCGAAGTTCCAACAAAGCTATTCTAAATGGCTGCCCTCCCTGTCCTCCTAATGCCACATTTCCCAAGAACAATTCTCTACAACAACCCCATCCCCTCTAAATATCCCGTTTTTTTCTTCCCTGACGCCCCCTCCCCCCGCCCCTCCCCACTGCCACCCGTCGCCTGTCACCATCGGCGATCTTGCCGTCCCCAGGGGCCCAGGCCCCAGGGGTGGGGTGTACTATAGGCAGCTCTCTGGGAGGGGCCGGCATTGTTTCTGGCGGGGGAGTGCGGGCAGGGTCATGTTCTTAGGGTCAGGTAGTGGTTGCTGAGCATTGTACTTTCTGAGAGGTGAGGGTGAATTAGGGGACAGTGGGAGAGAGGTGATGACAGCTATTAAATAGGGTGACAGTCCAGTCATTCCGTCCCTCAATACAGCTTACCCACACCTCCCAACCAGCAGTAACCCTTAAGGGCCGCATACTGCTTTAATGAACGTCCCTGGCCGTCATGATGCATGAATGCAGCACCGGCGAGTTACTCGCCGGTACTACATTCACACATCATGCTGACCATATGGGAGTTTATCAACCAGTAGGGTTGGTTTGATGCATGAATATGGCCTTGGCGAGTCACTCGCCATGGCTGTGTTTATGTCATTTATTGCATATGCCGACAAAGGGTTAACCCTCCCAGTGTAGATCCAGGTAAGATGACTCCCTGATGGTATCCAGCATGGGACAGGTGTGCCATATATAGACAGGTAGGGGTAACCAGGTGTAGGTATGTCATTACTGATCATTACAAAGGTATGATTAACTTCTCACCCTATGGTCAGCCCTGGAGGCAAGTCTATAGAAATCATTGTGGATGGTCTGTATTGGAGGTCCCCAGTGTATGCAGTGTGTTGACCAGTGTACTACTAAGTATAACTTCAAACCAATTACTTAAAACAAAAACAAGAAAATCCGATCTAGATCAGCTCATGAATCAGCAAGGACCAATCATTAATAATTAGAGAAACTTTACTAGCTGTTTACATTCAATTGCTTTTATTTAGGAAAGCAGCCACACAGCAGAGCAACTGTGATGTGGCGCCTTCTCTCAGCCATAACAGGTCACATGCTTGTCATAGATGGAACGATTTGGAAAACAGGGAAATATCTTTTTGTGTGCTAAATGTTGCTGTGATGAATATTCACATTGAGACAAACAATATATTATGTAAACTTCCCCGTCTTTTAGAGGAATTCCTCTTTTTCCCCAGAGATTGAATCATATTGATCTGCTATAGAAATTGACCGCAAACTGTCAAGATAAAATGAAGGGTTCTGTACACAACAGTTCAGGCAGTATGAGGAAGTCTCAAGCATCCAGAATGGCATCATGTATCTGATGTTTGAAATGCTATCCCTTTGTTCCATACAAACCCCTCCGATGTCTCATGTCACCCACCCTAACACACACACTAACCACTCTGTTGTATAATTGGTCGCTCATCTACGGCAATGGCGGATAATTGCATCTTGACTCATGAGGAACATCTGAAAACCGCACACCCACCCTCAAACATGAAAAATGCCTACAGGGGTTGAGGGGTGGGAGATTAGAAAAAAAAAGTGGATGTAATCTGTTTTCAGTCACTGCCTTTGCTGGGGACTGAGGCAGTGCTGGGTTATTGTTGTAGGTGTCATGTCTAGTGGTGATAAGGGATGGGGAGGGGTAGAGTGGGGGGATGGGGAGGGGGAGGGGTTACTGATGAATTTACAGCTACCATGATTGATACTGCTGCCTCCCTGCTGTTACATTATCGTCATTGTAATCCACAAACAGCTTACAAGGTGACGCTATAGACCTCCGCAGCAAGAAGAGGGGGTTGTGTGGAATGTTTTTCATTTTGCTATAAATACATAATGATATCAGATTATAGGTATATTAAATTCATAAATCTAGTTTCAAATTTGAAATACAATCAGCTCAACTTTCGCTTCTCCCTGGCAGGAAAGGTGACCCTTTCATGCTGTGAGGATCCTAGATTGGTTTTACTTTTCTTACCCATCGCCTACAGACTGATTCTCTTCTGTTATTCCCCCTACCCCCCTCCCACCCTCACTTTCAGCTCCACAAGGCAGTCGGCTTGTGTTTTGTTGTTATTGTTGGGTTAGGGCAGTGCTCTGCGTGGATTGCATACAAAAAAGGGCGGCATCTGACGCCCATCTCACCTAACCCTCGTCAATTCACCACATCAACCCGTCAACTCATTGTTTCTACACGGATGTTGTGGCCAGGCAAGCCTTTGTCTTTGGCTTTTAACGGGACAGTAGAGATTGGGTAGTGCTGGGGAGGACAATGCTTCTTTCGCATGTAAGGATTCGGGGCACGAGGGTGAGGAATTTTTAAAAAAAAGCCAAGGACGTTGAGGATGAAACAGAAATGGTAAAAATGTACCTTTTATGCAATTGTTTGTCTCGATGCTTACAAAAAGGCGTATACATATGTACACGTATAAACATCTATGTTCGCCTATGATATACCTATGGCGGATTCTCAACGGTTTCTCAACGCTCTAGGCCTGGAGGACATTAATGATGCAGTGCATTTCAATAGGTCCTATAGCGGTAGCCATTGAATCATTAGAGTTTAACCTATTCTGTTTCAATTCACAATCCTTTCCAATGGCATTTTCTTATGGTATTATGTTTCAAAAGAAGAAGCCTTTAAAAAAAAAAAAAGTACAGGAGATGAGACATTTTCAATGGTAAATGGGGGTACAGGTGCTGTACCGATCCCAACCGGCAAAAGCTGGTCGTGGTATCGGGTTGCCACTTCTGGCCTTTCAGCCGGTCGGAGATGATAGCTTTTACCCGGCGCTGTGGGTTCTTCTCCGCTCGGCGTCCGATTCAAATTGGAGTCTGCTGCCGTCGGGGATGTGGGTGAGAGAGAAAAATGAACACATTGATAAAAAGAGTTTATACCTCTGTGCCATAATAGAGTGACTGGACCCCCGCTGTGCAGCCAGCTGCAGTGAAGGCATAACCCTTTAAGGACAGCGCAGTGTACCAATGCCTCTTTTGTAAGTAGGTATCATGAATGTAACACTGATTGCGCTACATTCATACATCTGGGGGCTGATGCACACACGAGAGGGTAGTATGATACACCAATGCACTGTCGCTTAATTGGTCTGTTGGTGCATCATGCCAACAAAATGAAAATGAAGCCCTGATGCATCATGCCGTCCTTAAAGGGTAAAGGTAAATTGTTGAAGAGTTGAAAGGGATGGATGTAAATGGACTTTTTTTCTCTTTTAAAAAAAACCTGCCATATGTGGTTTTGATTATGATTTTAGGGATGGTTTTATGCTCCCAGAATAAGTATACAGTCCTCGGTCTGGACAGCTAAGATAGCAGGGGGAGTGTCCACATGTACATGTATACTATTATGATGTCGAGTTCCATAATTCACATTAAAACTGTTGACATCTAGTAAAATGGCTCAACCAGCTTCAAACTACCAGGAGTCACCACATATACCACTATAAGTTATTCCTCCATGTGGAATTAATCTGATAAATGAAGCAACAAGGAAAACACCAGAATACATACCATATGGTGCTCATATAGAGTAAAGGTCCTCTGGGGAGTGTTTCTTGGTGTTATATACTTGTCATTTCAAGGTTATTGAACACATCTAGCGATTTAAATCGCCTGATGCCTTGATATCAACAATGCAGGCTGTACAGGAAATCTGAAATGTTTCCCTTTCACGTGGACTTAGCCCAAAGGAAAAGATCCATATACCTGTCACATTACGCCAAAAATGTCTAATACTAGTAATAGCATACCTATCAAACCTTAATAGTTTAAAATCATCTCTCCCCGGCACATTACCCCTTAAGGACAGTATGCCTCTATACTATGACGCCCTAAGGATTCATGTTAATTTTGTCATGATGTACTCATGCAGCACCGGCAGGTAAAATGCTAGCTCTGCATTAGCGCATGCTATACCTACTCTTCAGGTATTCCTACAGTCAGCATGCATTAGCGACCTGAATCACGAATACAGAAGTAGCGAGTTACTCACAACAGCTGCATCACTATGGTAAAAGGACACAGTGCATTAAAGCACTATGTTGCATGTGAAGAGACAATGGTTCACAATCTACAAACCCAAACGTTAAACTACTTACTCTCCACCAGCCAGTCCCCAACTCCCCAACTACTTCCAAACTCAAAAACCAAAAACTCAAAAACCCTGCCTACTTTCTGATCATTGTGAGGCCACTGTTGGCTGTTGAAGCCCCCTGGGGATCTTACAAGCTTATCTAGACTGAATATTTTAACAAGGCTACCCTCCACAGCCGTTTCATCTCTCGAGTTTTTTCCCTTCTCCTCTCCCAATCCTCCTCCAGTGAGAGGCCCCCTGGAGGCGAGGTGCGCCTGTCCCTATTCCGCATTAGCGAGATACAGTGGCTCCACCTTTTGGACCACTGGTCACAATCATAACCCTTTGCTATGCAAGAACCAGCTCAGCCAAATCTCGTGGCCGAGATTAGGGTACAAGCAGGGTGCAGGTATTGTGAATAGCTTGTAACTGGACAATACTCATATCACCTAGTCCAGGATAGGGTAGTGGTTAGCACGGTGGACTCATAATGCTGGGAGCCCAAGTTCAAATCCCTATATATTTCTAAATTTTCTTTAGTATTATGAATAATGTATTCTGTTTCCAAAATAGCTTTACTTATAAATTTGATTACCATGTATTGCCTGGAAGATAATTGAACTCAGGTACTCTGCATCATGAGTCCACAGTGCTAACCACTACCCTATCCAGGACTAGGTGATATGAGTATTGTCCAGTTACAAGCTATTCACAATACCTGCACCTTGCTTGTACCCTAATCTCGGCCACGAGATTTGGCTAAGCTGGTTGCTGTGGGTCCTGGGAATAGGCCTAGTACCAGTGGAAATGGCGCTGACCACTGATCATCTCGCTAAGGCCCTATAGGTTGGGGGTTGGCTACAATGGAGTCACCCACCGTGACGAGAAAAGAACACCAAATTAAATCAGGCGTCCCTATGATCAATAATGCAACCGCCATTGATTACATGACCTCACGGTACTGACACCGCCGCCCTCATTTGCATAATTAATGACGTCATTACCCACGTCATCTGACGGAAGTCAGAGCAGCAGAGGCATTCTTTTCTCTTTATTTGAGATCGGTGCATAGCAACGCTTGTTTGGGGGGCAAGCTTTTTTATGTAATTTTCTTTCGTGGATGAAACTGCAAATATTTGATAGTTCTGATGCAATCAGGGGAAAAAATCATTATGCAAATTTTGAATAATTCATGTATGTCTTCGTGTCCAGTTTCCAGCGATGAGCTTTTGAGCTCAAATATTGTCATGATCATTACCGTCAAGAAAAAAGGGAATAGAAAGAAAATGTAAAAAAAAAAGAAGTCTAGGCCACACGCACATGCAAGGTTATGAATTTACGATTGGGAATTCATTGGATTTTTAATTGCTCATGCACATGGCCTCTCTCCATCCCATTACGTAATGTGATCAGTGAAACGTGTTCTGGCGCCACAAAGCATCCCACAATGCATTTTGCTTGGCTACAATGACGTCATCTTTATAGGTATCCAGGAGGGTTGTTGGCCTTCCATTATAGCCTGCCAGAATTTGAGTTTAAGCCCTTACATGCTTAAGCGCAGAATACAGCTTTAATGCAGTATTATGTGCCTCTGATGCAGCAGTGAATAACTCGCCGTTGCTGCATTTATACATCATGTCGACAATTCTGACTTGATAACCTCCCAAAGTGTCAGTCTGATACACTAAAGCAGAGTTACTCTCTGGCGCTGCGTGGGTGCATCATGACGACACATGAGCATGAAGCATTGAAGCATCATGCTGTACCCAAAGGGTTAATAAAAAGAAACAATTTGCAGGCATTACTCAGCCATGACCTGGTGGTCTGGGTACATGGAGCGGCCTCCTCCCCTCACACCTTGGTTAACACACCAGGTGTGATGTCTACTCCTCTCCAGGTAACCCTATGTTACACCCCAGGTAACCTATACCACACCCGGGGGGGGGGGGGGCACTCACTCTATGTTGGTAGTCGGCGGGTACTACCGCCTGCCTAAAAACAGGGGCTGCCAAACCACCGCCCCTAAAAATTACAAAGGACCGCCCCCTGATTCCTCACATATCTGTCACCGCCCCTGTTATTTCAGGTACCCCTGTAAAGCTACCTGTATTTCCTGATGCAAACAGTGCAGTCATTTCAGATCTGAGTGCCCCCCCGGGACCACACCCCAGCTACACAGTGTTAACTATACACCTGCACCTGCACTCTACCTTTTCTCACTTACTCCATCAGTCCCACTCATGGCCTAGCCTCCTTCCTGCCAAATACCATCCTCTTGTATTATTCATAAAAAATGCCTGAGTTGTAGATCTGCTCAGATAAAGCGCAAAATTACTAAGTGTTTACTAAAAACGTAGGTATCGGTATCTATCTGTGCACCCCTACATACCCCCCATAGATTGCCCTTCCCCTTCACCCTCCAATCATAATAATAATGTCCGGGATGGATATGGATAGATAATTATTATGATGGATACATAATATTAGTATGTATCCATCACACTTCCCCCTCACCCTTATATCCCATTGATCGGTTCATTCTGTTTATATTTAGGTGAAACGTGTTTACATTTCTCATACTTTTCCTCATGAGGTATATAGGCCTGCTATTAAACCTGCCATATTAACTCAGTTCTACTAGTAGGGCCCTACCCTGAGCTGCTCATATCAGTTATGATGAGCAGTAGACTGGCTGCAGCCTCTGAGTTGCACATTTGGTCCCCATTGTTGTATTATAAATACAATATGTTGTATAATTATGTTAGTTTTGATTGCATAATCAGACCTAAACAAGTCCAAATGAGCCGCTCAGAGTAGCTTTATTGTAAAAGATGCCCTGGGAGAGAAAGGAGCAGTGGGGAGGTGAGTGGGTTAGAAAGGGAGGGACTGGAGGTAGATCACCTCCAGGTGGGCAAGTAAAGACCAGGTGGGTAGGAAGAGACTGGCTGGTAGGTAGATACCAGGTGGGGAGGTATAGAGAGGGGGTAGGGGTTAAGGTACGAGTAGGTGGGTGGCTGGTTAGGGTAGGGATGGGGCATGGTGAGTACTGGGTCGGTCAGCTGTCTATACTACCTCTAAACCAAATTTATACTCACTCAAACACATGGGTCAAGACCTAAATCCTCTCCCTCTGTTTAAATCACCACACTCCTATCCAATTCAGGAGTATCCACCTCCCTTGGCCCATCACCAATTTGAAGGCGCAGTATATAGGAGGAGAGTATAGGAGCAGCTTCTTGTTTGTATCTGTTGGGGTTAACGCTGATGGGGCTGCTAGTGAGTCCCTGGTTATTGCTAAGGTGGAAGAAGAAAATGTAAGAGAGGAATTAGATACCTATGTTCATAGGCAATGACCTTTTTTTGTAATGGGGAGTAAGTTGTTGGCCTTGGAGCTTGTGATACGGCTATGGCAAAATGGGTGTGCTTGTAATGTCTGTATGGTATGTACTGTGCTGTGTAGATTAATACCTACTTGTGGTAAAGGGGTCCTGGGCGGTAATCTTAAGGCTCCAGCATCAATCAATGATGATATATATTGATATAAACTACCGGGTATATAATTATAAAGAATTTCCATAGAGGTGGGCAATATATATATAATGTTTAAAAGCCCCTCAAATCCAGTATAAATGCATGTTTACAGGCCATGTCATATATAGGGCTTCCAAGCGCTACATACCCCCAGCTTATCACATCCATAACCCTTTCATGCAGTTAAACACTTCACACTAAAGGCTGTGTACACTATTTGTATACTCCACAGGAGTAAGTACCCCCTTGCATGTCCACCACCAAGTGAGCCCACCACTAGACCACCACTACTCCCATACACTCTCCCCCAGCCTCTCCCCCTACTCTACCCTACAACCAGCACACTACCATATTGATTTTTGTTACATCGCCCAGCATTGATTTATTGCCAAACACATATATGTTCACGTGAAGCCAGTGTGTGTAATTATGGGCAGGAGACGGTGTGTATACGGCCATAACCAATGTGCCTCCTGGTGTAACCTGATTGTGCAGGCAGCTGGAGGAGGATAACAAGCCATGGAGGAAGGAAGGGAATGGGACAGGGGAGGGGAGGGGGAGCGGCTTCTATGTACTGGTATGTACAGGACAAGGGTAGGATCATTCTTTGGCTAAGGCAATCCTCTATAGGATTTATCTTCCCCAGTCATAAAGGATACCAGAAGATTGTCTATAATCACTTTGTTAAATCGTGGAAGACAATAAAACTATTTTTCAACCCCCCCCCCCCCCAAAAAAAAAAAAAAGGATTTCAAACATGCGTACATGTAGGACACTTCAAGAGGACCAATTTTAATCGCATTTTGTAGTTTGTAAAGATTTGGTGCTCATAATACTCATGAGCAACAACATATGTACAGCCTTGCCTGTCATTTCTGGAATAGACACAACAAACACCTACTGTTTATTCGTGTAGGCCTATGTAACTTGCACCATGGTGGATGTACACTAATGAGATTCTCCCGCAAATTTACAAAATACTTAAAAATGTAAATTATATTCTTGCAGTGGCTTTTGGTCCAAAATCAAGATTTAGAGAATATCCAGATGTCACAACTAACCAGCTGATACCTGGTTATCAGGCTTGCACCCCTGCACCCCTGTCTTGGCTGACATCCACGTGCCTACCATACACAACATGCAGTGTGGAGATTAATACTGTGCAGGATGCAGAACTCCCAGACCCTGCAGCTTCTGCTCGGCATGTTACCCCCCAGACAACAAGTTCTTATTCCATGAGATGGAGACATGGAATAATTCTGAACCATTTAATGGGCCACATAGTGCGTTAATGTCCCCGGTTGGCATGGGGCGTGAATGTAACCCTGGTGAGGTTGCATTCATGTAATCTCGTCAGAAGTGTATCAACCCCATAGGGTTGGAATGGTGCTTGAATCCAGCCCTGGCGAGGTACTCACCAAGGCTTCATGCATGCTCAATGCTGATTAAAGTAAATAACTATGCGATCCTTAAAGGGTTAAGTTACCATGGGAACTCTTCATCTGCCACCTCCCCTTGCCACCACTTGGTCCTACCAGAGGCCTACTGCAGCATTACACGCCACCCTGCCGCCGCACCGTCCCGTCATGAGACATGCGACTACGTCACCACCGCCCTGAGCTACTCACTATACCACGTCTAGCACTATTGGGTATAGGTTCAATACCCTTAAAGGACGACATGATGCCTCAAGCTTTTGGAAAACTACAATAAATACTGACAAAATGGGTGGGAGGGATCTGTATAAACCCACGAGTAGTTGAATAACAGCGTAGAGGGCGGCTAATTGAACCTGCTCTGAGCTACTCTGGTGGCATGGCATTGGAAAAAGGGACCTTCATGCACACTGCACCAAGGTCCCTTTTCTCAGATCATATACAGTCTGAGTGAGTCCCCTAGTTCCAACCACTGGCATGTCACAGTGCCATCTGGTAGTGGAACTCCTGTGTGTGTGTATGTGTATGTGTGTGTGTGGTGGGGGGGGGGGGTGACCTGGTGTCATGCTAGGGGACCGTCAGGGGGAGACACTGTCTCCTTATTGGGAGTACCGGTATTAAAGGAGGCAATGCCTGGAGTGGACAGGGATATAGCTGCCTTCCTGTACACCCCGATATATAATTGTGAGCAGCCATGCAGGAGGGATGCTCTGTGCGGAGGAGCGCAGGTAAGCCTTTGTGCGTGGCAGCTCACGTATATAGAAACGTAGGTTGTAGAGAGGGGTATTGTTTTAACAAGAGGAGGTGGGGGAGGGGGGAGGGGCTTTTTGTATCTCAGGATCGAGGGACGGGGGGGGGGGGGGTTGGCTGGAATGTTGATCCTTCAAGAGGGATGGGAGGGGGGGAAGCATGTCCACCCCTGTAGAGGATAGGGGGGGGGGGTCTGAGAAAAATCGTCACCCCTACTAGGTCCCCTACTGTATTGAATGGGCTTTTAGAACATGCTTATTTTACAGCCATTACAAGCCACACACATGCCTCCCTGTCCATGTTCAGGGTTCGGGAGAGAGGAGGGGCTAGCGTCCTGAGTTCTCTAAAAGCAAACGTTTCCTTTCCGTCCGGCGTCATGCAAGGCGACAGTTGCTTGCAGTGCTTTTTGATGGCCGTCGTTCTCTCCGTTCTCCGCCTTCAGCTGTCAAAATTCCCAGAAGTTTGGACGTGAATTGATCGGCACGGAGACATGTGGGCCCCCCGTCTGTCCCCGTTAAGGTCGTGCGGGTTGTAGGGTTGGCGGGTTATGGTAGCGGATGGCGGACTTTGCGTGCAAGGAAAATGTTGCCGGAAGCTGCGACTTTCCCAGGAGAAAATGCCAAGTTAGTTGTTTTTGATATTCCTCCTTCGCCTACTTTTATCTTTGAGAGTTAGGGTTGCGGCTGCCGTGGGTTACTGGCTTCCTGTAGTGTAATGCCCCAGACATGCAGGTGTCCAAAGGCTTGGGTTAAATTTGGAGCTTTTCCTGCTTAGCTAAAGGTCCCAAAGCCAACTGCCTCAGATTTCTATTCAGATTCCGTCAGGCGACTTCTCGTCCCCACACGAGATCCTGCGCGAAAATGTCAGGTCTCGCGATACCTCGTCATGTCCTGCCGCTGCCGAGAGCTGGATGTGACAGCGAGGCTCTTACCACATTGCCCCCTGGGTACTCGGCAGCAAGTCTCGTCTATCACGTGAGATCGTGAGAAATGGCGGGAATTGACGCGCGGATTTAGAGTGTCCAAGTCGAAATGCCGTCTGCTGAAACAGTAATAGGACGTAGAGTGAAATATGTGTACGACGTCATGAAAATTAATGGTTCTCCCCACTCTTTTGCACTTAACTTTTCTTATGAGATAACCCGCCCCGTTGTATATACACCTTGGTATATAAATTATATTTCTGTGTCCATGTACTTTTTATGTATCTATGCACATTGTAGTAATGTACCTGGTGTTGTTGTCCTTTACAGGTGAGTGTACTATATAACATGGAAGTGGAACCTTTACCATGGTTACAGATGTGGTGAGTACACCATCATCTTTGACATTAACATGCTAGTCCCCTATATTGTATCGTCAATGGATGTTCAGACCTACAAGGTAAGACCTACAAGGTATACTATATATTACATGGTTAAATCAGCGTTCACCAAAACAGTCAGCGTTTCTTATATGAAGTACACACGTATTAGGTTTTGATTCTATGACTATGTATACCATATTAGGTATGGTACTTTGGAAATGGGAAAGGCATCGTTCCTCAAATCAACCCTTTATAGGCAGCATAGTGCACCAGAGTATGCTCCTTTGTTGTCATGATGCATGCTACTTGCAAGGTACTTGCTGATGCTGCCATTATGATACACAAGGTTCGTCATGATGCACCAGTGATGCACCAATGATGCACCAGCGAGCTGCACCCGGCGCTGAATTTAATAGTGGACCCAATGACAAAATGAACAAGAACGATTGAATGATTAAGTGTTAAGAAGAATTTGCTAGACACGGCAGAATATCATTTTCCTGTGTATTCAACAATATAAAACATAAAAAGAAACTAAAAAACGCAGAAAGAAATAGGAAACCACAAGCCAAAAAGTAAAACGAGGCGATCATAGGGGCTTCCATCTTGCTAATTAGTTATTTTGTCCCGGGATGAAAGGCGGAACCAAAAAGATATTTGATGATGGCAGGGAAACAGTAATGAAATGAAAGATGCAGTGGCTGCAGTCTGGCTGCAGTCTGGGTATTGCTTGTTCCCAGGGTTACCGCCCAGCTAGAACCCAGCAATTACTGCCCAAAATTCACCAATTATCGCCCTCAAATTGCCCGCTGATGGTAAATAGACCAAACAGGCGCCTCATGCGATTGTTCGCACTTGGCTAAACTTGGGCTCTGTTTTTACCTTTGAATTGTTAAAAGGACAAGTTGAGTAAAAACCTTCCTTTAGAACGCTGACATTGGAGTCAGGACGCTGTTGATGCTGTTGATTCTGACTCACTTCACGAAAAGACATGCCCTTTTTGGGTATGGAAAAATGAAACCTTCAACTGGCAATGGTGACAACAGTTGTTATGGGAACGGTTAACAGTAAAAGAAAATACCAGAAGATTATAGATATTCAGCGCAATGTTCCGCAACAACAAAAAATAGAAAGATTATAAAATTGTTCAAAGAAGGGACAGCAGAAAAGGACAACAAAGCTGTTTCTCATTTTTATTGTGGTTTATTTTGTTCTGCTGGGTCGGAGGCTCAGGGAGGGCTGTGAGTCTGGAGGGTATGACATGGCATGAATACGATTATTCACACCTATCACACCCTACATTACGTCCTTACTGCTGAGGTAGTGGGGTATGACACCACGATTATAAAAAAATTCCGGTTTGAAATTAAAAGAAAATCAGTTTTTCACAGAAGCAGATCTCTATTTTAATGTTGATGTTGGTCTATGAGGTAGGGGAACTTTGTCTGGGGTGGAACGCTCTAGGGAGAAGCAGTAGTGGAACGTTCATGTGGCAGCAGCTGTCGTGATAATCGTTTTCATATGTGAATGTATGACTGTTTCTTTTTCACATTGGTGTGTGCACATTTCAAGCACAACTTATCTGTGAGGTTCCAAAAGCTTCATCTGTTTGGGAAAGTAATAGACTTTGGAGAGGCCCCTGGCACTGACAAAACATGATTTAAAGGCCAATCTGCATATGATCATTTTCAGAGAAAGCTTGAGTAAATAAGGCAGCCCAACTTACCATAGCTAATGGGGCATCAATAATGCCATTATTACATAATGACCTACCCCACCCAGACTGTCCCCTAGGGGTCTCAACTCCTCTCCCCACCCCAGACAAAGAAGGCTGCTAGATCAATATTGAATCTGAAACAACAATACTGAATCAACTCATTAGAAATTCGCCTCCTTGACAATAACAGCAGCAAAGGAGCACAGTTTGGCCGTCTACTTGAACTTTGCTCACCTGTCACAGAATGCTTTCTATTAGAGAAGTCAGGTTTCTCAATGAAGTAGCTATGTTTCTCTCTTTGCTGGTTCTTCCTCGGGTTCTTCCTCTGCCTCCATCTACTAAACGTCGCTCTCTCTATTAACCTTTCTACGTCCCTACTTTCTTTCCTAGTTTCTTTCCACTTTTCTGTCTTGTCTTCATACTCTTTCTTATTTTTTTCCCGTTTCTCTTTCTTTCTCCCAATTCCTCTCAGTACTCTGCCATCACTCACCCAATTCCCCAGTTCGCTCACAATCAGTTTGACATGCCCCTCTCCCACCCACACCGCTACCTTCTGATCCCCAGCCCCCCCGACTTCACCCCTCCGCGCCCTACACACATTCACTCTCACCTATTCCTCCCCTCTTTTGCTAGAAAATAATTGAAAAATGTGCCTCGTGCCTGTTCCTAGTTTTAAGTGGGCCTGGCGGGCACTAAGTGTGGGCCAAGGGTGGGTGAGTCAGAACTGAAGGTATAGCTATGTGTACACACACATAGTCCCCATCCTGCACTCCCTCCTACCTAAGCTTAGCCCCGGGGTGGGAGGTCAGGTAAGAGAGGTGGGAGGGTATTTAAAGCTCATTTGTTATATGTAGGCAACAGAGGCGAATGTTGATTCTCTTGACAACAGGGAGGGAAAAGCTACTGCTGACAGGCTTACATTCACATTTGTTGTGTTCAAAGGTGTTGCTAAGTACTCCAGGTTTTCAACACCCATCTAGTGACTGAAATAGTATTTTATAATATGTACACACTGTGTGGCCCCTACACATAATTATATTGAGATCCAGGGAACTTTGATGATATAAATAGAAGTCATATAATGCATGGTCATGCTTTCCTCAATCATGTACACACCTACATGATTAGGACTTCTTTAAACCGATTTACTACTGCTCAGCATAGTAAGCCTTCTAGCTATTTGGTCAGGAGATAAACTTTAAAGTGATTATAAATATGATCAATTTAGGTATCAACTGTTGAATTGTCAGCCACCTCATACAGACTCAACTATGTGCCAGGTGGGATGTGGTGGTGGGGGGGGGGGGGGGTGGCTCAGGTAGGTTATGTCTCTACCTACCTGAACAGGTGGGTTCCCCGGCGGCAGGTGGATCTGAGACAGGTGTGGCAGGGGTCAGGTTACCCAGACTCACCCACCACACCGGACAGGTCCTCCTACCTGTGTCAACACACCTCCTCATCCCTAGGGGCAGACTGTGAGCTGAGGTAGTGGAGGTGGGGGAGGGGGGAGGTGACTTCTAAGTTGAGGTGAAGAGTTTCTGAGATGTGTACAGTGACTATGTGGTAAGATGTAAAATCGAACAAAATGTCATGATTCATGGTGGATAAGTATGGCATTAATTCTCAATAGGCCTAACGGGTCAATGTTCTTGACCTGCCTGCATGTATTATAATTAGCTTGCACAGTAAGGTCACTTTGCATACACCTCCAGGTCATATAACTCAATCAGGCTGGTAGAAACTTTAGTGACCATGAGGGAGTGTTGGCAATATACATGTATACTCTACGACGTCAGGAAGAAGTAAATTTACCCAATTTACACATAATGAAGATATAGTCACCTTCCACTTACCAGGGCTACCCCACTACCGCCGCTCCCCTATGTTAAAGTTAGCCAGTAGGGCGGCAGGATGGAGAGGCAATTGAAGTAAATTTTAAGTGCCCTCTGGGCCTCATCGTACTCCACTTGTTGAGTGATGCATAGGCCCTAATATAGAGGTAGCCATTTAGTGGAACTAGTGTAGGGTTCCCCTCATTACACTTACTATCAGAATGTATTAGAGTCAATTTAACAGTGAAAAGTCATTATATTCAAGCAATATTCAAGGTAGAAATGTAGGTGGAACCTTTGTGTCTATTATTGCCCTTGGTTATCGAATTTGGCGACATTTGGGAACACCGAGGAATAGTTATATATTTCAAACACCATTTGTACTGAAGTAACTCAATGGGAATGTGTTTGATATAGTTTTATTCAAGTGGATCAAAGTTGAGTTGAAACTTCAGCCACATTTATATAATGTTCCATTATGGCTTTGTTAGCATACCAGAGAATACTTTATGAATGGAATGGTCAATTCAAAGAAGAAATGGCCTGCAAACTATGTTACAAATGCAAGTATTTTCCATGAAGTTCACAAAAGACCCATAGGGCACAAATATAGCATATGGAGCCATGCACGACGTTAAATACGTGCACATACCCAGAGAGACATTCCTCTAAGCCTGCGCCAGTGGGGAGGAATTCCTCCGATGGAAATAGATAAAGAGATTCCCCAGTAGAAAGATTCAAGAAACCCCACTCCATGATAAGCCACCGTCTGCTAAATATAGAATGCACTGACGCTGAAGTTCATTATTATTGGACCGCTGATCAGGCTTTACTCAGAACTATTGCACTCTCCCAGCAGACTCCCAATGTTTCCACTCGAGCAACCACTACCGAACACACGCTTGGAGAGCTGGTCTAGACGTCAGTTATCAACTGCGACATCTAGAGGGACGACAGAGCAGCTAGTACGCATGCGCAGGGAAAAGAGCTGTTTCCGTTTCGCTTGTTGAAGTTCATTTTTACGGAATGGCCGGCGGCGGCAGCGGCGTCTTGTTTCTTCGCTTCTCGTCTGCATGCTGCTCGACTTATGACGGCAGACGACGGTATGGATTCCGACCACTGTCTCACTAAACCATAGTGTGTCTGTGGGGTGGATCTACTATTGTCACAATAGGTGGCCCCTTACGTGTATCAGGGGACCGTTCACAAATTACGTCACCATTTAGGAAGGAGAGCGTGTTGGGGTTAAGTGACGAAACGTGACCCAGGCCATACGATATTCTATTCACAAATTTTCCCAAAAGACAAGTGATTTAGGGGGGGGGGGGCGGACCCGGCGTGCGCCCCCCCCTATTTTTCTGTACATTTTAATGTGACAATTTCCAATACTCTCAGTAGACATTGCCTATTTCACGCCCCCCCCCCCCCTTTTCCAAAATCCTGGATCCGCCCCTGGAGTGAAGTCATCTGTCAATGTTCCCAAGATCACTAGTAATGTCAACCTACTCAATACCGATTGATCTAAAAGAACAAAAATAACACCCAAAAATAAATGGTTGCAATCAATACAATTGTCTAGACAAGATTATTAGTTGCCCCCATGAACAATAATATTCTGACACCACGCACATTTATAAAAGATCATCATCGATTTAAAGCGCGTGTGGTGAAACGGGTCATTCGAAATTAAAGTTTCAGAGAACTTAACTCCTATGTACGCCTAACTGTTTTCACCATACTCTATATTATGGAAATAACTACGCAGCGTGGATGCGTGCATACTAGTGCAACATGTGTTTTGACAGAGACACATGTTATACTTCAATAGAACCCACTTAGATGCAGAAGACATTCCTCACTATACCTATACCTCAATATAGTGCTTAAAACCACAAGTTTCCACTTCAGACAGCTCTTGCCCATCACTCTTCTTATCCCCTGGGGCAGGGGGGGGGGGCGTTCCTGGCGAGCGTTCACAGCATTGTCCCACTCCTATTTTTGTCAGCTTTAATTGTTAAAACATTTGATTGTTCACAAACTGCAGATCAAAGGAATTGCAATTTATTTCCTCTGACGGTTCTGGAAAAGAGATTAAATAAACTATTCTGACTGAAAGCAGCTCACTAATATGAATTATGCTTTATTTCATTCAATTTTATGAAATGCCAACTGAATGAATTTTTATGCTCTGTTTTTTGGGCAGCTGCTTTTAATTCGTTCTGTGTGGGGATAGGTTAGTGTTTCTGATGAATAAATGGACATTAAGAGTAGGCCCTAGTCGCCTCCGCATCAGCAATGATTAATGAAATTCTATAACGACAAGGCCAAGTTTCAGGTAAGATGGTCTGAAAATAAAGGATAAAAAGGTAGTTTTTATGGTTGTTATTTGTTGTTGTCTTTTTACTTAAGCCTGAAAAGATATCCTGAAATTGACTCGCCAACTGCAGTGATGACTCGCGCAACATCAAATTGACTCTAAACTGACCCTGAAATGTATTCCTATGTCAAAATTCTGTAAAAATGTCTTATATCTGCCCTGTTCTTTTGCAATTTGAAGTTCAGTAATAATTAAATATAGGGATCATGGTAAAAGTCCGCTACTTTATAAAACAAAACAGGACACACGATGCCCTTCAACGTCCAAACCAAAACACACATTCCAAAATAGCCAAAAAGGTCACATAAGAATAACAGGACATCTCTGAGATGACAAACAGGCCAACATGGAGCGTATCATCCTGGCTTTTGTGATCACGTACTTGTGGTAGTATGTTAGGCCACTTGTTGTTTGGCAGCCCTTCACACAGTAAAAACAGAAAAGACACAGGCGTCAGTCCTTCAGCTCCTACTGTTTGTCTTCCCTCTGGGAACTGCGGGCGTGTTCGGTGCATGTAGTTTGTTATTGGGTACTTATCAGGAAATATTTTCCCTGGTTCTATTATTGTGTGAGTGTTGAGGGAGCTCGGCTAATTGTACATATCCCAATTGAAGCCCAGTGGAATTTCATTAGGGCGAATTAGCCATTATTTTAAAAGAGACTGAAAATCTGGTTCCTGGAAAATGCGTCACAGCAAAGAAAAAAGAAAACCGACCATGCACTCTGCCATAATTATTCAATATAATAAATGCATGGAGTGTGTGTGTTCAAGGATATACGTGTGGGGAACAGGACGTTACTATAGTCGGTAAGGCACCACGAACGCAGCCAGTGGCTAGACGTGTGATCCCTCACTCTAAACGGACTGGCCAGGTAGTCGGCAGGTCTTTGTTACTGACATCTTTTTCTACACTTTGTGGAGGTTGGCAAAGAGCAAAAAGTCGTCTGCTTTTTGGCGCCAAAAACGTTGTCTCGTCTTTTGGCTACATTCATCCCGCAGTAAATGCCTTTTCGGTGGGAGCAGGCCACTTTTATTTATATGTACTATACATGCGTCAGGGGAGGTAAGCCGTCCTGGACATTGAAATAGTTTCCCTCTAGACCCGACTGATAGTTGGCACGGGTAGAGATTGAAGTGAAATATTTGAATGAATATCACAATGTGCCAAAATAGTGACATGTGTATATATAGGATCGCGGCCAACGACTGTTATATTATACAAATAGGCATCTGTCATTGTTTGCAGGCTTTTACCACAGTTTACCATGGTTGGTCATGTTTTATATAAGCTGCCCATAGTCAGATAGTTGTTGTTTGCAGAACCGTACACCACTGTAAAGCCTAGAAGGAGATCCCGGAGAGGGAGCAGGGCTTTTATGTCTCCTTTTCCACAAGATGTATAGTGGTCCTATATAAACATCCTGAAGGCCTCGGCTCACGTTCAGCAGCGCCCTTCTCGTGTGACTTTGGACCCTGTGGTTTATGGAGAAATTGTGACATGGCGCTGGCCGGGGTTGGTCATGGGCTGGGTGAGCGGGCTGGGGTTGGGGAAAATGTATGAGGGGAGGGCCCACTTTTGACCTAGCATACAACTTGTATAATAAAACATTACAGCCCCATCCCTACTATGACACTACCTTCGAATCCCCTGGAGGTTGGGGTAGGAGGGGTTGGTGTTTTGTCGGGCAGGTAGAGGGTGGGTTAAAATGTTGGGACAAGAGGAAGCTAGAGGAGGGGGGCCTGGAGAAGGGTACCGGTTCTCTAAAGCAGTATCTCACTGCCTACCATAATATATGAGGTACAAACACACCTTAACCCATACCCTTCTCCAGGGCGGGCCCTGGGGACCTTTCCCCCTGTGTATGTGTGGGGGAAACCACCTGGGAACCTTCGGCATTGACCCCTCACCTCCCATCCCCGCCCTCTCTCTTTGCTGACACACCCGTCCTCCAGTAGCCACCATACCAGCCCCATCCCACCTATCTCTGCCCTCTCCTCCTCCTTAGTGTTGTCCATACTCACGTTCAAATTATTTCCCCTGTCTCTTTACAGATCCAGGGAGGGGGGGGGGGGGGTCAGTGGATCCGGCCCTCCCTCCCATTTGCTTCCAATGATATGTTGATCCGCCGTGACACCTTTCAGTACGTTGGTACTAAGTGAACTCTCCTCTCTACTTCTATCTGCCCCTGCCTCTCCCATAACCTATTGCATCCGTCCATCAAGTATCATCCCCAATACCTGATCCCTTCTCGTTCCTCCCGCTACTGCACGTCTCTCATCGTCTCATCCTCACCTCCATCCAGCCCCACCCAGGAGGAGCTGGTTTAATACCACCAGACCCCCCCCCCCTATTCACCACCTCCTCTATACGTACTGGAGTAGTCACCGTGGGAATGTGTTGTGGCTGGATGTGGAGCGGGAGAGGCTGGCCATGGGAACCTGGACTGACACCAGCCTGACACCTCCCAGCCCGTGCTGTAGCCGCAACACACGCAGCTCCTATTGGCTGTAGTATGATGGATCCTTACCATAGAGGTAAAGCTGGTAACGTGGGATTTTAAATCGGGGTATGTTTATGGTATAGGTAATCAACCTTAATTAAATATGCTGATGTAGTCGTGACTCGTATATATACCGAGTGGGGAGTGGGGACCCCAGAACCGCTCTCCTCTTAAATCCGCCCCTGAAGTCATCATGCTGACCTGTCGGACGATGGGAATGAGAGAGTACAGCATCAGTGAGTCTGAGTTCTGACAAAAGGGGACAGACAAGAATGCCTGTATAAAGGGTTAATAAGCTTTAATATGATGTCATCGTCTACTATGTATGAAAAAAAACGTATCAAAAAACTACCAGCAAAACCCTGCACACTATGACATCAGATATCAGACCAGGCTGCCCCTGGTCTTCCCATTTATCATAGCCTAAACTAGATCAGGCACAATTACCCTAGACCCTCTACAGCATGAATAAAATAGTATGTAGCCCTGTGTCTAGTCCTAGTGCTTGTGTTCCCATGTCGAGAAGAGGTGTGTGTGTGTGTGGGGGGGGGGGGGGGGTGACAGAGGGAGGACCAGAAATCATACCTACAAATTAACAAGCCTCGACACTACGCCCTCCAGGCGCCAGATGGGGGACCACAAACAGACAGCATGGCGCGTGGGGCATGGTGAGAGGATGGAGAGCAGCCTAGAGGTCTTTCAGTCATCTGATGCACTGACTCCAGTATGTAGTATAGACGAGGCAGTACCTAGGCCATTTTGGGCGAAACTCGAACTCTAAGGGACACCATAGTGTTGGAGACATATATCATCATCCTTTGTAATCCTAGATGGTTCCTTTTGATTGCTACTAGCTAGTAAACGAAACGGCGGTGGTATCGACATGGATATTGTCTGGTTTTGGATATGAGAGGGATTAAAGTATATGTGTTGCTATGGGTAGATTACTACACCTCCAACCAGGCAACTCCACCCCTAGCCCTGGCACTAACCCTCTTGCACCAACAACACCCTCGTAGCTGACCCTCTCTCTGCTATATGGTCAGACCAATCAATACATCTCTTTTTAAAAGCATCTTTAATTCAAGTAAAATTAATGACACTTTAAGCCGTGTTAGTGCCATTATGACCTTTCTGTGACAGTTAAATGTATCAACTGAACTTAAAGCGCGACTTTAGGGAGTGATCATTTTTTATCAACAGGGGGGGGGGGGGGGTTGGTTTGGGGGGGGGGGCAAAAAAATTTGGACCCCTTGACCGGGGGGGGTGTAAAAAATTTGGACCCCTCTTGGGGGGGGGGTCAAAAAAATTTAACCTGTTTTGGGCCAAAAAGCCCGCGCGTTACTATGCTTCAAAGGGCCCGCGCGCGCGCCGATTTCCGACCCTTAGGGGGGGGGGGTAAAAAATTTCGACCCGTTGACCGGGGGGGGTGAAAAATATTTCGCGCGCTCCGCGCGGAAAACCACCCCCCCCCCCCCCCTGTTGTTAAAAAATGATCACTCCCTTAAGTGATACAAAGTTTGAGTACATGCCAACAGTCATGCAGTGGCAGAACATTTACATTGTTGAGTAAAATCTCAAAATAGGGAATTTGTCAAAAGGAATGTTATCAGTGCCCAGCGTTCAGCCGGGGACCAGGAATCCATTCTGTATTCATTATTAATGTATTACCCCAGGCCACACATGATTGTTGTTGACAGCTCATCAGTCAAGGCTAATTATGTTATTCAGTATTTGATCATTGCATGTTACCCACGCGGCTAATAGCTGTACGAATTGTTGTCATCTCCCAAGCTCTGTTCACTAACTAGCAATGACAATCATCCACACAATCGGGTAGCCTCGAACTAAGTAGCTATAGCCTCAAACCGAGTAGCTAATGTTGAGTGAGAAGTGGGTTATCTAAGCAGTAACTAGCTTACTCCAAATGAGCTGCTCAACTCTTTCATGTGGAGGCATAAAAGTGGTATAAGTGTCAGCTGCTTGCCTTGTAGGCACAGATGCTTGTTAAAATTCAAAGCACGCATTGCCTCGCACAAGCAAAGCCTTGTTGAAAGCTCCAAGCAGATAGCGCCAGCCATAGGCTAGTAGTTAGCTATTGATGCTGAGATACGGATTGGAGAGCGCGCTGAAAGACTTCCCGTCGTCGCTTGCGGCCGGAAGAAGGTCTATGCTTCCGGCACGAGGTGTTTATGGGATACAACGCACTTAATCTGTCACTGCAACTTGTGGGAAGAAGAGATCACAGGCGTTTGGTGATGTCTGGATGTGGTGATGGGTGGTGGTATAGGGATAGAAATGCTCACCCTGTGTGGACGCCGCCATATTGTCCCCCAGCCGTCATCTTGTTCTCCAACCCGCCATTTTATCTCCCTAATGACATCATTGGTCTATAGAAGTAGCTCCAGCTACTGAACTAGTCTATGAGAACCAGCGAAAATACTAATCATCGTTGGTCCCTTGACCTCTATAGAGATACCACTTGATTGATATGGCTCTGGTCTCGCGAGATTCAAACTGCAACCGTACAAAATCATTAGGCCTATTAACAAAGGAGATCACCTATAGAATAATTAATGCGACATGTACTGGGAAAAGGGACCTTAATGTATCCTGCACTAAGGTTCTTTCTTGCAGATCGTGTCACAATTTGTGACCTATAGCAAGATCATTTGTTAAAGTTCCCCTCCATGATAATTATTACAGCTTTTGACAGCCAAACTACCACGATAGTGTCTATACCCACCTGTATACAGGTGGTTAATGCTGAAGCTTTCCCGTTACACCCCTATAGCTGCTTGTGGGGGGTCTGAAGCCCTTGGCCCTCAAGCTTCTTGCTTATTTTCCTGGACAGCAAATTTAGCAGGGCGCTCTGTATAATTGTGTATTGATCTGTAATTGCATTTGTGCATTCAGTATAAACAATTGATATATTATGATATGATATTGGTAATATGAAACAACAAAAAGGAATACATAGAGATTGTCTGTAATCACTCTTTTAATTGTGGAAGACAATAAACATTTTCAAACCAAAAAAAACCGTGGTGGGTGGCAAACGTTTATGGTGGAGGGCAGTGATATAGGTCATTATCATAAAGGACAGGGGTAGAGATAACAGCGATAAGAGAGCAGAGCTTATCAAATATATGAGCCTTCACTGTGAGATGGGGGTGGGCAGAGCACATGGGCGTGTCACCAGGGATGTGTCAGCTTTATAGTGTGTTCCTTCCAGATCAGATGAGCACATACTAGTAAACGGTCCAGTTGACAACATGCATTATAATAATATTTGATTAATGTTTGAAGATATATGTATAGCATGTTGTATCTGGTTGCACCAGCCAATGCCATTTAGGTTGGGGTTACAGTCATGGGGGATGGGGTGGGGGGCAGTGGGAGCAGGCACAGAGGCTTTGAGGTTGTCCTTCTCGCTTACATGATCGTATATGTCCTCCTGGTCTGTGAGCCAGTACCTACCCTTCCTGCCGCCTCCAGGGGCTGCTCCTGGTTAGTACCACCAGCTTTATTAGACACCAGGTTTGTTACCCTCCAAAACGGTATGTTGTTTATGCACAGCAGGCAAATTGGCTTATAATGAGAAGGGGCTGTGGCTTTTCTGCATGGCTCTCTAGTCCAGATACCTGCATGCTTCTAACCCAAGGGGCAAGGCAGCCCTAGGGTTTGGTGCCTGCGAAACATCGGAAGTAGGCTGTGGTCCCAAGTTCACCAAGTGTGAGAGTTTAATGGTTGATAAAGGGGAACTAATGGTTGACTCTAAGGGCAGCATTATACTATCGGTATGTCTTTTTGCAGGCATAGCATGATGTATGAATGTAACCCTGGCGATTAACTCGCTAAGGCTGCATTCATGCATCATGCGGCACTGGGTTGCATCTTGATACACTTCTGCGCTGGACTACTAATGGATGTAGAGTCCTGAGGCATCATACATTCCTTGAGGGATTAACTAGATGTTAACAGAGGAGCAGGAACTTCTACCGTCTAGTTGCCTGGGGAGACAGACACATCATTACAATAATATTTGTTAAAATAGTGTTCATCCAGAGCAGTGATGGCTATGAATAGTCTATCCTTCCACAGCTATATATAAGGCAAGAGTCACTTTACTTCCCTGTCTTATACATAGATATATTTACTAGAGGGCAATTGTGATAACAAGTGTATAGAGAGGGCCAATGAGGGCTATAACTCATTTTAAAATATCAGTGAAATGTCTGAAGCAGTTGTGGTGATTTCCCATAGTGTTCTTTAGAGAATGATAATTTACTGTTTCACTCTCACCAACAATAACAGGAGAACAGCACATTTCTAATAGTAACATCCCATTACTCAAAGATGTAACATCATCCATGGTGGACATTCTTGAAAGGTGACACTCACCAGAACTATCTACAACATATCTGTCCCAAGTCATGCACAGAGGGAACATGTGGGACAACAGCCTGACACACTTGTGACATGTTAGTTGTGTGACCTTTGACCTTGACCTGTGTCAGGTAAGGACACTAACGAAAGGTCAGGTATTGAATTACCTCAAAGGTGTGCCCCCCCCCCGTCCACCCACTCCCTACCCACCCACACCCTCATTCAGCAAGCAATCTGCTCTAAAATCAAGTACCAGTGAACAAAGTCACCTGGACCACAGCAAACACTGGTTGTATTGAACACCTTTGTTATTATGTTAAAAGGTGGAAGCATGTCGACCTATGAACTATAACTATTCCTATTTGTGAATAGACTTGACTTGACTGTGAAACAAGAACCTTTGTGATAATCCTTCCTGACGAGGACATGATGACACAGAGCTATTATTGTGATGCCTGACACTTCCAAAATGAATACATGGGAGTTGAGGAATCCTAGCTGTGGTAAAATCAGTGGCGGATGTTTATTTGATTTAAAAGTAACTAAGAACCTGCAATACATGTATATATAACCGATATGGTGCTCGTTCTATGAATCAGGTACGGGATGGTTTTGGTGAGGTGGGGGTGACAAGGAGGTGGTTGGAGAGGGGGTCAAGGCGGGTGTGAAACACAATCAAAAGCAATCAGAAGCCACGTGTTGAGATTAGTAGCTGAGACACATCAGATGTCCATCACCATGTCAGCTGCCCTGGATGCCAGACAACCGTGCACACATGCTCCACCCCCGACCCTCAGCAAACCACATCTCCCACTTAAACCTCACTTCCGGGCGGGGGTCGTTGTATCGGGTAGCGGCAATGACCTTCTCAACATGGCCCCCACCCGGTTCGGCCCCATCTCCTTTTTACCCTTTCCATTAGGGTTGAATCCCAATAGCCTTCACCTCTGACCCCCATGGCTCCCCAAAGAGTGCGTGGATACTTTCTCACACGTGGGCCTGCACTTATATTGCTCATGCTGAGTACAGTGGGTGCATTTGGGGTATATGCACATTTGTAATTTAGTCCTTTCAGGGCGGCACACTTGACGTGAAGTACATGTCCTCCTCACACCTTACGTATACAATATATGCTATGATCTCCCAACGTCTCCTTCCCTCCCTGACTTTCCCTTGTCATGTGGCTTCCAATGTGGCTTCAACAACTTCACACCATAGATTCAATGTACGTATCCATCCATGCATCAGAGCGACAAAATGCATAGCACATCAAAACACTCTACAAATATGGTCTTTATCAATACAGGTTACACATTACCCTAGTGCCCAATGCTGACCAGTGCAGCAGCAACGTCTGGTGTCTTTGTTGACAGGCTTTGACAGCTGCTGACCATCTCTGGTGCTGGTGTGTTAGGTCCCACCATCTCCACCACCCTGATACATGTACAGGCCGTGCTACACCCCACCAGACCATTACCCCCACACCAACAGGTCCCACCTGGTCTATCAACTGTCTACTGCCCAGCCAACAGGCATTGGGGATGCCGCGACTGAGATACAAATAGGCCTGCCATTGAAAGTTGTCTACATGACCAGCTCCGACGGGATCTATAGTGTGTTGGACTAACTTGATAGCCTAAATAGGGCATCTCAATGAATATCTCTTTTAGCCTAAAGGATAATGCATTGGTATTAATAGTGTGAACATATTTCATTGAACCTACGGCTACGTAGGTTGATTATTTCTCCAAAATGTATTTCTAATAGGATTTTGATCGGCTGCGGGCCCTTGTACTTTGCACCTGTCGTCCTCCTACTAGAAGTCTACTTTTGTGCACATAGTGATACAGCCCCTATCCCAGTACCCTTGCTACTACTTCTGTGCACATACAGCCCTAGACTGGCCTGCATCAGTGAGAACTCCACTCCGCCACGCACTACCCCCTCCCTCCTCCTCCCCTCCCCTGGTTGTTCCCATAGACAGTTGAGAAAAGTATATTTGAGAAAAGTATATATTTGTCTTTATTCAAATTCTAGGACTTGAGCAAGTCTAATACAGCCCCTATCCCAGTACCCTTGATGCTACTTGTGTGCACATACATCCCCTATCCCAGTACCCTTGATGCTACTTGTGTGCACATACAGCCCCTATCCCAGTACCCTTGATGCTACTTACAAAGTGTTCACATACATCCCCTATCCCAGTACCCTTGATGCTACTTGTGTGCACATACAGCCCCTATCCCAGTACATGTACCCTTGATGCTACTTGTGTGCACATACAGCCCCTATCCCAGTACCCTTGATGCTACTTGTGTGCACATACATCCCCTATCCCAGTACCCTTGATGCTACTTGTGTGCACATACATCCCCTATCCCAGTACCCTTGATGCTACTTGTGTGCACATACCGCCCTGGCGGATACTGGAGGCCTGTAGAGGGGTTGTCGGGTGGTTAATAACCGGCTCCACACCAAATCACCACAGCCTCCAGGCAGCAGCCGCTACAAGTCAAGACGACCTTTTGGATGCGCGCGCAGCACCGTGACCGGAACCTCCCTGAGGGATCCTCTGACGTCACAACGACCTTTAAAAATGAGCTGCTCGCCGCTTTGATGAGTCGTTACTGACACGGTGAGCGGCTCCCCAGGAGAGCAACTCCCGAGCTGCTCCAGCGGCATCAAATCAACTATCAGCCCAAAGTTTTACACAGTGGAGAACTCCACACTTGTCCGTATTAATTTTAGATTTTATTTTCAGGCTCAATAATTCTCTTCACATTGAGGCTTTGAGATTTACAGCTTCGGAGTTGGAATGCTACTTGGGGAATATCAGTCGGTTTATATTGCAGGGGTATTTGCATAGCATTTACAGTGAGATATCGTCCAGCCCCCCCCCCCCTCCCCTACTTAGGATTTCCTACGCCAGGATTTGACATTTAATCTACTATAGAGCACATATGTTGCATAAGTATTGGTTCCACAAGACTGAATGACTACATGCACCACATGCAGCCTAGGTCTTCCGTTTCAGTCAGAGATATGTGGGGAAAACTAAATGTATGTCATGTATATGACACAATGTATAATAGGGCACTACACAGCCAAAAATAATTTTCTCATTTTCAGAAAATATTTCTTGTTTTAAGTAAAATAAACTTAAAACAAGTTTGTCCGTAGGATAACAAAATTTTACTTGAAAGCATGGTTGAGTTTAATATACTTAGAGTAAGAAAAACAAACAAGAAAAACAAACAAGAAAAACATTCTGAAATCAAGTATTTTATACTGGAATCAAGATGATATTTCCTGACATATTTCTCAAAATAAGAAAATCTTTCTTACGGAATTGACCTTTTTTCTAGAAAACCTTTTTCTTTAGTAAGTTTTAATTTCTTATTCAAGTAAATAAACAAGATTGATGTTCTTGCCTGGGAAAGGGGTATGATTATATTTAATTTTAGTCTTTGAGAGAAAGAATTGATGCCAGAGCATCAGAAAGAGGTTCATCAGATTAAATGCAGCTTTTTGTAGCTACATTAGAGCTTAAGCAAACGGACCTTTATTCTAAGTCATTTCACTTCATGTATTGGGATAGGTAATCCTTCCCTTTATTCAAATGATATTATCAAGCAAATGGTGTTTCTTATCATTTCTCCCTATAGTTATTATAATTCATTCATTGGAACAAGGGTTCTTACATCTAATTAATCCCTAACAAATTTCCTCTTTTCCCACATATTTTTACCCTCTTCTGTTTCTTTGGGACTTAATTTGAGGCAGAAATGTATACCCTGTTTGATAAGAAAGTTGTTGTATTGCATAGTGGTGGCCTCTTGTGGCGCAACATGTAACTAATGTTCTTAATTTAAGAAAATAATTCTTATTTAGTAGTATGTATAATTGATCCCTATGGAACCTAACTGAACTCACATTCCACACCTATGAAATTCCCAAATAATGGAAGGATATTGGTGAGAGCATTAAGCATGGTCATAACCATCACATAATAGAGTATACTTGCATATCTTTTCGCCCTAATTGACACTCTGGACACATGGTTTTTAACTGAGCAGATTTTCAAGACAGAGCAATCTTAAATCTAGAAATAGAACTTTCTTATTTCAGGAATATAAGATAAAATCTTGTCGGGTGCACAAATGATCAGTTTTAAGAAAATTCCTAAAGAAAAAGAATCTTGAATACTTATTTCTAGAAGAATACTAGAAAAATATAAGATTTTTTTTTTACCTTCCCCTTTCTGAAAACAAGATAAACGTAAATACTCAGAATGAGTATATTCCTTGAATCGAGAAAATTTAATCTTAATTCTAGTATTTTCTTGGGGTAAGAAAATTATTTTTGGCAGTGTACATTTTATCAACTCCTACATATATGACACATTGTGTACCTTTGTTTTCGCCCACAGAATGTGGAGCATGCCCCGGCAGCTGGTCAGTGGTTTGACCCTGGACACGCTGTGTCACCACACCTACCTAAACCACGACTTAACGCTGATAAATGACCTCCAGACACCTCCTGGAGTCCTGCAGGCCTCCTGCTTAAATGTGTCTCTTCATGCAGGCCACCTAAATATCATTTAAAACACTGTCTATGCTATATAAGGGATGAATCAGGAACATTTGGGAGGCGATACCTTTGGTCCTAGTAAGGTCATTGGGCCAGTGACCTGTCCCTACTGACCTATCATGAGATTGTATTTTAATTGCTATCCAGGTTGACTCACCTCCAGGTCATAATAACTGGAGTGCTGGCTGGCAACTGTGCGGTATTCTCCAAGCGTTCAAGTGCAAATATTTACTTAAAAATAACCTTGTACAATGTGGAGGTGATGGGGGAGAGGGTGAGGGTGTTACACATGGGTAGTGGAGGCCACGTCTGTGGGGCTCTGGGGCTCTGGGGAGGTCGGCAGCAGACATTTCACCAAACCTGAAACACCTGCCCGTCTGGTCGGCTTACTGTCAGTTACAATTCCAACCGGAAGAATTTGGCGCCAAACACATTCAGCCTTCCGGATTTCCCAGCTCTCAAAATACTCATCCACTCAGGAAATCTTTCAATTTCCAAGAGGGATTGTGAGTCAGGGTGGGGGGGAGTCCATGTGGGGTGTCTGCTTAGCATTGGGGCCTGGTCTTCTCTGGAAATTAACAATAATGTCAGACAGCTCCCCATGTGGGATGACCCTCAGGTCGGGAGTCGCGTGGGTCAGACTAGGGCTTAACAAAGAGGGGGCGGTATATGCTACAAAGAGGAGGCTAGGCTCTCACTGGGGGAGTCTGTGGGGGCAAATCACTACCAGCTGGTTCTGGGGGGGGGGGGTGAAAAGGGGGGGGGGGGGTTGTAGTCAGCCCTTGCTGCACTTACTCATCTGTTACACCGCGCCCCCCCCCCCCCTCTCCGCCCACCATGCCTGGTGCTCTGTTAGAAGTAGATAGTGTTTTGTGAGGTTTCTTGCCCATGTTTTCCTGCCCCATCTTCTCCGGGTATGCCCTCAATGTACGCTTTGTAACACATGAGAACCCGTTTCTATGCCGATTTGCGTGGTGATTGAGTGTAAGGCATTCACACCCCGACTGCTATATAGAGTCTGGCGCGATTCCAATTGATATTATACGAAGGTCCTCTGACCCCTCAGTCAGTTAGAAATAACGTGTAAAACTTAGTATTTATAATGACAAAATTGCCAAAGTTGTGATCTAATAAGTTGATAGTAGATCAACAGAAATTCTCTCTATTTCTTTGATATTTGGTGGTATAAATCCACTTTTCTAGGCTATTTCAATGACATTTGGTGATCTGAATCCACTTTTCAATGCCATGCCAATAATATTCGGTGGTATAAATCCACTTTTCTCGGCCGTGTAGGTAGCTGTAGGGCCCGGCAGAGGCAGCATATGGTGCGGGGGTGTGGTGGGGGAGGTGTGGTGGGGGAGGTGTTGGAGCGTGGGACGCGGCGCTGTCCAGCTTAAACACGGAGGGCAGACAGTAATAGTATCTGCTGCCCCTGTTATTAACCCGCGCCTCCCACCCTTTTATCTCCCCTCCCCACCTCCCTCAGCACGCCCCCTATGTAGACTATATTATACACTGTCTAGGTTTAATACTTCAAGGGTCATATACTAGTAGTACTTTATTGTGTTATGATATGCCCTTGGTCGTGATGATGCATGAATGTAGTCCCGCGGAGTGTACGCGCCAGGGCTGCATTCATGAGTGTATCAACCCGTTTGGAGCCGGCATGACGCTTGGATGTAGCCCTGGCGAGTTACTCAACAGGGATGCCTCCTTGACTGGGGCCTGTCCTTAGCGGCGTGGGGCGGAGGCCGGCTATTCAGAGCTCAGCGGCAGCAGCGGCGTTAGATGACACCGGCCCCAGTGTAGGATGCCTCCATGCATCATGACAACAAAGATGCACTGTCCAAAGCACTATGTGGCCCCTAAAGGGTTAAGCTAGCATGGGGCCATGATGTCAGTGGAGATGCATGGTGTGGGGTCACAGAGAGAGCGGTGCATGAAAGGGGGACTGAGGCGGTGAGGTCAGCCTATTCACCACATCGTTTAATTGAGGCATTCACATTCATATCACATACAAGAAAATGTAACATTTATTTTGTAAGCCGTGCATTATTGGACATTGTTCCGAGTATTCAAAAATACGCGGTTTTCAAGGAGTTTGTTCCCATTATTGAGGAATATTACTGGTAAATTTATAAATATTTTACAGTTAGCTTTGCATGGTTTGATTTCAAAGTTAATTTCTCAGATATACTGAGACAAAGCCAAAACCAAGCTGATGTGCTCAAAGCCCCACAACCTAAGGTCTACACAGAGTATAACCCCATAACGTCCACACCACTGGGAGACGACGTAACACTCAGGGCACCGTCACAACGGTAACCATGGCCACGTCAGGACCTTGTGACGTCATGACGTAACGTGACGTGACGCACGTGTCTGTGTGACATAACCGGCGCCGGGCCACGCGTGCGTGAAATAGCTGCACTCAATGTGGGAAGTAGTCCGTGTGAGTGGTAGGGTAAGGAGGGCAGGGGAGGTGGGGCTAATGGACACACTCCTTACTCATCACAATTACATTGTATCTATTTATTTGCCTATCTCAGTATCTAAGCATATATCTAGGTCACACTGCCCCTTTCTAGGCTTCCACAGATTCCGTTCACGATTTCCCCTTCCCTCCTCTGCGCTTGCTTTACCATGTGGCTTCCTAAGTGGCTTCATCTGTGTCCACCAAAAACGAGGTAAAACAACAGCTAATTTCACAATCGCTTCTTGTGCGCACTGAGGGATCGAATTGAGAGAAAGCTCTTCTCACCCCTCTCGGCCACTTCAGAAAGCGAGATAAGGGAAAGAGTGGGTGACTAAGATTGGGTGAGAAGTGATAGAATGGGCAGGAGCGGTGAAGCCCCGGAGAGTGGGGCTGGGGCCGGGTATGAGTAGCTCCGAGTGAGGGGTTTGGAGTGGGGAGTAGCTCAGAGTGCCTGGAGAGCAGCTGCCATAGACTTGCCTCAGTCCGGAGTATTTAACCTATTTTGGTATACCCGGTGGGTAGTGTTCTAGTTGTGTGTCTTTAGGCATGGCAGTAGTATAGTATGTATCGGAACGGGACTATGCTTAACTACTGTTTATTACTCAATCGACCTGCAGCCAATCAGAGGCCTCCATTTGGTCACGTGACCCCCTCATTTGCATAATTACGTAATAGGCCACGCCCCCTCATTTGCATAATTACGTAATAGGCCACGCCCCCTTGATCACCAGCCAATCAGAGGCTGCCATTTGGTCACGTGACCCCTCATTTGCATAATAGGCCACGCCCCCTTGATCACGTGACCCTCTCATTTGCATAATAAGCCACGCCCTCTTGATCACCAGCCAATCAGAGGTTGCCATTTGGTCACGTGACCCCCTCATTTGCATAATAGGCCGCGCCCCCTTGATCACGTGACCCCTTCATTGGCATAATAGGCCACAACAACATCACGTGGCTATCTTTGTTTGTAAACAACACCACGTGGCTCTCTTTGTTTGTAAACAACACCACGAGGCTCTCTTGTTTGTAAATAACACCTACTAAGTTTAGTCATAGGTAGCAGCAGTAGCAGCTCTCTTTTGTTTGTAAATAACTCCTACTAAGTTTAGTCATAGGTGTCTAGAGCAGCAGCAGCATCTTCAGCAGCAGCAGCCGCGTCATAGGTGTCTGGAGCAGCAGCCGCGTCATTGATGGCTAGTGCAGCAGCAGCAGCAGCATCTTCAGCAGCAGCAGCTGCGTCATAGGTGTCTAGTGCAGCAGCAGCAGCATCTTCAGCAGCAGCAGCCGCGTCATAAGTGTCTAGTGCAGCAGCAGCAGCAGCAGCCGCGTCATAGGTGTCTAGAGCAGCAGCAGCAGCATCTTCAGCAGCAGCAACCGCGTCATAGGTGTCTAGAGCAGCAGCCGCGTCATAGTATTGAAGTATTGAAGTATTGAAAATTTTATTGATCACATCTCCTCAGTGAGGAGTTTTTCAATGAACAATTATGAGACGATACAGAGCCAATAGATATGTCATATGTCCATTTTGTAGGTTCATATAATCAGTTCACGTAGCGTCTCAGTTCAACACCGCAAATTAATTAGAGTGGATGACATGACAATACAATGAAGTATTTTATAGAGATGGTGATGAGGGGAGTTAGGGGGAATAGAATAATACTTCTTTTCAAGGCAGGTGTTCAGGTCCGTTGTGTTTCTGAATTCAGGGCGGTTTTTCGCCCCATTTCTCTCTGGTTTTCCGCTTGAAGTCATTTTTATCTTCCAATTTCTGGGTTTCATGGTCAAGTTGGTTCCACAAGCTCACCCCTCGGTAATACGGGCCTTTATGGTAGAAGGCAGTGTGCGCTACTCGTTCTGGGAATTTCAGCTTCAGATCTCCTCTTGTCCTGGCGTTGAGATTTCTAGCTGTATGTCCCCTTTTTGAGAGCTTCCACATGTGCTGAGCTAGTTGACACGTCCGTCTCTGCGCAAGCATTGGGACTTTGTTTTTCTTGTGTAGTTCAGCTATGCTATTTCCTCGTATGGCTACCCTGGTGCATATCCTAATGCCCTGGTTTTGGAGTCGCTGTATTTTCTCTAGTTGGTATTGGTGTGCGCTACCCAGGTAGAAGCTGCAGTAATCAGGAACATAGGTGTCTAGAGCAGCAGCAGCAGCATCTTCAGCAGCAGCAGTCGCGTCATAGGTGTCTAGAGCAGCAGCAGCGGCAGCAGCATCTTCAGCAGCAGCAGTAGCAGCAGCGGCAGCAGCATCTTCAGCAGCAGCAGTAGCAGCAGCGTCATAGGTGTCTAGAGCAGCAGCCGCAGTAGCAGCAGCGTCATAGGTGTCTAGAGCAGCAGCCGCAGCAGCAGCAGCATCTTCAGCAGCAGCAGCGGCAGCAGCAGTAGCATCTTCAGCAGCAGTAGCAGCAGCAGCAGCAACATCTTCAGCATCAACAGCATCTTCAGCAAAAGCAACAGCCCGTAACTTAGCATCATGTGCATCAGCCATAGCCGCAACAGCGACATTGCGACTAGCATAAGCGAAACAGGCTATTTTTTTAGCAGCTGTACAAGCATTAATAGCATTAGCCCTAGCAGCAGCCGCAACAGCGGCACCTTTAGCAGTCGCTGCAGCATCAGTAGCAGCAGCATCGGTAGCAAGAGCGGTAACAGTAGCAAGAACATTAGCAGCACGAGCAGCAGCGGCGAGAGTAACAGCAGCGTTGTTAGCAGCATTGACGACTTCGTATGCAGCATGTGTAGCACGAACAGCGATACGAGCTTCACGTCTTGCACGAGCAGCAGCAATAGCTGCAGAAGTAGCCCTCACACTTTCCAGCCACCCGTACGAATCTTGATAAAAACGAACCTCCACGTTGCTACTTGTTAACTCATCAGTAAACATGGACGTCTCCTCGTGTGGTGTTGTCGCGGCTCTGTAGTAGTGTTGGGATTGCTCACATTCGGTAGAACGTAGAGTGATTCCTGATGACGCCATGCTGAAGGTGGTAGAAGAAGTGTGTGGGACCCATGTTTCACTCTCGCTTATGTACTAGGCTCCGAGATAAGCTTCTTAACTCAAGAGAAAAACTCTCACTAGGAAGGCGACCAGCTGTCTACCTGTGTAGGTGCGGGTTCGTTACATCTTTAATCCTGTTCGACTCCCCGAGGAAATAGATGAAAAAAACAAAAGACCATCTTTCAAGCACTCGAATCCGCAGTCAGTAGGAAGCTATAAGGAGCTTAACTTGTGTTTGATTTAAGCTGTCTACCACACGCACGCGCTTGTAGTCACAGCTAGAGTGGCAGACTTCCGTCCGCCCGCTGGTGCATGACAATCGACCTTAGACACCCCCTGTAGTTTTTTTTGCATACACAGTTGACTAGCGTCTTAATCTCTTACCCAGCTATAATCCCATATACATGTAACGCGCATTACTCCTCTTTATGGCAATTATCAGATTGATTTAAGGGTGGAAAGGGCTTAGGTGATTTAGGTCCCTCTCTAGCTGAAAACAGGCTTAGACCATAACATGTAGGCATCAGGCCGCGTTAAACACCCCCTGTAGGCTTTTTTTTTGTATACACTCTTGATCCCCTCTCTAGGTGAAAACTAAGCTCAGAAGATGCAGTGATCCGTCCACAGGCTGGCGCGTCACACCTGTCGTTAATCACCCCCTGTAGGCTTTGTATACACTCTCGATCCCCTCTCTAGGTGAAAACAAAAGCTCCGTCCACGGGCTGGCGCGTCACACCTGTCGTTAAAACGCCCCCTGTAGTCTTTGTATACACAGTTGTCCCGCCTTATCTATTCACCAGCTATAAGCCCATATACATGTACATGTGATTTTTGATACCCTCTCTGGAATAGGGTGGGGCTCAAGGTGAAAACAAGATTAGGCCATTCGCTCTCTCAGCTATATAAAGAGCCTCAATTGTTCTTGCAACAGCACTTCACCACCGGTACACTATCAGTCACGAGGCAGATGTTTGCGGTATGGGTCATACAGGTTACTTACTAATAGCGGTTTGGGTGAGTAGATCACTTTTTTTTTTTTCCTAAAAAAAAACCCCCCACTTATGACTCGGGTATGTATATGTAGCACTGTTAGTGTAAGTACACAGTAGAATCTACTGTACTATAGACTTAACCCTCTGAAGACGGTGGAGCGCGTTAATGCGCAGGTCTGTGTCGGCGTCACTGTTGTTTTTTGTTTTTTATTTTAACTAAAAAAGAAAAAAAAGTCAGAAGTCAATCTACGACCTATCAAAGACAATTTTGTGATAAGTTCAAACTAAATAACAGACAGTTTGAGCGTCTCTTAGTCGCTGTCAAAGATGCGAATAACGAACGCGCTAGTATAGTTCCCCGCTCTTTCGTCAGATGGCGCCACAATAGGGATTTTGTACATTCCTACGATGCTCGCGAACATTTCAACGCATAATGAGCTATATAGGCAACAAAGTGTGCTTCTAATATATTAAAATATAAAAAACAATTCAATATTGTGTATTTCTGATAGAAATGAGGCAGTTTCTTTAAATACCAACTAAACTATAGCGAGATGAAAAATACCACACCATATCTAAGGCTTTATAAAAGATATACATAGTCAGAACCTCTCGCCGAGTCGGTAATCTGAAAAACGGATCAACTCGTTTTGACTCGTTGTGCCACAAGGGCCCCCATCCAACGGGGCCCTTTGAGGCCCGTCTGTCAAACCACAGTGATCCATGCTGCTTAACAAGCGGCGTAATTAATTACGCCCATGTTGTGCAGCATATAACCAACTGACAGTGTCAGTTGGTTGGCCCCTCTTTAGGGGCCACACAATAAATAAAGAATGGAAGACTAAGGGAACGTTCACAAGCGTCACCCCTTCCTACGGGGTGGGTGGGTCTTTGGGTTTAGTGACAAAACAGCGACATGTGAGTAGGAGGGGGGGGGGAGAGTCGGAGTTTGCGAGTCAGCTCTCTTTTCTTTTTTTTTTTTCCAAGTCTACATATTATTTATGATTAAAAATTAAAAAAAAACAACAACACAATAATATAGTGCGCTGATCAAAAACTGAATGGAAAAATAACCAAAATAGGTTGGGGAAATCTCTGCTATCTAGCTGATCGGTCGTTGTCACACGGTGCAGAAAATTTACTTTTTAGAAAATCTATATTAGGACCACAGACGGGGCACATGTGTCACTTGTCGAATATAAGAGATGCCAATGGGCCTTGTCGAATTTAAGAACTAGGTCTTGTCCATTGTCTATTTTGAGAAGTAGTCTTGCCCGTCTTGCCCCTTGTCGCCAACTCCCAGCACCCCCGTGTCTCTTTGTCCTTATTGGCTAAAAACAGGACATTGTTGACTTGGCTATTTTACCCGTCTGGGGTCTTATTACTTAATCACCTCGTCTTGACCCTGTGGGGCAGTGGGTATATGGAATAACCGTGTCCAGGTGTACTCTATCTAACACATAACCGAAGGTTACTGAGTTATGTAATAATAACTGACCTATGAGGCCACCAGTCAGTTTGCCATGATTATTTTGACACACTCTCAGTTACTCGTAGGGTATCTAATACATAATTAGACTCAGCATCATATAAGACAGTCTCGGCCACGCCGGCTGCATATCGTACCAGGGGGATAGTCTGGCAGCGACCTGCCATCCCGTCCACAAGCTGTGTACAGCACCCCGTGTCTCTTTGTCCATATTGGCTAAAAACAGGACATTGTTGACTTGGCTATTTTACCCGTCTGGGGTCTTATTATTTAATCACCTCGTCTTGACCCTGTGGGGCAGTGGGTATATGGAATAACCGTGTCCAAGCGTACTCTATCTAACACATAACCGAAGGTTACTGAGTTATGTAATAATAACTGCCCTATGGTCCTATGAGGTCGCCAGTCAGTTTGCCGTGATTATTTTGACATACTCTCAGTTACTCGTAGGGTATCTAATACATAATTAGACTCAGCATCATATAAGACAGTCTCGGCCACGCCAGCTGCATATCGTACCAGGGGGATAGTCTGGCAGCAACCGGTCATCCCGTCCACAATCTGTGTACAGCAGTCTGGACCAGCCCACCAACTCTGGGTATAGCATTCGGGATGACTGGAGCAAGACTGGATCTAACCCTTTAAAAGCCGCATAGCGCTTTAATGTGCAGGGCCCGTTGTCGTCATAATCCATGAATGCAGCACTCACCAGGGCTGCATGCATGCATACGTCATATCGACAAAGGGCGTAGCGCATTAAAGCACTGAGTGGTTATTTTTTGATAGTGAAGAACCAATATCTGTCTAATTAAAAACCCTTATCAGCGCTGTTTTTACATACAAAAGAATTAACTAATGGCACTCCACCATGTATTGGATAACCACTGCAGCACGACTCTGAAAAGCGGTGGCGGTGAATTTCCATTAGATCCTGAAAAGGGGGGCGGTCAGATGTCGTCAAGGCCCTGATAAGTAGGGCGGTTAAAATCATATGATTACATTGAGCTAATTTTCTTGCTGAAAGGAATGAATAAAATTGTATTTGTATAAAATTCAGGGAGACCTAAACTTGTAATAGCTCATCAAATCTCCCAACCTCTGAAAAGTGGGGCGGTCAAATCTCCCATCCTCTAAAATGTAGGGCGGTCAATTCTCGAAACCTCTGAGAAGTAGGGCGGTCAAATTTCCCAACCTCTGATAAGAGGGGTGGTAGGGCGGCAGTTGTTATCTACCATCACAGTCTCAGTGACCCCCCCCCGGGATGATACCATAATACACCATGATACACACACGCCGCGCACTGCACACACACACACACACACACACACACACACACACACACACACACACACACACACAGACAGACACAGACAGACAGACCGACAGACAGACAGGCAGACAGCACACAGTACACCTGATGACCTCCACACGATGACCTGATTGCCCTTCCTAAAAAAACCTTAAAAAAAACCAACCCGATCTACCTACTCAACAGGGTTTCAGTGTAGAGACTATTAGTTTTTTTTTTATGATGCGTATATTATATTGAGATTGATTTTCAACTTTTGTGATCAGTGGTTGGTCCTTAAAAGGACCGTTTAGTAGAGAGGGTCGAAGGGACCTTGCTGCTGAAGCGGAGGGTGTGGTCATATCGCGTGGTAGTCCTTCAGCAGCTCCTCCAGCACGGCGGGCGGTAGACCTTCCTCCATGCAGACCTGCTGCTTGACTTGTTCCACGCACTGTCTGATGAGTTGATCAGTGACCTTCGTGATCAGCTCATCGGCCACACCCTCTGCAGCAGCAGCCTGCTGTCTCTCCGCCTCCTCTCTCTGTAGCGCGGCTACGAATTCCTTCTCCACGGCCGCATCGATCATAGATCGAGAAACGGCCACGAAGTTCTGTCTCTCCGCCGCCTCTCTCTGTAGCGCGGCTACGAATTCCTTCTCCACGGCCGCATCGATCATAGATCGAGAAACGGCCACGAAGTTAACTCGGTGAGCCATTTTGTCGAACTGACTTCCTAGCCGCCTGAGAGAAGCTGACGTCACACTATTTTCGACGACGCTATGACGCGCACGAGGTAGACAGGCGACATCGTTTCACTTCCTTATTTGGAGTTTGGGACCTTGTGACACCGAAGTCATACCGTACGGTCGCGATAAAGCAACTAGTGTTGAAAGTGCGCCGGTCTTGTATAAGCGCCGGAGTATAAGAGCCTCCAAATGTTTTTTCTTAAGCACTAAAATCGCGACTTTGAATAAGCGCCAGCGCCTGGCTTGTATATAGCTCCTGAGTAAGAACTTCACCGAATTGAAAAGCACTCCCTCAGAGCCCTTAATCGCGACAGTACGGTACAAATCTGATGTCAACCCGCGCCAAAACCAAAAGGGTGTTCCGGTCACACGTACCTACGACGAGTGACCTTCAGCTATCACCACGTGAAGAGTGGGAAATAAATTTTGTACGGCAAGAAACTGAAAACTGATAACGATTCCATTAGATAAGTATTTGGTTCCAATCTATGGCGAGATATTTCCGACACTTGTCTCCACCAGAGCGATTGATTTATATGTCTGTAAGGTTCAGCTCTCCAACACTCTCCAACATCCGCCGGTGCATGATGGTCGCCGCCCATAATTAGTGACAACTAAACTTCTGCTGGAGAGTGAAAGCTACGTTGAGTCTTGAGGTGCGCAGAGATACTATCTGCCGCAGCCTGATTTTAGTTCCATGCTATTTAGATAACCGCCCCATTTAAAATCTCTCTCTCGATCCTAGAAAAGAAAAAAAAATGCTAGAGTTTATCATGGACGCTTCTCAGTTTTAGTCAAGCCGTAAAGTGAAGAACCTGAGCTTGTACATATACCCACATGAGGGGTGACCCCGGGGGGCGTTCAGTTAGTACTGAGTCTATAGTCAAGTTCCACTCTCTAAACAGAGCTTTAGCGACTCCGTCATCTAGACCGCGCGCGCGATTTTTTTTGCTGAAGCAGCTAATCGATGGAAAAGTAGAGAAGACGTACTCGATCAAAAACTGCTTCAGAGGCTTGTTATCAGGTATTATCAGTTAAATCAAAATATTTCAAAACATCCAGAAAAGCAGAATGACATGTCCTACGGGCTACAGCCGGGCACTGACGAGCAGACGCCGCTGACGTCATTTCAATCAGGTCACAGCGCTTTTTAGACACCTTTTCTGTAAGACCTGTCTCATACCTTAGTATATAATACCGTAAACGCCGGGTGATTAGTATATGATCACATTGGTAGTCGCGGATCCACGAAGAGGCTGGATAAGCCACGAGCGGACCCGCGACTACAATGTGACATAATCTTACCATGCGCTTTGTTTTGTTTTTGTTTCTATTTACAACAGCAAACATTTCAACATCCTATTGTTTTTTTTAAAATGATGAAAAATCAGCCCAAAAAAGTAAACATTTTAGAGCTAAATTTGTGGAGGATAGCCGGACATGCTGATGTCACTAGACCCCTAAATTCGATATGGTGACATGGTCATTTTCTTAAAATTCGATACGACGACACGGGCATGGACATCTAAGTGACATGGGACATGTGGCTCCTGAGTCCGACATGTGACATGGACCATAGTGACATGAGGAAAAAAAAAATGTTCGAAGAGTACATCAGAAAAGTACCATTTCAAGCCTAAACATTTCGCCAAAATTTTTTATTTTTTTCTTGGATGGTACCCAGCTTTGCAGTGTCTGGGTCCTTAAAAATGTACCAGAATGCTCAAATTCGGGTTCTAAATATTTCAAAAAACGTTTCTCCCTTAGTGACGTGTGACATGGACATTTCTTAAATTCGACATACGGCTGCATGGGGAGGACCCACCCGTCAAGGGCCCCATGATGCCTGATACCCGCCGCGCTCAAACTAGCGTGGTGGTTATAGGTAGACCTTCTTTCAGTATCCGAGTGACCAGATCCATCGCCGTCTCTTGAGCGACCGCAACGTAACCTGCTCCGGTCATTTTGACAAAAAAAAACTGTCTGGCTAGCTGACCGCTGACGTCAGCTTAATTTTGACGACGTTGCTCATTACGCGTCATCAACAGTAACCGAGGTAACTATGGTTATTGTTATCCGGTCCGTGAGACGACAGTCTAAGACGGCGTGTAGTCTCGTTTTGCTCTCCCTAATACTCTAATTTAAGTCGAGTTACCGCTAACCCCTACAAAAGAGGGTAGTCTCATTTGTGTAATTCAAAGTCGTTCCTTTGTTAGCAATAAGGGGGTCGTTCTATTCATTGATTTTTTTTTTTTTTTTTTTTGTTTACAACAACAAGTCAAAGTGCAGTCAATCAACCGAGATCTTTTCTACTCCGTGGGGGTGTAGAAGGATCTCCCCCCTGAGGTTACAAAGTCACCTTTTTATTTAAGGGGCTACGGGTCGCAAAGTCGCTTTCGCTTTCGCTTACAAGTCGCAAAGTCGCAAGAAATATTCAAGTCAAAAGTCAAATTTATCAACTATCAGTACGGTCGTTTGAAAGTAGGAGGCGATTCCCTAGAGATCAGATAAAAAAATCTTTTTTTTTTTTTTTTCTCCCCAGCAGACCGCAAAGGCCCCCCCCCCCAAGTGCCCGCCCACCCCATAAATAGTGCCCCCCTCCCCCCCTCCCCTCCCAATGCATCTTAAAGTGCCCCCCTCCCCCCCTCCCCCCCTCCCCTCCCCCCTTATAGAAGCCTCCCATTGGCTAGTCCAAGTCATGTGACCAAAAGGGGGGCGTGGTCTGTCTATTATCTATATTATGCAAATGAGGGAGGGGTTCAGGTCACGTGACCAAGGGGGTGTGGACTATTTTCCAAATAAAGAGCGCTTCCGGTCACGTGACCAAGGGGGTGTGGTCCTATTATGCAAATGAGGGGGTCACGTGATCCATTATTATGCAAATGAGGGAGTCACGTGACCAAATGGAAGCCTCTGATTGGCTGGTGATCAAAGGGGCGTAGTCTACTATGCAAATGAGGGGGTCACGTGATCAAGGGGGCGCGGCCTATTATGCAAATGAGGGGGTCACGGGACCAAATGGTAGCCTCTGATTGGCTGGTGATCAAGAGGGCGTGGCCTATTACGTAATTATGCAAATGAGGGGGCGTGGCCTATTACGTAATTATGCAAATGAGGGGGTCACGTGACCAAATGGAGGCCTCTGATTGGCTGCAGGTCGATTGAGTAATAAACAGTAGTTAACCATAGTCCCGTTCCGATACATACTATACTACTCATGGCTACATGAGGCATACTAGTACATGTAGTCAGATCCGCGGGTCGTTGCGACACGGGAGCGATCTTTGTTTGCCTCGATAAACTAGCAATACGACAGGTATATAATGGTTTATCAATGTGCAGGCCGCCATCTTGCCCCCCCCCCCCCCCTAGCATCACGTGCCATCATGCAATCCCCTAGACTATAGACACTGGTGCATGGTGCCTGCATTCATGCTATTAGCATTGTCATCAGGCTAAACCTGATGACAATTCGACAGCCATCCTAATACTTCCAGCGGGGAGGAGTGCACAAACACATCAGTGCTAATTTGGTTCTACTATAGTCTTCTCCGCCGCTGCTCCCAGTACAACGGCACTGCAGTGCACCTGTTATATCCCTATACGTGTAGTATATAAAAGAGGGTGTTCCCTCACGCATGGCGTCCTGTATATACCATGTTACTACACTCAGGGAGGCTGGGGCCGGCAATGCTTTGATGTTGATTACCCTGTCCACTTCACAGCCAGCAGCCAACCCTGCCAACTTCTACACATCAAATTGACCTTCTACATCCCACAACCCATCTCTAAAGCTCAACCCCTCTAAAGGGACTATAGCCCAGATGATCTAAGTAGCCAATAATTTACAACCTGTGTGTGTTTGTTAGCTAGGATTGGGGTTCAAGGGTCCATTGGGGGATTCAGGCTGGGCGATTTGTGTTTATTTCTTAATGAATATATTTTTTCCCATGAGGAAATGGCTCAGGGGTCTATTCTATTCAAATACTATTACGATATATACATTGTAAGTCAGAGGCGAGAGGCGTATCCCCCGGGTGTATCCCAATGCCTGTGTATCCCTAATCTCCCTCTCCTGAGATCCATGCACGGGTTATGATGGACAGCATGGACGGCATCCCCCGCACCTGGATTCCATATTCAATGCTGGGAATAGCTAACACCTGCCTATCGGTGCACTGATAAGAGATAGTAAACTGATGACTGCAACAGACCGCATTAACCATCCATTAGCATTACTGAGGCACAGGTCACCAGTATGAGTCAAGGATGATTCGCCCGGGGGGGAGGGGGGGGGGTAGTCACTCTTTGATGCTAGGTACCAACTGCGAAACTACTGCCCCCCCCCCCCATATTTGGTCATTTGACAGCCCCTTGAAAATGTGTATTATTTTTACAGCCCCCTATTTTCTAAGAAATCAGCTGAAAGCCTACTGTTAAGCGGCCATTTAACGTGAGGTTATTTTGGAATTATATAGATTACTCAAGTCATGTAGGAGATTTAAGGGTTCATTCTTTGTATTTCAATTGTGACAACCCCTGATTCTGTACTTTCCAGTCATTGACAGCCCCTAATATTTTACTTTTATATAATTAACAGCCCCCCTTTTGTCTTGGTCTGGCGCATGCACAGCGACAGCTCTTCGGGGTCGTTACTGCAGTTGGTACCCATTCCTATACTGAGTACCACCCGGGATGATTCGCAAAGGTATAGCCCCCGCTATACTAGTAGCCATCGTTACAGGGGTTCCACCCTTGAGCTGTACTGCCCCCTGATCTTCATGAACAAGTACCGTAAAACCTCGCGTATAACTCGCGTATAAGCCGCACCCCGACTTTGGGCCGATCCTATAGGCCGCACCAGACATCTGATTATGGTGACTTTTAGTACTGTGCTATAGTAGCAAAAAAATACGTATAAGCCGCACCCTGATCCTGGGCCGATGCTATAAGCCGCACCGCCTATCTGACTCGCGTATAAGCCGCGGCTTGTACGCGAGTCAGATAGGTTTTATGGTACCGTAGTGGTACTCTAGTCCGGTAAAGCTGGACTCAAAATATGATTATGTCGCCATTGTTGTATGTATCTTTGTGTATACATGTAATATCTTCAGTTAAGAAATTATCGCATGCTGGCCAAAGAATAGAAAACACCCCTTTTAATGCATGAACATCAAAAGTGGTCTGATATTGAGACCATAACATAGTGGAAAAACTAATATATAAACGTCGTTTTCTTTTCTTTTCCCTTTCTTTCGAAATAACCTTTGTGATAAAGCCCTCATCTCACTCAATAAAAGTGTGTCTTTGGACGTTACTTATCAATCGCCAGACACGATTTAAAATAGCAATTATATTTGCTCACAGACTTGTTTTTGCTGCTGACGACACGACCCTACGTGAGGTAGAGGTGCGCAGATCAGACACTACTGTCAGCAACGAGGCTTATTAGCTGTGCCGAAATACTTAGAGGCAGATAACGGTGTACCTATAGCAGAATAACGTCATGATAACTTACGTAGAGTAGAGGTACATCCTCGGGGACATTAAAGCACTATATAGTGAGGATGAAGTCATTGCCAATTTGTATTTATTCTAATTGCCTTTGTCTGTTTGGTTACAGGTGAGTGGTGACGGAATCTGATACTGGGTTCTCGCATACGAGTTGCGCTGTGAGTAGTTTCTCGGAGGGGGTACGCCCACGTTTGTTTTGTCTATGGGATTTAGAGGCCAGCCTTCTCGTTTTCTTTTCCACGTCTAAACGGCGTGGGGATCTGGACTGCACCCCTGATAAATGATGCGCATAATACTGTCAATTCACACACTTATAACGGAGTTTCACGTGAAATTGTAAGGTCTATTTTATGTTGGTGTCTGAACTGACTCCATGAATAACATGAGTATAATATCTATAGTCAGCATCACCCCCTCCCGTCCAAGGCAATACAAATAAACTATGACGACAACACAGCGACGGGACAAGCATTCATTTTGTGTGCTCAACATTTGCAAAACTAAAATGGGCAACACATAATACAATAGTAGGTCGTGGGTAGATGAGTAGTATGTAGAGTCTTTGAGTAAAAATACTCCAGATGAATTATGGCTTGGTGACCAACAAGTACATTACCGAGTGCAGTAGTAGAGGCAAAAAGAGGAACAAATTGAGGTATTTGTCCTTTGAAGTATGTGCACCGAGAGTAGCGTGAATGTACCTCAATTACCCCCCCCCCCTCCACCACCACCACCACCACCACCACCACCACCACCACCACCACCACCATACAAACACACATACACAGAGTTGCCAGAGATGCGCATGTAGTAATATGCAGTTGTAACATAACATAGATGTGGGCCATGACGGACATAATAAATTATTATGAAGTACTCGGATATATAATTGGCCATATCTGAATTGTATGTGTAGTATGGTGTTACAGCTGGTTTTAAACCAATGACTCAGGTCACATGGATAGTGTATACAGGGGCCCCCAAGAGCGGCATATCCCCTGTCGATTGTACAAAATGCTCATGTCCCCATGTCAAACTTAATGCCCATTTAGCCTTATCGATTTTAATAAATGGCCCATATCCCTATTCATTTATCTTGTCCCATGCCACTATAGGGCCCAAAAACGACCATGTCGCCATGTGGAATTTAGCGGTCTACGGCCATTTAGTCTAGATAGTCTATTACATGTTATTATACCTAGCATATGACATTACTATTCCTACAACGTAGGAGTGCGGGATTAGCTATGTGTGTGATACAGACCTCTGTATCACAACGTGTGCGATACGGGAAAGTGGTGCACAAAAGGGACAGGGTGGTGCGTAAACAGATTGCGACTACAACTTCAATTTCTGGCAAAAATGACTTTTCTCCCGGCTTTTCTCTGGGAGAAAGATTAATGGATTTGCATTAAATGTCACATGCTAGGTATAATAAAACAAAAAAGAACTCGTAAAGATACAACTGGATGTACAACGACTCGTTTGGGTGTCCGTATCTCACGGTGCGCAGGACACCCAAACTCGTCGTCGTACATCCAGTTGTATCTTTACAAGTTCTTTTTTATGTTATTATCTGTGCTCGTTTTAAATATGGAAGTACCGGTATTGCCTCTATCAAAGGGCCACTACGGGTCTACAGGATCAATCCTTAATTGCGTTATGCTGATGTGTTGGGAATGTATCAACCCGATAGTTTTGTTAAAAGGAGATAGCACATAACAGCATGCCGCCATTAAAGGGTTAGCCAGTCTAGATCTAGATGCTCTATAGTGGATCCTATAGTGGAGCCTCGTCATGAGCAGCTCAGGGAGTCGTAACGAGCGCCTCACGCTCATCTATTTATAGCCGTGAGTCACGCCCAGTCACTGGCCCTTAGATCATACACGGTTAGATCACTATTGACTGCACACTACCTAAATCCAAACTCTGCATGCATTTAGGTGGTATGGTTGTCCCTTTAGGATCCTACACCATTTATGCTGGTGTCGAGGTGCCTAGATACCATAGCTCCATTGTACATTGTATCCTGTTGGTCATTGAGGGTACAAGTGGTGGTTCCCACGCCTTTTCCTTAAAGGTGGCTCATCCATAATCTCATGATAAATGGATATTATTGGGGGCAGTCTAACGTGTGGGTCAATGCATGTTACAAATTGCTGGTGACAATAATGTTGATGCATGGGTGAAAATTGCCATTTAAAGACATTTAAACCACGTGTATAACTCTCATATATAATGTTACCTATTCTATAGAATTATTATGCACAGTCGATTTTTAGCTGGACTAATATACCAGGGTATTAGATATCAGATCCCTTGAAGGGGCTACAATGTTTTCAGTATTAAACATATAATTATATCTAAATGACAACAGTTCCTTATTTGTTATTAGTGTTGCGGAGGGGGAGGGGGGGGGGGTACAATTTTGATCCGCTGCGACAGCGGCATGACACTTTTCACTACTTGTTTAGTGGACGTCCTTCCTCGCATCTCCGAGCCCGCCACTATCCGGATTTGATCAGGAGTCTCTTTTAAGTTTAACGACAATCTCTTTTCTCCTTTTTTTCTGCGAGTGTGACACGGTATTTGAACAATGACTTCTGACAACCATTTAAGGAGCTCGTCACCTGTCCCCAAATAAGGCAGGAAAAAGTTATATAATTATGACAATAAGAAAAAGAGGGCAATGACAATAAATTACAATTAAAAAGCCCCTACTCGCTAGTTGCCCGCTCATGACTGGGACAGTGAGGGACTGGTTGATGTGGGTTCCTTGGACAAGTGAGACAAAAATAATGATAATTTTGAAATGAGAAAAAATAAGACATGAAAATGCCATTAAAACGGCAATTAACAGAAAGTGATGTAGATGCTGGGTTGCTTCTGTGACGATGGGCCCTGAGATGGCCTGGGGCTAGTTGGTGGACGCCGCCAGGTGGCACATTGGGGACGGCGTCTGTTGTCATGGCAACCAGCAGCACTTCCTGCCAACAACAGGCTCGACTTGACCGCAGATCGACATTGGGTCATTTTGCGACAATGAGTCGGGTATTTTCTCAGCGGGATCTAAAACTGTGGGAGTAATGTGGCTTGCTCTTATTTCATCTGAGTTTCTCCAATTTTATTTCGTGTAGGGTATTTGACTTATGATGAAGGCAAGATTATTATCACTATTCACCCAATGTTGGCGGACATAATTATTTATAAAGCAATACAATTACGCAAAGGCTGAATGTATAGCTGAGGTGTAAATAAGTCAACATTGTAGTTGAATAACCCCAATTCAACGGCACATCAATTGATTTAGCTATGTCCCAGTGGGCACACAATTCAGTTCAATGCTGAATCAACATTAAATCAACATTGAATCAACATTGACAACCATTTGTCAATGTTGATTCAATGTTCTGTGCCCACTGGGGTTGGCTCTGGTCTCAGAAATATTAGGCTGGAACCACGGTCTTTCACTGGAGGAGTTACCAGCACCCATCCTAAATATTCTACCCCGACTGAAATCTTGGTTTTATCTGTGAGAATGCAGCACTATTTACAGCCAAATAATCAGCTAATTAACATACTCCAATCATGACACACACATTTCTGACTCTACATTCCTGTAGAGGGGGGAAACCCCAGCATATGGACTCACACCCTTAATTACCCTGTTATCTGGTCTATCTACCCCTCCTATCTGAGGCATCTGTGTAGGCTGGGTACTTACATAACCACCCTATCAGTAGATGGACCAACCCCTAGATAGAGTAGATTCAGACAGTTACCTTATAATCTACAGCTGTGGCTTCAGCAGGTCATGCATAATGTATACATGTATACTGATTATTCTAGTGCTTATAGTAAAAGCCTTATCTCATGATGATGTATAGGATGGGTTGCATTGTTATTTACTGCGTGGTTTCTTAGTTTTAATCTAACTTATATTATTAGAGTCAATCATACATTAACATCACAACCATGCACTGTGAAAAGATGCCATCATGCACTGATGCAGGCCTCTCATTCTTAACAATAGCATGAACTCGAAAACTAATGCTATAGCTAATGATTAGTCCGAGGACATAACTGTCTCTCTATCACTGTACTGCTCTACCACTGCTAACCCTTCTATTAGTATTTTGTATAGTACATTGTATACCCTACCTGAAAACACCTTTCGTGCTGGGTCATGGGCAGAGACCTGCATCGTACTACAGCGTACCATTGATGTTACTAGATGTCATTTAGACAAGATGACAGGCTCCCAGTCCATGACCCTACACACCAGGCAAGGCTGATGCCAGTCCACTGATGCCTCCCTCAGAATCCAATCTTTAGTGGTGGGGAGCAGGAATACATGCATTGCCTTGAAGTTTCCTTGAGACAAATCGACATGATCTGATGGAACAGTGGATCAAGGAAAACGAGACTAATTTAGGTGTATTACGTCCATTTAGGGACCAGACCTTTGTAGATCTATGGTTTGAACTTAGAGCCCAGAAGGGGTAGCACGTAAAATGTAAATTCTAGTTGGCTTAGGATCGAGCCTGGAAAACTGAATCCCGAAATAGAGCTTTCCTTTGTGTAACTGCACTCGTCTTTATCTCTTTGAAATAGGGACTGCATCGTGCCTCAATGCACCGTGCCTCTTTCTCACCATTATGTTGCCCTCGCGAGAAACTCACCAGTGCTGCATTCATGCACATATCGATCCATGGGGGCAGATGTACTGCTGAATGTCAGCATGAGTAGTAGCATGATGCACCAATTAATGCATCAGTTCACAGGCATTACGATAGTATTTTTCCTGGCGATACATGAACGTTGAAGAAAAATGCCGTCCTGAAAGGGTTAAAGCTGAATTATTGAATTCAGTCCTGAGTTCATATCCAGAGGCACTTTGGTAACTTAACCCACCCTAGTTAGGGATTAATATGACGATGTCTCAGGGGTGTATTCCCTTCACCATAGAAACAGAGCCTAGAACCGAAATCCTATAATTCATAACTCTAATGACCCTCTTGTTCAACTAAAACCCCCGGGGAGGTACTTGAATTTTTTCTGATATGGGTGTGTGGCTGGACCAATGACAACCCTTACCCTTGCTAGGGAGCATTTGCTTTAAAAACCTACCCTTGCTAGGGCACTTAAAATTGGCCGAAAAGTCCTAGTTTTGAAGAGGAAAAACACAAAATGTACAATGGATGAGTGATTTCACCGAGAAATTTTACCCATGTCCACAAACTTTTAGCGAAAAATGAGCAAAAATGGGACATTTTGGTGAAAAACGGGTCATTTTGGTGATAAAGTGACCCTTTCTAGGGCGATTTTGTCAAAAGTAGATCCTCATTAGGGACATTTTTCTCTGAAACAGGACCCTTGCTAAGGAGATTTTGTTGAAAAACTACCCTTGCCAGCCGCACACCTGTGTATACAAAATATGATATTTATAAGTGCCCCCTGGGACTCAAACATTACACTATTGACATCCATACCACTGACTGTTTCTTATGATCTAGGCTTAATCATTTAGGTAATGTCCCTGATGATAGCTATATTGATTTTAGTAAGACAAAGGTCGTATTAAACAATGTGATTATAAGACATTGTAAACGCCTTAAAAGAAGCTGTTACTACGCACGACCATAGGTTGTTGGTAGACACTTTATTTTAATACCATGCACAGTGCCATGGTTGGACTAAGTCTGATATGTTTTGACGGGTGCTGATTTTACAAACGAACCACCTGTAAGTGATATGTTATTATCTAGAAAGTAAAAATGTTCAAACAAACCATACATATAAAGAGAGGGGACACGCATTGGGAGTATGTTTGCATACAGCATAGAACTGTTTGTATACAGATTAGAAGTGCACACATTGGGACGGGACCAAACAATGTGAGGTTATACAACCCTCTACCACACTGAACAGTGTGACAGATGGGTGGTCATCTGTTGGTCAGCAACCAGGGGAGGATAATAGTATGAGCACCACTGGTCAGCTGCCCACGTCCCTACCCACCACCATGGCACAATGCCCTCACAAAGCCCCCAGTCCCCTAACACGAACAAACACAGCATATATCACTGGGAGACGGGCATTGTGGGTATCTGTATCAGTGAAAAGCTGCATTGGTGAAGGGCTTACGGATGTCGTGAGTCTGCAAAGCAAATTTTGATATCGCATACTGATTATTTGCACTGTTAACCTTAGCAGAAAATGTAAACCATCTACCCACAGCAATCCCCCAAGGCAGGTTTCAAATTCAGTCGCAGCTCATTCTGATATGATACATAATCGGGTCATATTTTCTATGAATTGCTCATACAGCAGTGTATAACGGGGTGTTATGATGTCCCCATGTTACAGTGCCTGTACTGCAGTGCAGCAATACGTCCCACATCCACAAGTGGGACTTGTCATCTGGACCTTTAATGTGCTTTTGGACGGATGAGGTGTCGGAGAACGAAATACTTCTCAGCTGCTTATATCTATCCAGTGGCGGATCCAGGAATTTGGGAAAGGGGGGCGCTGTACTACCTACAGCATTGGGGGTCTTGAACCATCATAATTAAAATGTACATAAAAATAGGGGGGGGGGGCCCTTGCGCGCCCCCCCTGAATCCGCCCCTGCTATCAGAGGCATGAGTGATATGATCAGTATGTGCACGGGAGCATCCTTTCCTCTTGGCGACTAACCTGTTCACCTTATCAAAAAACTATTCCACATTAGAAAAATTCGAATATTAAAAAAAGAAAATAAAGTAAAGAAGAAATTTGATACAGAATTCAGATGACTAACCAAGAAGAAAAGATGATCCGCGCGAACAAACACACCCACCGCCAGAGTCCTTTCCTCCTTGAACACCTCCGACAGATTCAGAATGGATAAGGCCCTCCCTGGCCTGCATTCAATCACAGACTTCCATGCATTTTGCAGCAAGTGCTTGTTTTTCCTGCCAGTTTAAACCTAAAGTTCACTGCACCTCTGCCTCCTTCCCACCTCCTCTGTCACCACCACTCATGTTCGTATTCATGTGATTAGGCCACCTGGGCGTGCTTGTTTGATGCATCTGGGTGAAGAAGGGTTGGCTGCTGAGCATGTTGGTGATTTGTATAAAGTTAGTAAGCATCTTGCTGAAGTAGTGAGAAAGGTGTGGCTGTTGGGAGAAAATGGATTGCTCGGGGAGGTTGAAAGTTATGGTAATGTTGATGTGCTCCGAGGGAATACTTCATCATGTGGGGAGGGGTAATTTATTTTAAGGAACCCACCTCCCCCCAAGAAACTAATGGATATATGTATTGCTTGGAATTTGGCAATATTTCATATGTTATACATGTAGTCTCTAATGTGACCACCCTGCCAATAATAATCATTTTTGGAAGAAACTCTCTCTGATGTGATCATCTTACCAATGTGGTGTCATGAAATGGTTTTCCTCAGGTAAAGTGGACTTTTGGCCCAGATACATGTATCTACTAGGTATATGAAATAATGTTGTGGCAATGCCTCAGAACATAATGCCTCAAACGATGTATAATATTTATGTGCATCTTTAACATTACATAGCCATATAAACATGCCGCTGCCCTTTATAGGGGCTTTGCATCCTTGTAAACACGGGGAAAACGATTCTATGCACATCATACTAGCTCCCCTCTCGACCAAATCCCTGCACCCCCCAGGCTTCATCCCATTACAAAAGTACATGCAAAACACACACATTAATCTACAAAACATGCCTTTAGAAGAAGCTACCACAGACATGGTGTGGTACAGACTGGCTGCAAAGAAACTCCGTAAAAAGACACCACAGTAGCATGTGGCACGCACTGTCTGCATGGGTGGAGCCTGTGCAGTCCGCTGAAAAGGGAGGGATGGGGATGGAGTTGGAGTTGGAGCAGGAAAAGGGCAACAAACTAGGCAATACCTCCGACACTGAGCTGCTCAAACTATTCTGTAAATTGTGTTTCTTTGGGTGAGAGTTTCAATGAATAAATGTAGCGATGAATGATATATCTTTCTATATAGGTCGACGCTTTAGACTTGGATTGGGATAGATTTTGTTAAATTTTGTAGTGTGCTAACAGAGACAGAGCACTAATGTTTCTGAAAGTTGCACAGTAAGCTATTTGGCAGTAATACCCTTGATGCTACTAAAATAAAACTTCTGTACCAGAATAATAATGTCAGGTTTTGTCGTCCTAGTAAAAACGTTAACACATGCTTTGATATAACAAAGAAGAAATATGCTGCTTTTCGCAACATTAGCTCTCTCCCCTACCTTCTCAAAAGGCAATTAGCAGGAGAAGACGCATGCTCCTTGTGGGGCTTTTTACACAGGATATGCCATGGGCATGCATTGCTAGTATGTTCACTGGGTACCAAAGGGCCCATCTGGCCGTCATAATGACTTGCAGAACATGTTTTTTTTGTTGTTGTTGACAACTAGACACCCCTCTTCAGGGGACATTCCCCTTGGTCCTGGAAACAGACCCACCATGTGGTCCGAATCCACCTTATTTCTTAGGTCTCGTCTTCTTCACTCCTGGACATGAGTGTATAAGAAATCCCATCTTGTGGGGCCTGTTTTACTATTTTCACAGGACTCAAAAATTCAGGGTTAATGGTAACAGTGTATTACAATACTAAAATCTGACAAGAGCCTATTTCGGACAATATGAACAAGAGGTTTGGTTAATGGGGTTTATGTTGCAGTTACACCATGAACTTCCACACAAACTGACAATAATCATTGTTTGATGTTAATCATTACTGCAAACAGGGGGAACTATCATTTAGTATCAATTACATTTAAAAAAACACATTTGATTGATCAACCATCAAATACAGTTTCAAGTTTATGACAAAGTGTATGAAAAAGGTAGCTTAGAGATGTTTCTTTTTGAAACAGCGCCCAGTTCTGGGCGTATGGACGAGGGGCGGCAAGAGCCATCCATCTTTGCGCATGCCTGGGACCACGTGTGACCCTGTCACGTGATAGATGAGTTTGGGAAGGAAGACGTTAGGCGTCGCCACCGTCGTCGGTGGTGTCGCGCCGGATGGTAGAGCTTGTGAAGGAGGTGTAGGGTAAAAAGAGAATGATGGGATAAGTCTGTTTGGTGTACAAAGTAGCTACTGCTAAAGCAGACCTCTAACACAGCGTGTACAGTGGTGTATATGTCGCAAACTGTATGGTGTTCTAAGTACTTTTAAAACAGAAAATACAGAATGAAAAGACGGAAATTATAGAGAGCACTGAGGGAAAGGAATACACTCTAGAGGCAGGAGGGGACATTGAGAAGGTTCCAGAAGTATAGCTCAGGACGAAAATGAATGTCAATACTATACTAGTAGAGGACAAGTATATTGTGCATACAAAGCGCAATTGACGAAAAAACGGACAGAAGAAGTGAAAGGTATACAATCACAAAGTAAAGGGTTCAGGTGCATTTACGTAGAGGAATGTGCCAGGGTACAGGTATATAATATCCTTGCAGGGGAACACTGCATGATAAAGATACATCTGATCCGTGAGGTACATGTACTTAGACAAGAATAGAAGGAAGGCAATGGAAAATGGCACAGGGTTATAGTGGAGATGCATGGGTGTTATGAAGAGGCAGGAGGTGTTTTGAAGAGCCATGAACTGTTATGAAGTGGCAGGAGGTGTTATGAAGAGTCAGGGGTTATTGAGATGGGAGTACCAGGTGTAACAGTCTCCAACAGGTGCTGGCCGTCAGTGGGTAGTGGGGGGGGGGGGGGGTGCATGCCTCATACCCCACCTGATGTATGACAGCACCACCCCTGCATACCACCCCCATCCCCTGCATACCGCTACATAGCAGCCTCAGACCTCTGCTGTGTGTATGCACTATCCACCCAGTCTATTATACACCTCTAAGAACCCTGCAGAGGTGGTGGTGGAACACATAAAGGTCACATGCCTGACTTGTGGATTTCAGGGTATCTGAGAGATGAGAAATGTATCAGTCAGTGTAGGCCGTACTATAATGTACAGGTTCTGGACTCTCTTGGGGATTGAAATTAAATTGAAGAATTTCTCATACGATCTCCAGAATTATAGATGTTCTGCTATGTCATGAACATTCCAGCCAGAAACTATACAAAATATATTCAAAGCTACAGATGTGCTTACACTAACATTCTTGAAATGGGTATAAATACCCCTTTTGATCTCTCCATGGAGTTGCTATGGTTATAATTCTGCTGGTTAAAATCCTCCTTCAGAGATGATCGATGTCTGAGTGTCCTTACTGGCCCATATCTAACCCATTGATTAACTCTGTGACAACGATTACACACTACAAATAGCTGTAAGATGAATGATCTCTGGGTGTGAAGTTGGCAAGTCTTACCACAAAACCCTCCATGAAATGTTACAGCCTTGTCAGTGCTAAGTAGTAGGGCTGTAAATATACAAAATGGCGTCGGCTCTCTACTTCAAAGCCTCATGCGTAATGTTCCTGTAATGGCTTCCCACCTAACTATAACCTCAGAGTACTGGCAGTTGTTGGTACTCGGGGGTCAAACCTACTCTTATCCAGAAGCTAACCATAGCTGAACCAGGCAATGTGGCAAAATATTAGTAGACTACCATACACTTTCGTCCAGTTTTACTTTAGTGTATTCTGCTAGATTAGGTTGTTAAATAAGAGTATTAACTTGGAATGGATGTAATCTCAGATAGCTAATCCATTTTAAAACCGATTTCATTAAAAATTGTATTAAAGTTTTAATTAAAAGAAGAAGTAGAGTATCAACGTGAAGAGGATCCATTCTCAGATAGTACATGCTTTATCATATTTCATTTTTAATTAATAAATAAACAACAGCCAGCCTATGGCTATGATAACGCACCCTCACATAGATCATCCTTTTTGCGTAGCTGCTGACATCATATAGGACCTATCCCTGAGTGGTAGTGTGAAGTATCCACACATCTTCTGTTGATGATCTCCATCCTCGTAAAGGTAGGTAGCTTTATGATGAGCTGCTCCTGTGAGGTGAGTTTGATTATTGCCAGGAGGAGCAGCTCCAGGCACAGCCTATCACCTCCCGGCCCTGCACTCAGTATCAAAAAGGGACTTCACCTGCGTTCTCGGTCTTATAAACGCCCCCTAATCCATGGAATCGAAGGTTAAAAGACACCCCTCATTTCGATTTTGAGAGGCCTACGGCCTTCTTCTTTTAAAAAAATAGAAAATAGGGGATTATCCAGTCTCCAGAAGATGATAAACCGCTGATAAACCGCTGAACTCATATCTTCAGAACACAAGTGACTTTCTGTATGGATGTTAAGTGCAGGGGCCGGGCTATCTCCTACTGGAGTCACTCTCCACCCCCCTGGTATACACCTCCACACCTCCTACATCCCTGATATATAACCTACACGGTGTCCTCCAGCCACGAGCTACCATAGGTCTATGTTAAAAGGTTGTCTGTCAAGAACAAATGTCAAGGTGATTATTCTTCAATTTGTCCCTTTGGATTTTTCACTGAAACTTATTCTGATGTTATAAATCATCCTGTAAGCATCAGAGGGGGTATCCAGTGATCAAGTAGCAAGGAAGCATGACAATGTCGTTAACTGGGTAGGTGAATGGGAAGGGCTGTCATGTTCAATTAGTAACCGTATATAATGATAAAGGTTGAGAACAGAATGATACACACAGTTCTTTCCTACGCAAAGGGATTGGGGCAGCGACAGAAGTCTGTTTGTTATTTCTATTATTTGTTTCTAGTTTAATTGTGCAGATGTCCACTATACATAAACATCTACAAATAAGTTGCTTCGTGTCTATAAATCCGCTGAGTGGGCAAAATACGTCAGTGTTGTAATAATAATGATAATAATAATATTACAATCCATATTTATATCCATGCCAGCTCTATTTACCATTCTCATTTTTCTCTCTCCATTGACCATGATGACATGGGAATTGTGTTGTTTGAAATAATGCTAGAATAGGACATAAATGATTTCACATGACCTGCCATGTCATCATGGCAGTATAATATAACGGAAAAAGATCCCAGTGTTGCACATGATGCATTGGGTGGGGCAGTGTATGTTGACAGGAGGTACATCATGAGATATTATAACCCTTTAACGACACAATGATGTATCACGGTTCATCTCCATTTTGTCTTCATGATACACTAATGCAGTGCCAGCGATTGACTCGGCGGGCCTGCATTGGTGCATCATTCTGGCCCTCAGGACTGTATAAACATAGGGTCTGCATGATGCATTCATGTAGCATGCAGCTGACAGAAAGCATCACAGCACTATGCTGCCCTTACAGGGTTAACCATGTACACGTCCTGTACTACATGCTCCTGGTGACATGTTATACTGACATGTCTGTTACATGATAGGGAGGCAGGTGATGTGGGGACATGGCTTACATGACCTGTACTGATGTGAGCAGCTTGTTGTGACAGGTCCGAGCTGCTCTGTGTGGGAGACGTGAGCTACTCCTGAGTGACAGAGTAGTTATTGTATATCTGTATTGTGTTAGAGTAGGACTAGCCTTGTTCATGTCTCTAGATCTTGCAATTGAATTATGAAAATCCACATGTTTTACGAATGTTATTTAAATGACAGCTTTCGATATAGAGATAGGGTACTGAAGATAGTGTGGCTTAAATAACAAGGGAATTACTTCAGTGGCAACTCAGGTTAAAACCTAGAGGACAACACAAACATATATCAGGCCCTGGAACTGCATGTAGGCGTAGTGTATTGTAGGAGCTGTGAAGTAAACCATGTGACACATTCACCCTAGTGACCCTTTGCCCCTCCGCCATTCAATGATTCATTACACAATTATATATGTTGTTTTGCAGCATGACGCATATATTGAGACAAAAAAGGAGGCCCCATTTTATTAAAGCTAAACCTTTGATAGAACATATCCAACCCAGTGGTGATGGGAATAACATGGGAAATTGTTTATAAATGGTGACAAGGCCTGCTTGGTGTGTGTGGCACATTCATTACACATAGTCCTACAAGGGTGCAGGGATGAGCTATGCGAGTTTATACAACCCTACCACAATAACCACTCGTGTCAGGCATAAAAGATGTATCATGGGTTATGTACAACATTAGCATGAACCCCTCTCAGGCTACTGCCTGAGGCTGAGGCATGAGTAATGTATGCCATTACCATGACATATGGCCAGGTAAGGGTCAGGGTATTCGATAGGGTTAGGGCTGACATTATCATGAGTAAGGGGTAGATAAGGGTTAAGGGATGAGAGGGGAGTTGTCCATGACATAGGTGTGGGGTGCAGGGGTGTGGCATGCATACCAACCATGGAGGTGAGGTGGGGAGGATGAGGAGCTGACAGGCCAGCTGGGACCTACAGCATACTACAGGGGTGGCATGGGCAGGGCATTGCCCTCACCAGTGTGCCAACCCCTTTTTCTACCCTGTAGTAAGCATTGTAGTTTTTAGCTGTCATATGCCTTAATAGAAGCCTATACATTTTTTCGAGATTTTGTGACCGTCATTTGGTCAAACATGAAGTATACATGTATGAAGGTTGTATCTTATATAGACAGAAGGGGGCAGCGGTACTAACATTTACAAAACATTGTGTTAAAGGCTGGCAAGGCAATGGTTACAAATAAAAGTGTAACGAATCATTACCAGGCTATACCAATTAGTTACAGATATAGTGATAGGGAATAGGGATCTTGAAAAAGTTCCAAAAGTTTATTCATTTTAAAATATCCCCCTAAATATGTTGCATGCAAGCTGCCACATATGTACAGTCGGCCCTCACTTCCTCGAATTTGGAAAATGCAAGAAAAAGTGTCTAGTGAAGAAAATTATCCGAGGAATTAAGTCCAAATATAATGGAACATATAGAGGCAGTTGCCAGGCACCTGTCTGAGGAAGTGAGGGATCCGAGGTAGTAAATGTTCGAGGAAGTGAGGGTCGACTGTATTCATGTATCCCATTCTCTCCATATCCAGACCAAGAATAATTCCCCTGTTCTAGTCAGGAGTTTACTAGTGTGTGTTCTTGGTATGTAAATGATAACCGAGTAGCCTCTATCTATAATCTTTCAAATCCCTTTGTATGGAACACTGATAATACACCAGTTTATCATCTCCTACATCGGTAGGAGTAAGCCTATTCAGGCCATTCAGGCAATCTGCAAATCAGACCCAACCGTCAAAATGGCTCTGTCGTCAATCTGATTAACATGCCGATTGTGACGTCATAAACAAAGGACGTTTCGTCAGACGTCAACCTTGACGTCTGGCTCTATTGTCCTGTCATAGAGATGAGTACTGTAGATTTGCCGGCTGAAAAAGCAACACCAAACCACAGACTGGGCTGAAGTTACAATAGCCCTTCTGGCTGGATTTCTGCGGGCTTTGAGTCAGAGAAAAGATTTATTATAGATGAAAAAATGACCCGATGCCCCTGAAAAGCAAGATGGCGGCGAGATAGGGACGCTGATCTGGCCGGACGTTATCTGTTGGGACTGAGCGTTTCTCGCCTGGGTTGAGTAGGAGGAGTAGAATTGTCAGCAGCTTTGTAGTCTTTTTTTTCGTCAGATGTCGTCTGCTACTTGGTAAATATGGCGGGGAAAACAGCCGATTGTAGTAATTTGTAGGAAAATGGGGGGAGGGGCGTAAGGTATAAAGGTCGGGGGGTGGGGGCGGTGCAAACAGAGGAGTCTACTACTAGATCCCGGGGTACTAGAGGGGATACTAGAACACGTAACATCAGAGAGAAGACTACTTGCCCTTTAACGGGGTTTCTAACTGCGTCATTTACGATGCCACCATTCACCTCCCGGCGTCTCCCTGCGAATAATAAGTCTAAAATTAAAAAAAGAGGAGCTTTACTCAAAAAGTGAGATTACAAAAAAAGCTTGGGGTCTGGATTGGGGACCTACAATGTGTGTTACGGGGTCAGGCGGCATTGGAGCTCTCCGACCCCGTAAAAAGGAGGCGGAGAGGGGTGTTTTTGGTTGTGATTGGTTGTCGCCAGGTGTCGTCTGCGGTTGGCGCAGACACCCTGCTACGCATGCGCGACAGGAAGACGTGAGGCGCTACCTCGTGGTGGCGGAGATGACAGGTGTGACCTCCAGTTCCCAAGGTAATCAGCGGCGCAGACGACAAACCTACCCTCCGCTCGCCAACCCCCTTTTTCCCCGCCAAAACTTTAAAGTCATTAAAATCCACCAAAAGGGCGTTTTTCAGCAGGACAAAAATGAAGGGCGATGCTAAGGCGGGACTCTAAATTTGTGTTTACGGGAGTTTAATGATGATTGAATAGGAGTTTGGGTAATTTTGAACGGAATTAATGAAGGCAACGTGACAAGAAAGGGGTGAAAGAAAGATAGCGGTGTTCTCACCTTGAGAGGCGTCTGCTGCTCGGGGGCAAACGGCGCCCACTGCGCACGCGTGATGAATACGTTGTGAGCAGACGAGATTTGAACTGAGTCAATGAAAGCAGCACCAACAGTGTGTTACAGGGGCTGGCTGTATGTGTGTGTGTGTTGGGGGCGGGGGAGGGTCTGACATGCCAATATGCCCCTTCAGATACCTCTACAAAATATATACGTGCGTGAAGTAAGTTAATACAGTGGAAGGCCGATGTACTGCAGTTCCTTTTGGCTACAGTTGTACCAGGCCTACTAATACATGTATAACATTATTAGACAGCTATGTAAAACACGTTGCTACTAAATATAGCCACGACTGTTCAGTAATTCATGCTCTAAAACTCGAGCACATCTATTATTATGAATGAATATCTAGATATCACTATTATTAGTATAATCAGGTTCACTATTCTTTGAGACAACTTATTTCATACATTGGGCACTAGTATTTTTTATGTAAATTGAATATACTATGTAATATTAACGACCACACTATTTCATCATTGTTTTTATGGTTTATCATTTCAATACTAGACTTGACAGTACCAACACATGTGTGTTGATGTTAACACCCCTACCTCATTATATTGACAGGGATATACCAGTATCTAAAGATGATGTCATCATTCTGGTGGTATTTTGTCCAGACATGTCACAGTATTAAGTAATGACCATGCTGCATGTATGTCCTTGTCAACTCCGCCCCTACATTTGACCCCCTGCCCGCCCGGGGGACCCCCGTTTTTTCCTCCCCACCAATACCACGTCATCACTGTCACCCTAGCACACCATTAGGAGACCACCTTTATGTGTATCAGCAAATTATTTTAGCATATCAGTAGGTATATGCTAACCATTATTTGGAGTTGGGGGGTAGGCAGTCCGTTCATTGTATTTGCCTATGCTTGGAAAAGGCACCGCTACCATTTGTGTTCAATGGATTAGTTTATTATAGGGTCTTGGCAAATGTATATAATTGAAAAAGAAAATTAGGTACAGCAAAAGTAAGATATGATAGGGACAAAAAGAATGAAAGGGATCAAACCATGAATGTAACTTATAACATAGAAAGTATACTATAGTTCTATGCTTATTTAGTTTATGCTAAACAGGGTCCAGTCACAGGAGATAATGTTGTGACGCCGGTTGGTGATAGGTGCTATGTTACTGCTATGTTTGTGGGCTGAGTCAATCTAACATCATATAATTTCAGCCACAAAATCAGGTTGTCGATATAGATAGATATACAAATTACCCAGAACACCTCCATTTGCCCCAGTTTCTATCCAATCCCAATCTTTACAAGTATTTTTCCATTATCCTCCCCAATGTCCATTACTCTCGGTGCTCCCGTCCACTCACTCCAGCTCTTTCATCTCAAACACGGTGTGGAAAAAAAGTGAGGTGGTTCTATACCTTAGTGCTTTACTTTCCCACTCCTATTATACTACCATACCCATCTGGCCCTCTCTCCCACGTCACCACCTCTACCCCATTTTCCCACTCCCTCCACCCCAGGTGCCTGGCCCTATATAGTCCCCGGCCCCTGCACTCATCGACCACATCTGACACACCTGTGTTCTCCAGGGGTGGCCCTATAGATTTGAGGAGGGAAGATCTAGCAAAGCCAGAAGTACCAAAAAGCGGTGTGCGGACCAAAATAATTCTCACGATGTTTAAAGGGGGGGGGGAGGGGGCGGACTTTTTCCTGAATGCAAACCTTGAAAAGGGACCCTCTCTAATTGTAATTCTAAGATCGAAATTGTGAAAAAAAGGACATCCCAAGCTTTCTCTCTTGGAACTCACCTGTGTGTCGTTTTGCCAAGTGAGTGCAGGGGATTGGCCCCTTTCACTGCATGTGCAGTGCACACTTCCCCTGTTGTACCCCTCCCACCTCCCCCACTGCATCCCACCTCCCCCATCTCCCCCACTACACCCCTCCCCAGTGTCACCCCTGTACACCCCTGGCAGGTGGCCGTGCAACCTCATATTTACCCTCAAGTCTAAGGTCAAGAGCCAGGCGTTGTTGGCAAATTGTTACAGATCCCTCTAACCCCACGCTACCGGCACCAGCTGCCCTGCCCCTACTACACATTGGATATTTTGTCAGCCACTTAATATGTGTTTGTATAAAGGGCTACTTCTGAGGATTATACCCCTTCTGTAACCGGACACTATAGAGCATGTTTACAGACCTCCTTGTGGATGTAACTATGGAATTATGTGGAGAGGTTCCTGCTGCTAACCGTTGGTACATGTTTAGAGGCAGGGGATGCTCGCATAAAGTATTAATTGAATGGTTAAGGAATCTGTATTAGCTTGTACTAGGGTATAGCATTTACATATAATCACCTAGCTATGAGTGAGGTATTATTATGTCTCTAGGCACTTCTGTTCGTCGAGGTCATGTGATACATACTTCATGATTATGCTATGTGCAATTTTACTTTTAGTAGGAAAGAAATTGCACAATATAGCACAATATATACATACGTTCTATTGGAGAAATCAACTTCTTTTCTATGGCCCTTAAGATTTGGAGTCTGCTCAATGGCCCTTCCAGTAAGAAAACATATCCGTTAAATTATATTTGAAATAGACTAAATGCCCATCCTCATTCACTCCATGAAGTGTAAGATTAAACGCATACATGTGTTAGGAAAGTGAATTTTGCAAAGCAGGATAACATGTACCCCATTAATTGCTGGTACCCGGCAGTTGATATTACGTTGTATTTATATACATATGTTTTCATACACACATGCGTATGTCCTATGTTTTGGTGTAAATCATTAGTTATGTTTTTGTTGCTTTAACGTTGACAGTTGGCCTGGAATTCTGCTTTATTACAAAGGTCAATTCACCAAATACAAAAGTGGTACACAACAAACAGATACAGCCCTTCACTACCAGGATGCACTGCGGTTAAATGGCGACTTTTACAAATAACCTGTCATTTAAAGTCACGTGACCCAGCGGCGCAGGCCTAGCACGCAATGACCTTGACCTTCAAAAAGGTCACATCAGTTCATCACAACAACGGCCACGTAATGTTGATAGGTTCTTGGGTGGCATACTTGAAAAGGTGAAAGACGCTACGTGTATAGAATGCACTTTACTGAAGCAGAACTGTATAGAAAAGTATGGGGAAACAGACCCAGCATGATATGTAGACTGTACGTGACTTATGTCCTTTAGGCCCATTTTCCATTAGTTGATTTGGGCGTGCTGTCGGCCGATAATCGGCAGCGAGGGTCATAACAACTGCACTGCATGCACAGAGTGTACTACCAGTGAGTTGTTGTGGATCTATACCTGTCGATTAGCGGTCGACAGCACGTCCAAATCGGTTAATGTGAAATGGGCCTTATGCGTAGATCCAGTGGCTAGAAGGAGAATATTAAGATTATATTTCAAATCACTGTTCATATCTTGAGGCGTCCATCCAAGTTTATCAACGAAGGGGATAGGTTTCATACCCACACAGTAAGAATAATGAAAGCAGAGATCAGAGTAGATCTAAATCACGATTGAAATCTGTAAGTGTCCCCTCTCATTTTATCTACAAAGGGTATATTGTTTCACCATCGAGAACGAAGGAACAGACAAATTATAGTTGAATTTAAGACTTTTATAAGCTATCTGTTGTCTATTGTATTCTACATTAAAAGATAAGGCGATTTTTATTCGGTCCTATTGAGTACTTTGATTATCTCCGCATATAAACCAAAGGTTCACATAATAAACCAAAGCTTTTATATGCAGCACCGCTTGGATCTTATTTGTGCAAAGATAGACCCCGCAATGAGGAGATAAATCACTGTATTTGTAACTAAATACGTGCTACATGGACATCTGCTGACCTGTGGCTTACTGTACACGACTGTATACTCAAAGGGAAGCTCGAAAGTAAAGGATAGAAATAAAATAAAATGCCATCAAATATAAATAATTGCAACTTGATATTTTGTATGATAGCTATTATACCATGGGGTACAAGTGAAAGGCTTTGATGACAAATGGTACTTGACAAAAAGAGATCTGCTGAACGAGAGGAGCTCAACAGGGAGGGTATTGTTGCATAAACCCTTTAATAGCAGCATCTAATGTACTGGTCCCTTTTGTCTGTATGATACATGAAACTTGAAAGTAGCCTTGGCGAGTAACCCGCCCGTGCTTAATGCATGCATGATGCTACTTAGGTTGTTACACTCCCAAATGGTCAGCATGAAGCACTGACGAATCGCTGGAGTGTTACTCGCCGGTGCTGCATTGATGCACCATGACAACATGTATCCTTGAGGCACCATATGTCGTCCTCAAAGGGTTAATATGATCTATCCCAGCAGCTGGTCCCCGTATTACAGCACGGGGAAGGGCAGACCGCGGGATACAAGCTCATGAATAGCAATGGCGGCCATTGGTCGTGAGGTGAAGGGGGGGGGGGTGTAGTGGTTTTCTTTTCGAGGTCCAAAATTAGACTGGCCTATGCAGAGGGACAGTCCTAACCCCCTGAAAGCCGAAAATCTCTTCCTCCCAAAAAAGGGTGGGGGGGGGGGCGCACGAAAAATAAAAGAGAACGAAAGGTTACGTGTTCCCCTGATGTTCACTCAGATGAACAACATGATATTATTGCACAGGAGTCTGTACATCAAGTTGGCAATATAACACCTTGCCTCCTTACTTTAAAATTGGCAGTCCCTTATTGCAATATGGTGGTTGTGAGGGCGTGGGTTTCAAGATGGTAGTTAATAGTTCAGTTGACAAGATATTGAATCCTCACTGACATTTTGTTCAATAACTTCGCTGTGAATCACAACTCACTGGTGATATTCATATTGAATATTCAAGTTCACACTTGCATTTTCTGACTCTACTTTCTTTTCTATTGTCTGCAAATTAACCTTTACCCTGAACATGAAGACCTTTCGAGGCAGCCCAATGCTCTAGGACAATGGACTCAGGATTCAACTCATTTTTCATCCAGAATAGTCCTTGTCCATGCTGGGATGACGTGATAGGAGAAGGGCAGAGGCTCCTTTCTGCCCTCTTTACGTCCTGGTGACGTACCAATGACGTATTGCGTCCCTTAGACAATGGCAGAGGCTGCATGGGCAGGTGATACGTCCATTGGGTGATAACAGGGGGATTGTGGTCCACCGGAAGCACTTGAGACGCCGGAAGTGGGTACTTGGTGCTTTAGAGGGTGGTTTGTCTCTTTGGTTTGTACTTGACCGATGGTCTCCTCCTGATTCTATTTTGGGGTGTGCAGAGATATGGCTTTAGTACACTGAAAAACTCTGGACAGCTCTGGAGTCTGTAAGGTCGTCTTACAGGACGACCCTAGGGTCTTCTAAGTGAACAGCATAGAATCAACTAGCTTCAACTTGTCAAATTGACAACCTGCCAGGTTACCATCCCACAAGAAGACCCTAGACTTGTCAAGGTCGTCAAACTAAGATAGTTGATGCAGGCCTAGATTAGCCACAGCTGGGGGCTCATCATTGCATAATGGTGGTAGGTCTAGGGTTTCAAATGTATGAGTTTGGTCTGGTTCCAGATGACAAGATTATTTTATCAATTAGTTTATATACATAACCACATATAGAAGTGATATTTAATACACTAGTGCCACCAAGGATTCACATAGTGTATCACCAAGTCTTTACTGAGAATAGGTTACTCTCCAGCAATGGACTGTAGGCTTGTGTGTGTATAATACCAATATAAGGTGCATGCACCTACTTGTGCCCTGGTGAAAGACACAAAAGAGGTGTCTTCCTTCTACACATGTGCTCTATTTTTTAAATGTTGTCAAAAGTATGCATTCTTTACATTATCTTACTTTTTCCCTAGATACTTCACATAATCCTCCATTTTAACATATATATGTATTGTAATACTCAGTATTATATCAACTTAGGAATTAATCAATTTGTTCCCAAGGGTACATATTTATGCTAGGTAATGGCCACCTGCAGGGAGAATGGTGAATCACTTCTAGACAATTTTATGTCTGACATATGCCAGGTAGCTCTAGATGGGTCTTCTTACTGAAGAGTTTTGCTTGCCAGCCCCTCTCCTTGTCAAATTGACATGGCAGTGCCAGGTTTGCCGACTCTGGATTTTTTCTGTGCATTATGCTGCCACTGGGTTCGGTTAGCCCTTTATGGACGACATGATGGCTTAAGGTATTATGTTCACCTGCCATCATGAGGCACCCACGGCGCGCCGGGCAGTCATTGCTGCAGCATGCTGACCATTCCGTAATGTATCAACCATGTATGGACATGTACTGGGGACATGATGCAACAATGAAGCTGCGGTGAGTTATACATTACATGTCGGTGCTGCATCCATGCATCATGACGACACATGTTGTACATCTACGCGTTATTATCCCTATGTATAAAATCAACATCCTGACCTTAAATCGTTAGATTGTTTTGGGTTGTAATATAAATGTGGCATAAAAACGGTAATAATATAGGATACAGATGAGCACAGAACATCAGCACAAACAACTGAATATAGGATTGTCACATATTAATACACCTTGATATGTAGTCGTCCCTTTTTATAATGTTTAAGGACATAAAAGCAAATATAACATTTATTTGCCGCTGTAATCTGGGTATTGTAGATTGCACAAAAGGCAGATGCAGCTATCTATATTCTGAAATGGCAAGCAAGAGTATGGGCAAATGGGCAAGTGAGAATAAAAAGCCACGTTTCCCTTTAAAACCCCCTACTCCCCACACCCCTCCCCTGCTGTGCGTCAGCCCTGGTACAACCATGAGGCTCGCACTCGGCTGGCCACAGCCAAAAGGCCAATTGCCTCCCCCATCTAAAGGACACGACAAAACGAGCGGCAGGGTCATTTGGCTGCGGCCATAACTCAGAGGCCTGTGGCGGAGGGGACATCTTCCCTGCCCCCCCCCCCCTCCCTCATACACAGTGACATCCAGGGCAGCTACACAGGTCACCACAGGATGAATAAAGATGTCTGCCGTCGTGCCAGCCTTGTTTGGCTTATCTCTGTCTCCCAACTCGGCACCCTGATAGTGGGAATAGGCAGGGCAGGGACATGGTAAAAGGGTTATTTATGCTTTTTATTGATGGTCATAGGTCTGGTACATAGCTTAAAAAAACATAGGTCCTATAGCTTGAACGCATGTATACATTGTACATATACACCCAAGCCTAGGTGTAGTACCTACAGTAAGTATAACCTTTGATGATTGCATTACAAGCCTTTACATTGTGCATAGTTATGAATACGTTTGTGCTAAACCTTTAAACAGGCACGTGGAAGGATAGACAATACTACAAATGATCAAAGCTAATACAAAACGAATATAAGGATAACTTCCCCAACGGAAGTTATGCCTAAACAATACATTATTATAGACCCATTCGTGCAGTTCTTTTCTGTGCATTGTATGGAAACAATTGATTAATTCATGCACCAGGTGCCAATCTTCACTCACCACGTCACAGTTCACATTCTCAATAAACAAGCTCGGTGTGTTTATTAGGAAGATCTCTTTATGGTTTTCTTCCATTGTAAGAGAAGCGCATTTTACCTTTGGCGTCACTCTTCGTGCCGATTTTCGGTTTTCGCACATGTTTTCGCACCATGGGCAAAATGTCGTCTGCAACCGCAGCTAACGCGATCACCGAGATTAGGCGAGATTGGGCGAGACTAGGCCGGGGGATGGGCGATAATGAGGGGGATAATGATGTTAAAGATGAAATAGAGGTGCAGCAGCCGGGGCAGACAGCAGGGTGAGGCCATGAGGGGTGGGAGACGGATGGCTGCTGACGATGAGCACATTTCCCTACACTATGGGTAGTCTCCTTTCTAGATGACCAATCAGCGTCCATACGGGGCGGACCAACCTCAGTCACGGGCTAATGTAGCAGAAGGCCATGTTGAAATGTCCAAGTGAACTTCCAGCCAGATCACATTCAGGGGTTCATGTAGGGCTTTGAAATGGACGAGACCCAGGCAGGCAAGCAGTGCAGATATCTGCCGGGGGGGGGGGGGGGTGTGATCACAGATAGGCCTACATCTTAACCCCTGCCCTCTCCACGTCCAGACAGAGGACCTACAGTTCTACAGTGTAGGCCACTGTCAGTTCCCATGCAGCAATCACCTTCACAGTTCAATTTAAAGACAGCTGTGGAAAAAATCAAAATGCTGAAGATGTGCTCCATTTCCCCCAGCCCCCCTCTCAATCAAAGCTGATCATTATTGAGAAGTATGACACATTACTTTAAGAAACTGTTTATGTGAGCATTATGCATATACTGTATATCAGTATACATAATGTCCCCATAACAACATGACCAGTTCAAACTCTAGACAACTATGAACTTCACCCTCATCGATATTACCTCTTAATCTGAATAGGGAAACCATTTGTTTATTATAAGTTAACAATCAATCCGCCAGGTCTTGTCATACTTTTTGTAATTTCAGGACATTTTGCACTTTTGTCGCCTACTTCAGTGTGCTGGTCTCTCATCACCAGTCCTGTCTCCGGGCAGCAGACTAAATAGTTAATTGTCGTCGGCTGATTGTTGGATCTGATGGTACATTCTCCGCGGTAATGAACATGGCCACTTTTTATTGGAAAATGCAAAACATGCTGTGTAATCTCAGGAAATTAAAGTAATGGAGTTCAGCCATGGCATGTAACACATTCGTTTTCATCTGAGTGAAAAAAAGTTGATGTATACAAAAAGAAAATCCACTGGGGGCCTAATGTTGATGTGGTGGGTTGGTATTTTAGGAAGTAGGTTCGTTGTGTGATGTGGTGGTGGCTATGATAAGGGTGGTACCGCATCATTTCATGGCATTGTCCTCAAATTGTCGTCTGCTTCCTAAATTCACTAAATGTCGTCTGCTATTTGATGGATGACTCTCAGGCCGTCATTGGCGCCAGTAATGGACGGAGAAATGGCGTCTGATCTGCCCTAATTACGGTGCTGGTAATCCAGAGGACTTTTAGCGAATAAATCGTAAATAGCCCCCGCAGTGACTAAAAGCACGATCAGAGGGGGACGCAGCGGTCAAAATGGCCGCCGCCATTGTTGACTCGTTAGCTTGATTAGCGAGACGCGATAGACCAATCAGCAGCCATGAGACAACGACCGATGGGTGGCCACAACACTCCGAAGGTTATGGGGTCAGACGGAGATAGACGAGAAAACGCGAGACGTCTGGACTGACTTCCGGTTCCTGTGGCGCATGCGTCGTTTAATCTCAGACAAGTTGGCGCCAGGAGGCCGTGAATCCCCCTTTAACTGTTCTCCCCTGATTCATCCCTTGGGGCTAACGTGGCTGCCTAATTCACAAATTTGCAGTAAAAGGGATCTAAATGTTTTAATTATGAAAATGCAGCGACAGGTCCCCAAGTGCTCCTGGTGATAATAGCCATGAAGGTGCATCTTGCTCACATAGGAGATTAGGACTGATGTGAGTAAAGAACGGTACCGTTGAGAACCACTATCAAAGGGATTAATGCATACAGTATCCGCAGTTGTAGAACGTTTACAGATGACATCACAAGCTAAGGGTGTGTGGGGTTGGGGGGAGTCTTTGGATTTAGTGATCCGGATCGTACATGTGTATAGGTCAATTTGCCTAAAATAGCAATAGGGGTCAGGACAGGGATCTTGAAAATGGTCCCAAAATAGGTGACGGCATTTACGAATGCTCCCATGATGCTATAACCATCTGAGCACAACATGATGCATGATGCCCCCCCCCCCCGGTGAGTTACTTACCTTGAAGAAGAAAAATACTGTTCACTCACGTATGGTAATGCCCCGGGTAATGCCTTGATGGTAGGTAAAAGTTATACACAACAGCAGCAGAAGAAACTCCCAGAGAGTCATGCAGATAGCATCGGCTGTAGATCTACTATATACCCTCTGCCTAGTGCCTACCACAGAGTGTCCGGTCGCCAGTGTAGCACCAATGTAGCACCAGTGTAGACTACACCCCCGACCTTCCTGCACCTTATCCCTCTCATGATGGATGTACATTTTATGCCAGAACCAAGGAGCACTTTTTAGCAGCTCCTCCTCTCCCCCTCTGGATGACTCTGGGTGACAGTCGGACCGAGCTGCTCGGAATCGATCGGCTCATCCAAAAATAGCTCCTTCCCAGCAACTTATTCAGCTCCACTTTGCTAACCCTTTAAGGGCAGCACAATGCTTGAGTGCACTTTGCAGGCATGCTGCAGCACTCTCTTGTGATGCATTAATGCATCAAGCCAATACACGATATGATGCATCGATATATCTGCATGGCGCTGTGTTAGTGAATTATAGCGACACCTGGACATTGAGGATTTAGACAACACGCTGTTCCTAAATGGTTATTGCTCCCGAGTCGCTCCTAGACAAAACTTGAGGCTGTCCAGGAAAATGTGACTTTCATTGTAACTGATGTGAGTTTAATGGTGGGTTTGTAATAGTGCTTTAAATTGGTTCTGAGGGCCTGATATGGTTGAGATGATTAGGAATAATGCGCGTTCGAGAATATCGATCATTGTTTGCTCTGTTCTACTACGAAATCATAGTGACTGGAACGTCCTCCTGAGTATTCTGGATATTCTGTTAAGCATGATGTTATAGGGGCATCTAAAGGGAGTAAATCTGGTCCATATTATGATGTTCTTCAAACTTCCGGGCTACATACTAGTAATTACACTTTCAGTTTACATTTGTTAGAGGCAGTATATGCCATATTTCTAACATTAATTTTGATTGTTGTTCCCTGAAGAAGCAAACATTTTGTTTAATAGTGAGGGCTAGATAAAACTCGATCCATAATATCCAAGTCTTAAAGTGCTCTCAAATATCACTCTCTGGATGTACTCTCCAAGCATAATGTGTAAACTCCCAGCACCCACCGCTGCTATTGCCTCACGTGCCGGTATTATCGCCCAATAAGCCGGGGATTATTGCCGCTGGCACTGTCATATAAGGCCGCTGATGGGAAACAATACTGACAGTAACAGCAGGTATCCAGCCTCTCTCATTACTCTATGCACGCCCTGCCGGGGATCAGCGGAGACAGCAACTAAACATTTGTCGTCTGCTTTTTCGCGCCAAAATAAAACCTTAATCTCTGGGGGATATGCCAATTCAAAAACAACATCACAATTTCAAAAGAAGTATCCATAACTTACCCCGAGTTTCTTTCTGGAAGTTATTGTGTTATTCAGTGTAAATCCGAGGCTTTTGAGACATATTTTGTGAGGAAGCTGGAATATGGATCAAAGGGGAGGTGCACCTCATTTAGTGTTGACATAGCTGGTTGTGGGCACTTGGCTGTAGTAGATTAACACATGCTGGCAGGGATAACTGTGTTTGTCAGCCATTGACAAGGTAAACACTGTAAGGGGCACATAGGCAGTGAGGCATACACTGGTATGTATATGCACGTGTACACAGACAGGGGAAGGGGTGTAATCTGCAAGTGAATATAAAGGGACATGGGCTGCTACATCTGAAGGGGTTTGTGCAATAACTCCCGTACTGTAATGGTACTGGAGATTAAAAAAAACGTTTTGTAGCTCTGAAATTCAGACATAAGACATTTTGGATGAATTTTGAGTGAGTCATTTTAAACTACAAGGCACAACCACATTACAATATCTATCTTCATTAAACTTATACGTCGTTCGACCTCTTCAGATGAAAGGTTTCTTAGAAACCCATCAACTAATCATTGGGGCCCTGGATGCGGGTGGGGGGTCACCAGGTCCCCTGTCCATAGCATTAAAGGTCATGCCCGGGAGTTCATGCGGATTTGTCATTCCTTACAATTGTTCAAGTCACTAAGCTTCAGAATGTGCCCATGGTACATTCAATTTGAGGGGTCTAGACCAATGTAAATGTGGTTTATAACGGATATTTACGTTCATGAAATTTTATATAAACATCTATACCGGTAATGTGTAATGTCTTTAAAAATCAGAAAGAAACCATTGAGAGACCTAGCTGAATCACATCGACTAACTCAGTATATGAATGCCATTGTGAAGTCATTGATCGATCACCAAAACCATCCACCTTATGTTATCAACGAGAATCATACATGGTTCACTGCGCTTGCCTTTGCTGCCCATTTAGTACACACAAACACACATCCTGTATTTAGTTCTTTTTCTGTTGTAATCTCTGTAGTGTTTAAGATCCTTATCACCTCCTCCCCCCCGCCCCACACACAGTGTTTGCTATCTCCATGCTCCTGCTTGCTGTTTTAACTGAACCCTGACCCGCATTGCCTGCAGCCCACGTGACCCCTCATCACAGAGGTCAGCGACAGGGGGCGCGCCCGTGCATTAATATGCCCTGATTGCAATTAAGGAGAATTCCCTGGTTGGGGAAGAGGGAGGAATGGGGGTCCCCATAGGGGTAAACTGAATCGCCGTGAAACCTGCCCACTTCAGATTGAGGTGCCCTGGTTTTGCTGTTCTGTTTGAGGGGATGAGATGGGGGTGGCTTATTAATCCGTGACCCTCACTTCCTGAGTGCTAGGTCTTATTCAGGCAGTATTCTATGGGTTTTAATATTGAATCCGGGGTAAAGTAGTCGGCTGCTGAAGTCTCTCTAAAACTATGCATGAAGGAGGTTAACCGTTAACGGTTAAGTGATTAAGTAAATTAATGATTCAGATAGTTAATACTTTATTATCCATGCCTTAGTCAAAACCTTATCATATAATATATCTGAATCACTCTACAGCTCCTGGTTTACAGGAAGGGGAGTGCTATTTAAAGTTTTATTAATGATTCAAATGTCCTAGTCAAAGTATCTATTCATGGATGCTTAAATTATAATATAATAAATGTCCTGCACTCTTTTCATTCGCACAGGGCAATATAGTTTGCATGTGTTTCTTTAAAAAGTCTTCATTTCATATTAATCATAATGTGCCTTTTGAAATTACAAATGATCTTGAAATTAAATATGTTATGTCCTGTTTCCAGGTGAGTGTGAGGCGAATCAATCCCAACAATGTCAACGAATATGTGGGCTGGTATGTAAGAAAAATATGGATAATATCTGTGTTTTCCCCCATTTTTGATATATCATATTCTACACTGGATCATTGTCCTGTGTATTCTTGTATCGACAATTCACGCTATATCGACTAAGCAGTTGAATTGGGCGTATTTCTGGTCAATATCAATTTTCCCAAATGCAGCAAATCTTGCACAATCAGATCCATGACCGCAAAATGATAAAAATGTCAGATTTCTTTCATTACTGGAACAATTTGAGTCACAAGTGCTCCAATTCATCAGAGAAATACCCCCATGAAGTCACATTAAAAAAAAGAGCTACCATGCCAGACTCGCCTGGGAATGCTTGCAGGATTTCTTGGACTTGATGAAGAATTTATAGCAGAGCCCAGAGATGAAATGCAGATGGGAATTACTGGTGTCAAAGACGGATACCAGAGACGTGAGAATCTGGTGAGGGAATGATAAATTACCAAGGCTGACTTACAGTGTCTCTGAACATGAATCCCGGACATGAGTCATGGATACACTAGTTAAATTACTCCTGGGCATCACTTTCTCTTTTTAACATGACTTTTTGAAATGAGCGTAAGAAAGGTGATCTTAATTCTTAGCAGGTCCACAGGAGGATATGGAGATAAAGAGCCGTTGTCTCTGCTCGAGCTGGTTGGGGCTGGGAGAGAGTAGGGTGTTAGGGGGGGGGGGTGAAATAATATAAATTGAAAGGGGTTGGTTTTGCTGAGTTCGAAATGAGGTCAATGTCATGTCAATCACGGTAAAAGGGGCGTTGTCCCTTAAGCAGGTTTGAGGGTTAGGATGGCTCCGGTGAATGGGGTGTGGAGTAGAGGAAGCAGGGGGGGGGGAGTTCATGTCTGTTCAGTATAACATCTTAGTTTGAGACCAAAATAATTCCAAATGCATTCACAGCTCTCACGGAAAATAATAAAAATAATAAGGCCAGGATGATCGTTACAGACGGCATATCTGATCACAAACATCACATTTTACTATGATATACCCCAAGACACCATCTATGGCTGTTCAAACCACGTACACATTGGCAATATTTGATCGTTTCATCACATTTAATCCCCACAAAACCCCGCACCCTACACATTGAATGAAGTATACATCAGTATAAACTGAATCCCAATAGTATCCAGAGAATGTGTTCAGATGGAGGATACGGATTAGGCTTAAGGGGCCCCACTCCTACAGGCTCAGTGAGATTATCCCTTTACACTTCCCACACACCTGTCACATTTATTTAGCTGCCCACTGAGCTGCTCGGTCCTCCAGTAGCCTGCAGCTGTATTGTAGTACAAAGAGCAGCTCACTAAGCTGAGCTACTGCTGAATAATTGTATACAATTCAAGAGGTACTGTATCCCTTTAAGGGTCGCCTAGTGTTTTAATGTGGTAGTCGCTAGGTCGTCTTGATCAATGCATGAATGCAATTCTGCATGGCGAATCTGCTCAACAGGGCTGCATCCATGCATCATGTGGGCCTTTTGGGGCCTTTTGGGTATCATCCCCTTAGCATGGTCGGCATGGTGCATGAATGCCTACAGGGCTGCAGTCTTGCATCATGATGACATAATGTATCAAAGCACTTTGCGACCCTTAAAAGGGTAATACTACTCAACCTTCACCATTAGCTGCACATACCTTAAGCAGCTTTAGGCTTGAGGGTATATTCTCATTATGGTTCTTGTAGGGGTAAAGTTGGGGTAAAGGCCAAGGATTCACTATTGTAATAGCATTTTATAAAGGTATATAAGAAATACTGAAAAACCAAATGTCAGTATATTTCATTATGTAATGGAAGTGTCTTTGATTGATTTTGGACAAGCTTCACTCCGGCATCTGACTACCACCAGGGACATATGACACCCACTCTTACGGTCCAACTGAAATCACAGTTTCACACATTACACACTAAAGTATAGGATTTAATCTATACATGTGTACTTTGCATCCCCTTCCCTACATCACCATGAGTCCGAGGCATACCCCTCCTTATAGTATTTCCCTGGTAGCTATAACAGCGTGGTGTCACCCCAATGAACCCTCCCCAACCCCTATCACCACGGCACCAAATAATCCAAATTGAGGCTTGGGGCCGTTATTCCAAATACAGAGCATCGACTGGATGGGTGGAAACACGCGTTCTGGGTGAGAAGTACGGAATGTGGCAGAAAATAAGGATAACAATTCATGACAATGTGTCGATTGGATAAAGGATGCTATGTACATGAAATGTTACAACGTCCATCAAGTTAACATATTGTGTATTAATTAGCTCTAAAGTATGACCAATGCTTTGTGTGTGCGGGGACACAGGTTATAATGCCTTATTGATATGTTATAGGCGGTACATAGAATATGGAAATTTGACATCTATACTTATTACAAAGCTGACCATATCTGATGAACTGAGGTGAGTGGTTAAATTGAAACATCCCCCATTTATGGTGAGGTCATCCTCTCTACACATTTCCTGTGGACATTCCATGCTGGTCAGGGGTGGTCTGGTCCAGATGGGGGCTCAACATGGGTCGGCACGTCCCAACATGTAGATAGGGTAAGCCGAGCCGTGATGCCCCTCTCAGAAAGGAGCAAAAACTGCCACTCAGAATCTCAAATAAGAGACCACCTCACTGAACTCAAGGGTCATGTTTATTCAATGGGAAGTTCATCTAGGCTTTCTGCCAATAATTGTGTTTATTTTGATTCTTTGTTCCTTGAATTTTATGTTGTATTTTATGTTGTAAAGTTGCCATCACATAAATATAGATAGAAATATTAGCAAACGTCTCAGTTAATACAATTACCAGCTGTCGAGGGATTAATGTATGCCTAATCACCTATAGGTGGGAATATCATTGATTTGTTGATTAAAGCTTGCCCTTTACTATGCTCTGCCAGACCTGCGCCGGATGGGCATTATCTATCATCACACCTATATACAAAGCATACTTCACTGTACTGCATGGTAGCCATAGATACAGATAATCATGCATGCTGAGTATACATCTGGATCCATCTGGATGCAAACCGACCTCCAAATGAGCATATTGATCATGACTTACATACAGAATCTACTGAATACCCTTGCTACTAATTCATGAGCAGCTCGAGATGTTCAGATAGTAATTTTGATTCATTTCCTAATGCGATTATTATACTATTATGCTGGTAATTGGATGTAACGCAGAGTTGTTATTTGGTTATTGACATTCATGTTAACCTCTTGAAATTAGTAAGACTGATTCACATTTATCTAATATATTTAACAGGGCAATCCACATAATAATAAGCCGCCTTAGTTATGAATATCCTCGACACCTCATTGTTTCCACATACATAAGTGAAGACAAGTGTCACCTTCGATACAATGGGATCATCCACTATCTAAACTGTATGAATATTTAAACATCCGTACACAAGCCACATCGTGGTGCTGTTTAACCCTTTAGGAACGCATATTGCTTTAATGTGCTATGCTTGTTATCGTGATGCCTGCGTGTAGTCATGGTTAGTCGCTTGCCAGTGTTGCATTTAAGCATCATGACGACCTCACTACGATACACTCCCGATACACTCCCAATGAATCTGTATGATGTAGGAATGCGGCCCTATGACTTGCCAGGGTTGCATTCAGGCATCATGGCGACAAAGGGCATAGCTCATTTAATTACTATGCTGTTCTTAAATAGTTAACTTGATCAGAGGCCATGGCTACGCACCAATGTTTATACTTGTCTACTAGTGTCCCTCCAAATAGCAGATCCTCATGGTAATCGAGTTAATCCCTCCCCTACCCAGCCCTAGGGGTAATACTCATGATGTAAGGACCCACATGACGATTAATAAACCCTAATCTCATCTCTTACTCATCAGGCCTTTCACCACTGCTTATGTCACAGGGATAATGGTCCAAGGGAATTAAAGGGCCATGCCTAAATTGCCTGTTTCACTGTGCATTAATTGACTTTATATCCATAGAATTATTAAAATAAAAGAAACTACGTCATATGAATTATTATCAGTTGTTCATTCACATATTAAAACGTGAATTTATCACTTTGAAAATCGAGCGAAGGCGGTTAGAAACACTGAGGTGAATGTTTCGAGGAGTATAAAAGGTCAACCCTTCCACTTCTAGCATCACCTGGTGAGTATTTGTGGAACTATGTCCCACGTGACCGCCCCCTTTGTTGTCGGTGTGGTTGACTCAACCTCCGCAAGGCGGCGCCAGCGTCCCTGCGGCAGCCGCCATATTGACTTACGTAACTAAATTAACGCCTCACGCCGCGCCCCGGAAGTAGATCCCACCGCGCAGCATTGTCTGCGCAGACACCGCTAGCAGAGACCCCTAGGGGCAGAGCAGTGAACTCCTTATTTCTTTGGGTCTAGTGTGGCGCCTATTGGGTTGTTATGCACGTTGGGGTGGTCAATAACAGCTTGTTACAACTGTATATGTAGGGTGGGTGCAGAATTGACTTGATAGCACTTTTTGTATGTCGGGGATGGGTACAGTGTTATTGACGATGTAGTAACCCTCTCTGCTTGTGGGGTTGCAGCTGGTAAACATTGTGTCGCCAGTCTTTACCTCACTGTAAATGTTGCAGTCACCAGGACCCCTACTCTTGTATACTGTCCTACACGCGATTCTAGAAAAGCCAAAACAACATCAATCAAACTGGTACAATACCTACCTTAATGTAATTAAAGACTGCTTTCTGTTTTATTTTTCTATTTCACTATTGTACAGAATTGATGAGAACCTTGATTTCAGAACTTCATACTTACTATCATTGTATTATTAGTTACAAAGTCCAGGGTCTTAATTCCGGTTAGGGTACGGATGCTGAGAACCCATATAGAATGGATCAGTAGCAATGAACCATACACAGAGTGGCTCACAGCTGCTATGTGGAAAGCATCCCTTTTACTCACTCTGACTGAAAGGAGACACTGCAGGCCCGGGTGGACAGTGAGTCGATACAGCAGCTCCAAGAGGTGGGCCAGCCTTGTCCACGCCCCGATAAGGGCTATCACTGAGCTGCTCACGGCAGGAGATAAGAGAGCAGCTCACTATCTAGGTCAAGTCACCCTTATCTAGGTCAGAAGGTTGGCAAGAGCAAGACTTATCCGTTAAGGAGCTGGGTGTTCCTTGGTGGAGCAGTCCCTTATAAGGGTATGCTATATATAGAACTAATAGCAGGTTCGCCTGATGTAGTGAGCAGTATAACGCCAGAGTGAGCTGCTCAAGGGCTGTCCTACATTTATAGGGGTTCTCGTTTCTGGTTATCCAATATTAATTGAAAAAACGTTTTCCCAAGTAGAATGCTCTGAATGTAGGGCAAGCAATGACTAGGGAGGAAAACACAATGCATCAACTAGTGTCAACTAGTGTCTTTCTGATGAGACTGAATTGTATTCCTTGAGAAATAGAATTGCTTCCCTTTTTCAAAAGGCTTTGATGTATATATACACTATAAATCACATTTTGGACATTATTGCCACTAATCTAGTGCTTCCTGCATACAACAGTATGTGATATATTGCACATAGCCTAACAACGCGTGCTTACAGATGCCCTCCTGCTTTCACATTAACCCTTTCATGATGGCATCTGTAAGTATGCCATGATGCATCTTTGCAGCATCATTCTAGTTTAGGGATTGAATACGTCTAAATATTGGGTCGACGTCTATAAATGCAGCACTGACGATAACGCACCGGTACTGCATCATTGCCGACACTCATGCCAACGAAAGGTTATAGTGCATTAAAGTGGTAATCCATCCTTGCCACTGTACAATTCCCTCGAACGGCTCTGTATAATTCATTACACTTAACACAATAGCATACACCACAGGCTAAACAATATAAAACACCATACCCTCCATCAGCCCCACTGCCCCAGCCTAATGGTAGGCCTCCAGGCCCATTAGTGCCCATTGTCAGGCCTATATAGGGTATTGTAGTGGCTGTACAGGCGCCCCCTGCTATACCTAACTGTATATAAACTCTACAAAGCCAGCCGTGGTTTATGGAGGCCTCAGGAAGCCAAATGCTTTAGTACCACAGAGGCCAAAGTCAATCTGCACTGTGCTTTCCCACCCCTACACCACCCTACCTACCCCTTCCTATCACCCCCTCCCTCAATCTCCCAGCCCTGGAGAGGTAGGCATTGCCCGGTGCAGGGCCCCAGTTCCATATACTACTAGCCGTGGCAGTGGTACGGAGATGGGGCTCCGCGATGGGCAGCCGGGGGCGATTGTTGGTGCCGTGCATACCTTATCCAAACCAAAGGTTGCATCTCTTCATCCATAGGGAGTTTTAGAATAGTAATTACCATGTCCCTTTAGTTGTAACCCAAGGAATCCTTCAGGGACAGATCATCTTTTCTGAGATCGCCAAGTACATGACATGTCATTGTGCCCCTCTCCCTTCCCTCCTTCCTCGGGTACTTAGGCACATTCATGAGCAGTCCTGGCGTGTGGCGCATCTTTTGGAACTGCTTGGCTGCTCACCCCCGGTGGGGTTGTGGACTGGGTATAGGGATGTGGGTGGAGGGAGGCTGTGGAGGGGTGTGGAGGGCCTGAGGGCTCTGTGAGACCACAATAACACAACCAGGCTTTTAGGACAATCTGCACCAACAGGCCAGGGCGAGAGAAAGGGTGGGGGTGGGAGGATGCAGGGTTGGTGATGAATGGGAAGGGGTTAATCCCTTAAGGGTAGTATGATGCCTGAACCTTCTTTTCTAACAATGATGCACCATATTACATCACTCGCCGGCACTGCTTTAGTGCATCATCCCGATCCTTGATTCGAGAGTGTATCAGGTACCTGATTCTGAGATCCACTGCTTCCAGGCATGCATCGTTTGGCATATTTCAGACCTGAGCTTTGGAGCTGGGGGGGGGGGGGGGTATTAAACACTACAGTAGCTTGAGCTGGGCATCATAGTAACCTTAAATCGCAGTGAAGGAACTGTACATGAGATATCGTTATTAGACTGAGAAAGTACTCCAGACGGGAGATAAATTTATAAGATTTTATTGGGTGAAATTGGGTGAGCCTCTTACTTCAGAACTCTGTAGCATGGTTTATTCACGAAGGCTGCTCAGCAGGGCTGGATGGGATTGTCGGGAAAGTAGCAGGAGGGGAGGGAGAAGGGGTGTTCTGCCTTTTCCATTGATGACAACCGTGAAACATGTCATTTTAAGAACAAAAGGAGAACAAAAAACATGTCTACAGTGGGGGTGGGTAAATTGATTTCCACAGGAAAGGAAGGTGGCTTTGTGCAAAAAGAAAGGGAAAATATAAAATAGAATAAAAAAGAGAATAAAAAAAACCAAGTGATTCTCTGCTTGCTGCCCCGCGTCACTTCCTAAAGTGGTGTGTTTTAGTGGGGCTGGGTATAAACACCTTTGGAGGCGTCGGCCAGGTGGCGGCAGGATGGGCTCGGGGCTGGGTCTGTGAGCTGCTCTGTGATGTGGATGTGTGTGTACAGGGACAGCTGGAACTGCTCTAATTAACTCATCACTACTCACTGTCTGCAGCCCTGAGCTGCTCCTCCAAGCCTAGAGGTATATAAATGGGACTAATGCGGAATGTCAGTCGTTGGCTGCGAATATATATATAACGCAGGATATTGTAGCACTATTATACTGAGCAGCATGAGGCATCATTTCACCCTTTATTTTTGAAGTTTAAGACTAATTTCATTCTCATGATATTCGATAGATTGTCAGCTGTTGTGACATCTAATACTACGTTATGGCTATTCTTTACTTTATATTGAAGAATTAGGAATAGCTATGATGTGATAGCAAATAAGAAGACAAAATAAATCATATTATTGGTGAAAAGTTCTCAATAGGAACCACATCAGGCATTCAAATTGGGTACCAGTATCAGTGATACATAGAGGGATGGAAGAAATTACAGGGGCGGATCCAGGGGTGGGGGTACTGGGGGTCCGCACCCCCCCCCCCCTTTTGGTCTGCCCATAAGGCTGTTCAAATAGACTTTGTCGAGGGTGGACCCCCCCCCCTTTTGGCCCACCCCTGATGTCTACCCCCAGCTGTGCTATAAAGTGCATCAATTGACAGCAATATTTTCAAAATTGTCTCACCCTTGGAGTATGCCAGAATGCTAGAGAGTGTACCAATGGACATCTATATTTCAACATTTTCTGAACCTCCACTCCCAGATGTCCACCCCCAGATTTCCACTCCCAGATGTCCATTTAGAAATGGCAGCATGTACCTGATGCAGGGGCAGATTCAGGGGGGGGGGGGTTTAGGGGGCCAGACCCCTTCCCCTTTTATACATGTAGACAGCTGGTAGACCCATAAGGATGTCCACCGGAAAGTCAGTATATAAACGCATATGAACCAGAAGCATGTTTACACTGCTATAATCATCATTGAGGGAGGTCAGTATAGGCCACATATATACCCCAGACACCTCCCAAGATCCATATCCTCCCCCTGAACATATACTAAACTAAACATAATTTTGGGTACACCAAAATGCTTTAATCTGCATCAATCAACATTTATCTTCTCAAAAATTTCCTCAGCCTTGGAGTACACCAGAATGCTACAAATTGCATCTATAGACATCTATATATTATCAAAATTTTCTCAGCCTTGGGGTTCACCACAATGCTATAAAGTGCATCAATTGACTAATACATTTTCAACATTTCCTCAACCTTGGGTTAGACCAGGATACTTTAACCCTTTAAGGACGGCCAAAAGTTGTTATGGCTAGCTGTAGGGACGAGCATTTTTGCAGGATTTTCCTTCAAGGACGAGACATTGTTGAATCCCATAGAGTTATGATGACTATAGTCAATGCTCGCCCTGCCATGGCATCAACTATAGTTGATGCTTGCCCACAAAGGGTTAAATTACACCAATTGGCATCTATATTTTCTTCTTTTTTTCAGTCTTGAGGTAGACCACAATGCTATAAATTGCACCAATTGACATCTATATTTTCTAAAATTTCTCACCCTTGGGGGCATGCCCCCAAACCCCCTAAAATTATCAAAGCATGTCGCTTTTGATGCGCGTCGCGCTAATAATTTAGGTGTATTAAACTTGTAGTTTGATATCTGTGACATGTCAGCAGGCGCGGATTCAGAGGGGGGCGGACCCGGCGTACGCCCCCCTATTTTTCTGTATATTTTAATGTAAATTTTTCCAATACCCCCAATACATTACCTATTTCATGCCCCTCCTTTCCAAAATCCCTGGATCCGCCCCTGCATGTGTGAAATGAGAAAGAGGATTTTAGGTTCACAGATCATGTGCATCTCTTGTCACTGTCTGGATATGTCTCACTATCTTTGGCTGCCTCGGCCCCCGAATGTGTGTCTCCTCCCCCTCTCCCCCTATCTCGCCCCTTGAATCTCTCCTCTCTCTCCCTTTCACTTGAATGTATAGCAAGGGCAGAGATTGCTACATTAATAGTGAATCACCTTAGAATAGAAGCTAATAAACTACACAGGACTTCTCAGACCTCATGGGTCAGGTCCCCACACCAGCTTCATACAAATCCCGGTAGAGGCACTGTCATCTCCAGCGTCAAGCAGTCATGGCGTCTGTTAGGGGCGTCCGGTTGGCATGACAACCGTTACCATGACTCCCAAAGAATATCGGGCGGTTGGTAATGGTGTTGTATAGGGGCCACAGCAAATGGAGACCTTTGACAAGGTTACTGTTAGGTGGGAGTGTGATGGCGTTGAGTGGGAGGCGGGGTGAACTAGTAGACCTATGCTGGCTATGCTAAAGGGTAGACATTTTGCTGAATGATGCCACATACATTATGCTGCTTCCACCCGCTCCTCACCAACCTCAATGTACAACCTCTCCTCCATCTTCCCATTCTCTACCTCTCTTTCGTCCGTTCCCCCTTGCTTGCCTGCTCATGCTCCCACCCCCCGCATTCCCCTCTCCCACATCCCCTCCATCCCTTAGGTATCCTTGCCTTACTTCCCTCCCTATTTCCACGCTCATTTCCATCCGCCAGGAGGCTTCCCCAGAGCGGCCTGCTGCACGGTATAGGCGCCCCCTCTCGGGACGCTAGGGTGACATATGTAGGCGGATTAGCGCTAAGATTCATGGGATAGATGGCCAGCCTTCTGCCCTCTACTCTCCAAGCACATCCTTCCTGACCAGAGCCCATGCTTCACTGCTGGGTGATGGAGCGGAGCCTGCTGGGCGAGTGTATTGGGGACCAGCATAACGGTAGTTGAGGGGTAATATCCGTCGATGCCGTTGCCATGGTTTCATACCCCTAGATATGCCAGTGTTCTTACCATGGTTACCATATGGGGATATACAGGATGGGGGGGGGGGGGGGGGGTAGGGGGATTATAGGGTGAGCGTTGTGGTGGCCAGTTAATGGACATTGTCATTGAGCAGGTCCCTGTTGTTACTCTGATGACCCATTATCTGGGCTGTTGTCATAACAACCAAGTAAGTAATAGGCAGATAAGCCCTCCTGCAAATCCTCGCATTATAAGGTGGGCCCAGTGTTCCATAATTGTAGTAGAATACATTATGCTGTGGCCCTAATGGAGAAAGGTATATATGGTATAGTTTATGATCCATGTCAATTTGTAGATTGCTGGCAGCCTGCGTACCTTGTGACTGCAGAGGGGTTTTCGGCGACCTGGCGACCTGGGCCGTTTTCGGCCGTTTTCCAGGCGACTTTTCGACCTGGGGCAATAATTTAAGCGACCTGGCGACTTTTGCACAAACTTGATTATAGGATAAAGGGTCTAAAAAAACGACCTTGCGACCTGAGGGGGGGACCCCTCTGCACCCCCTACCTTTGACTATTTTAATAGTATCATGTGGCGTACTTTAACCCTATTGCATATTGCTTTAATTCGCCGTGTCCCTTCGTCGACATAAAGCATGCATGCAGCCCTGGTGAGCACAATTATGTCTATGACCAACCCTACAGGTAAAGGTTCCCGACGGGCCGGCATGATGCACCAATTGAACTTGATTGTCCTACATGTATTTGCCAGTGCATAATGACGACGAGTGAACATGGTTTATTTATGCATGTATACGTTATTGTAGAGTCAATGAAGCTTTTCATTAAATACGTACCTAGAATTCAACGGCACACTGTAAATGGTTGTATTTTTTGTAGGTACACAGTAGAATCTACTGTAGTTTAAAACATCTACTGTAAAGGTAAAGTAGATGCTTTAAACACTTTGTACCTACACTCACTATTGACAGTGTAGGTGTGTATGAAGAATAGTTGTTGTGTTATGTGTTCTACCATGTTTTAGAAGTGTATGATAAAACCTATAAACACCAAGAACAAATTAATAAACCCCGTGGCTAGCACGCCTCATCAATCAGGATTAATTGGCGATTAACGGCAGAAAAAGTGACGGTCGCTCCATTAAAATAAATGAGCAGAAACATCAATATAACACCAGTAGTGTGGATTAAAAAGGAGTGGTGTATACATCAGGCAATCAGGGGGAAGCTGATGGATTATCTACTGCTATAGTCTGATAGTGTGGAGGGGTTATGGAGCGGGGATGGGGCTATAGACCTGTTCTTCACGGCCAGATACAGGACTTCTTTACTACTGGATTAAGTGAGGACAGTCTAGCAGCGACACCATATTATAAAGCCGCTGTGGCAGGGACAAGCGCTGTTTTAGAAGTTGTTTCCCTGCAACACCAAGATCTGCTCACAGGTTGTGTCCCTGCAACACCAAGATCTGCTCACAAGTTGTGTCCCTGCAACACCAAGAGCTGCTCACAAGTTGTGTCCCTGCAACACCAAGATCTGCTCACAAGTTGTGTCCCTGCAACACCAAGAGCTGCTCACAAGTTGTGTCCCTGCTCATAAGCTCACAATAAAAGAGCTCTCCCTTCCACATGCCCTTTTATATAATTTATATATATGATTTCAGAACCAGGTCTAGTTTCAGAAGGACCCATTCTATTATTAGGTCTTGGGAGGACTTAACACCCAGTGGGTAGTGTACATGGAGGTCTACTGGTGGAACTGGAGTTGGGTTGTGTGATTGGTAGGGGTGGGCCTGCTGCTGGGATATTATGTAGAGGTGAAATAGTAGCCCTGATAGAGGGATGATGTATGTAACAGAGATATGACTCCATTTATTGCTGTGGGGTGTAGAGTGATGGATGGGCTATTTTTTGTGAAGTGTATGGATCTCAATCTGAACAGTGATGGTCTAGGAATAAAAATGAGGGACAGTATTTAAAGCATAATAATTAGGCAAACCATTATAATTCCTGGCAAAAAGAGACAAACACGATGACTCCCAAGTTTCTGCCGCTACTCACGAGTCAATTCTTAGATACTTTCTAGGCCTAGGTTTAAAAAATATTCGATCTACAATTTCATGTTCCATAGATTTCTCACATAGTCACATAATCTGAAACACACCTTTTATTGGCCTAGGGGTAACTATGCTCCTGTATAGAGGCATGGAGGCGTTGACTCCCAGGTTCTGACTGTGGTGGGACCCCCAGCAGACTAGTGGCACTGGCTGTGCTGATGTATTGATTGGGTCCTCCAGGGTCCACCCCTACACCCCATCCCCCACATATCACAGAGTGGCATTTCACCAATTTAATACATACGATATATTATAACCTCCATATACAAGTAAGTATATTAGGTTCACAATGGGAGAAGACTTGGATGGGAGGCACTGTATATTCAAAATATTAGTATTCGACTACTTAGATAGAACCTATTTACATGAGTTTGGGAGTCCATATATGTCCAGTCTAGTTCCACCCATACAGGATCGGATGGCAAAACTCACCCCTTCACATACAGATACACCTGCACAAATTCATTCTTCATCATTCATCAACCACTTAATGTGTGTCATCAGTACAGGGAGACCCCTGGCAAGGGTCAACTGTAAAGTAGACCAGTTCTACAAGTAGAGACTGATATAATATAGTATATCATATAATTTGAATTATGAAAATATTATAAACTCATTATTTATTTATAAGTACAGAACGCTGAGTGTATGGGGATGTAACACAGGACACAGGACACAACATTTTATCGAATATCATGAAAATGAATAAAATGTGTTTAAACAAAAAAAAGTGATCCATGACTTGTTGACTCAGTGTTTAATTAACCCTGAGTAATATACACCTACCAATTTTGCATTTTAAGACAATTTTGTGACATAAGAGAAACGTTGTATTTCCGTTATCATTCGAGATAGAGAAATGCGGAAAAAAACATGAGATAGGCAAGATCGGGGGACAGCATTTTCCTCAATTTTTTCTTTCTAAAAATCTCAATTTTTCTTAAAGATATTGAACTGCGATCTTCACAAATTTATTTCTCTCTTTCGCTATTATGGAAATGTACTAAAAAAAAGCTACCACCTGCTTCAGACACCCATAGACTTCAAGGCATAAGCGTTTTCAGCAGAAGATAGAAATGACATTTTGAGCGAATTTGCCCGTATTTCTCTCTTTCTACCCCCAAAGCGGGCGAAAACTGGGCACATTCTACCGCCAGGACCTATGCAACAAGTCACATCCACTCTATATCTATAATTATGATAACAGATAGCGGTTATGATACAGATAGTGGTTGTACACCAGGGGCGGGGAGACAGGGCATGGACGGCAAAGGCATGGACGCGTAGCATACGCCGCCCCGCAGCCGACCGACACGGCGAAGCGGAAACCGTGATGGTGTCGCTGCTGACGCTCCGATCGACTCGCTTTTTGGCGGAGACGTTAAACAGCGGTTACGCCCTGCTGGGCGCTGACGCCCACAGCCACCTGCTCGCCCCCAGCCACCTGCTCGCCCCCAGCCACCTGCTCGCCCCCAGCCACCTGCTTTCCCACAGCCACCTGCTCACCTACAGCCACCACCTGGAATTCGATTATATATGACTTCCAATATATGAAATTAGGGTAGCTTTTTCTGGCGATTACGATTCTGCCGTCAGAAATGAGAAATAACGTATTGTACTCAAATTAGATCACTCATTCAAATTCATTTCTGATGCCAGAATTGACAGATTACCCTGAGTCATCTGTGAGGCCACTCACACGCTCCATTTTATTTTTATAGATAGAAACTTACACTATTCAACCACTTTAAGACCATGAATATTTTCACAAAAAGAGAAGAAAATCTTTCGAATATTAAAACAAATAGCGAAGCACCTTTTCAGGTAGGTATGGCGAACCTGGAGCATAAATGTATTAAAGGGGCAATCTATTCTATAACCAATTACAGTTAGGCCTACACATGATGATTGTTCAATGAAAACCAATATTTCTCTGTACCAATGTAGCAAGATTGCGGGAATCTTCCATGCATGCCCTATGCTAAGATGTCCCATGTTAGAAAATCAATAAAACCCCACGATATAATAGCCTCCCAGAACCCCCCCCCCCCTTCCCCCCGTCCGCGTCCTGCACCGCTGGTTACCGTCTTGGGGATGTGTGTTGTGTGCACCCCTGGGGGAACCAGCGGCAGCCGTCATGAGCCGTGACGTCACCGGGAAGTTACTGCGACGTTTTTCCTGACGTGACGGTGCGTTTTATAGGTTGGTACGACTTGTTGACACATCCAACTACATTTAGTCCCCTAGTTGCTTCCTGCAATCCTGTATAAAGGTCCATGGGTTTAGGTCTGCCATACCATACAGTCCTAAACAGCCCAGTGGCGAATACAGGATTTGTTTAAAGGTGTGGGAGGGGGTGCTATTGGAAAAGTATTTTCTTAGAAACTTCTGGGCAAAAACGGACATTTCCAAACGCGTCCCTTTAAATGCGCCACTGGCTGATTCAGTACGATGTGGCTTATTCAGGAACCCAGGAAGCTCATTAAAATGATCAAAGAAGTTCAAAAGTAGATCTGATAATCTTAAAATAAATGTAGTCTTCCTCCCAGGAGATCAAAGATACGCTAATCAATGTGAATAAGACAATTTTCGATCTGAGTGATGTACACTGCCACAGTTAGAAGTCAGTAGCGAGCAACTATGGTCATGGAAATGTAAGGTTTGTCAGACGACATTTAAACAATCAAAAAGACATAAACAATCCGGACTGAGGTACGCCAGGCAGACAGACAGGGCTGGAGGGTAGCGGCCTGTGGGGGCCTGTGGGAGTAGGACCTCTGTGATTTAAGGTGTATTGTTAAACAGGGCGCGACGGGACCCCCGACCCCCATACAAACACTTTTTCTGACCTCCCCGGGGCACCCCTAGAGGGACGACTCAGACAATGATAATTTGTCAAGTGGGCAGGAAATGACGTTATAAAAAATATCGATGGTTTTGAATATTTGTGTGATATTTGCTCAACCGCTTTGCCATTATGTCTAGGACAGCAATTACGGGCACTATTTTTCTATATTCCTCTAATATGTATATGAATGTCCATTTGTGTACTACGTATTTCAACCATGTTACCAGATTATTTGTTCTGAGGTTTATGCTTGCCAAGGTTTAAAAGTGTGGTACACATATGAAAAGACTGGTCAGACTCGGGACCAAACATTACCTCTCCTCTTTTCTACACTATAGCAGTACATTGCAGCCCGGTTGCGAGGTTTCAGAATCCCTGTTCAGAAAGCATAACAGTAAATAAACCGGTCCATTTGCTCCCCATCTCCCATGTGTCCTTCCCTCCCCCCCTTGGCCCTTAACAATGCCCTCAGCCCCTTACCCCCAGAACACCCCTCCCAAACTGTCCTCCCCTCCGTCTCGTTTCGCACTGACACCTGGCGGCCTTTGCCATCAATCACTGCAAATTAGTCACGTGACAACAAAAGACAAAAGTGCCGCCAATTAGGCGTGGGCTGCGTCCCCGAGCGTCTAGTCCGTTGACCAATCACAGCCCGAGGGAGCAGGGGTCAGCAGGGGTCAGATATCGAGAGCGAGTCTCTGCAATACTGTAGTCATCACCGCCTGTGTTTTTGATCACATGTGATGTGCCCACAATGCACTGTGTTTCTGACCAATGTGGCAATAGCATCCGGCGACTCGTTTGCTAAAAGACTCCAAGCACAATGTATAGTTGTATGTATGTAGCAATGGGGAAAGAATATGTATCCGCTTTGGGAAATGAACAATGATTATCTCATATATACCCCAGACCAGACATTGAGGCCGAGCATGTGGGGGAGCAGCAGGGGGGAGGTTGTGTGTGTGATATGTGATATGCAAGGGCATCTGTTAGTGGGCAATCCTAACCTGCAATAATAACCAACACAAAAAGACACCCAGCACACACATGTAACCTGATCATCCATTGTTCTGTAGGATTACCTTCCTGGTAATACAACAAGATGAAACAACCCCCACTATAAAGCATTGTTGGCTCGATACAATGACCAATAGCCACCAGAATCTGCTTCTTCTCTCACCTTCGTCCGTATCAGGTATCTAATATTGTCATGGTTTTCTTTCGTGGTTAACCTCTCTATAGGAAACTGATAAGGGCACGCAGTGGAAAAGCTGGAGATTCTTTATTCTGAATTTAATATGATATTATCTATCCCTAGGACTGAGATGTTTTGTCAGAATTTTGAGCGCTCCTATACATAACATTACATTATGTGATGCGATACTTTTGTTTTCGTGTAGGACTAATGATATCATGTCTGTATAGAGAAAAATAAATTGAATATTCTCAATCAGTTTAGTAGGTCATACTCAGCATACTGATGTATATTAAAATTCATATTGTATACACATCCGGCTCTCTCTCTCTCTCTCACCCATTGTCAGAGTCACCCCATGTCTGCATTACTGTATAGGCGTCCCTTGCTCTGTCTATCTGCCTGTTCGAAATCACATTAATGAACTACTCTGGCTGATCATTGTGTCTCTCCAGCCCATTTCGTGTTATATTTCAATACATCTGTTTGTTTCTTTTATGGTTATACATCCCACCGTCTCACCCTTAACATTCACAGCCCTCCCCCGAGCTCTCCCTGTTCTATGCCTATTTGGCTGGCGTGTATAGACACCTTTAGCCCTTTAACGATAGCTTACTACCTCAGAGCTTTATCGAATAACTCGTATTAGTAACCGCGAGTAGAATCGCCGGTGGAAATGTATCAACACCGTAGGATCCGCATGATACATGAGTGAAGCTTCGGCGAGTCACTCCCTAGGATTGCAAGTATTCTTCATGGCAACAAAAGGGTATGGTGCATTAACGCACGTTGCTGCCACTAAAGGGTTAATCAGACTTGAAGGTTGCCACCACACAGTGCTCTTTTCACGGCGCCAACTGCCAATTTGCCACCATCATCCCCCAATACATCCCCACAGTCAGGCACAGCGAGGACATGACCATTTCCGCTGTTTATATGCGGCCCAATATCTCTCCTGTCCCCTGCTGTGATCCCCATCATCACCCTCCCTATATATATATATATATATATATATATATATATATGTATATACAAGCTATATTCTATATATATATATGCTGTGCTATAACACCGAGTGAAAACCTATAGTAAGCCGCGAGTGACCTGGTATTTTACATATATATATATATATATACATTGTATCTGGATATCTATAATGCAGTAATTCTGATAATAACCGTTTTAATGAATAATTGTATTATGTAGAACCAACTTTGCTATGACTTGTGAAAAGAACGGGTATTGAATATGACACACGCATTCACTTTGGTTGTACATGTTGTACAAAATACAGTGATATAAAGCAAATGGACCGTGTTTTCTTCCCTATTTAGGTTATAATTATATATAAACAGGAATATAGATCTATTTATCGTGTCTTCACACGTGGATCTCATTGAATGGGTTCTGGGGAACAACCGGACGTGTCATTGTATTGCCATGTAGGCATGCGCAGTTCAGACATTGTTGTTAAGAATACACATGTCACATAATGTCGTAAAAGTCAGACCAATGTCTATGGAGGTACCTTGGGGACGCGTTGACGTACATTCATGACATCTAGGTACGTCAGTAGCCGTGAGTAGGACGTCTGGCTTTGAACATTACTGTCCTTGAATAACGCAACCCTATAATATTATTCAGAAAACGCTTGAACAGCTTAGCTACTAATTCAATTTAATCTTCACGAATAGCAAAGATTAATAATAATATAATTCATAGTAGGTAGTTGAATAGTTGGTTATGGAATATAACGTAAATACCTAGTATACAGAGCTAAAGAATACCATACATTTATCAGTTTATTTCATGTGGGGAAACAAAGTTACTATGCTTAACTTCTAAAATGGCCGTTCTCCACACCCCCGTGGAGAAACTGATGCTCATTCTCCATGGCCTGTTTCTCCACGATGATAGCTATGAAACTGATCTAAATGTATATTTTGATAAAAATTTATCAAGAATTACATGAAATAAATACAAAGATCCACTCTAATCAGTCTGAACTCCTGGTTTCTCCACTCGTGATGCATTAGATCGCATCACACTCGGCTCCGCCTCGTGTGATACGATCCAATGCACCACTCATTAAGAAAGCTGTCATTCAGACAGATTATCGTGGACCTCTGTCTATTTATATAGACTCCATCTACCGACTCAATTTCTCGAAGACCCTATACTTTATTTTATATTGTATTGAGGTTATTTTTGATTCTGATAAGAATTGGGTCCAAGGGTCAGGGGTTCCGACCCCCTGGAACCCATGACTAACCCCCTCTGTACCCAAATGTCACGACTGACCCAAACAGGTTCCGGGTTGTGGGCGTGGTTTGGTACCAGATCAGAAACAATGAGAGGAAATACTGGAAAGAAGGGTGGGGGGAGGAGGGAGAAAAAGAGACAGAAACAAGCACTACAAAGATTTATAAACAGGTTACCAGCTCCTTTCACTTGACTTGACATCTAAGAGTCCTTGTATGTAGCTTACAACTTTCTAACAAGTGATGACAAATGTAGTTTTCATCTGCCCACCCTGTCTGGTTTACCACTCCTTTCTGCGTGTCCTTCATCTCCTGCCCCCTTGTGTCATGATGTAGTGGTGCCTATGTGTGTGTATGGTTATGTCTTTAAGGGTTTGTAGCATTTCAAATACACGTGTAGCCCAGTGTATCTACCAGTCTATACGAGGTCCACATGTGCCTGGGTGAGTGGTTCCGTGTGTCTTTCTGTAGTCGAAATGTGCCACTGTTCTGGGTCAAATGAAGTAGTATTCCTTTACTCCAGGTCCTAGAGGTTCCTACGGTTATAATATTATTGAGGGGTTGGCCAGTATCTGGTATAGTGTGAAGCAGACTGATACATTTTGAAATACTAGTATCTAACTGAGAGTGTGCAGTACACAGCAATAAAATGACCAGGTCCAATTTTCACATTTATATTGAAACCGGTACTAGATCAAGTAACCTGGATCCGTGTTGAGAATTCCACCGTAAAATTAGTAATGCACCTTCACCCCGGGCTTCACCCCTGTTCAACTTAACTATTAGTTACACCTTTGTAAGTGATACCTTTGAACTTTGGAATTACCCACTGCACAGAGTGTAACTCTTGGAAATGTTGGTGACCTCAGTGCTGCCTATACTTATTGCAATTTGGACGGGTCCCTTGATAAATTAACTCTCAATTTAAATGCTCACACTGCAATACTGGGACATAACATTTGTTTATAAATCGCAATGTACAAAGAGTTTGTACATGTATGTGCTTCTGGTCTCGCCTACTACTAAGTTGGCGGACCTACATGTAGACTGTCCCCACCCCCTCATCCATCCCTCTACTCCCATCCAAATCCTGTTTAACAAACCCTTAACATCCAAACCATAGCTTTGTCCCAATCTTAAGTGGAACTCTTCACTCAAACCCAAAGGAGGGTTAGAGGAGTGAAGGGTCACGGTAGGACACACGCTTGACCTATGGTCCCCAAGTGTAGCCATTGGAGGCTGAGTGTGCTCTCCAAGCAGATTCACAGTAGGGGTTAAAACTAACGAGGGGGGCATCGAGGGGCGAAATGTGTTTGGAGAGAGGTAGTTGGGACACTTGACTTTTGTAACTTGTCAAGTACTTGAGTCTACCACCAGGGGAGATGTGGTGCTGCTGTCCCCAAGTCTCAAAGGTTGTGGGACAGGAGGACGAAGGAATTTAGACAAATTTCTGGTACATGTGTACTACAATGTAGAAAATAATTTGGTGTATCAAACATAGATGCAATATGGAATATTCTCATTGTATGCTACTTCTTTACTGATCCAGAAGTAGAGAGGGTTTACACCCCTAATTGTAATCCCCACCGTCCACAGGCCTCTAACATCTGAATATAGGAAATGTATAGCTCAATTTCTCTGATACAGAGCACAGTGGACGGTGGGCATCACCACAACTCAAACCCCACAACAGCACACACAATACCACGACCACAATCCTACAGCCAACATACAGCTATCATATCCCCATACACACCCCTCTATTCCTACTCACGACCCCACTATGCAGACCCGGCTTGCTGTGTTTACAAGCCGTGGACGACCATGGTGATCTATGGTGGTAGAGGATGCCCATCCCTCCTACACCCCCACCTCCCCACTACCACTTCTGTACCCTGGATGGTCGATCCCAGCTCGGCGACTACGGATCTCGATCATTTGTCATGGTAGGGATGCAGCAGCGGGAGGTGTAGATTGTGGGTGAGGGGATAGAGGGTGGGAGGGGGGGGGGGTGGCTTAGGTTGGACTGTTTCTAGGGTACACAGGACTGTCTTGATGCTATGGTGCAATGTCCTTGGTCCAGACATGGTTAGATTCGGTAATGCTGTTTTTTTTAAAATGGGCAGCATTGTAGAAAGGGTGCTCTGCAATGGGAGAACGGGGGTCATTATGATAATGTTTCCCTTCAATGCTACCATTTTCGCTTCTGACATTGGAATATGATATATTCATTTTTTTCTAATTTGATTAGAAAAGAAACCTATTTCAGTAAGGTGAGCAGCCAGGAAAAAAAGGATGATATACACGCCGCCCGTTGGGCATCCTTTCTGCGTGGTAAATACTCCCCAACATCCATGTTTGTAAATACATTGCGATGCCCTCGCTCCCCTTGTGTAGGGGTACCCTATAGTCAACATACTAATGTCATTGATGTAATGTTCATGAAATAAGCACTAACATATAAATGTATCTCCTTACTTTCAGGTGAGTTCTGGTGACTTTGTGTAGTGGTTCTGATGACTTCAGGTAAGACTGTTTTTATTGACAGGTGGGGGATTGTTCTCCAGCTCTACTTGTGGACAGTATTGGTTTTGTACTTGGCGGAGGGACGTATAGGAAAAAAGGGAAGAGAATGGTTCAATAAATCAAAGTAGATAGGTATAGGTTTTGACATATTGCATCGGACTTCCCAAATAGTCGGATACACTCTAGTTTGTACAGCTACATCAAATGGTGGTGCAATGCCGCTGCATTTACACGTTATATTATATATGCGTTGTAAAATACACATAGATGAAACGCTTAATATGTGACGTGACGTAGATGAAACGCACTACTCATGCAATGATTGAGCCCACGCTGAGTTCCTAATTCAATGAGGGTCACATTTTTGTGTCAGAATAATGTACCTGGGCAGTGGGATTCACCTCTATAAACATTTACAAATTAACTGCACGCACCTTTATCACTCAGTCAGTCTAAGTGCTGCTTAGTAACACGACTATATAATATATCCCGTTTCTTTCCACAGTGCAAGATGACTGTTTTATCGTATTTTGCTGAATGTGCAGGAAAACTAGGACCTATTCTGCTCTGTCTAGCAAATTCGTAACCATTTGAGAAGAACATGTTTCTCAAGGTTGTTATTCCTTTATCAAATTTATGGTGTAGCGGGGGTACTGCATTAGTGCATCACGCTGACCAATCAGGACTATGGGTGTCGGCATGATGCATGAATGCAACGCTGCTGAGCTACTCACCAGTGCTACAGTCATGCATCATGCCGACAAACGGCACTATATATGTGACTGATACATGCTGCTACCACTAAAGGGTTGGTGGGCGACAGCTATCTAGCAGTAATTGTACACAAGGTGTTATCTACACAATGTGTCATAAACTACCGTGTCTGCACCGATTTGAAGACAGAGTTCTCAGACAGACACACACGTGCAAGGGGTGATTTAAAAATAAGCCAGCAAAAGGGGATGAGAATCACGAAGAAAGTACTGTGATCTGTGTTGTGTTCAAAGCATACTTTGGTCCGATCAGTTAGGTAAGGAGTGTAGATATAGGCTTTGTGAAGGTAGAACTTACAGATACAACTTTAAGCCATCCACTGAGTAATCTTGAAATCGAGCCTTTAGAATTGGCCTCAAGAAATACGAAGAGGATCAGTGTCAAATTGCTTTGGCGAAATGCTTTTAGAATCAGCGTAACTGTTCGAACACAACACTGCATTCAAAATAGATCGTGTGGAGATGCATATTATAATTATGGCTAGACTTTCAATCAGATATTGTTCTCCAAGCTAATGTTGAGGTGATTTAAGGTTAATCCAGCATTGTTAGGGTTAATCTCCGAGCAGTGATATCCTCAGGCGGACAGGAAGGGTCAACCCTTTAAGGACCGCATAGTACTTTAATACAGTGTTCCAGCTGTCAGCATGATGCATAATTGCAGACTTGGTGACTTCCTTCCATGCTCATTCCGAACCTATGGGGTTGATACACTCCTCAAGAGTTTGCATGATGCATGCATGTAGCACCGACGAGTTACTCGCCGAGGTTACATTCATGCATCATGGCAACCAAGGACATTATATCAGCATGCGGCCCGCAAAGGGTTAAAGAGCAGCTGATAGACAGGTGACCTACTTAGCTGACCACGTGAATGGCTGGGATCCAGGTGGTCAGGTGGTAATGGTCACTCTCCCATCGGCCGCCACGGGGCTGCGGTGGACGTACTTCCGGTCCCGTCATTAAGCGTCTTTGACGTCTCCCCTGCTGACCTTCAGGCGCCACCTAGTGTGGTGTCTGCGAATCATCGATCTTGTGACGCCACGTGTAGGGGTTGACACAGGTAACAAACCACGTTTGACATCCTCAAGATTCTGATCTATTTTCCATGTTTAAAATCATGCTCTTTGCCAGCCGGAAAAAATCAGAACCTTTCACGCAGAATATATGCCATTGTATGGGAACATCCCCTTCAAGATCCGGGGTAATAAATTTGAGCATTAGCTCAATGCAGGTATTCATTCTGAATGCCGTGTCCAAAATCGATTTGTCAAATAATTGATTATAGCCCTGGGGGTTGAGCATTACATGTGGGAGCAGCCCCTTTAAGGGCACAGTCTATAGTCACCTAATTGTAGCAGACCCATGCGTGTCCTCCCCCATTACAGTGCAATAACCGCACCTGGGTATTTGACTTGTACATCGTATCATCGTAACTTCTGACCTCCCCCCGCGGCATTAGAGATGAGCCAGTTAACCCTTCAATAAGGACGGCATCAAGCATCAAGGGTCATCTCTTGTCATGATGCAGCAATGCAGCGCCGGCAGGTTGTGAGGTAATTCGCGGGTAGTGCATGATCCGACGCGAATGAATTAACCCCGCAGGGCTGGTGCATGAATGCAGCACCGGTGAGTTACTCGCGGAGGTTACATTACCGATGCATCATGCTGACAAAATAGGGCATGGTGCTTTCAATCACTACCCTGGGGTTAACCTAACGCAGGTGCACATATACATCCAGACTTCTTTTTTTCTCAATTTACCAACGTCAGTAACTATTCAGGAGCATCCACAGCGAAAGGATGCTCCAAGCGGCGGGTTGCGGATCGCCCTTTCTTCTTGGCTGCGCACATTTGTCATCCCCTCGCCTCCACACGGGCCACCTGGGCCAACCAGCCACTTAGTGACACTTTTTATACCAAAAACACATAAATTACCTCAGCATTATAGTGTTCAATTCCAATTTGTGATTCACACTAATGCACGCTTTACTCGCAAATGGACATTTGCTGTGACAGAAAATTAACTATCCGGCCATGTACCATAAATCCTGACGGACAAATAACTGTTATTACTACTTCCCCCGTGGTTTTGCCTTTCTCTGGGAGTTTTCGCCGCCATTTTAGTGAAGTTCTTGTGTCAGAAAGTCGTCTGCTTGAGGATAATGTGGCCTTTTTTCATTTGGAGACTCGGGGGTCCGTTTTACTAGTATTAGTATCATCCAATTTGGACTATGTTAACCTGACAGTTTGGTAGACAAGTTGAAATAATAACAGTATTAACACAAAGACAAAAATAGATCGAACCATCACCAAAACGAGCGAAAAGCCTTAATGCATAACACCAAGTCCGATAAACAACACAGAATGTATCAATTGCATCATATAAAACATAAGAATACGTATTAAATAATAATAATTTTGCTATCTTGGTTTGGGTTATGTTGGCCGTTGTTGGGTTTTCTCGTGACCACTAATAGTGGAACACACCCAGGCACATTTAGGATCCAGCATTTTATCAACTATGCCCTCTTGTCGTCAAGATGCCACTCCGGTAGGCAACCGACCAGTACTGCCTTTATGCAACATGCCGACACCACAGGTTGATACATTCCCAAAAGTTATAACACTCCCAAATGGTATGATACACAAATCCAGCACCGGTAGGTTATTCGCCAGGCCTGCGTCATTACATTCTACAAACAAAGATGGGCCTTGAGACATCGTGTCATACTTTTTAGGTCAACTAAATAGACGCAGGGTTCCCAAGGCAGAAACCAGACATCTAAACAACTGAGGCTTATTTATAAAGGAGTCTGTGAACAACTGCCCTCCATAACCACATTCAATAGGTACCAGTCTGACAGCATTCTCCCTGTAAATAAACCATAGACTTTGTTCAGTTTGGAGACGACCTTAAGCAGTGTGACCTTTACTGGTATTTATGTGGCCACCCACCATATTGAGATATTGGACTTAATTTATTTATAATTATGTGCAGGCATGTATCATACAGAGCATTAGTTATGTGACATATGTTTTGCCTTTCATAAAGTGTTAACGACAAAAAGGGTAGACCCTACTTCTCTAAAATCGGAATGCTGAATTTGAAAGAAAGGATAAGGAAAAGAAGAAATTCAATATCAGTGTTGTATATCTACTAGTCTACGGCTGGTAGGGTGTCCAGAATCAGGCTGCGACTCGAGAGTTACAGCAAACTGTCGTTACTAGATGCTTGTTTAGATAGGAACTATTGTGAAACAGTCTGGGTTTTATATAGAAGTTCACAACTTTTTATTGAGTCATCGCCTTGAACAGTTTCTTTCCGTGGTCACGGCAACAACTCTGAACAGACTTCACCCTCACCTCTCACAAAGGGCATTGCAGGCTACATACGAGACCTTTGAGCGCTAGTGACGTCACGCATTGAACAGTGAGACATGCTAGACCGGGCACTGATGGAGATCTCGTGTAATTCGAGAATTGGGCTAGGAAGACGAGATCTACTGCAGAGAAAGGCTTGAAGAAATTGGGACAATGGTAGAGAAAGAGCCAAGAGAAAAGACATACTGTCAGGAGAGAGAGACTGCAGAGACAGGCTTGAAGAAATTGGGAGAATGGTAGAGAAAGAGCCAAGAGAAAAGACATATTGTCAGGAGAGAGAGAGAGGTGCCATTGTACATTGCATGGTATTTACCAAATGATGGGCAATCTTTGAGATTTCCTTTGATCAAAATGGCTGACGCCCAAGAAACTGATATGTAGTTACATGCAAATGAGACTTTAGATGCCAGAGATAAGAGGAGTCAGTTCTGTTAGCTCACATGGCTTAGAGTGATGACATATGGCTCTTTTCATTCCCATGGGCGATAATGGGGAACTGGGCGATATTAGGTACATTTCTCATCATGGGCGAAGTTAGTGGTTTTCATAGACTCCTTTAAGCCTGGCCAACCACCTGCGGTCTCTACAAATAGCCTGCAGGTGGGCCATCTAAGGCCCCCAGGTGTGGGACACACAGAGATCGGCCGAGTGGATCTCTACCCTCAGGGCTAGCGAGGTGGGGGAGGAGTGTCAATCACCCCCTCCCTCTCCTTACCTATCCCTCCTCCTTACCTATCCCCCCTCCCACCCCCGGGCTACCTCCCCGGCGGCTGGCTGTCAGGGTTGGCGTCTCCACTATTACGGTGACAGGTGCCCGTCCTATATAGCCGGCCTTGTCGTTCCCACACACCACAGTGCTGATGGTGTCCATGGGGGATGTGGAGAGACTGTGGTTAGTAAACCTCAACCAAAATGTAATGGTGAAATATTTCCTTTTCCACCGGTGTAAAGCTATTATAAGTCCTTACATAACCTGTATGCAGATGACGTTGTCATGTATGCTTCTAAAAAAGACAAAACCGAGGCCGATCGACTGTTACAAGAAGACCTGAATAGGGTGGGTGTGTGGTGTCAGCGTAATTACATGACTATAAACACAAGTAAGAGCATGTGTATGTATTTCGGATCACAATCAAAATTAAGCAACCTTGGCAATCCAGTTATGACATTAAATGGTACCGTACTACCAACTTGCACGACGTATCCATATTTGGGAGTCGAACTGGACAATAGGTTAAGTCTTACTCCACACATGAATCGAGTCAAGAAAGGTTTTGGTAATAAATTATACAAGTTGCGTAATCTACGTAAAAGTATGTCTCAAGACTGTAGCTTAATGGTGTATAAACGTATGATGGTGCCCTCTATAGAGTATTGTTCTTTTTATATAGGGAGTGCACACTCAGCAGAATTAATCAAGCTACAGAGACTACAAAACCAGGGTCTGAGGATTATCTTGCGTAAAAGAATAAGAGACAATAGTGTCATATCATTACATAAGGAATGTAAAGTTGACATGCTTTCAAGGCAGAGAAGAATCCAACTACTCTGTATTATGTGGAAGAAGGCTCATAACGGAGAGGCTCTTGAGCAACTGAGAGTAAGAACAAGGGGGGACCTAAAAATACGCTTTGAAAAAAGGAGGGCCAAGACTAGTTTTTATCAAAAATCACCGTATTATAGAGGAGTTAGTTTATGGGATAAATTAGACAAAGATATACAAAAACTGCCCACAAGACAGCGCTTTAGAACAGCTATACTGAAATTATCGCTATTGAATGATGATTGATAACTATCCTAATTGTTGCTCACTATGCCTCCGTAATGAGCAATGGAATGTATCTTGTTAGTTTAAGGACTGTTATTCATTTCTTTTTGGATACATCAGTGCACATCGCGAATTTTTTTAGACAGCATCATAGGATGAAAACCGGATTGGCTGTAATTTCTCCTATGTGTGCGCATAAAAACGTCCCCTGGGACGAGCGTGCAATAAACAAACTGAACTGAACCTTTATAGATCTACATTTAAGATCTGACTTACCACCCACTCATGGAGGTAGTATACAGAGATACAGTCAGTAGGCCTGTATACTGTTCGGTAGCAACTCATGATATTATAGGTATATCTTTGCACCATTTGCTAGATTATATTCAATTAATTTCCCCTCCACCAATCTATCAATATGCCCGCACCTGTACACCACATGAGTCATCACCATGCAACCTGCAGCCTATTTGACAATATAATGCATGGCCAGTCTCCTCTTTGTTGTCATTGATTTATTGATTTCAAGTAATGCTTTATTTCAATCTAGTAATAAAAAACACTTCCAAACCACCAGTTGTCACAAATTACATTCTTCTGTTCCTGACTCTACAATTCCCCTTTAACATTCTGTTAGATCAGGCAGATAATGTAGCAACATAATATTATGATCAAAGACCTCACAGTCAGAAAGGGTGTGCTTTTTAACACAATGGCCTTTGTCCCTTCTGTCACAGATCAGAAGGGCATCTACTATAAAAGTATATATTTGCAGAAGGAATCTGAATATTACAGTCCATCTTCTGAACGTTGGTAAGGTAATCATTGGTTTCACCGTCATTTTCACAAGTAATAGATGACAAAGTATATCTGAGTTTGGTTTAATAAAATGCCCTATGTGAAGTGCATGTAGAAGGCATGGATCACGCTCTGTCACTGTTCTGTCATTTTAGAATTGATTATAGACACAGGAATGTGTAGGAGCCCCTTGACATGCAGGGTTGAAGGGTCATGCAGGATTTATGGTTGTTACTTTGGACATTTATGTGAATTTTCGTTTTCACAACTACCAGCAAGTAAATACACCGCCATAAATCAGGAGACTCTCTGTTCGAATTTGAAACACATGAAAGTATAAACAAAACACAGGATACTGGCCCCAGGCCTCTCAACAATGTTATGTTTTGAGTTCTATAATATAATGTATGTATAGTATGTTACAAGGAGGCTCATGTCATACCAATAGTTAATGAGCTGTAGTGATCTGATGACCCCTCTGATATAAATGTTGCATATCCATCTATTTCATTATTGACTTGTATACCTCAAATTGAAATGGATTTTCTCTGTTCATTGTTGACACTCAGGTTCAGTTGTGGCATGTAATTCATCGAACTAGCTTTTGTCCATAAAGTCAGGGAACAGTGTAGAAACCTAGAAAGGCAGTGCCTAGTGTGCAAGATTGGGTTACATACTAGAATACCAGCTACCAGACTTCGACACCCTCATACACCATGTCGGGTGACAGTCTGGGTAACAGTTGCCCACATTCACAGGGTAACTGTGAGTCACCTGTGTGAATTATAAAGGTGAGAATCACCTGAGATGTTTAACCCCTTAAATACAGTATAACAGTTTGTTGGCATGATGCATTCATTCATCACCAGTGAGTATCATGTTAGTGCTGACCCTTACATTTGATACACTCCCGACTTGATCCACCATTGATACAGTACCAGCAAGTAACTCGCTGGCACTTTATTGCATGATGCATCATCAGAACACCATGCTGCCTATAAAGGGTTAACACCTCCTCCCCCACCTACAGCACCTACAGGGGAGGAACAAGGTGAGTGGTCTCAGTAGCAGCAGCCTGTGTGGTAGGAGCCTCTGTACATCACCATCCAGGTGTCTCTCTATCACCCAGTGCTACAGGTCTTACCTCCTGTTCTACCTACAGCTACTTTGTAGTTTATGTGACTGCCTTCACATCTAGGTGCAGTTATCTGGGTCTACACTACTCTTCTATATATACCCAGATCCTATAAAGACAGGCTTATCAAATGTTTCTATATTACGTAGTCATAAGTAGTAACCAATTATATATACTCAGTCTAACTGCTAGCATTATATCAAATTAAAATAGGGTGAGCATATTCCATTAGAATGTTGGATGGGCATACAGAAAGTAATAGTCTCCCTCTGATGGTAGAGAGTTAACCCATGTCTAGAGTCAGGTAATAAAGGGTTAGGAATCTACAGGTGAGACATTCAGCTACCTGCCTTAGATCCTATAGATCCCACAGGTGAGAACAGTGGGAGGTAACAGTAGATCACAGGTGGGGGTGGGGAGTGAGATCACAGACAGCGATGGAGTGAGGGGGGAGGCCAGGTAAGGGGGGATGGGGCGGGGGAGGGATCACAGAACTCGAGGCCAATACGGATACATTCATCTTATCCCAGCTGAGGAGCTGAGAATAGCGCACCGGTCTGCGGACCAGGATAGAACAACTAGAATAGGAATTCTGAGAATGGCATATTAGAATTGGAGTCTACATTATTAAATTTTCATGTTATGTATTTCAAACCACAGTGTGAGATTATATGGACCAGCCCTAATCTCATATAGACATGTGAATGTTTACTAACAATGTTCTTCTCAATACAATACAATATAAATCAGATTACGTCAGATTACAAAGTCATTGACTCATCCCTGAGTAATATACGTCTACCAATTTTGCATTTTAATACAATTTTGAGACATGGGAGAATCATTGTCCTTCAGTTATTATTCGAGATAGACAAACGGGGAAAAAATGCATTAACTTTTTGGGTGGAAGATAGAAATGGAATTTTCAACCATTCTGCTGCTATTTCTCTCTTCTACCCCGAAACCGGGCAAAAACTGGGCATATTATACCGCCAGCACCAGATACATGGTAGAAAACATGGGGTGTGCAAGCTTTCACAAACAGTGGGTCAATTTGCCTATCACGGTCTGGGGAGGGGGGTGGAGAAATTAGTTTTCATTTCACACAAAGAGTGTCAGGAAATGATACAAGGGGAAGGACAAACTCCCCTCCCCTCCCCCCCCCCCCCCCCCCCCACATGAAAAATATAAAAGTCATAATTTTGGGTTTTGGTGAACAGATTCGGTGAACAAGATTTTTTTTTTTAAGTCTCTAGTACAACCCACACTCGCCAGGTCCATCTTGAACCATCTGTGATCATCCACTAGGGTCCATAAAGCATACATAATTTTCGTACTGCGCGAGATCTCAACCATCAATGTGTGCAGAGCAAAATTGTACCACCCATATCTTCGCCGTTTATCGTCCGATTGACTCACCTTTTGGTAGGGACAGAAGGCGGTACATGCCCGCAGCCTACAACTGTCGTCCAGACCCACCTGTACACCCACACCCACCTACTGTCCCACACCCACCTGCTCACCCACACCCACCTGCTGGCCTGAATGGGAATAACATACATGTATGACACATGACTTGAGGGTACTTTTTAACAAGGAATTCATTTCTGATGCCAGAATTGACCAATGAAAGATTATAAGGGAGTACTTTATCTAAGTACATAAGTTACATATCCATCTAACCCTGAGTCATCTGTGAGGCCACTCACACACTCAATCTTTTTATGATCCCCAGATAGAAGACATTTATATGTTATGAATAACTTGTCCATCGTAATCTGAAGCATGAATCTTCTAAATGAATAGCCCATTCATACGGGTAGGTGAGCATGCCCGTGGTGTGGGGGTACTGTGGGACAGGTATAGTAGAACTGACTACATGTGTGTACAGTGTGTTAGTTTAGGATATAATGACGTCCGGCCTTCTCTCCTTCCCTACATCACTACCCCTATACCCTGGTACCCGGAGCCAATTACGATGGCACAGGTAACTTCACAACCTAAAACACAGAGCTACAGCTCATAAGGGACAAGGGAAGCTTGGGGTTGGTGCATCGAGGGGAGGGCGGGTGGGTATCTAGGCTTAACGAAAAGAGCAGTGTGCTATTGTAGTAGGTCAAAGGAACGCCGAGAAATTATTAAGCCTCATGAGGGGGTGGGTGGAACTTCTACATTGGAAGGGAGGAGCTCTCGTTCCCTTGATGGTGATTATGCATGCAGTTCTACACATAACACTGCTGAGACTAGAGATTAAACACTTACCAGTGGTATTATACCACCCATGGGGTCCAGTGTACACACACCCCCCCCCCACCCCTGTTTTTCTGGGTCCAGGTAAGTGGCTCCAGTCCGTACTCAGGGGTCACCTGTCACCCCCGGCACTCTGCAGCACAGGCGGCCAGTGTAGGGCAGCATGCTGATCTCTACGTAGTAGCAGATTACGCTGGTTCACCTTGGGGCAGAGTTACAGCTGCACTCAATAATGTCCGGAACCTGAACTATTGTGTTAACCTTGGGGAATCATCATTACCTTGATCATATTGCTAATTATAAATTCAGGGGTGTGAAATCTGGTAATCCGCGTTTTTCATCTCCGCAGGGACAGTTTCTGAGATTTGTCCAGATCCAATGAGAAATTTATTTCCCTTTATGTAGGGGGGGGGGACTTAGAAGTATTGTCAAACCAGAACACCAAAATACATGACATTTCACCATTCTGCTTCTAGATTTTCAAAATTTTCTTGGGGGGTATGCCCCCAAACCCCCCTAATAATGTTAAAGTATATAATTTGTAAGGGTTTGGAGTCACATCATCACTTCAAGCAGCATCTTCAGCGGAAACAATTTTTTTTCATTTCACACCCCTGATAATAGTAATAATACATGTAAACATAATACTGTCTGAGATTTTTAGCCATTTTGAATTACTGCTTTAAGCATGATGATTCTAATAGTAATAATACGTGTAAACATTATACTGTCTGATATTTTAGCTATTTTGAATATGTGGATTGCTGGTTATAGTATGATGATTAAGTCATTTCTAAGGAGTGCATTAAAACCGATACCCCATGTACACTAGCTCTTTTATTCGTGCAGCAATGAAGACCTTGTTTAGCAAAATATTTATAAGTTTACTTCAAAAATATCAGTAAAGCAACGTATACATGCCCCAGACCACTACTTAGCAGGGGTCACCTGGGCTGTTATACATGTAGTAAAGCCAATGTCAACCTGAAGGTCATAATTATCACCTTACCTCAGGGTCATATGTAGGCCAGCCATTTGTCAAATTCGTCTGTAATTTGCCCTGAGGTAGAAATGTGACTATAATATTATTTGTAAAGAAATACATATTTTGAAATTAAAATATGGCACATCCCAGCTACCTGCTCCAGTGTCAGCTCGAGGTTACATTTGGACAATTTAACAATACAATGTGATATGACCAATAGTTACTAATTTTTTCTACTTCAATTGCACTCTGCATGATAAATTAATGATAAATGCAATATAAATCAGGTGAAAATAGTACTGTATTTTGACAAATACTATGTACAAAGTATACTATTAGGGCAAATTGTATTTAGCATGCATGGCCTTCATTAATAAATTCACTGTTGAAATGATAAGGCAATATAAGGTGTTTTCTCACTCCGATAGTCTATTGATGAAAACGCAAATTCGTGTACACAACCTCTAGGCATCATTATCACTTAAGCTTGCCAGCAACAATGACATTGTTTGCCGCTAAAATATTAACACACAAATACAAGCTGAGCGTCAAGTTTCTCACCAATGTCATTCGCCTCACGCCCTTCGTTATAATTACTGCTAACGAACGTCGTCCTTTGTCTTATCTAATCTGCTTCAGACTTTTGCCATTTTATCTAATTAACAGCCTAATTAGTACCCTTTAGGGATGGCATGATGCCTCAAGGCGTCATGTTAATTTGCCATGATGACGTACTAATGCAACGCCAGTGAGTATCATTCTTCATTTTGTTGGTGTATTCAGTCGACCATTTGGAAGTGTATCAACGCCATAGGGCTGGCATTATACACGGATGTAGCACTAGTAACTTACTGGTGATGGTTGTATTAAAATGAAATTCATGCATCATGATGGAAAAAACAGTCAAGCACTATACCGCCCTTAAAGGATTCATGTTGGTTACTACTCAGAGCGGAGTCATTATCCAAAGGTGGTTTTAGCCTAGGTGACAATCATTACCTCTGAATAATCTAAACCTCGGTTGTTACTCTCAAAGTGAAGCTTCTTTGCTATTCTGTCTCATGCAATCTTGTGGGTGTGCTTGGGGATTGAGATTTGATCACTTCGCCAAGATGATGGTTTTGACTTTGTAACGTGTATTTATTCGAGAATGACTTCCAAAATACAGCAGTCATCAAAAAATTTGCCCTGTTATAATGACAACAAACATAATCGTGTATTGCTCTTCATCAAGGTTTTAAATTATGAGAGAAGGAAGCTCGACATGATATATAATACATCCTACTTTCAGCAGGCAGGAGAGCAGCATTGCCGTATTATACAAACACAGACATACTATCCTGCTCAGTCTTAGTCATCCCAACACACAGAAAGGAAAGAGCGTCAAAAGGGAGTCCAGGCTGCCTCCAGAATGACTTCCCTCTTTAAGGGAGCCCAAGATGCATAAGAGTGCCTAGGTGACTCCCTAGATGACCAAAGGGAGTCACCTAGGGGAGTCACATAGCTCCCTGGCCCACCTAAGGGAATCACATAAGGACCTGGGCTCCCCCAGAGAGGGGAGTCATTCTGGAGGCAACCTGGACTCCATTTTGTTTCTTTTCTCTGTGAAGCTGAAGGAATCTGGTACAAATACAAGCACCTGCCAACAGTTATACTTTTCTGAACAGCAGATATTAATTACCATACCTTAAACATATCCCTATAAGTGTAAATGTGTATTCATAAGTGTAAATGAATCGTTATTTTATGTTTAAATATTACCAAAATCCCCACTATGGGATAATCACGTTCAGTTATTACACATACTATCCTCGGAAATGCACAGAATTGCTCTTCCAATCTCATTTGACACACATTGGGTTGGGGGAGTGAGTGAGGGTGGGAGGGGACGGGACTGGCAGGGACCTGCAGGCAGATGTGGGGTAATTCCTGTGATTGGGTTTGTCTGGTATCTCGCTGCAACAGGCACAGGGCCCTAATCATCCCTCCTGCACCAGGACTATATTGGGTGTAATAGGGTTGTGGTTGGAAAATGAGGAAATGCAAGGTATCCTGTTTTGTTATTGTGAGTATATTCGCGGGTGCAATTTTGACATCGAAAAAGTAAGGATTCATAGTTACATGCCATTTGGGTTAGAAACGTAACTGGATGGGGCCATTCACATAAAATACGTCTGTAAAGCTCATATAAACCTTTCGTGATTTTATATCAGAAATCAATTAAGACTGGGTATCATATTTTGGTGAAAATTTCTCACGCTCCCGAGCCTAATGTCTGACTCTCTCCGATGGTAGGCCTACTAAGTACCGAGGGAGTCATGCATCAAGCCCTCTCTGTGGAGTTGAGTGGCTTTCCGCAAAGAAATGCGTCCCCTTGGACGGCACCCAAATAGAAATCAATTAAGAAATTCAACTTATTATACCAGCTATGGTACGGGGGACAGGGGACGGTATGTAGGTCTGCTTTTGAATCTTGACCCTAAATAGCCCAGTCCTACCAAACCATCAGTGCTAGGAATACATTTAGGAACTCATCACTTTTGTTAGTAGATTTAAGCTGGCCTTATCTTTGATATCAGCATCAACCAAGCCACCCCTGACGGTCAGTGCACAGGGGCGTGAGGGGTCAGCGGGGTGGTCAGTTAGAAATGTCTTAATGAGTCCCCATTAATTACAATTAATCACTCTATCTGATGATAAGTCACGCGGGGTTGAGATTAATCTAATGCCTTTACTTTCCGTGAAGGATTGGGTGCCAAAGTACATAACTACACTATGTTTGTGTGGAGTTTAAACAATGCTAAACAATACTGACAGTATTTAACATCATCGTCAGCACCCTTCTTTTTCACTAACTATTAATTAATATAATTTTGAGATAATATTTATACAATCTCCAAAATTAAGCACAATGCCATGTATGATCAAACTAGGTATGAGTAAGCAGTATTCGATAATACTAAACACGAAAATGTATTTCATCAAAGGCTATTTCAATTTTTTAAAGTCCAACAGCTCAGAGATGGAATTAAAACACTGATCAGTGAGATTAAGACCACACTAGATTTTTCTAAAGGAAGTGAGTGAAATAAAGGAAGAGTTTGGTAAAGTTGCAGGGCAGTCCATGTAAAAGCTATAATCACTCACCTAAATGGACAGGATTTGAATTAAGCTCAGCTAATTAACCAAAAGCTCATTATTAGTTAGCAGCAAATAAAGGCTGCTGACCGATATCTCTGCGTCTGGATATTAATTATATCGACATCGATTATTGAATGAGGGTTACGTTTTGAGGAGTCTTTTTTTCTAACTAACAACAGGGCCAGCCTTAGAAAACTAGTTCTGTAATTTGGTCAGGGTAATAGCCAGGAATCTCATTAATCACATCTAGTACCAGTACATCGTATTGTAATGTTAATGAATAGCAAGATCAATACCAAGACAGCTCGTTCTGATCCCATGCATATACTTCAGTTCAAGCCAGTCATGCTCTGTAATACTTGTATAACTGATGAGTACATGTACTCCAGTCAAAATTAGATTATAGTGTCAAGCGACCAGAGGAGCAAGGCGTCTATTACATCGTCTTCAATACAATATAGTTAGCCATTGTGGACTTCATAGGCAATTACACCAGACTACAATAACTGTTAAGCCAATTTGTAACACACATCTGTGTGGCTTTATTACTTCTTGGACAACCTTTCTATAGTAATATCTGGCTCTGCAACTGTCATGTTTGTAAAGCATAGTTAAAATTGCATTAGTCTATTTTACAATGTACCATCTCTCGCCCCTAGTGCCTGGGTTGCCTTAATCCCCCAGTAACTCTGTGGTCTGTCTGCATCATCTGTAATTGACCAGAGATCCAGAAGCTCCAATCACCAAGGCTCCTCCCCAGCTAAGACCCAAGATTACTGCTAAATATAATGGATGGTGGGTGGAGGATGGACCAGGGGAGGAGGGATGTAATACCACCATCACTGTGGGGGTATAGTGCAGGCACATCCTGACTGTTGCTTCTAAGAGGCATATATGCTGATAAAGAAAGCTATGTAAGAGTAAGTAATGGTAATCATAGCCATGGCCAGAGTCGGTAGCCAAAGTATATTGATTCAAAGCGTACATAGACAGAAGCCAAGGCATACTGTATATCAACTACTAGTAGGTATAATGCATGGTCCCCAGCGGATGTTGTAGTCGTCTCATCATAACAAGCCATAGTTATTAAATGCCACAGTAAAACCACACAAAATATCAGAAAAACAGCACTACCATTAAACAGCATTTACTGCACAATATCCAATATTCTAACCACCAGCCATTATCTCTCTCCAACTTTCACCATTTACCATGACCTACGAGCCAGTCTGAAAATAATTAATAAGAGGAATAAGCAGGGAACCCCGCATAAATCTGGCTACCCTTCTAAGAACCACAGCACTCTGCCAGGCCTTGTGCACTATAGAGCCAGGATAATGTCCAATATTCAGGCAGTCTTCTGATCGGATCTGATGACTTATAAGCAGGAGTTATGGCTAATAAATGACCAGCAGCTCAGCCCTGGAGGAGACAGGGTGCTCCTTAGTCTGCCCGGAGGTTGTTTAGGGTATAATAATGTATCATAAAGACTCACACCGAGCTGATTAAGCATCTCGTTAAGCTCACTTAATTAATGTGGGAGTGGCAGAAATACGGCTTCACCCCGTGCTTCAACGGGGCATCACTATAGGAGTTTTAATGTGGTAGAATATGTAGCCTTCATCGGAGTACCAAAAGAAAATTAAACACCATCGTTGATGGGGAAGGTAGGAAGTTCATAAAATGCCTTATCAGGGGGAATAACTGAGTATATAATCAAGGATTTATTTGATTCTCAGGACTACGTTGTTAAATTATCAGCTTTTAGAAATCAAGTTTATACATTATTCGTTTGTGGATGGCATGATGCCTCAGTGTCAATTTCATGTTCATGGACTGTATTATGTACCAACGTAGCACACCAGAAATTCTCCTTCCGCTGAATTGGTGCTTCATGCCGATCCATCAGGAAAGGAATGATACATGGAAAGGTCTAGATATACCTTACCACACAATTCAGAGGATATCTAGGCACTCTAGTTCTGGAAAAGGTATAGAAGACCAAAGCAGGAGCTGCCATTGGCACTGAGAGAGCTGACAGAGATAACAGCCTTGATAGGCTGTGATAGGGGTGTCTTTGATGGTGTAGAGAGGTGGTTGAGTCATGGTGTGGGTGTATCAGCACTGATAGGGAGTGGGATAGACGGCAACAGTTTAGTAAGTAGAGTAATCTCCGCCGTAAACACCCTCTACAATCCCTGAAGCTGTGCTGGCATCAGTGTCTAGATTCACTTAGCAGTAAACCAATGTATAGCAACACTGTTTAATATACCAAGCAAAGATGAGTAGAAGACAATTTAGATTGAATACTCTTACTAGATATATGGTGTATGGCACCCGAGGAGGGAAAATATCCATAGGATATTATTCATATGATAAGGCCAATACGAGACATGTCATGCGATAATAAACCTGTAAAACACGTACTTAAGTTCCTGTATATTAAGGTTGCTATTTCAACCTTCTTTGTGTCCATTTGTACTGCTGGTTTATTGAATGCTAATGTGAACCTATAATGTGAACATACTTATGTTGACAAAGGTACAGTTCTGGCGCATGAGGAATGAATGAACATCTCATATTCGTACTGGCTTTGCGAATTAGTCAAACAGTGCTAAAAGGCGTAGTCCAGTTCTGACTTTTAATGGCTTTAATCACTAAGCTTGACATTAAAAAGCAAATAATCAAGGTATATAAATTATTAAGTGATATTTGTGTTTGCATAATGACTGACCTAATTCTGTTTGCACCAAAAGAAGAACGTTTTCCTAGAACTAGGACTAGGCCGTGACCTCTCCATGTACGTTCTTAATAATTACCGACAGTTGCAGGTTTTCATCACATGTTGACCTAATCCACTTTATGCAACAACAATTAATAAGAAAACATTCCACCATAATGCATCAACCCTTTAAGGAGGCCATACTCTATCAATGTAGTGCATATGCAATATTGGTGCATCATGCCGACCCTTCCAAAGTAGATCTATACCTGCAGGGTCGACATTAATACAGCACTCGTCGGTCCTGCATTCATGCATCATGATGATGAAAAGAAAGAGCATAGTGCATTTAAGTACTCTTATTTAAAATGCTTTCTTCCCTTAACGGGTAGGTACAATTAGATCAGCAAAGTACAGAAGTAAAAACACTCCCCCCCCGGCTAAAGATTCAATTAATTCAGCTGTAAGAGCATTAGGGGAGACCTGGCCATCCTACCAGGGCACCCATCTAGTAGCAATCCTAATGGAATATGTTGCCGTGGTTACCATGGCCTTTTGCGATGGCAATTATAGTCCTAGTTATTCTTTTGTCCTACGATGCAGTGCATATTATTTCATTGCAGCAGAAATAGGGCCAATCTCGTTTAATTAATTTCATTGATTGTGATAACAGTGGGGTTAGTTCAAATAGAAAACAAAGCAGTGCACAGTATATAATTATAAGCTTGCAGCTTCACCACAAGGCTTCTAACCAACAACTAGAAATTTAAGAATAGAAAAAGAAAAGAAAATTCAGATATGTGAGTGTTATAGTTTAAATATATTTAATTAAACTGCATTTTAAGTGATACTAAGAGACACTACAACAGTTACGAGATTTGTTTTGGAACATCGAAAACACTAAGTGGTGTGTATATACCAATGTCCTTATGACCCCAATATAGTTCTCTGGAAAGATAAGTGTGTGAACATTTAAAAACATATAATTTGGGCCTTAACCACTGGCACTATGCCATGCGAATATACAAATATGTAAATAGGTGATCCCTGGGTTAATGACTAAGGAGTGATATAAGCATCTGATAAGGGGATATAGTATCTATGTAGAAATCTATTTTGGATTGGTTCAAAAATACTAAATATTTATTTCAAAGGATAGCAGTTATTTGGTGATCATAGGTGCTGCAGCGGCCCTTAAACTTAAAGGCTACAAGAGGTAGATTGATACACCGGCGTTGGTATAGGCTACCTTATATGCGATATGCCCATCTCATCGCTAAGTACATGATATCCAAGGTGAACAGAAAGGACATAGGCTAATATGTGAGCAGCTCTGAGGAAAGAATACTCAGCGCCGGGCTGCATGCATCATCATGTCTGCTTGGCTGCTCACCCTAGATACTACGTGGGATCCATCAGCTGTCCACGTAGCAGCCACGCAGGAAGGATGCTCCATGTCGCCATTCACAGTATCCTTTCTGCATGTCTGCTCACCTGTAACAATGGTCATTATCTCCGACCTTTATTTGCAATTGCTTATATCAGATTTGGTAATAAAACCAATAACATCATTAGCCAGTCACAATTAGAACTTCAGGCTAATACTGCATGATGCGCCTCATTGGTGAGGCTTCTTTAACCCTTTAGGGCTGGCATGATGCCTCAGCTCTTCATTTGGCATCATGAAGGTATGATACCATGTTCAATACTATATTAGATTAAGATATATGTGTAATAGTGTGCTATTAAAAGCTATATTTACCATACATTGCTTGCATATTACAGAGGACGGCCTCTATGCTACGACTAGGCCAGAAGAAAGGAAGGTGTGTTTTTTGGGGGATGTTTTACAGTCAAGTTAATTGTCAACGTGTCCAGGCTGTGGTGCATGAGTCGAGACCGCGATCTCTTCTTTGACCCAAGCTGTACTTGAGTAAAATGGAATATCCAATCATCATCATCATTTTATTATGAGCCAGTATCATCACATCTGTGTCTGCTGCTGACTTGGTTTAAGTAGCATTCTCAAACACTTCTTGGGTTGGCACTCATTAAAAAGGAAACCCCTCACCACCACTACCACCGGGGGACGCTTCATTACTGTCCATTGTCTTTGTGTCATTAGCATACAATCTCCTAGTGAGTGGAGATTTGCACTCCATCGAGGGTTTTTTTCAAATGAAAAAGAAAATAAATAAACTTTTCTTTACACTGCTTACTTTAACGGGGACACATTTTAATCACTCTAGAAAGGGGGATCCTGGAGGTCTGGGGACATTGGTAGAGCAAAAGCCAATTCGTGTTTTCTTCGAATGGAGTATTCGGAAGTAGAAAATGAAAGGAAACTCATAAAACTGATTTCGAGATGATCTTTAGATGTGAAGGAACTCATCAGGGAGGGTTCTTCATAAGAAGGAGCATCAGGGAAGAAAGCCAATCCCATTGCGATTACTTTTTGCACGGTGGACAATTTATTCATGGTGACAAATTATCCACAGAAATCCGGTTCATTCTAACTGTATGGATTAGTTCACAGTTGTCACAACTTGTTAGATTAGTAGAAGAGAACATTTTTTATTCTCTATGATGCCTATAATAGAGGTATTATTACAGCTATACACGCCTGATTACACTATATAAATAGGTGTTGTACAAATACGTTTATAGCTATTGGCACTCTACATCACAAACACTTTGCTTTAAATACAATGCTTAAATTCTATATCAAATAGGGCTTTGCTTCCTTCATACGCAATACTGACAATGCTATATGTATAAGTATAGTAGCACCACTTCTGGACATAATACACAATTTTTATAATCATTTTCATTTCATCATGTACATGACTCCATGGTGTCAATGTATTAAACATACCTGTATAGGAACCTTTTATAGCACCTTACACCTGTCCATGAACTCTGCTATAAATAAATGGCAATATCATCGTTCTTTCTTACCATACAACAACCTTACACAGGCATGCGGGCCGCGGTACTGTACTGCAATCTAACTCCCATCTCCGGATACTACTCACGGCTTGCGTTCAAGTCAAATTACCCGATCTTTGCGATGATGTGCCAGGTGCTCTTCAATTTGGCGAGTATGCATGTTACCCCGGTGCTTATACAATACAGGCCCTTATTCAAGGTCCTGTGTCAGTGCTTAGGACACATTTGGAGACTCCTATACCCCCATCCCCTGCACTCAATACCCAAACAGGTTCTCACCTGCGTTTTTCATTATTTCATAAAACATGTCCAGAATAAACTATACAGTGGGGATTGGACTACCATAGATGGCAATATCCAAATCATTGGATCTTTTATCATGACGCCTATAATATCTATATCTCATTCCCTTACCGTTACCAGTCTATGTTAGAACAGCACGCCAACCACGTGATATCAGTGCTAATACAATGTATCAGGTACAATGGTAAACTTCCACTCACCTGCAAAGGGAAAACAACACGATACCATGTAGAAGTATATACAGATAAACATATGACACGAGCTAATGGGGAGGGGGCGTTACTATATTCTTGCACCGAGCTCCATTTAGATGCCTGGTAGACAGAAAAAGAAAACACATTTGTAAATATATCACATTATAAGTAGACCTACTTGATTAGTAACTTTGTCAGATGTTTGCCTCCGATGTACCAGGTGGAGGAAATTAGATGTTTCCATATGAACAGTTGCTGTACAGTGCGACCCTATACACACATACATATAGCATCACCCTCAGAAAAGTGAGAGTCATTGTCGCTAAAACTACCCTCACCTGAGAGTCACGCAGTGCCTGACCCTCAGATGAGGGTAGTTTTAGCGACAATGACTCTCACTTTTCTTTGTGTGATGGCTAGAGTGTTTCCTTCCTTGTACATTATATATATGCTACCTTGCTCTTGAGGGTGGACAACTTAAGACCTTTGTAGGGAGGGGGGGTTATAAGCTAATATACTGTATACTTTTAAAACAGTGACTTGGATGTATATCAGTTACTTCTTGTGGGAAATGATTATATGTAAATGTCGCTTAAGTTTCAGGAATGGAAAACTTGTTTCTGTAGTGATCTGAAATTACTCAGTTAAATGCGCAGAAGATAATGTGATGTAGACATGGGGCATTTCGATGTGTCATTATGATCTTACCGTGCAACCTCACCTAGAAATCGCAAGGGAAAGTGCCCAGACAATAGCCCACCAATGTTAGGCTGCTGCTTTAACTCAACTCCTGTGACGAAAGACCATAGACCAACATGGTTTTAGACCTTTTCCTATTTCGGCCGGACAAAGTGGGAGTGAGGAGCGAAGAGGAGAAAAAGCTGGACCAAAAAGTTAATGGCTTCCATTGTGGCGGCTGCTTGCCGTGCAGAGGGCCGGTACGCCTGATAAAACCCCTCATTGGGCGCTGAATGCCGAGCGGCCGCCGCCGACAGAAAGTCAACCCTGTTGTCCTTAAAACCCCCCACCTAAAGAAGCCCAATAAAACGGTATTTTCTCCACACAAGCTGTGTTCTGGGAGAAAAAATAAATTGGGGGAAAGTGTGAGGAAAAGAAAAGGAAATTACCAGTAGATCGCGGCGGGGTTTTCAAGGAGGGGAAAAATACAAGGTGAAAACAGAACCGAAAAACAGGATATAGAGGGTGCCACCTCTTAATTCCGTTTTAATCCGCTTGGGGCGACACGTATGACGGAGATATGACGCATGCGCAGTGTGTCCATTTCCGTACGTCATCCGGATGTTGCCAAACGACAATAAGCAGCGTCTCATATGACGTAACATTGTTTCATTACGTCATCTCAAGTCACTGCGCCTGCGCAAAGGACTGTATGGACCAAAACTGCCAAAATCAAAATGGGCGTCATATATCGCCACCCCACAAAGCCAATAGTCGTGTGATTTATAGAGACAGGTTTAGGGGGAGGGTGATCGTCTGCTTCTGTTTGAGAGCAGCATCGAATGTCGTCTGACTGGACGTCATGATGAGACCACTGCAGCTTTTCAACTAAATGTCGTCTGCTTCACAAAAGCCACCCAAAACCTCATCAGCGTCTCGTCATGGTGGCCACCACATCTCTTGCACTGGAGACGGGTGCTGTTGGGGGAGAAGATGGTGATAACAACGAGGAAGGGGGGGGTGGGTGGCAGGGAAAGAAGAAGGGAGAGATAGAGGGGGTGGGAAGTATGACGAGCATTGCCGGAAACCTTGCACACGGCTTCATGCCTATGCTGCCTAGCGTTCCTCACATTACCTTCACTGCTAATAACGGCTAGTTCTCGGACAGTCCGTAATCAGATCGCTGAAAAAACCTGGAGAGGACACCTATAGCGTTGACTACACTCTAAGAACAGTGTGTTGTGGGAACATGCTTTAAGAGTAACACACATAAATTTGCAACACACTTTGAGATTTTACACACTTATGAATTGTAACACACTTTTTGTCAACTCACTTACCTGCTTACACACTTGAGGTCAGAGAGGTGTGTATCATATACAAAAGGGGGCAGCAGCAGTAAAGGTCTATCATGTACCTATGCTACATTCTTACAGCCATATAGTAGCTGTCGCAGTGGCTCAGTGGACTAGTCTTTGGACTGAGAACTTGAAGATCCCCGGCTCGATTCCCAATGGGGCTGACCGTCAAATGGAAATGTTTATTTTCTAAGAAGGACCATAATATTTTAGCCCCCCCCCCTCAAGAAGTGTCAAATTTCTCTTCCCCTCAGGAGGGGTTGAACTGTTTTACAACCCCCTTCCCAACCAATCCCCTCTACTACAATGAAAGATATGACACCTATTTACTTTGCAATGAGATACATACAAAAACTGTATTATTTGAATCTCATTGAATGAGCAAACTCACTCGATCCATATTGGAAATAGATGGGAAGTTTATTCTCTTCAACTATACACGCATGCTCTTTGCATGAACCAAATAACCATCCCACATAAGACCTCATTAGAGGTTCTGCAAGGCTGTAAAAGCATGGCTTATCAATAGCTGATTAACTATTGTCTTTATAATAGATATAAAGCCCTGCAAATTATTAGTCAGTGCATTGGCATCCCTCAATAAGGGCGGTCTTTGTATTGTCTAAGAACCACTTCCTGTCATAACATATCAATACCCAAGGGTAAGTTATATAGCTTACTGGTAACTGGTAAGAAGTTGTGTGATCTTTGAGAATACTTTGTGTCTCCTCACTGTTGTGTGTTCTGGTACCTATTTGAGTGGGGAGTACACCATGATTGTACAAGGAGATTTGGTGGCCTACTGAGCAAGTGGCTGGACAAGTGTGTGAGAGGTCCTGGGTTCGATCCCCAGAGAAGACCTGGCACCAAATCTTCCCAAGTGAAACAAGTTGTCCTGACAGGAGTCGCGTCTGTAAGTGTCGGTAGACAAACTGCGGTGAACCTTCGGTGTCCTGGTCTCCCATGAGACTTGCACCGATCCGCTTCAACCCGTAGAAGCATAATACACTTGCGACTGGTAAAGATATAGCAGATATCAGTGTTGACGAAGGTGGTCCTAGCCGGGAGGGGAAAAGGCTACAATGGACCACTGGAGACTCTGAGAAAAGGTTGTGAGAGCAGCCATCCCACGCTATCTGACAGTGGTACGGTCATGGCACATTGCGCCAGTCACCAGTTGGTTATCAGGTGTGTCAGTTTCACCAGGGTCATGAGCTAGGATGTGTTCAAAGTGGTTGACTATGATTTGTTCACTGTCAATACAAAGTCAGTTTTGATATAATACTTCTATTCCCACTTTTCTATATATTATGAGCGGTTCAATAAACACTTTTCCTAGATATAAGAAGCATTTAAAAGTGATACGCACAGTATATGCACAGTATGACCATGAATAGACCTGACAAGAAATTAAATAAATCGATACTAATTTAACTCTTAACCCATATAGAAAGTAATCATACTTGATATTGAAAAAACAATAATTGTCAAGGGATTCGAACCTGCATGGATAGGACTCATGTGCCAGCCCCTAGACCACTCAGCCACGGCACCTGACACACTCTGTAAGGTGTAGAACAGCTATTTTAACCCCCACCTCCTCAATACCATGGCTTTGTACACCAACACACTTTTTAGATTCAATACACTTTTGCCAAAAGTGTGTAGTGTGTTACCACAAAAAAGTGTGTTTAAAGTGGCTTCAGAAAAGTGTGTTGAAAAGTGTGTAAACGTAACACACTGTTTTTAGAGTGTGCCATTTAAAATGTAGCTAGAGTTATTCGGCCCTTCTGATGTTATTCCGCACTTGACTTAAAAGCATAATACAAAATGTAGTTAGTATACACTGTAAATAATAAGTGTAGCAGAATCTACTGTAGTTTACAGCAACTACTGTAGATTTACAGTAGATACTATTGTTTACCTACAATAAACAGTACACCCACAGTAGATTGTACTGTACACCTACAAAGATTGCAACCAACAGTTTACAGTATAGTTATAGAAAACACAGTTAACTACAGCTGATCCTATCCCCATATTATAGAAAGCATTTTGGCGGCCTCATATATAAAAGACTTAGTATATAATTATGTACGCCGTCATGTCTCCAATAGTACTTACAGTGCTGAATTCGCCTTGCCCTTTTGTTGGTGGTTATGTACTTTATTAGAAGGCCCTCAAGTAAAGATGTCAAATACAGTATTATACCAGTATTCCGAGCAGGTTGGAAAAACACGTTGATGGCTTCAAAAGCAACGTAGGGCCTACTATGATAGCCCCCATATCAGGATAGCTGGGACAGAAAGGGGTGCATATAGTAGACTGTGTTGATCAACCCTGATCCTCACCCTCACCCACACCCACACCCACACCCATGCCAGCCTTATCGTGTTCATAACAAGCCACACCACACCCCTTTCTATCACGAGACACAAGATGACCACGGGAAGCAAACTATTTATAGTCTCTGTATCGTGATAGACATCTTTAGCCACCAGAGGCAATCAACGTATGTAACGAGCTCAGTGCCGTGCTAAGCCTGTACTAGGGAAAGGGCACCTATGTCTGCTGAGTGCTCCACTTTTGACTCCTCAGAGACCACATGTGTCCCTCCATCTGTGGATCGGAATGACTGAACCCCCACCCAGCCGGCACCTACATCGATCATGGATGTGGCTCCTCACCAGGCTCTTGTGTGAAAAAACACCACCATCCATTGTCGCCGAGCGGCCGCTTTGCGCCACCGGAGACCAGCGAGAGGGGTTGCTGTGAGACCGCGATTAGACCATAGCGTTATGGATCCTAGCGCACAAGAAATCCTGCCTACCAAGGCCCTGAACTCTCCAAGGAGCCTCCAGCTTCTACGCTGCTGCTGCTGCTACAGAGGGTAGGGGCACAGTCCTAGGGGCCCCCTATATATGTATTAATATATCGGTGCTTGTCTCGTCCTGAGCCTGGAGCAATAGAAGAATCCCATCCATCGCGAGTATACAGCGTTCAGCGAGGGCTTCGACGAGCTCGTCCGTCTCACCCGATAATGCCCTTTCATCGAGAAGGGGAGATTGGTGCGGCTTTCGGGGGCCGTTCTAATTTCTGGAGGGGGGAGTTTCGAGTGGGAGAAGTACTAGGATTGCAGGAGGACGAGAAAAAAGCAGACAGTCAAGGTAATTTATCGGGTATGCTTTCAGTTGGGGGATAGGCAGTCGGGGTTGAATGGCTCGGCTGGCAGGACTGCCTACTGTGGAGAGATTGGCAAGACGAAGGCCGAGTCCGGGAACCACTAAATGAATCAGCGATATTTGATTGTGTCGCTTGCCGCTGGGAGGCACGGTCATCCTGATTGGGTGCAGTGCAACGGGCTTGGTTGAGGCGAAATGGTATCGGAGCGGGATAAATCGGAATCTGATGCACTTCTGGTAACAATGACCGTCAAATGGGAGCCCGCTGGTCTGATAGATGGGGGCTCGTTTACAGTCGCCAGCCAACGAGGCTGAAATCGGGTTTTTGGCATCTCATCTACCTATCCATCCCCTCCCAGTCCCACCAACCCCAACTTTAGTATCTCGGCACTCCTGAGCCCACACCCAGTATTGAAGACAGGGAGTGCATGGACAATGCGTTACCAAGCTAACAAAACCTTTTTCTCAATTAAAAAAAAAATGGTTTGGAAACCCTTTTGTAAGGGTAGAGGTTTAGAAACTTTTTTTTGTTAGCTGGCTAGTCAGTCAATGTTTATTGTACAGTAAGTTCTATGGCTGCCTGTCATTTAGACATTTTACCAAGCTCTGCATTTCATCTTCTATGAACACGAATATCACTAATGACCAAGATTTGAGTAGGCTTGCATAATTGAACTGGGCCTGTTTGTATGTACACTCGGCTTATATAACCATATACCATGCATTCAAGATCTGTGTTGGTCAGCGTCACAGCAAACTTATTATCCAGTGTACCATAAGCAATATTCTTGGAACTATTACATAACAAGTATTCTATGTCTTTTCCCCTGGCAATCATTACTCGGTGAAGTCAATCAAGGTTTCAAAGAGAAGACCATGCATCGTCTTTTAGGGTAGATTATAGGTAATGGTTCAAGGACTATTCTGGGGCTTTTGCATTGACGTTTGTGTCCTTAGTTTCCGAATATTTTAAGTTGTTCTTCTCAGGTACAGACGGTACATTGTACTGAACTCTTTTAAGTTGACCGGAACATAGCGCCAACTTTGAGAGATACCTTTATAATTTGAATGTTGTTCTACTAGTATCTTCAACGTAAATTTTGTTAGCAGTCGCTACTGCAACTTGTAACTACATTTAATAATTACTGGTGGAATTACCATCCCCAACTATACAACACTCACTTGAATACTCTCCTGCCTCAGCTGTCAGATAGCAGAAAAAGTGGAATGGAAGTTGATGATAGCTATGGGATAACATAAATAGCACATGCACTACACGAAGTAGTTGATGAAGTAGACTATAGTGCCTTAAGCTTAAAGTAAATTAGAAAGAAGAGAAATGCATAGGAACAAATTCTGCAGTAGGCAGACGCTATATAATACTACTTTTAGTCTCGTTCCCGTTACCGGTACATACTATCTTCTTATGCTCACCAAGTTAATTGCTCAGTCTAGTAATTAGAGTCAAGCTTAACTACTAACCCTCCACCCACGTACAACCCCCACCCCTGGAGAGCAACACTGAGTTAGATCCAAGAAGAGGTTAAGCACCTCCAGTGTCTAAGTCCCCCAATCAGGACCAGGAGTTATTCCTATTGGAGCAAGTTTTAAGCACTTTCTGGTGGATCCCTGCTTAGCCCTGCAAGGACGGCATGATGCTACTTGGGTCCAGGTCATTTTGCTGTCCTGATGCATCAATGCAGCATGATTCGCCAACCTCACTGGCACTGTATCCGTTCACACCAACACCTTGGGAGTGTATCAACCTGGTATGGTCGGCATGAAGCGTTGATACCCACCTGCCAGCATTGCACTCATGGTGCGATAAAGTACTATGCTGTCCTTAAAGGGTAAGGGACTCTCATTAGAAGAGGCTCAGCGTCCTATAGGTACCAGTGATTAGGATACTCAATGTAGGGCCATCCCTCGGGGACCAGCCAGTCTCCTGTCGGGGTGCCCCCTGTCAGGAGTCTACCCAACTAATAACCCCAAGCCTCTTAGTCTTAGCACACCTTAGCAAAATGTCTAAAAAGCAGAGAAAAAAACGAAGCTCATTGTGTTTTTCCCTCTCTATACAAATGTCTAGCACAACCAAAGGGATGCTTTCAAACTCTCATTTTTTAGTTCCAATAAACAGATAATCACCTGATAATGTAAAGAAAGTTTTGTAAAGTTCTGTGTGATATGGGTCAACTCTGACGTGCATCTTTAGCATATCTTATCGCGTTAGCCATTTCTTTTTACTAGAGGAGAGAAGGTATCTTGATGTGAATGTGGTCATTCTGAGGTAATTATGTTGGCTTCCTGTAGTCTGGGGAGGCTCTTCTCAAATTATAAATAGAAAACTATAGGACACTTGCTTTTTAGTTCATTCGCAATACGTAATACTAATTGTGACTTAATTGTGCTTCAAAAATAATACTTCTTTACATTGGACACTGCATGACGTCATGTATTGTTTTATGAGCATGTGAGTCTAAAAAACTAAATGTTACAACCATAATAATCTATCTCACTATGAGATGATTCTCCATCTCTTGATATTGTGGGGATTCACAGGTGAATCTCGGAAAAGTAGGCAACGTTTTCTTTTGTAATTCTGAATACTTGATTTATCATTCTTTGATTTTAAATATTTGTCCATACTCCTTCTTAACCGTAACATAATTTTGTCCACAGACCATAATTATGTGTAAAATATGATTAGGCGGAGAACGTCTAATTACCCTCTCATTATTCAAAGCATTCTCCCTCATTAAGCAAAACACACAGTGTGAACTTTACCTTAGGCCGTTATCGGGGGGCGGGGGGGGGGGTGCAAGGGGTCGGGGGTAATGACTCGCAATAATTAAGTTCTGGATAAAAAAGGGAGAGAGGGAAAACTAAATATTTCCCTGTTAGGATTATAACCCTAATGAAGAAAAAAGATGACCTGTTTTTGTGCAGAATTCCGTCAGGGCATTGAATGTTTGAATGTCATCAATGTTAAACTATCATGGCGGCCATCTTGAAACTCACAGGATGCATTTTGGTGATGGCGACGCCCCGAGGTGGTGACTCTTGCATTTCTGAAACTGTCGCCTTTCCATACTGGCATAAAACACCTCATAGTAATAATATCACGAATACTGAATTAAAACTAAAACAATTAAGTATTTAGTATTAGATCAATATTCTCTTTTATTCATCAGAATCTGCCCTCTCTTATTCGCTCTCGTTGACGGAACCGGAAACTACGCACACATCCACTTCTAAAGGAGCTCAGCCTCCAAGCAGATGCTAGGCATCTTGCATCTGTACTGAGAAGTAGTATAGGAAAGGGGAAGTGTGCTTGGAGAGAGATAAGAGTGCCGCAGTAAATAAGGCGGCATCGATTTCTGGCTGCTTTGGAGACGCAGTGAGACAAGACGGTGACATGCTGTCCACACACCCAACATGCTGCACCAGGGGGGGGGGGGGGGGGTGCCTTGGGTGTGGTGATAGATGATGGTTGGTGAGGTGGGGGGGGGTATTTGTTTATGCTGAATGAGACTCTGGAACGCACTTCGCATGGTAGATTGCGACCTGAAAATTGACTTGTGACTTGCATGAATATTTACTCGCAAGATGTCTCAAATTGGAGCGAAATCACATGTAATATGATACAGATTTGAATAACATTACATAAAGGTTCCTATATGTGTCCTGATTACGTGCTTATCAGTGTTTGGGGGCGGGGGGTCAGATGGAGAAGAGTGGAGGGGTGGGTGATTTCTGAGAGGGGGGGTTGATAGATGAGGTTTTGGCGGGAGACGCTGGAGTCACGACAGACGCCCATTAGTCGTCCTCGCTAAATGTCGGCTGCGTCTTCGTTTCCGTTTCCGGTCTGAGAAGAACTGGTTGAAGTTCGTCTGCTTTCTCCTGTACTTCTCAAATACACGCCCTTAATGGTAACTCTGCCTGGAATGAGGTATAAACGGAAGGATGCCTAGTAATTATACCGAAGCTGGAGTAGTTCATGTTTTAAGATGAAGAAACCAGGGTACATGAATACCGTACAAATACAAATGGGAAATCGGCAGATGACGTGTTTTCAGATCAGATGGGAACGCCCCAAGTTTGACTGTAAAACATTAGACATGTATATTTGAACAGGGTGTGATTTATATCACCGCATATAGTGAAATGTATAAAATGATGAGGGCGAAGTCATTCATATAATTATTCCTGTCACAACACTAGGGTTAAAGAGTAATACGTTATGTTTTCCTACGACTTCGGCATTTCACATATTTAGGATACATATTCAGGGAGTCGCCGGTCAGTCCTTCTGGAAGCTTAATGTAAGTGCACGCGTCGGAAATGACTTGTACACAGCAAACACCATGTCTGTTTGCACCGCACCAGGACATGGTGAGGTCAGACACTATCTGCAGATACCCGACCTCCTCCATGGTATAATGGTGTAATATTTACCCTCCTTCAGTCCAGAACAGGTAGAATACCACTCACAGGGTCAAGGCAAAAACGGTGTGTTTTAGTATTTATAACATGGTGAGAGAATCCAAGCAAGGCTGGTTGATTTCCCTGTTTTTGTTTTTTTTACAATGGGACTACTGGACAATTTTGCCGGATTTTGTCATCGATTCTGAAAAATATTTAACCAATAAGGAATGGATATCAGGCACAAGGGTTGTGTATTGATGAATAACGACCGAGGTGCGTAGCACCGAGGTTGTTATTCATCTATACAGAGCCCGAGTGCTCTCATATCCATTCATTATTAGGTTTATTATACGATAAGGAATGGATGTCAGGCACAAGGGTTGTGTATTGATGAATAACGACCGAGGTGTGTAGCACCGAGGTTGTTATTCATCTATACAGAGCCCGAGTGCTCTCATATCCATTCATTATTAGGTTTATTATACGATTCCTCGGTTCAAATGTAATTATCTACCTTAAATTCGTTCTTATTTCGCCATTTTGAAGGATATATATGTAGACTAGATCGAGCAAGGTGGGCGCCATGTTGTGGAACTCTTCAGTAGGGGAGGTGAGGAAGAAGAAGCTAGGCGCGGGGATCGGTAATTATTTCAAATCCAACATACCCTCAGTGTTAACGTATAGGAGTGTACTGACGCCGTGCGACCTGCTGGTTTAAAAACTAACCGCTCCCTGATAGACTGGAATATAACCAGCGTTTCCCTCCGAACTCACCATGGCCAGATAGGTATTGGCGCTACCGTGTTCGCCTCACACACCAGGGGTCCCCGGATCGAATCTGGGTAAAAACATACCATTTTTAAAGTGCCTATATGTATGTGAAAAAAAATCCCTAGAATTATTTTAACGAATGGGTAAGTCAAGTCCAACTTCTACCTTTATAGTAAAAAAGAAATTATAAAAAAATATTGATTTTCAAAGAAATTATACCTAAAAATGTCTTTTCTTCTCTAACTCGGTAAATAATGGTCCTACAGGGCTGAAAATCCGCCTGTGGACTCCTTGTTTCGCCAGCTTCCTCTAGTCGGACTTCAAGTCTTGATGTAGCGTGATCGAGTCTCCCTGAAACCTCGGATTTTATGGCTGACGATATTTCTCCCTGAATTGTTCTGATATCCGATAAATCCTTCTGATATCCAGAATATCAGAACGATTTCGAGTTGGGATATGCAGGAATATCAGAACGGGAATATCACCTAAAAAGCACGATCAGAGCCAAGATCCTATAATAATGTCTAATATTGTTTTGGGAAAATTACCCAAATATGCCTATATATATGCCACAGTTTTATTGGCCTTGGTCGGATATACTTCCTGAAACATTATTATAGGTATTTTTGGCATGAAGGATATGCAGACCGTGCAGCATGACTGTATAGGCTAAGGGGCGTATATATCATGGATGGCTCCTGGTTTTCTCCTCACCCACACAGACTGCTGACTGCCACTCCCTGCTCGTCACGACCCGTCACCTGTATGACTCAGAGCAGCTCGTGGGCCGCAGCAGGTCACCAATACATGCAGTCTATACTAGGGGTCGACTGTAGCTTCACGAGAAGAAGAATTTATTTATACTAGTATGTATGCATATCAAAGAGGTCTGCACTGCAATTTGTTAGTGTAGGTACACAGTAGAATCTACTGTATATCTATACAGTAGAATCTACTGTCGATTTACAGTAGATTCTACCTACAATAGACTGTACACCTACAGAAGAATCTACTGTTAACCTACAAAATTGGCAACTAACTTTTTACAGTGTGGCCTTCTCGTCTAAATGTAAGTTTACATATCCGCTTCATCTCGAATCAAGTATTTCATAGTAATATATAGGGTAGGTTAGGTTACTCAGAACAGAGCTCCTTTTCGGCCTAACCTACCTACTGAGTTATTGCTAGGAGTTTGGGAATGTGATCGGGAGCAGCTCGCGTGACCTCGGAGTGTCCTTACCTGCTCAGGATACCCTAGGCAGTTCCCCAATTGCTTGTGCTCAGGGGGTTTCCTATCTGCTCAGGTAGGTCTGAGTTGCTTGCTGGTTTTCCAACTACCTGATGAGAATTTAACCTTTGAATGATGGCGTAATGCCTCACATGCCCATTTTGTCGTCATGATCGACGCGTTGAGCAAGTCAACACCAGCGAGTAACTCACTCACACCGCCTTTGTGGGTGTATCAGTGAATGCAGCACAGGTGCGTTACTCGCTAAGTTCCCTTATTAAAGCATTAGGCTGCATTCAAAGGGTTGGCCTCTAAATAATATTTAGAGGTAGCAAGTAGACTTAAATTGTACCCTAGTCTAGACCGGTGATGTTGGTGGTTTTGAATTGGGTCCGGCAATGTAAACCTAAACCTAGATTGATATTGATTGTCGATGCATATGCCCAATGGGGCCCAAAGCCCTTTAGTTGGTTCGAGCAATGATGATCTCCCAAACCGAATCATATCCTTATCGGATGGACTCTATATACTTTATATGTTCATCCTATCAGTAAATACCTAGATCACTTATACTGGTGGTGACTTTAAAATTGTGGATTCCTTGACCATGCATATACTTATATATGTTGATTTGTTTTTCCATGCAGCACATGCCGTTGAACATTCTGCTGATATTGCATATTTACATCAGGTCATGAAGCACTTCTGTGTCGTCTGCTATCGTGACATGCCGTCCTCATGTATCGTGCCCACGTCGTCTTATCGTCGCCCCCTCTAGTGGTCTGTACACAGACCATTTCCAAACCTCTCTCGGCACAGATTGGCTGGTATACAACCCCCTGCCCAACCCTCATCTATCTCACCGAACCCTCTCCCACCCCACTCTACCCCACCAACCCCCCTCACCTCCCCAACTCCTTGTTTCCTTCCTGCTCATCTCATGCCCTGCTCACCACTATCCCTCCCTGCCCACGTGCCTTTTGTCTTGTTTGTCTTGCTGTCTGCCCCGGATGTCTGCCTCTCTTTCCGCCATGGTCTGCCTGCCTGTCTGCTTATCTGTCTTATGTCTGCATGCCTCCATCCTCTGCTGTCTGCCTGCCTACCCATCTATCGTTCTTTGCCTACCTACCTGCATTCCTTTCTCTGCCTACCTGTCTACCTTCCGCTGCCTGCCTACCGACTTGCCTTCTGTTCTATGCCTTCCTGCATATCAGTTAGCCTTCCTTTGTCTGTCTACCTGCCTATCATCCTTTGCTTGCCTGCCTACCTGCCTTCCCCAGCTGTGCCCCCCCCCCAGCCACACCCACACACCCACTCAGCAGTATCTCCCTGACTCAAGCACCTACCACCCAGAGTGCGTCGTCCACTCTTAGGTCTACGATCGGGTGATTGCTCCTAAGAGCACACCACCATGTATTTTTGCTTTACTTTGTGTTTTGCTCTTCTGCAAACCTGATTGTGCGTGTCTCCTTGCTACAGCAGCGCCGCCCCCGGCCGCTGTCTGAAGCACCACTTCACTGCGCATGCGTACCGGCTGGCGGTGTATCAGGAATGTGCTCCTCCAAGACATTACCGGCGGTGTATCACGCACTCTGTGCCCCTCGTAGAGTTAGCCGCTCCGCCGGGGCCAATAGCATGTGCAAAATCCTCCTAGGGCAGGCTGGTTTCCTCCCTCAATCTCCTCGAGCTAAAATCCGATTCCGCCATGGAGCCGTCTTGTTCAGAGAGCGGGCTGAGAGGGGGCATGGGATGAGAGGAGATGGCAAGGCTCAGACCCTGGGTCCTATACTGCTTTAACGCTCTCGGCTCTTTGGCGCCCTCTGTCGACTTGCGGCCCTGCAGGCGAGTCAGTGCTGCATTCAAGCATCATAACCGATAAGGGGCATAATGCATTAAAACGCTAAGCGGCCCTCAAAGGGCTAGAGTAGAGGGAAAATTGTGAAAATAGAGTGAACAGAAATAGGTCTACAGAGGGGAGTGGTTTTTGGAGGGATGCTACTGCACCTTAAGCAGCTTGTTGCTTGAGTAGCAAAATTCATGATGATTCGGTATTGGGAGACGTTATAATGCAGAAGCAGTAGTAGGCTATACAACATGCTCGGGGCTAAGTAGAAGAAGTGAGTCCGGACAGTCTTCAGTGGGCACAAACTTCAGTTCAACGTTGGATCAACATCAAACAAACTGTTATAATCAGTTATCAATGTTGATCCAATGTGCTGTGCCCACTGGGTCAGGGTCCTTGTACCCGCTTCAATCACATGCAGAGAAATAGATCAGAGTAAAACGTGTTTCCTATGAACTTTAATAAAGGAGCAAAGTATCAAAATGATCAGGTGGGAATAAGTTGAATTTTGAGACAAATTTATATAGGATATTACCAAGGATGTGTATAATGTGTGCGGTATTAAGGAATTGCGAATCAGCTGATGAAGATGTTTGTACACAGGTCTGGTCTACAGTATAGTAATGAGACCTTAGCTTAGTGCTGGAGCAGGCAGGAGGCAGGATCCCCATCATGTCTTGTATCAGCGCCTGGAGTAACCCTGGATCTGACAGCTCCTGGAGGAGTGGCTCCTGTCTCAGCCCGAGCAGCTCACCCACGGCTAAACACCTGCACAGCCACTCCTAGACCACATACCTCATGTCTATCCCACATTGTACATCTCCGAGCTGGTGGTGAGGTGCTCCTATGCTATACAGCATAGCCCTACTTCAGGTCCTTATACATCAGGCATATATCTAACCTGTTAGTGAGGTGCTCGCATCCCTTGTACCTCAGGCCTACACTAGGTATCTTAGCTGTGAAGGAGGTGCTTCAGTCCCTTATACATCAGGTCTATGCTAGGTCTCTGGTCTCTTTGTGAGGTGTTACCATCCCTTATATTGAAGCACTTCACTAGTTGTCTGAGATGCTAATGAAATGCCAACAGTTCGGAGACCTAGTATACCTATCTCACAACAGCAAGTCCACAGTGGAACACAAACTCTATACCCACCAGTTGACATGTGTGGATTTTCTGAGTAGCACTAAACTATCCTTAATCTCTTGGAGGTACAGTTCTATCCACTTGCGAGAAATACCACATTTGCTGCCTGAGTTGCTCGGGGGTGTCATCCAACAGGTTGTTATGTGAGATATATATCAGCGAGTTTTTACATTTTAGTTATAAACACTATAGTGTCAGTAGCTAGATTTGCACCGTAAAAATTAGTAACCTTTAGAAATGTTATACTTCCCTACGTTTGCTATCAATATATGAAATACCAAACCTTGCCTCAACCTATTTCCCCTGATATCAGTACATAGGTTAGATGAGCCATAGCCCCCAGTGTATGTCTAGTAGATATGTAGTAGATGCCCACAGTGCAGTAGTACATATACCCAGTGGGGGTGTCCTACATGTATAGGTGGCTGTAGGTACTATGTGATTGGATAGTGTGGGTACAGGAGGAGGGCTATCTTTACTTTGGCTCGTCATCACTGGATGTAGATTAACCCTTTAAGGGCAGTACACTACTCTAATTCACAATACCCTTTTGCTATAATGATGGATGACTGCAGCCCTGATTCATTCAGAGTATATCGCCAGTGCTGCATTCATGCATCATGTTGACCCTATGGGGCTGATTGATACATTCCCAAAGGGTCCACCAATGCGAGGTACGCACCAGCGCTGTGTTGATTCATCATGATGACAAATGAACATGAAGTCTAGTGGCACCATGTCGTCCTTGAAGAGTTAATCCTTCCTCCAGGGGGGAGTGTCAGCAAACAGATGCTGACACAGGTAGGTTAATCTGCACTCCGGGCAGTATGTACAGGAGGAAGTGGTTCTAGTAGAGTAAAACATAGTATGTAATACTCTCTGCCCAGCTGCCAGTTCCATCATCTAAGTGTATTTTCTAATTTTCACGACGGCCTTTTCTGTCTATTTTTGCGTACTACTAGGACGAGGAGGATTTCTTTAGGTGGTTGCACTTTGCCAGACAACAGGCTTCTTCTTGTATTTATCACGTTTATCTCAGATTATTTCGTGTTAAGGTTAATGCATGGATTATAAGTATATTGCTATTCCAGTGGGTCTTACAGTGAATATTAACTCAACATGTATGGTGCTGGTAACTGACATCTAGTTATAGATCGGTCATACATTAAACCACAATGTATTAAAGTTGCGAACATCAGAGTAGCAATATGAATGAGAACAGTTCTGCTAATTGATCAGAATTGAAAACAGACTCCATTACAATGTAGATTATGGTTAGGAGTGTGGCGACTTTATAGACTGCTCTCTCGGAGCATATGATATCCATGCATACTCGCAACAAACCCTTTGTATCACATTCAAATGCTTAAATGATATAGCAGTCTAACATATGGATCATAACTGTCATGAAACCAAATAACAGCAACAACAGAAAGGAGATCAATATAATAAATTATTATCGATTAGAATTATTTTTCTCAACAATAAATAACAGCAACACCACTCGACACCACTCCAGTTATTCCATCCTTCTAGCCTAGTATAATTGAAAAGGGTGGCTACTCTACCTCTCCCAAACAGTGAGTCACTCTGAGTCGCTAGTGAGTAACAAGTGTGTTGGTGCTGTGTGTTTACGCTGGTCGCCACAGGTTTTGTCTGTAGTTTCAGTCGGTACCAGGGTACCAGCTGTGAGAGCCCCTGGTGGTGTGGATAATATGGGTGTGATTTATACCCACGTGGTGTGTAGTAGCATGACAGTGCCCACTGGGAATGTATGCCATGTCTCAGGTCTGAAACCCTTACTTAAATCTACCCTGGTACACTTTTTCTTATCAAGGGCCACTGCTCTCAGCGTGTGAGTACCCCCCATCCCCACATATTCCAATTCTTGTTTAAATCATGCCTTTTCTAAACTCCTATTTCCCTTGGCTAACGACGGCCAAAACTTGTCAGGCATGTTTATGAATAATTGTAAACAAATAATTTGAAATATAATCAAATATACAGGAAATGATTGGTAATAACCCCTATTCTAGAAGGTGTGTCATAGTCCACCGTCGGTTCATTTCAGAGCGCGTGTACTTCCGGTTGAGGTACTTGGTAAGAGTAGCGCATTGGGGTGTTAGACACATGTCCACCTGACACGTATTACACATGCAGAGGTCGGTGAGGCCCCGGGCCTGTCTCCACGGTGTAGTACACACGGTAGAACCCCCCAGGCACTAACCTGGTAGTAATCCATGGGTGTAAGGGTGCCACCTGCCCTATAATCACAATCTTAACCTCACCCCTGGGTTTGAGAAGATCCCCCCTTTACCCTCCCTACTTCTCCACCCCTCCCCATCTCCCCTGTCCCATGCCCCTCCCTCATATACCACCTCTTTTCTTCTCTCACCTCCTTACCTTCTTTACTTCTCACTTTTTCACTCATTCATTTTTCCCTCCATCCCTCCTCACCCTGCTCTCCCGCCCCCTTCTCCTCCTTCTCCTCCCCCTCCCCCAAACGTTTATACCTCGCCACCCCCTCTCCTCACCCCCCCCAACATCCCCAACCAAATTCAAAGATGAATGGACATCCCGGTGGCTGGCTGGCCTCTTTTGGTAGCCGAGGAATCGTCCCCTCTACCTCTTTTATCCAGCGGTGCTCTTTTTGCCCCACTTGCACACATCCAAAAAGAGCGACAAGTCGTCCGTCTCAACCCTTTCCTTTGCTCTCTCTATACCCTAGTACCACCGTTAGTGTTCCCCTTCACACCCCACGTCTGTGTGAGTCACTACCATAGAGTCTCCTGAAGGAGGCTGCATACAAGGACCTCCCACTAAGTGGGAGTCTTAATGTTGATGAAGCAAATCACAAATGGTTATTTTCTCTTGAGATACGATAATTGTGGATATTTAATATGGTCACTGTCCACTGGTGTATGTCGTCCAATTAATTTCAACCTACATGTACTAGTACATTGTATATAATGAGCTCGATGGACGGTGGCGATAATGATACTCTACACCAGGCACACGGACTACCTCAGCTATGTTATTCAGCTATGTTATTCAAAAGGAGGCTTTGGGAATATGGTTCCTACTTTGTAAAACTCTAGTTATTTGCATTGGTATTCAATATTCTCATTGCAACAAATAGACAGGTCAGCTCCCCGAAACCTTCAGCAGTATTCACTTATTCCATGAGCGTCGCTATGAGAATGCCCCTGTGAAAGGATTTTGATCACCATGCATACAAATGTCAGCCGTATTGATTCCCGGTGTACATGAAACAGATAAGCTTGTTTCAGCATAATAATGCAGTGTACACAGAGGTATAGCTACACTGCACTATGTAGGTATTAACCTTATCCCTTTCACCCAGCCTTTACTACTTCAGACAGAACCCCATCACTGTTTCATATTCATCCCATGATCAGCAGCGCTTTGCCTTGTACATTGTAATGTAGAATGTATGCCTTTCATTTCCCTGAAACAGAACCTGAAATCACCTACGCCTACATCTAAAAGCCTCACATACATGCTTCTCTTTCTCTCTATCATTGAATTCAGATCTATGTGATATCGTCAAATTGAATTAGTACATGTATTACATTCTTCTGCACTCGAAATACTTTTTGGATGTTCGGTAGGCACCCCAGGTTTTAATATCATATCCCCCATATCTGCAGTTGATAGACTTTGGTTATATGACTATACGGGTTAATCTGGTGACTCAGTACATGACTTGTTAAGTCTTGTGTTTTAGGTGGAAACCTTACTAGTTCACTGAATGAATAGTCGTAGCAGTATAATACCAATGTATGCCTATAACAACATACAGTGAGAAGATACCAGAGCTTAACTTACGCGAGAGCGATATTTGCAGCCCACCAAACTGGAAGCTTACATGGATCTGATTCTGTAGAGTGTAATGATATCACTGTAGGGGAAAACGATATGAAGGCCTCGTTTACTATCTGAATGATAGGGATAGCACCTGCCACCATCCCCAGGGGGGAGGGGCGACCATTGAGTGCACACACAGGAGTCATTATACTGGGCTTAATTTCCTCCTGTAACTCAGTTACATTCTACACCTGTTAATACAACCCAACACGTGCTAACGGCCGCCATTTTTAATCCAATATGGCCGCCCTAACGCCAATCACATGACGGCATCTGCCCTCTGGTGGCAGGAATTATCACTACCGACACTAACAACAAGGCATGCCCAGCAGCAAATAACACAAACCAGTTGCTGCTGAACTGTTACATTCGTCGCGGTCCTGTGTTGAATTTAATATAGGTCACTGTAACCCAGATCACCATGGTAACCGATCCATTTTATTCCCCCAAAGGGAGGTACTATCTTATAGGCAGTATTATAGATGCATGGTTTTATTTCTAATTATTAAAGTGGAGGCGGGATTTGAGATGACTGTATCAATAATGTAAGAGCAAGTATGCCGTGCAATGCGGTACTTTTTACTGGGTGTGCATATGAGCTATTGTAGATGTATGCAAATTGTAAAGCTTAGGGAGGTATCCAAGGCTATTGATGACATAGACGGGTACTCGGGGATAGTAGTGACAGTCAAAGTACTCTGTGAGACAATGTATGATGGAAATCTTACATTTGGGGAAATTAAATCCATACAATAATTCTATCATGATTTATTTCTGTGCAGCTTCTCTCAGATATGCTTAAAAATACCATTTAAATCAACATATCACTTGTTGTGATAGTAATTATCTTTGTATAGACAGTGGCATCATCGCGTCTGCTCTAACTACAATGCCATTATTATGGCGCGAGTCCACTGTATAGGTAGGATATAATATGAGAGATCTGTTTTAAATACCCCCGTTTAAGTCTTCAGCACTTTATCACACAAGAGTAACTCAAGTACTTAAGCGCCAAACAGTTGTCTCCACTACCTCCAACCTGGGAACAGAGTGTTTCTGACAGAAGAGAGACAAAGCAGATGTGAAACCAGAACAAGCTGTGGTTACCCTCCCCTCTCAGCCGCACCCCATCTGTATCAAACACCAGCTCTGTGAGGTGCTCATGGATCTACTCACAGGCCCCTGCTTTACCTCACTGCGCTGCTCTCTGCGCTGCCCCCTGCCCAGAGGTGGAGATGTAAGGCATTCAGACACTTGTGGCTTTCTTTGACTTCTCACCTGGATTAAGGATACCTCCCTGCAAACAAGATCTCGGGTGGAACTCGTGCGGTTCTTGAGTCACAACTCGGGATCCCTGCGAGAATTGTGCACGGATCTGGCACGAGAATATGTGAACAGCTTTTGACTGTGTCATATTCTGTGGAATTCCATGTTATTTATATCAAACAGAACTTGGGAATTGAACGTTCGCAACTAGGTAGAATCCGGGTAGGTCACAATGACACAAGAAAGGCACGAGATATTCCCAAGACTTGTGAACATGTCCTTATTACAATCAGAACTTGGGAATTGAACGTTCACAACTGAGTAGAATCCGGGTAGGTCACAATGACCCAAGAAAGGCACGGGAATTGAACGTTCGCAACTGGGTAGAATTCTACCCGGTTGCGAACGTTCAATTCCCAAGCTCTGATTGTAATAAGGACATGTTCACAATTCTTGGGAATATCTCGTGCCTTTCTTGTGTCATTGTGACCTACCCGGATTCTACCCAGTTGCGAATGTTCAATTCCCGTGCCTTTCTTGTGTCATTGTGACCTACCCGGATTCTACCCAGTTGTGAACGTTCAATTCCCAAGTTCTGTTTGGAGGGCTCCCACTTATATTACATCGATGGGAAAGATGCACCGCCACAAAAGCAACAATACCAGAGAGGGAAACAATCAATGAAACAAAACTTACTGACAGACATTCTTTAGCTTGAACGTATAGAATTTCATTGCACTGACGGATCTTAGAAATGTCAAAGTATTAAAAACGATACGGATTATATCATCAATACTGTAATAAAACTTTCTAATAATCATGAGCTCATTTTCTATTACTATCATTATTCCCTCGGTTATTACCAGGTGATGACATTGTACAGATGAAAAAAAAACTGACTAACAAGTGCAAATCCCCCCCCCCTCACCCTCACCCCCTACTCATTCATTGTGCAGCATTAATAAACCTAGCTGGAGTCTTCAGGGGCAATCGGAGTGGAGTCATATTGTGAATGTTCGCAGTGCAAAAAATGGATAATATTTTGTTGGTCATTTGTTACCAAAGGGTCATTCATAAAGTATGTCACGCAAATTCTGGCCATTTTCAAGACCCCCCCTCCCCTTTGTCACGCTTTTCCCCATACCTCCATCATTGGGGACCAGGACCCCCCACCCCCTCGGGTGTGACATACTAGATGGATCACCCCCAAGCAGCACGGATCCTTTGTGCAGGGGAGTATGGAGCATCCCTCTGATTGGCTGATCATCTTATTGAAAACATTTTTCCCGCTCTGAATAATAGTAATAATTTCCAGTAATAAAAAATAAAAGAAGGACTGTTTGATTGTCCTGCTCCAATTTCCCAACACTCAGACATTTGGAAGGTTATTTCAATAACTGATGTCAAGAGTATAGTTGAAGTTGTGACTGCCGAAGGGCTCCATTAGGGCCCGTCTGATTTGATTATGTCTCACATCGTGTAGACTATGCCCATGGGTAAGGTTACATTCAGAATCAGACGTGGAGCACTAAAAGCAACATACATATTACCATTAACCGTTCTGTGAAGCGAGCGGTTGAAGTGAACTACATTGTAGTTAAAGTAGTCACGTTATAGGAATGCCTTTGTTTCTGTTTTGTATGATTTAGACGAATTTCAGACATCAAAGAAATACCCTTCCTTTCATGTTTTCTTTTACATATTAAAGGCTAGGACGTAGCGCATACATAGTGTTGGGGCAATGAATGTTGGAAAGATTAACGGCCCTTTAAAGCTGTTGTGATGACAAAGGGCAAGTTTTAGTATTTTGTGTTTGGTGTTTGATGATTCTATAATGTAACTAAATATAATCTTTGAGTAAAATACATAATAGTATGTATGCCTTATGTAGTAGGTTATATGATGGAATAGCTTTATAGGCCAAGGCTTTATTTCTTGACGTTGGTCGAGTTTATGACGTAGGTATGACGTATGTCGAGTTTTATGACGTAGGCCTATGTCTAGTGTATGACGTATACATGGAGTACCAGATGTCTGGCGAACCCTCTATAATAGCCAGAGTGTTCAATATGACACAGGGGGCCTCGTGGCAGTTTAACAACACGACATACAGGGGTGACGTAGTAGCCATGACGTGAGTTATGGGGTCCGCACGTCACGATAAGCCCCGTCACACACCCGTACTGCCCTCTCGTGGACACCGGAGAAAGCTTTCCTCCCACCAATTGATGGTTCCCGGGTACCCGGATGAAGAGATCATAAAATGGCGGACACAGGTGATATAACTCATAGTTACGACTCTTGCCGCGCCGTGGCACCACCCGGGGTGGTAGTGTAGGTGTGTATGCTGGGGCTAGGGTGGGAGGAGGTAACTGTGGAGGGTGGGACAACGGTATGGGTCGATTCATGGGTTGTTATTCACGGTGTTATTTTGGTTGACATCTCTATCCCCGTACCAATAAGCACCCGTGCTAAATCTAACCATGTACGTCTCACTCATGGGTGTGAAACCATCTTCCTTCTGGTAGCCATACGCCGAGCACTAATTTAATAATGATAAACATGGATGAAAACAAGAGAGGATTAGTTAACATCGTGTGTTTGATCAATAACAGTGATGGCAGAGTAGGCATGGGGTAACAAAAGAGACAGTTTTGAAATATTGACCAAGCTTGGAAGTCGCATCATCCCTATTATACATATCACCCCATTTTCAGTAAGAGTATGCACGTTACTTCATACATAATAACATATCATTTTGATGAAAAAGGAGTGATATGTTTTGAACCCCCAAATGTGTTGGGGATTTCCATGCTCCCAACACAATCCAGCACCCGCCCATTGTCCATAACAAACACTAACTACCAAATTCCTTATAGCCGAGATCTGTGGACACAGTATCCAAAATGGGTGACCACGAAGTACTTGACTAGTAGTGATGTAACATCAAATCAATGCAATGCTACACGTACTGCCCCGACATGTTGATACACACATATAAGCTATCAATAAAGGCAAGTGCCAAATGGTGTTTGAGCACCAGTGCTTTGGTCTATAACTATATAAGCACGGGAGCCTGATGCTCAAGGGGTGGGTGGGTGGAGGGTATGTGGGTGTGGGTTGGAGGAGAGGGGGTGTTATTTAGAGGTGGTCTGGTGTTGTAGATAGGACATGGTGGCGTCTGATAGCGTCGATAAAACCTCCCTCTGTAACCAAGTAATGGCTGCAACTGGGACACCATCCCTGACGGGGGAGGCAGGCAACAAGAGAAGACCATGTAATGTCTCCAGAACTAGTCAAGCACGTCACAAATCACTCGTACAGCTATGTAGGCCTAAGGAACCTGCACACGCTCTTTTTTGCAACACAACCATTTTTTCCAATGGCTTGCTATTATAGCTTTCTGATATCATAACACGTTTTTTTCACATTCAATGATTCACAATCAAGCCCCTTAAACATTATGTTCTCTAGATAAAACAGGAATCGGGATTGTACTGTAAAGTGCATCTCAGATAGACAAGGAAAGAACAGACCAGGGAATAACTGTTGTTAAGTATGGCATGTCATACATTGAACACCACTCTCATACCCCAGTTTCCTACCACCTCCAGCAACCCCCCCCCCCCCGCCTTCCCCGCCATTCCTCCCATCCATCAGGTGACCTAATTCAGTGCATGGTCCTCCTAGGCCTGCCTGGAGAGTGCCACACCTATCGTGCAACCTCGTCTGTCTCTCTATACCCCACCCCGTCTCTACTCCCACTTCTCATGCACATACCCTAAGCCCTACAGCCCCATGCACGGAGAAACCCACTTTTGTAATACAGTAAAACTTGGTTACAACAAACTTCCTTACAACGAATTTTGGTTACAACAAACAATTTGCTTGGCCCCGATTTTCACACATACATTCCTATAGTAAAGTAACTTGGTTATAACGAAGTACTTTTGGTATAAACTTGGTTATAACAAACTTTTTTTTACATTCAGAAATACGATAAACAATTTTCTTAATGAAATAACTGTAATTTACTACAGAACTCCAAAGAGAACAGGGTTCTTACAATCCCCATATAGAAAGAGTAATCTTATTGGCAAACATTATGCTTAATAGGGAGATGTCCCTACACTAGGGAGATGTCCCTACACTAGGGAGATGTCCCTACACTAGAGAGATGTCCCTACACTAGGGAGATGTCCCTACACTAGAGAGATGTCCCTACACTAGGAAGATGTCTGGGCGGCTCTAGGATGTGTAGGGCTTCTATACCCGACCTCCCTCACCCCCTAGATGGCTGTGGGAGGTGGTGGGCGACTGTGGGAGGTGGAGGGATTCTTTACTCGGCCTCCCCCACCCCCTAGCTGGTTATGGGAGGTGGTGAGCGACTGTGGGAGGTGGTGGGCGACTGTGGGAGGTGCAGGGCTTCTTTACTCGGCCTCCCCTACCCCCTAACCGGCTATGGGAGGTGGTGAGCGACTGTGGGAGGTGGTGGGCAACTGTGGGAGGTGCAGGGCGACTTTACTCGCCCCCCCCCCCCCACCCCCTAGCTGGCTATGGAAGATGGTGACCGATTAGGGAAGGTGGTGCGCGACTGTGGGAGGTGTAGGGCGTCTGACCCGGCCCGAGGTAGATGAGTTCCTGCCTATGTGTTCTGTACCTCTGTACCCGGCCCTAGCGCCTTTGTACCTGACCGTATGTGTGTGTGTAGGAGGGGGGGGGGGGAGGGTAAACATTATAAAATCATTGCATAGCCAAATATAGTTCCTAAGATAAATGAATATGTATCTGAACAAACCCTCTATAAAATGTTTAAACACAAGTCACAGCTTTGTATAACTATCCTTACAATAGCCTCTCTATGTCTGTAATATAGTAGGGGTTTAAATCATATTTAACATCACTAAACCTCATTTAAATGCTTGACTTGGTTATAACGAAATTTGGTTATAACGAATTTTTTACCTGGTCCCAAGGGATTCGTTATAACCAAGTTTTACTGTACTATTATGTGTGCATATCTTACGGAGTCATGGATAACAGTAGGCACATAGATGTATAGTCAGTACAATACAGATGACCATCACCCGGTGCAGAGCCTTTATTTCATATACTACTTGCAGTTTAGATTGCAAAATTTGCATATACTACTCACAGTCTAGAATGCATTGTTTATAGCAATGCCCCGTGTTTTAGCATTTCTCATTGTTATTTGAATAACTAATGTAAATATGTGATGTAAGTTATTTTGATTTGCATTCGAGTCTCAGTTGATGATGAATTAACATTTGTCTAATAATGCGCCATGTCCATTTCAGGTGAGTGATTGGAGGCAATTCCCCCAAATGTCGTCTGCCCGCCATGAGTCTGTTTATAAGGTAAGAGTGTAGGTAATAACTAAGGACAATGGACGCCATCACCAGCTGCTTCTGCACCCATGATAATGGATCCCCTTTATAACGTGTCTACGGCACTACTAGTACTAATACTAAAGGTTGAGTATATGTATTGCCTGATGCGTCCTTTGTCCCCACAGCGGCCTTTGTAAGCGGCCATTAATGTCCTACCGTTACCACTTACCAGCACCTTTTACCATTGCCGACCACCATTACCTACTCCCTTTAGAGGCTCACATGTTGGTACCCCAACAGTAACAGTCAGAGTGGACTTCGGCCAGGTACTCAAACATGTATATAGAGTGGATGGGGGTTTAACTGGCCTCTACCACAGCCCTTAGCTGTGCCGTGTGATTAGTGCGCCTGCGCTGTGATTACTTCCGGCTGCGTCCCATTTTCCCGCCTTTTATGGTGGCGCCAGACGACAATTCTTATCCCATCGCAAACACCCCATTTTTTCACGCCAAAACCCGGCCGACCTTCGCCCCTCTCTCACTATGTCGTCTGCTGCAGAGAGATCGGCCAAGTATGCCGGCTGATCCACCGCCGACGGCGCGTTGTTAACTCGTTGCTCATTGGATAACGCTGCTGCAGGCACTAAGTAACAGCCGCTGTGATTGGGTTTGCAGCTTGGCTTGGATTCAGGTCTCACAGTGCTAGATTTCAGACCCAAATCTGCTTGGAGATTGTTATTTGGAGCCCGGAAGCACATTTGGCACCCTGCATAATGGCCTTATGTAGGGAACTGGGACCCTAATGATGCCAAAAAATGGAAACCTTGCGATCCAAGCGTGGGGGGATTGTGACTCCCCAAGCAGCATCCTCTGTATGGGTGATTTGGCACACAATTATGTGACAGTCTAAATTTGGGAAGGCTCCTCTCTAATCGTACAAAATAATGTTACCCCTCCTACCCTAACTTCAAGGAATGGCAAGACCAGTCTCTGATTCCTGTGGCTACCCACACCTTTTTTACAATCCATACCATTCCATGTATCACTAGAGATGACCCAGAAATAGTCAGGTGTGATTCAGCTCCTTGGTATCCTCAGCCTAATGCAACTGTTCTCAGTATATAATTGGTACAGAACAAGTATACATACTTACATGGCATTTGGTGAACCTCTGTAGTGCCTTCACAAATGACTCTGGTTTGCAGATGTCAAAAACATAATCCATCACCAACCGATATAGCGGTGATTCCACCAACGCGACGTGACGGACGGATCCGTCCATTTTTGGACGGATCCGTCAAGTGACGGGTTGGTGGAAGCCATTTTCCCCGTCATCAGTACGCCAAAAGTGTGACGGATCCGTCAGAATGGCTTCCACCGGTCCGTCCGTCGACGGATCCGTCAATGGACGGACTGGTGGAAGCAGGAAAATGGAAATCCGTCCTTCAACGGGTGACTGATCCGTCACCATTTTGGCGGATCCGTCAAGTTACGGGAATATTAACATTTTTTGATATTCCCGTCCCTTGACGGATCCGCCAAAATGTGACGGATCCGTCACCCGTTGACGGACGGATTTCTATTTTCCAGCTTCCACCAGTCCGTCCGTTGACGGATCCGTCGACGGACGGATCTGTGGACCACTTTTTTGGGTCCTTATGACAGCTTATTTGGCTTCCACCAATCCGTCCGTCGACGGATCAATCCATCAACGGATCCGTCCATCGACGGATCCGTCAGAACAGGTACTTTGTCTATCAAATATGGACGGATCCGTTGACGGACGGAATCAGTGGAAGCAGAAACTGGACGGATCCGTCCAAATCGGACAGATTTGACCAATTTGTTGACGGATGGAGAGGACTGGGAACTTGACGGATCCGTCACGTCGCGTTGGTGGAGTCAGCCCTTATGCCAGGCGTATTTCAGCGCCACTTGGTATGCCAGGCGTATTTCACTTGACTCGAGTCTAATTGATTACAGTATGTTTCGTGGACAGATCCAGGACCCTATAGGAATGCCCCCATCCCCCGCCGCAACCATCACGCCCCTCTTTTGCATCCCCTCTGGGACCTTCCCCCATTCCGACACCCCTCAATGGCCCCACCCTCTGGCCGTCAGGGGAACTTTGCTGTGGGCCAAAACCATTACATAATGGGGACGGATATTGGCGAGACAACGCCCAGTTTTACCTCAGGTGGCGCCCCCTGTGGCAAGCAGGGGCAATCAGGGGCGCACCCTAGAGGGACGCCGGCTAGTTATTATTGGAGGTGATGGGGGTGGGGGTTGTTGAGAGAGTGGGGGTGGGGGTGGAATGCGAGAAGGGGTGGGGCGGCATTGTTGTGTGTGTCACTATGTGTGAAGAGATGCATGACTGTGTGTGCGTAAGGGGGTGGGGTGCGTGCCCTGCAAAGGAATTTGCCTTTGATGACTTTAGGGGGGATCGAGAATGGGGTGGGAGGGTCCTTGGATTAGCCAGATATGAAAAAGGAAAAATTAAATAAAATATTTATTTTTCGGGATGATGAGTAGGCTGGGGATGGCTTATGACAACTGGATTAGGAATGAAACAGCAATTGAAGTAAATGTTGATTTTACCAGGGGTTAGCAATTGTATTTCAACAGGCTGACACAAACAGCATCGGAGGATATTCTGCAGAAATAAACACATTTTTTAGGAGTATACAGTATATGACCTTCCCAAGGTATCATGAAACAGAAGAGTATTTTATCCACTTCTAAACAATAGAACCCCCTCTAAGTCTTTAGCAGAACGTGTCTATGCTTATGACTCAGCAGATCAGCCATGATAGTACTAATATCAACAATGACAAAGCAGGGGTCTTAAAGCAATGTTTTCATGAACATATTCACAAGCATTCTAGGAGAGGAAGGCCACCAAAAGGCCACACTGATTCCCGCTATAAATCCCCCTTTGCTGTGACCTGCGTGCCGGTACAGATCTGTCCATGATAGCCTTATCAGCGCCGCGCGTGGCGACTTTTGTCACTTGTCAGCTTCCATGACGTCGTTAGTCTGATTTACAACCCATGACGTCACAATGATGACCTACGTCATCACATACGTCATCATCCAGTGGCGCCTCCTAGGGTTTGTCAGAAGCGGGACATTAACCCCCTTGTAAGGTCGTAGCGTGAGGCTGCGCTATGACGCACGACTGAGCACAGTGCGACCCGTTACGACACAACTTGACGCACGAGTTGACGCGTGGAGAACGGGCGGTCTTTGTGATTATTTGGTTTATTAATAATGTAGGTTAATAGTGGTGATTAAGGCGTGACTGGGGATTGGGGATCACCCCATGAGATGCATTCTGCAGGCGCCCCCCCCCCCATCTGTATGACCCAGAATCCATTATCGGAGGCCGTGCATGTTAGCTGTTGACTTCATGATGACATTTTTGTTATGTCATTATCAAGGCTAACAAATAAGACAATAGTGATAAACTAGTACACAATTAACAGCACATTGAACCGTATGGTGCTTCAGCAGTGCCAGACATAAGTGCCAGAAAAGTTTGTCTGGCGATTATATCATAGAAAAGGAAACCCCCGGAGAGGAGAATTCTTTCTTGCCCAGCGCCCCCTATCCCCCGCCCATGAAAAGCTGCTTTACGGATAACATACGGTATATGTAATTATATGTGACATGTACTGGGAAAAGGGACCTTAGTGGGCCCTGAACTAAGGTCCCTTTACGCAGATCGTACCATATATAATTCTCAGAAAATGTGTGAAATATATCATCTAGTCCCACGCATCATCACTGCAGGCTTCCGATATTTGATTGAAACATGACCATATATAGCAGTGTGAAATGTGAGTGTGCCGTCACGTTGACAACCAGGAAGCTGGGGGGAGGACACGAGCCTCACAGACCTGAGCAGGGGATATCATGTCTCCTATATCTACCGTAGGCGGTCGTCATGGCAACTATATACACCGTAGGCATCATTCTCCAGACAATGTAGGTCTAGACCAGGTGTAGAGTTTCCGTTTATAGATTATACCGTCTACGTATGGAAAGGAACAGGCCCTTAGGCTTATACCAAATAGGGAATAAGGTGTCTGTTGGTGCGCTTACAGTCCTATCATCTGGCCATTATCGCGACTTGCATGCTATATCATTTATCAAATTGTCGGAAAACAGAGATTGCCCTCATAATGACGGAATGGTTCATCCATACCTGTGTTAACCGGTACTCTCCATCCTGAGCATTACCCCTGTAACTATTGTAAGGACCTGTATAGGTGCTTTTTTTACTTATAATAAAAAACAATTAAAAGTTTTATTCTATTTAATATTTTTTATAGGCTAATTGAGGTTAATATAATCCCCCCTGTTGCTGGTACCATACCCGTACCGATTACACACTGCATGGGCCTACAGGAAAATGACTTTGTACTTTATAGAAACAACCCATTGTCGATACAAATGATAACAATGATGCACAGGGAATCTCCCACAACTGGCCGCAGTGTTCTTTAGACCTTATACACGCCAGCCTGGGACAGTGAGGTGGGAGCAGCACAGAGCAGCCCACAGGAGTACTAGTAGTAGCAGACAGGTGGGTGGTGAGTCACTCAGCAGGTGGGTGCTGCAGTCACAGAGTGACCTAGTTAATGCAGCCCTTTCAGGACGGTACATAATGCTTTATTCCGCTATCGTCTTTGACGTCATGCTGCATGCATATAGCCCCTGTGAGTAACTTGCTGTATCTACAGGATTAAATGATCATTTTGGAAGGGCCAGCATGATATATCAATGCAGCACAGGTGAGTAGTTCACCGGTGCTTTATTGGTGAATTATAACAACACATTAAATCTACGGAGCATTGAAACATCATCCCTAAATGGTTAATACTCCAGTCTGAGCAGCTCACATGGGTTATTTATAGAACACCCCAGGCGCCATCCCATACACCACCTACGGCGATGTATGGCACCTTGTCCGCCAGTTGTGTAATCTCATTAAAGTGTAACTAGCCTAAAGGTTGATTTAAGATGGCCTACATCTCTCCAAACCTCCCCATTGACCGATTTATTGAGCATCTCTTGAGTTGTCGAATTATATCCATGTCTGTAGCGTAGTTCAGGGGCCGTCCATAAATTGTGTCACGCCGGAGGGGGTGGGGGGGGGGGGGGGGATCTTGGTCAAAGTGTGACATACAATGATTAAGGTATAAGGAAAAGCGTGACGTAATTTAAAGACGGCCCCCAAGTGTATATGTAAATATGTTGATGACTGACTTGTGGCTATGTGGTAGTCATTTCTTCCTCAACTCAACTAAGAAAACATGAAATCACAGCTAGTAAGTTAACTTGATATAAGTATGTTGGAAGTCCTCTTGATGTGAACTGTAGAGAGGGGGTCTGCTATATTCCCACCACGTCTGACGCCCACGCCCATAACTGTTACCCTCATCCCAGCTCTAAACGCTATACTAAGACCTGTGGCGTCAAGGGCCGTCCATCACTACAAGTAGACTCCTCTGCTTCCGGTCTCACCGGAAGTAACCGACCAAGTGGCGACGGTAGCGACGTCGCGCCCCGCTAGGACGAGGAAACTGTGGTCGGGACGCCCGTAGAACTCAAGGAGCGACCGGAAACGGTCACTTTGGTATGCAGCGCACACAGCAGAGGGCCGGGGAACTAGAGCTGACCCGGGCGCCACCTATCGACGACGTCGGCATGTACTACTTCCGGTTCGGTTTTCCGCCGTCGTCGTCGTCGTCCCTGAGAACAAGATTAATTACTCGCTACAACACCCTGACACTAAACTAGTACATTCCTAGGGGAACGTTCACATATGACGTCTGAAACCTTTTTGCAGGACCGACGTCTTTTGGCAGATTGTCCTTCACAAATGTATGGAGTCCTGCCTCATATGTCATCACTAAACCATAACACGTACATAATGTCCATATACTGTGCACTTACCTATAGACAGCCATAAGATAACTGCATATAACTATCTCTACACCCAGCAACCCCGTCCTCATCTAAACCATACACCCCACAGCGTCCATCAACAAATCCCCACACGACAGGGGACCCTTAAATCCTATTCTCGTGGTTTAACGAGATCTGGGCGAGAAGTACGGCGTTACAAGGAGACGTTGGGCACGGTGAACATTGAGATTCCCGCCACGCGGCGCCACGAGCGACAAGAAGCGTCATCTATACGGGGTCTCCCTTAATCAATCACGGGTCGGCAAGCAGACGACTTTGGTCGTTTGGCGCCTTTTTCGTGACCAGCAAACGGCGGATTAGCCACGGTGGTACAACACGGGTATCAGTGGGTTGTCTTTACTGGTGTTGGCGTTATACATAATGTACACGCATACACTGTAATCCCACTTAAATTAGGTATCATATTGAACATTGTGATACCTAACCAGAATATAAGGACGGCATTGTGCCACACAACATGGGGCACCGACGCTGCTATGTCGGTGCAACGATGCACCCTGCCGACTGTTGGGACTGTATCAACTCCGTAGGCCTGCATGATACCTAAATGCAGCACTGGCGAGTAAATCGCCAAAGCTGCAGTCATGCATCATGACGACAACGGTAATCGTGAATTAAAGCACCATGTGAGTGACCTTTATGCAATGCGTTGACAAAATATCACAGAGTATGTAAGAACTGTACCAATATGCATATGCCAATTAGACACTACGGACCGTACTATCTCACGTAAATGAGATTCACAGACTGAATGTATGACATGTATGTACAGTGGACACAAATTGGAATGATTTATAAACGCCGTACCCTTGGCCCTATTACCATTTATTATACGATATGGGCGCACACCGACCATTTTAGGTGATATTCGCGTTCTGATATTCCTGCATAGCGCACACTTGGGAGGGTGAAATCGTTCTGATATTCTGGATATCAGAACGATTCTGAATGGGGAATTCAGAATCGTTCTTATATTCTGAATATCAGAACGATTCTGAATGGGAATTTCGTCTGCCATAAAATCCGAGGTTTTATGGAGACTCGAACACGCTACATCAAGACTTGAAGTCCGATGTGCTAACCACCACGCCGTGAAGGCGCTGGTAGAGGTGGGTGGCGAAACAAGGAGTCTACAGGCGGATTTCCAGCCCTGTAGGACCATTATTTACCGAGTTACAGAAGAAAAGGCATTTTTTGGTCTAGTTTCTTTGAAAATCCAAATTTTTTTCTAATTTCTTTTTTACTATAAAGGTAGAAGTTGGACTTTACTTAGCCTTTCGTTAAAATAATTCTAGGGATTTTTTTTCACATAGAAATAGGCATTTTGAAAAAGGTTCGTTTCCACCCAGGATCGATCCGGGTACCTTTGGTGTGTGAGGCGGCGACGCTAGCTGCCATGCCTATCCGGCTGTGGTGAATGAGGAGGGAAACGCTGTGTATATTGCAGTGTATCAGGGAGCAGTTAGTTTTTAAAGCAGCAGGTCGCGCGGCGTAAGTACACTCCTATACGTTAGCACTGAGAGTATGTTGGATTTGAAATAATGACTGATCCCCTGGAGATTGAGGCTATGACGTCACCAGGCTCCACCAATCAGCGAGCAGGGTTGGTGGGAGCTCAAAACAACATGGTGCTACTGGTGTACGAGTGATATTCAGTCAATAATCCTTCAAAATGGCCAAACTAGGACTCATATAAGGTAATTAAAGACATTTGAATGGGAATATCGTATAATAAACCTAATAATATATGAATATCCCCGAACTTAGGGTGTGTATTCATGAATAACAAACCTCGGTGCTACGCACCTCGGTTCGTTATTCAAGTATACACACCCTGCGTTCGGGGATATCCATACATTATTGGTTAAATACTACTTACAAGTAGTAGTATATGGGTTGTAAGTAGTATATGGGCATTGGCAATTGCCGATGGCACTGGCAGTTCCCTGGCCCGGGGCTGGGCTGTTGCAATTACACTGGTGCATTTACAGTTTCGTGCATTTTCCTGGCATGTATAGTAATATTATATTCGTTTAGAGTGAATAGCCTGCGCACAGACAGGTAACTATCTATCCATCGTATCGAACAGCTCGTACCGCCGATGGAATAAATGCCCATCACTGTAGTTGAAATAATCATCAAAATAGGCAATAGTCATCGTATATACAATGATGCAATGCCTAATCTACATCGTAACCGGGTAATAAGTAGTACATGAAGAATGTCCTTTGGTGATGGTATTTTGACCGGCCTTTTTGTTTATGAGAGTTTATGGCACAGCACTGAATTATTGCATATCATTTGATTATGACAATATGCATGGGTTACTTACTCGGAGTATAGAGAGTTATATTCAAGATAGTAATGGTTCATCGTGCAGCATAGGGTGGATATGTTAAATATAATATCAATACATATCAATTCTTGAAGAATGTCTGATAATAGAGCATTTAACCATAATAATCTTATAAATAAATCAAGGGATTCCCTACCCCTTATAGACACGACGCGCCCTCCTCCATGGTGGAGCTGTCCCTTGATCTATGTCCTAGTTACCACCATGGAGGGACCAGTGTTCCAGGGTCTCACCTCCCGTACTGACTCACTCCCCACCATATTGGTAATAACCATGGGTCCTAATATTCATCATCCACGGATCATAAAGGCAGTGGCCCCCTCCTGCCAGCCTTGTGGATATTGCTCATTTATAACAGCATTAATTCTTCATTGTATTTACATTAGGTAAGTGTGGTTCAGACTTGAGAGGCGTGTGGATGCTTTATATTAGGGTTGGTAAATGAATGACCAAAATGTGCTCATATTAATAGAAAGGAAAGGCTTATTAGTGAAATGGTATGCTAGTGTTTGATATCAGATTAGTTTGGTAATGTAGTGAGGCACTAAGCATATTACTGATAGAGATCAATGTGTGTGTGGCTTTTGAACTATAGGTTAAACACTATTGACATCCATTCTGATCAGTGCCGATAGGGCACAACACCTAGTATGCTGCGTTTAAATACTAACAAGTTTAATCAGTCCTACCTATATAAGCACTTCTTATTTCCACTGCCGGTATACTGACATCATGAGCCCACCTTTTATCCATCTTATTTCTCATTTAGTATTACTACAATGCCAATATAATTAGTTTTTTTCCCTTTTACTAATACGTCCCCATGCTATGCTCACACAACTAGGTCGGCAGGTCTGGCCAAGCTATGCTGCATGCCTAGCTAGGGCAGGCATTCTAACAGGTACTTAGTAACGGCAGACTCGTGGCTCACTGAGTGACTGATGAGCAGATACCCACAACATGAGTCACTCACACTCAGCGGGAACCTGCTCATTAATACTGCACCACCCTGACCAACTCACACAGACTCACAATCTGGCCTGCATAGCTTGAATAGGTGGAAAAAGAAGACAATACAGAACAGGAAAAAAGACAACTTCACAGTTTGTACAGCACGACAGTGGTGAGGAACAGAGACCTGGGACGGGTGGCGAGCTGTGCTTTAGTCACGTCACGCCGTGTAGGGATTAATATTTCATGAGACACCGGCGGCGGTACGAGAAAGCACGTGAAACTGAGAGGAAGGGCCACGGTATTGGTTCGGCTGTTGCTCGGAACGTTGTCGTCACACAAAGGGGGTATGTGTGGGATGTGGTTAGTTGTGGTGTTTAGATAGGACAGACCTGTACGTATTCAGGATCAACAAGATATATGTGATGACATTGCTGCCTCCGTCCATCCGTCCGTTCATCCGTCCGTTCATCCGTCCGTCCGTCCGTCCGTCCCTCCCTCCCTCCCTCCCTCCCTCCCTCCCTCCCTCCCTCCCTCCCTCCCTCCCTCCCTCCCTCTCTCCCTCCCTCTCTCCCTCCCACCCTCCCTGTCTGTCTGTCCCTGCCTCTCACTGCCTCTCCCTGCCTACCCTACCCTAGCTCTTCCCTCTCCCTCCCTTCCTACCCCCCCCCCCCCCAAACAACATTACCAGACAAGAGATCAGTTCTATTGTGAAGGACATTTAAGACCATTCATCAGTTTGAGGTTAATTGAATGGGAAACGTGAGCGTCACTTTGAATTTCTTAAGGGCGAAGCTGAAATTAAATCGCACTACTCACATTTAAATGGCAGTGCGGACGGCCAGAGCCACTGGCCATCTTTCATATCCAAATACAGTTTTGCTTGTTAGAATTGTAATACACCTGCGGTCAGTTTCCACCAGAGTGCCAGACAAGGTTAGCATCTGGATCAGGATGTGCACCCTGTGCTCCCTGGGTATCCACATCAATTGTGATTAACCTCACATCCCTACGACCCCTACAACTATGTTTTTGATTAGTGTCGGATGCAGGGATTGGAAAGAAGTGGCGTGGGTGGTGCAGCTAATTTGGGGTCACTGTGCCCCCGCGCATTTTGAGTGTAGCAAACCTTTGGTTTCAAAACAAGGGCAGCGGCAGTGCCCCCCCCCCGTCCACTTTACCATAATTTCTATTGGATCTTAGTATATGTAGATTATATTTACAAGTTAAGTCCTCCTCTTTCTCTTGTAGGCTTAGTATACCGGTATACCCATCTATGCTATACCAACATGTACATATGTGACTACTGTTCTATGCATAAGCAGCTCTGCTTGTGTACAGGCAGCGTATGCACGAGCTACTCAATACAGTCTGTCATTCATACTATGGTAGTCCGTCCCAAAGCATATCTATAAAGTATACTACATTAGTCCGTTAGATTTGATATCCAACCATTATATTCTGCCTGCAACGGGTTGGTTGGACTATCAAGGTCTTACTGTACCTCCCTAGAACATGGGACCCTCAGCACAACAATCAATGACAATGGCCGGCGTCACCTTAGTTATACACTCACACGGCCAACGAGCACATAGGGACCGTTACATATCAACGACCTGAGGACTAAACTACCACAAAGGACCCCCCAATCCCATTCCCTACTGGTATTATTTCGAACAGGCTGCCATCATTAGATCAATTATACACGCCTGGAGTGGACGTAATGTCACATTGTGCCGATAGAGGGCCAAGGCCGGGGCCGGTAGGGTGAGGGAGCTAATGGTAAAGCTGTGTTTTGTGTTCGGTATGGTGGCGCTCAGACAAAACAAACCAGGAGCAACTCTGAGCTAATGGTGAGCAACTAGTGAGTGGCTGCTGTGTGTTTGGGGAGAGTGAGTGGTGTGTGAGAGAGCGTTTGTGCAACGTTAGTATTAAATCACACTGAGGCAATGGTGTATAAGGTTAAGCTATTATCTGTGTTAACCTTGACTATTCGGATTGAAATAATCTAGGCCATAGGAGTGTTGTGGGCCAACTACTATGAGACATATATTTTCTAATTGGGTAAGATATTCAAGTTGGATATACGCACGGAGGGTGTAGCACACATCTTTGCGACCTATAAAATGAAGACCAAGTAAGAGTAGACATCAGTTTCTGTTACAGTGGAAGCGATCGTTGGAGAATGATGTGCAAATGACTTTATCTATCTCCTACTGAAAGTAATCATGTAGGACTATGCAACGATGACACATTATGAACAATGCATAAGAATAGCATAGAAATAAAACAAAAAGTATATACAATTATGACCAGAATATGTTAACCCTTCAAGGACTGCACGATACCACAAAGATTTTGACAAGGTTGCCGTCGGCAGACATTCCACGAGCGCACCATGACATCTCTGTTAGGTAGGGTCAACATGATACACAATCATGCTAACCTAAAAGCAAACACATTACAACACTATGCTGCCCTTAAAGAGTTAAAAGTATACAAAAACATGGAGCAAAACATGCAGCGTACGGTATGACTCACCTCCCACACACAGACCCCCATTAGTGCAGCAGCGCTGTTCAACCGTGTGTGCGAGGCAACCATGGCTCTGTGCGCATGTGCAATATGGAGGATTTATCGCACACATTGCGGCCCCATTCCTGCAGCCTACAGCCCACTTGTTACGGCATTAATCAACTGCCAATTAATCGGCAGGCGTGATATTGTCCTGTTGAGTTATCGCCCACCCTTCGCTGCGGGCCTGATCTGGACTCTTTCACTTCCGGTTGCATGTCCCAGGGCCGCCTGCATCCATCCATGGATGGTGTTTGCTTTTTACCCTGTGGATATTTGCTAACAGCCATGGTTTTAGTTTTTTCACTCTCACCTACTATAAACAGCACAACATTGTTGTAGCTTAATTGTTAATGGTAGAAGGCCTTATTCAGGTTGTGAGTGTAAGTAGTCCCTCCGATGGAGTTCCCAGATATATGAGCAAAACACAAAACCCTGTCGCCATTCTCACTACATGTAGCACCCAGAGAGAAACAATGGTTTACAAATGAACATTACCCAGAGGTAGTGTTTTGGCCTTGTTCTGTTCGTGATCTCAACAATTTTCCTGATTTTTACTGTTTTGACAAATGTGTCATGAAACCTCAGATCCAGGCCAGCATTGAATCCATGTGGGCTGTTTGGTGGTAGTCTTTTTAACGCCCTCCACAAACACTGATTCATGAAATCCCGATGCTGCAGACCTAACTTGTTGCTCATTACACAGAAAACGTGACTAAAGAGATTCAATATCAGCAACAAATTAATCCAAATTACCAATCTCTAATTCTCAGGTTCTTGTTAGATTGGAGAACGATTTATCTTAGCCCCTACAGCACTACAGCCGCTCCCACCATCCCCCCAGGACCGCCCTGTTTGATTAGCACCTTTATTGCCTTAATGGCCTCCCATAGGACTGGAGCAGACATTAAGTTTAATGTCTTTTGTCAGAATGACTTTAGAAAAAGGTAAAAATGGTGAAAACTCAGCAACACTCGAATAAACAATATAAGCCAGGTCCCACATCTAAATGTCAACAGGGACTTGTCTTCGTTCTGAATACTGAGGCTCACAAACTAATTTTGTTCTGGGATCCTTTAGTTTCATATTCACATCCCCTCCCTCATCATATCCTTCCCAAGCCCTTTTTACAGTTTTGCCCTGTCTGCTTTCCCTCGGATTTGTCTTATTTCCGTTCAAGAGCCTTCAGTTTCTTATTCTTCAGGGAGTCAGTACTTTACATTGGCATTTCAACTGTCTTTCAACAAGTCCCCCAACTGTATTTCTGGGGACAACTGTTTTACATTCACACTTCAGCCACCCCAGGATTTCGGTCACTTAACTCTCCCTCGTCTGCATTCCTCCAGATCCCCTCACACTTGTCGTGGAACCTGTGAACAGCAGTCCTACTAGATGTGCGACTGACTCACACACCTAATTTGCATACTGATCGCAGACTAATTGAAGTTTTACCCCTTTTGACTTTTTCTCTACCCCCCAACCCACCCACCCACACATCCTGTAGTGATCTTCCTCTGCACCCCTTTCTCCTAGGACATCAACAATTGGTCATAAATAAACACTTCACACAAATTGATGTATAAATAATGCAGGCATCTCATAATGGTCCTTCTCCTAATACTCGTGGGAAGGGGGAGCTGCGTGCTTTTTTTAACATTGCCAGTTGAAACAAAAACTGCTGTCAAACTTTTTGAGGATATTCCAACTGACAGCCACAATTAGCTTGTCCTAATTGTCTGGCTTTTTTTGATTGTTGGATATACCATCAAATTAACGTGCCAATCAATGAAACCCAGGACTCCCGGGATTTATAATAAAGTGTAATCAAGTTAAAGGCCATTCAACTTGTTTTGATTGCGACTGGGAGCGACTCGGTTAATAAAAAGATGAAGCTCAGTTAATAAAAGAAGCTTCCTAAACATTCCCGTGAATTCAGTATTTGGGTCAATCTGAACGCTTCATTCTGAATCATCTAAGAACTCCCGTCTCAAGTCATTTTAAGACAGGGCTCCAATGGTTCATAAATCTATGTTCTTTTCGTATTACTATTGAGCTTCCAGGAAAAGCAACCTATTTATGTCTTTGTAAAAGGGCTCTGTGACAGTGAGCCATGCCGACAGCTTAGTTTAGTAATTAACATTTACAAGCATACACTACTAATTAGCTGCTCATAGTCGCTCATCTTATAACATCACAGACCTTGTGTAATACTCACTAAGTCTACTCACACAAGGACCCAGACCCTGAACTGCTCACAGAACCCTGCATGGAGTACACATGCAACATAAGCCTATTCTCCACTACCCTGTAGGGCTGTGTGTTCAGCCATCTTTGAGTTCGCTGGTTAGGAGATACGCACTGGGGAACATTAACAGCTATCAATGATCATGGTAGCTCAATATTACCAGGGTGAATACTGGGAATTATATGATTTATCGAGAGCTGAACCGCCTGTTTCTATTAACACCCATAGAAGAACTGCTTCTATAATAACCCCTTTACATAGTCAGGTGCCTTCAGGTCAAAAAGTGCCCAGACAGTTATTTGCTGGACAAAAGTTCCAAACTTGGCATACATATAGAGAAAAACGTGGGGCATAATTCAACCCATTGGTCCACGAAATTGGGTGAGTGGCGGCATGCCTGTTGTCGGCATAATGCACGAAACTCGCCAGGCCTGCATTCATGCATCATACATCACACTGACATAGTATGCGGTCCTTCTAAAACGGGTTAAATGCCCCCATAGAGCTACTAGTATAACAAAGCTACTCACGCTGTACACATACCTCTGTATCACCTCTAAGGCTGCAGAGAGTGAGGAGAGCAGCTCAGCCGCCGCAGTACCCTGGGGACCCGTGTACACACCCCAGGCTGCTGCAGGTGTCGGGGTGGGAGCTGCTCAGGTAATCAGCTCATTAGTCTCCCCTTGCTGCTCACACTCATCGACTCTATACATAACCATGAGCCGCTCCCTCTGTGTACAGGGCTACTATGTAGGTCATATATGCAGAGGTTAGTTAAGGGAGAGAGGGTCTTCAACGTCTATTTGGTACCTATATTTGAGGGTTAAATTTTGTTATTTTGAAAGTGAAGGTACATGTATCGTAGCAAATAGCTAGTATTATATACTGTGTATTTGATGATGGTAGCATTTGCATTTTCACAGTATTTCGCATTCATAAATCTGATCTTGCGTCAGTTCCTAAGACAAGTATTTTAGGGAATCAGATTGATGCTGCTTTACCACTTTACCAACACTATACTAGGAGAGCGGCAGTCACTAACATATAGGACTGGTGATGATGTGGCCACCACCGTAAGCCCCTACACCCTACATCTAAGACCCTGCTGTGTCAAGTCACTTCCTTGGGGATTGAGAAGGATTTACATGGTCAGGGCTTGACTGACTGAAAAGTCACAGCAAGGTACCACCCCTGGTACTAGGGGATCAAGGGGTTTAAACCCTCCCCTATCTTACTGTAAGGGCAGGGCACACCCAGGGTATAGGCAGAGTAAAGGTCACCTAGATGTGCCACTCAAGTGACGGAAGGGTCTTAGGACATTTCCAGACACAGGCCTCAGTCCAAGCATGGGTACTGTATTAATTGTGCTTCATTACAACTGAAGCCCACAACCATAAGACTTTGAGGTCTTGTCCATTGTTGAACTAATATGGTACATGTAATTGGGATGAGGAATTCGGAATTCAAGGAAGGCTGTAGAACCCAGCTGTTTTATCATCAGCAGAGGATAAAATTGAATGTTTAGATGGTGTGCTACGAGCTCTACCTGCATGTACATTTTCAAAATGCCCCTATCTACTATCTACCTGCCGCCCTCCCTCCCTACCCAAGGACCCCTGATACCAAGGTGGCCCTTGAGGCACCGAGAGGTCTTCAGTCAAGTCACAGTTCGGCCACGCCCTATCAGGGGGCCACAAATCCATACAACCATTACATTAAATGCTGTGGATTAGGGCGAGACTCCGCCGTAGGCCTTTCCCTAGGGGGAAGGGCTTTTGCTGCAGATTCAGAAAGAAATCGAAGTAAAAGGGAGGAAAAGATAAAAATCCCAAAAGGAATTATTACCATTTATTGACACAGACAGCGCTCCATAGTGAATACGGTCACGTGACGGGCTAGCTGGGCTACCATTAGTCAGATTCAACCACGTGACACCTGAGACCGAGGCAGCGGATCAGCAGGATGAGACCCCCCGCGAAAGTGCACGCTCCAAGGTCAGGCAAGGTCAGGCAAGGTCAGGCAAGGGCAACAGAGGTCAGGGTTGGAAAGGTGGGAGTCGGGATGAACGAGATAGGTGAGGTAGGTGGGGAGTGGTGTGGAGGGGTGGGGGGAGGGGGTAGTCAAATAGCGTTCAGCAGCAAGGTTTCAGCTATCTTTTTATTTTCTTCAAAGAGGTTATTAGCCTGCCCTTTCCTGCATTTCTGCACTGTGCGTCTTCAATGTTATAGTTGAATCACCTGAGCTCGTGCATGTATGCATACATTAATGAATTATTCTGATTGTTCATTTCGGGGTAAACCTTTAAAAGTTTGTACGTGATCTATTCATGAGATCGCTGATTGATGTACATCCTCCTACTTGGTTACTATAAACCGAGTAGCGCTTTAAACTTAGAAACTGCCTTCACACTCCCCTCATACTATGTTCTCCTGGGGGGGGGGGGTTCTTTTCCTTTCCTTGCCTTATCAATCTCTTCTGCATTCTTAGTGCTTTCCTTATACTTTCTTCGTAATCTGTTAAGTTGCCTTTTTCCTAACTCGCAAGTGCCTTTTTCCTATCTTGCCATTGCCTTCTCCCTGACTATGAACTCGTCATTGCCTTCTTTCAGGCATGCTATGCCTTCTTCTTAACTTGGCATTGGATTTTGCCTAACTTGTCATTGCCATATTTCTGCCTTGCCATTGCGTTCTCCCCAACTTCCCATTGCCTACTCACGCCCATGTCAATGGGCTCCGACTGCCATCTTATACTGCCTTCTTTACACCATTCCTGGACCTGCACCCATCCATCCCCCAGCCCTCACCAGGCTGACCGTACTGTGGTGGTGCTTGGGTTAACCCTTTAAGGGCCGCATAGCGCTCTAATGTACACTACCCTTTATCGTCATGATACAATACTGCAGCCTTGGCTTGGCGGCTCGTCAGGGCTGTATTCATGCATCATACCGACCCTATGCTGATACACTCCCACCCAGAGGGTCGGCACTACGTGTGAATGAAGTCCTGGTGAGTGCATTAATGCATCATGAAGACCAAGGGCATAGCACATTAAAGCGCTCTGCAGCGTTAAAGGGTTAAGACATCGTCCACAATCAATGTATCGGTGCCGCTATCTGCTGCTCGTCACTTCACGTTGGCCTCCCAAGGAAGTCTTGTGGAAATTCCTGCCTGGCTCCGGTAGCCCCTACGGCCGAGCTACTCAGAGCAACTCGTGGTGCTTCTTCTCGTGTCTATGGTGTTTGCACTCATACCCCCATGTTAAGTCATTATCAAACCACCCTTCTATATTATTATAGGCATGTTATACGATGCATGTCGTACCACCCATATATTCATGCATAATACTCATCCTCCCTCCCAAAACATTCCCAGAGTATACAGGATATGCCCCCTCCCCCCCTCTCTGTTGGTATATCCACGTGCCCCTGAAGCTGAGGAAAGCTGGCAGTTTTTGCTACGAGTATTGAGTCACTGCCATTTCCGTATTAGATTTAATGGATTAGGAGATGCTGGATTTCCTATAGTCACATGTTTTTCTATGTACACCTAGTATATATGCCTACTTGTGCGCAATATCTCAGAAGTAAAAATATTGGGATAAACAAAGTATATTACGATAGCTCAAATCATGCAAGCAGACGACTTTCAGCGTTTGCCTCCCCAGTTATGGCGGGAAACTTGGGGAGTCTTCATTAATCCCCAGCGGGTCCTCCCTGGCCGGCCTCCATTTGCATAGAGAGAGAGGCAGCGTCTGTGCGGATTACTAACCGCTCCCTGCCGACATATGCTGCAGTGTGTAGACTGGTCCCCAGGGGGCGGCACGGGTAATGTAAGCGTCTGTACCGCACTGTGAGCTGCATGCCCGGATGTATAGGCACCCACACAACATGGGCAAGATCACAAGTGGGACTTGTGCCAATTAATGAGGAGTATCTAGATAACATTTGAACTAATATTATTTATAAATAAAGTATGCACAGTATGTGACTTTTGGTAATTTAGTTAGAACTAGATTAAATACATGTGTCATTATAGCATGTACCAGTTCGCAGTTACCATCATCAAGGTTATTGGATTTATATTACTAAGCCTACACCTATTGCTTTATCTTCAGCACAATTCAATGAATAACGCCAGACCTATTGGCTTATCGATATGAGCCTGTCAGTATCAGGCGCACAATAAAGATAATACCAGTACTTTTGGAAACCCTTCCTTATTCTGCATTATGCTTATAAAGCGTTGAGCAATCAGGAATTCCCAAATTGTATCGAGCCATTAGGTAATCACTGAGAAATTCTTTACATCTCATTTAGTGTAATATACTTTCAATACCCGACCTCCAATATCACCCAAACTCCTAACTCCAACCAATCCCAATAGTACGACTCCCCACCGCGAAACACAAGAATACCTCCCCCTTATTTCCCTGATTTCCATCACCTCCCACTAAAGGCTAATCCACCTGTGTCTGTGATATCCCATAATTCCCGTAGGGAATCCCCCAAATGACGTCATCAAGGCTGTTCCTATGAAAACGCACCAGGGGGTGTTTCCCTTGCCAATATAAGCTGTCAGGAGGACTTAGTGGGCCGGGTACAAACCAGGTAATAAGGGTGGGCGGGCTATCGGCCGGGGCGGAGGGAGCAGATTCTTATGACCTGGGGCCCATTACAGAGCTGCTCTACGAGCTCCGACAAAATGAGCAAGGGCGAGCTGCTCCGAGGCTCTGCAGTAAAACTGTCGGCACCGGCAGAGGTGGGGAGAAGGTGAGAATGGTCCTTTAAGGACATCATACTAATATCGCCTCAATGCATTATGCCCTCTTGTCGGTATGATTCATGAATGCAGTAAGTACTGGCGATTAACTCGCCATAATATATATATATATATATATATATATATATATATATATATATATATATATATACTGCATCTTTTGATATTTGCAGAAACATCTTTCCTCTTAGGTACCATCATGTGATGCATGCAATAGTGGTCACACTAAGTCATGCTATTATAAGCATCTATCTGGGTATCGATTTAGATCCCAAATCGATCCCTTATTTGCATTTTGACTCGGGAATCACTATAGGGATCAGATGTGTTGGAATCTCTACAGCACACAACTCCCTCTGCCGGGGTGCCCTTCTAGCTGCTGGAGCCTGGCCATGTGACTCACTGCTAGCAGAGATGGCCATCGACATGAGCTACTCACAGTAGGCCCCAGCACCTAGACCCGAGCTGCTCATAGCACTGTGGACTCTGAGCTGTCCTTATCTTTAGCAGGTTGGGGACATGACCACTATCACAGTATGCCCTAAAAGAGCTGTACTTGTACTCACAAACTAGGGCGTACTAGTATAATGACCTTGCTACCAGTAGCAGTGTATTTGGGCATTTTCATTATATTTATCTTATAGACACAATTTACTATATATCATGTTTGGTACCATCTTAAAGAGAACATCTCAATCTATAGACTGGCGGTTTTACAAACCACAATTTCTTCTGATTTAATCAAATATAATGCATTGAATAGGACACAGACATGAAATAATTTTATATAGACCCAGTAAAATCAATTTCCGAATTTTATGTTACATTTGCTGATAAAAATAAACATACAGGGTAGTAGAATAGATACTGATCTATCACTCTGCGCTTTGGTTTTATCCCCTAGTGGAATGGTAAGGTCATAAATAGGTAAAATCATGAGAAAAAATGGGACTCTCTTCCCCACCCATGCCACCCAGTGTTGGTATAGGTAGGACCCATTGTTCTATGAGTACTGCAGACCCATAATAATGGGTCAGTTACCTAGTATAGCTAAGCTGTCATGGTCTAATGATCACAGCATATGTACCATTTAAATGGTATGCCCCAGAATGATGCACAGTACCAGAATACTGGTACGTCCTAATTGAAAGGACTGTACCACTGTAGTAGTGCGTACTGACAATGCCCTCCTGTCCCCTACCTGTTTAGGACCTGCTCATGCGGAAGGGGTTCCTCAATGTCTTCTTAAACTGTTCTCTAATTGTATGAAGAGACATGAATACAACCTAGTATCTTTCCCAATCGAATTACAGTATACAATTGCTATACATGCAGGTATTCCAGTGTTCAACTTCTTCATCCGTCCCGTCCCCCCTGGAAAATCCTTATCTATCCAGAGCTCACTAGGCTCCCCAAAATTGCTCCATTGCCGAGTTGAAGCAGCACTTTGAGCTGCTCCCTGAGCTGCTCCCTGGTCCTAACCCAAATTGAGCAACTCGACTCCCCAGCCAAATCAGGGTAGACGATCTGCCTCTAATTGTGGCGCTAGTTGCACACATTATCCCCACCCTGCACCCTGCACCAGGCTCTGATGGCCCAGCCCTGATAGAACTGATAGGACATCTAGGAAAATGCGATGAGTTAGTGGGAGTGATTACAGGCCTTATCAGCGGGTTTACCCTTTTTGTGTTGGTTTGTTGATTCATAGCTCAAGTTTTACATGCTCGTGGTAATTCAAGATGTAGGGTAATTTGAGTTGTATTGCATATTCATGGAAATGTGGATATCGGGGATTGGGGTAGGAAAATGTTAGGAAGTGTAGTCAGAGTGGGCTTGTTCGAATGGGACCGACTTCACCCGATTGCATAAAGTTTGGTTCATGTAACCCTAAATGGGCTTGGACAAATTAGCCTTATTACCCTCTGGGAACATCTCCATACGTGTACACTTGTATAACCATTATTTAATCTATTGCATGGCTGAACATTATCAACTAGGAATGATTATTCCATACCGATGCTGTTAGTGAACGAAGCCATGTCTAGCCCATTCCAGGGGCTTCAAATTATTGAATTATCGAGGTACTTCTGTATTCACCCTGGAGAGCTTTCTGATCCTGTTCTCCCCAATAAGACATTCCCAAAGGACATTGATATGAATGGACTAGGTCCCAATGTGATCCTAGAATAATGCCAACAATATATTCATGATCGCATTTAATCAATAGCAGAGGCAACAAAACCCATTACATTTAGGATTCCCACGGGGACAAAGCGAATAGTCGTTACTTTATGTATGGCCTCAAAAGGGAGGGGATTCGCTTTTTAATTTCCTTAAGATGTTAAAGCCGCAGTCTGCATTGGAAGTCTGATTGACGTGATCCCTGGATGCCACCCATGTCACCTTAACCCTTTGAGTGCAGCATAGTGTTTTAATGCATGATGTACGTTTGTCATCTTGATGCATGGATGCAGCCATAGAAGGTGGTGAACTGCCGGCGCTGCATCCATGCATCACCCTCTATGGTCTTTTTGAACAAATGCAGCAGTTGCTCGCCAGTGCTGTGTTGGTGCATCATCATAAAGACAGTATCATGCTGTATTTAAAGGGTTATCCCCTTTCACCCTTACCTACTCAAAGCAGTGTCCCTTGGATATTAAGTCGTGCTGATGAATATACTACAACATGGCAAAAGGAATACATTTCAAAGGAGGGCAAGAAAATGAATTGGACGTCATTTAACATGCTGTAATTCCTTTTTATAATCATAGTAAGGGAATGATGGTGATTCATATCCAAGGCTAGGTTTCTTTACAGAACATATTGCCTTTTTGATTATTTCACAAGGGGATTTCAGTAGATGTATAATGTGACAACCCTGGATTTATTCGATTTAATAGACTAATGTATTCACTCTGAATAAATTCAGAGTAAATTGGAAAAATAATCAAACAAGCCTAAGCCTGTGAAGCCCCACCCACCTAGCTATTCACATGCCAAAGCATAACATGGCTTTTCTGAAGCTTCAATGCGAAGCTTTATGAAATTCAGGAACAAAGCCCTTTTGCACACTTTGACAGCCTAATAGAAAAAATGTGACGTGATGGTATGAACAATGTCCATCTAAGACTTCCCCAGTGCGGTTACTATGGATATGGACGGGGTTACACATAAAAAGGGGTGGGACACCGGGACCCCAGGATTTTTTCCCGTGACCCCCTCCTAACGAACCTGTCAGTCACGGGGGATCCAAATGGGAGGGGATGGCTGGATCTAGGTCACAGGTCAAGGGTCAAGGCCACTGGGTGTCTTTATAAAAGGTCACACCGGGTCAGATCTGGATGAGATGACAGGAACGTGACACTGACTGGGCATTCTGGGAAGATAATGAAAAAATACCTCCTGACCACCCTCACTCCTACACTCCTTGCCCGCCTTTCTCCCCTTATCCCCATCCACCCTCATGCCCTTGTCTGTATCTTCATAAATACATGATTACCATCGTCAGTATAATCCCTCCAGTAAGGGGCACTCAGGGATTCTATAGGAATGCCCATGACGTAATTTCTCTATGAGCTCTAATGATTAAGCCATATGTGTTATCAGGATAACAATATGTCATGATATATCAAATTAAAGTCTATGCATTTGAATATATAGGGATAATTATTAATGATAAAAAGCATAACCTAACCTACAACTACAGATTCATGTCTCATCGTAGTGCTTGGCACCCTAGTTCTTGACACCAACCTCTCCCAATATCAATATATTGCATCTCGGAACTAATGATACCATATAGTTACACAATGTAAGAGCATACATAGATTCCAGTTATAATCACGATCACTGTTGCCCTCTATGAAAGCTCTCAAGACGATCTCCATATCCAACTCATAAGGTAAAAATAACCAGGAAATGAGTTTTTGAGAGTAAAATCCTGATATGACCACCCTTAGCATCATTTCTCAGCCATTGCCAACCCCTATCGGCGTCTCGATTTCATTCGCTAATTAAAGTAGAGTGGCCGATTATGGACGTTGTCATCAACGTCATTATGGTTGTCATGGTGACGTGGGCACACCTCCTCAGGCTCAAAACCAAGATGGCGGCGGATGGGTGTTTTTTGAATGGGGGAGGATGGATTAGGCTGCTTTCATACGTACCCCACAATTCTGTCTTGCTTCAAGTTTTAATGTTATTTGTATGTATTGATGGATAGGTATTTTATGTAAATAGTTGGTAAATTGTTGTCATTGGTGTTGAGTTAGTGCAGGGGCACAAGGATTTATATTGTCTCACCAGACTAGGTAGCTGTCATGTCAAAAATGACATTGTGTTAAATGTTACACTTGATCTTTTCTGATGCTGGTCCTAACAAATGAATACATAAGAGGGATCCAAGCACAGTCCCATGGGATAGGAAATCGAGTGTAATGATAATCCGACCTGGAAGCACACCTGACCTAATTTAACTAATCATCTAGTGTGTCCTTTACCGTTATATAGTGGGACTGAGTGGGAGTTATACAGGTCAAGACGGAATATTGAATAATTGTAATGTATCTAACAAAAGTGAACTAAAGCATACATTGTCTGTGCGTTCAGTGTGTACAGAGCCCAGTATTCTAGATTTTTGTGGAGGATGCTCATACTAGATACCTGGGTCTAGTACTAGGCCTACTGCACCCACAGGAGGGCCTCCCCCGCCCTGGAGGAAGGCAATACTAACTGACGGCCAGGAAGGGTTGAGTTTCATAAATCAATGTGGTTCAATAAAACATGTTAAACCCACTTAGAGATGAAAGCACACGCCGCCCCCGCCCTCTGCCATCCCACCCCCGCCAGCACCTTCATATAATTATATTCAGGTACTGCTATGTTATAGAGTGTTTTATATGTATAAGCTCGTTTTGCCTATGGGAGACATACGTGTATGTATGTGTTATAAAGATACAATTGTATGGTCAGAAACAAGTACAATGTATTTTTCATTAACGCTAATTACACCATCGGCACCGTTTACATGTGAATTGTCTCACCCTTTGAATGCTCACAAGGAATCAGTATATTTGGTGTTGTTAATATATGAATCGTTTCACCCTTTGAATGTTTACCAGAAACGTGATAGACGTGATAGAGGTCTTGATATAATGTTACATGACGATAGGCAATGTTAAACCTACTTATTCCCCAATGCGTGGTGCAGATTATGATTGGCGCTATAGCTATGGTGTTGGGTATAGCTGATGCCATTCCTGAATGACTTACACACACAGCGAATTCCATCCATTTTAAGAGAAAAGATCATCCGGACTATTGTACTGCAGACCTGCGATTATTCTTTCCATGTGTTTTTATTTGGTGCATATCCATTGATCGATGTTCTGTACTTAACTTTGCTATCTATTTCTAACTCCCAATGTGATTATTCAAATGCCGTTGTTAAATAACTCATCATTTTATGTCATCCATGAGTCAGATCAGATTTTAGGTCACTCAAGATGCCATGATATCACTATGCGTGGCATGTAGGGCATAACTGCTCTAATTACTAAACGACTGAGCATAATTGAGATCTTTAGACGATAAGGCGTCCCCCCACCAGCACGCACGCCACAGCCATGTCCCCAGAGCAGCCTATTGTAAAGGCCATTAAAGCAGGGAGCTGCCATAGAGAATGGCCGAATTTGCATGCATTTGTGGGGAAATTGGAACAGGATATTGTGGGAGTAGGTAGAAAGTTGTGCTTTAGGCTGCAGAAAATGGAAATGTATGTCTGTGTTTGTCTGTGTTATGTGGTAGTATGAATGGGGTGGGACCCGATGTCCTATGTACATTTTAAGAAATGCCCCATGTCCCATGTCTATTTATTCCAGCTGTCGTTCATCACCAAGGCACAAAATGCCCATTTTGCTGTGTCAAATTTTGGCATCCACCCCAATAGTTCTTTATTAAAAAGCTCTTTACCTTGGGCGTACCATCGATCCTTAATTCACTTGCACTCTCCCTGTCCCTCTTCTGTCTCTGCCTCTCTCTCCTCCTTCGTGCTTCTCACTCTCGTCTTCCTTCCTTCCTTCCTTCCTTCCTTCCTTCCTTCCTTCCTTCCTTACACCCCTTCCAATGCCTCCCTCCCGTATTGGAGGTGCCTTCCTCACTTCCCTCCTCCCCTGACTCCTTTGCTCCCTCCTCTCCTCCCTCTTAGCACTCCTGCTTTCCTGGTTCCCCCACCCCTGGCACCTTCCTGTGGATCTGCAACCCTCAACTTCAAAACATTATAGCCTCTCTTGCCACTATCCTATGCCCATGAGTATTACTTATGATAGTCTCCCGTCCTCTTTGATGATAGGCAGGGGAAAGAAATGGTGAATGTATATAGAGATTCACATTATAAAGGGTACTGTTAATACACCTAGAAGATGAAAGAGAACTCGTCAAGAGAGTGTTGGTGAGTCGAACTCTGAGAATAACTACTGTGATCCATACCCGAACCCCATTAGAAATATTTTATGCTGTATATTGATTAAATGGTATGTCTGCTTTGAAAAAGATACGCTTTGATTGTTTGATATGGAGCCCCTGTGGGGACACTAGGTCACAAACGTGACATTAGGCCTCAAACGGGACCTTTTTGAGGCCTAATGTCACCCTCGGGACACTAGGGCACAAAAGTGACACTAAAGCACAAATGACATTAGGCCTCAAATGACATTAGGCCTCAAATGACGTTGGGCCTCAAATGACATTAGGCATCAAATGGCATTAGGCCTCAAACAGATATCATTTGAGGCCTAATGTCATATGTCTGGACATTAGACAACCAACAGGACAGTATGCATCAAATGGCATTAGCTGACTGTATAGTGTTTGAGGCATAAGGGCAAGGAGATATTTTATGGCAGTTTGCTATAATTTCAACCTATATAGCATTTGAGGCATAAGGGCAAGTGGATATTTTCATGGCAGTTTGCTATGTTGTCAACCTATATAGCGTTTGAGGCATAAAGGCAAATCGATAGTTTACTGCAGTTAAGTACATTAATTAGCTGACTATATAGTATTTGAGGCATAAGGGCAAGGAGATATTTTATGAAAGTTTGCTATAATTTCAGGCCTCAAATGGCATTAGGCCTCAAACAGATATCATTTGAGGCCTAATGTCATATGTCTTGACATTAGACCACAAACAGGACAGTATGCCTCAAATGGCATTAGTTGACTATATAGTGTTTGAGGCATAAGGGCAAGTTGATATTTTCATGGCAGTTTACTATGTTGTCAACCTATATAGTGTTTGAGGCATGAGGGCAAGTTGATAGTTAACCCATTGAGGGCGGATGTCGACTGTAGTCTACATCCATGAGGGGCCGGATGTCGACTATAGTCTACACCATGAGGGGCCGGATGTCGACTATAATTGACATAACTCTATGGGATTTGAGAATGTCCCGGCCCAAGGGGAAAATTTTGGAAAATTTCCCGGCCCCATGACTAAAAATAAAAATTTCTGCCCGGCCTCAATGGGTTAAGGGCAATTAAGTGCATTAGCTGACTGTATAGTGTTTGAGGCATAAGGGCAAGTTGATATTTTATGGCAGTTTGCTATGTTGTCAACCTATATAGCGTTTGAAGCATAAAGGCAAGTTGATAGTTTACCGCAGTTAAGTACATTAGCTGACTATATAGTGTTTGAGGCATAAGGCATATTTTATGAAAGTTTGCTATAATTTCAGACCTCAAATGACATCAGGCCTCAAATGGCATTAGGCCTCAAACAGATATTATTTGAGGCCTAATGTCATACGTCTGGACATTAGACAACCAACAGGACAGTATGCCTCAAATGGCATTAGCTGACCGTGTAGTGTTTGGGGCATAAGGGTAAGTTGATATTTTATGGCAGTTTGCTATAATTTCAACCTATATAGCATTTGAGGCATAAGGGTAAGTGGATAGTTTAGGGCAGTATGGTATATTGGCACACTATATATGGCATTTGAGGCATAAGGGCAAGTGGATATTTTAGGGCAGTTTGTTATAATGTCAACCTATATAGTGTTTGAGGCATAAGGGCAAATAGATTTTTTACTGTAGTTAAGTACATTAGCTGACCATATAGTGTTTGAGGCATAAGGGCAAGTTGATATTTTCATGGCAGTTTGCTATGTTGTCAACCTATATAGCGTTTGAGGCATGAGGGCAAGTTGATAGTTTAGGGCAATTAAGTGCATTACCTGACTGTATACTGGGTACACTTCTTTGGGGAAATTACCTGACTGTATAGTGTTTGAGGCAAGTTGATATTGACCTGAGCCACTCCTCACACCTACCCCCACCCTCTTACCTCCCACTCAGGCTCCCTCACACCTATAGAGCCAAGTTCTTTCATGTAACTCACCAGTAACGACCTGAGCCTCACACCTACAGAGGTGTGAGGTACCCGAGGCTGTAAGTGGCGAGCTTTAGGTGTCATACACCGACCACTCGCACCTACAGAGGTGTGTGAGGCCTGAGAGGTACCTGGGGCTGTATGTGGCGAGCTATAGGTACCATGCACCGACCACTCACACCTACAGAGGTGTGGGTGGCCTGAGAGGTACCTGGGGCTGTATGTGGCGAGCTATAGGTACCATGCACCGACCACTCACACCTACAGAGGTGTGGGTGGCCTGAGAGGTACCTGGGGCTGCATGTGGCTAGCTATAGGTACCATGCACCGTGCACTCACACCTACCTGAGAAGTACCTGGGGTAGGGAGTCCCATGCAGTCAGCAGTGCTATCCCCAGTGCTACCACTGAGGTATTTTGCTTAACAAAAAGTGCTCTCATGGGTAACCCAGGATTGCAAAATTGACGAGAACGATACACTAGTTTGAGAGGTGATCGTCAGAATATACATCAGGGGCATGGCAGAAGGTCAGTCTAGAAAGCTATATAGATCTCCTTGCCCTTATGCCTCAAACACTATACAGTCAACTAATGCCATTTGAGGCATACTGTCCTGTTGGTTGTCTAATGTCCAGACATATGACATTAGGCCTCAAATGATATTTGTTTGAGGCCTAATGCCATTTGAGGCATACTGTCCTGTTTGTGGTCTAATGTCCAGCCATATGACATTAGGCCTCAAATGATATCTGTTTGAGGCCTAATGCCATTTGAGGCCTAATGTCATTTGAGGTCTAATGTCATTTGAGGCCTAATGTCATTTGTGCTTTAGTGTCACTTTTGTGGCCTAGTGTCCCGAGGGTGACATTAGGCCTCAAAAAGGTCCCGTTTGAGACCTAATGTCACGTTTGTCGCCTAGTGTCCCCACACCCCCTGTGTCGTTATCTTGGTGCAGTGGTGTGTAGTCCTTTGGATGGATAGGGAGGGTAGAGGGTGGGGGGGGGGGGGGGCGGGGTAGGGTACCATGGGAATGGCGGTGTACTATGTGTGGAGGGTGGGCTGAAAGTTGATTAAGATGTATACTGATATCCATTATCCAGACTCATGGTTGTGTACCACTGTATGATATCATGTGAAAAATTGGTATTTGCTGAAATTATTCTGTTAGTTATAACTATGTAAGTGTTAGGTTAGATATTTCAATCAATCCCATAGCATAAGCATATTTGACTAACTTTATAATTATTTTGTTTTGCAGAATGTCGGACGGGGATCGGGATGCAGAACGGGAAGATCCCAGACCACATGGTCAGTTCGAGTTCCTCATATGATGAGAGTGTGGGGCCTGCCAATGCACGGTGAGTTACAACAATGATTTATGATATTTAATGCATTGCCTTATACAGTTATAATTACAACATCTATGAGCTGCTTTGCCATCATTTAAATTAAACTAAAGTGTGCTGACATTGTAATATGGGGCCAAATAAAGAAAAGGTGTGTTTCATGTTACCCGACCCTACCCAGCAAAACAGGGCCGACCCTATAAATTTTTATGCAATTTTGAAAAAAAGATCTTGGGACTATTTTATGAGTCGATCTGAGTCAAGGCCGTCGTCGGCAAGTCGGCATTGGAGTTGGTGAGTCGATTTTTGGGTACTTTTCAAGCCAAAGTAAAAAAAGGTCTAAAAAAAAAGAAATCCGACCTGCCTACTCTAGATTTTCCGACCATGTAACCTGAAACACACCTTTTATTTTTTTTGGCCTGGGTATTTGGATACATACCTTTCTCAAAATACTAAGACACCAATGCCAATGAAGATATTTTTTTCCAATTCTGTTTGGAAACAATAGTCACACAGTGCACTAGAAACACTGCATGTCCAATCCGATTTGAGCAACCTTGATTATTGGCCTTCTTTAAGCAGCTTGAGGCAACTTTAACCAACGTTAATTCCAATAAAAAGAGTTGTTTATAGTTGCTTCAAGCTACCTAAAGAAGGAAATTTAACTTTAATTTTTCCTGAAAGTTGTTAAAATTAGATGGTTCATGCAGTTGTACAGTTGAATCAAAGTGCATTAATTGAATGAGCCTCTCATTCTTAATCCTTTGAACAAAACCCAAAATGATATACACCATTAAACATGTAAGCGTTTTCCTGGCAAAACGCTCAGCCCACAAACAGAATATGATATAACTCTATATGAATTGATTAACACAATGATATACGGAGAGGGCTATTTGGGTTCTGAAATATCTCAATCACACATCATCATCAGTAACCATAGCAGCAATCACCACACTCATACACAGTGAGCACTGACTATTGCATGATAAGATTTATTGCTCAATATTGTTCTGACAAATAACCCTATTGCGTGGCGATATTTGATGCATACAAGATCATGTGCGTGTGAAAAAGAATGGCCCAATTGATTCTTCCTTTGTGATGAGACCTTCATCCATCAATATTCTGGAGCACAAAACAAATCAGAGTACAGATGCAGCAGAACTGGGGTAAATGGCCTAAAATAGGATAGCTAGGTCTTAGGTCTGCCCTGGTGGACTGGTGTAGTTGTTAGAAGGGTGAATTTATAGTAATCCTCGTCAGAATACAGGCACTCCTCATATGTTTATGGAATTACCAGCTTTAACTCTCTATATCTTTTCTGGGTAGACCTAATAGTTGAGGTCAGAATTGCGATATTTTATTATTATTTTTAGTATTACAACTCACACAAGTCCTCGGCCCATGAAGTCAAGCCAATAAACTGAAACTAGTATTATACTGTATTCCCAATACCAATTGGTGTGAGAATTGTTCTGAGATGTACTTATAAACGTACTCGACTGTATGATACATGTATAATCCGCTTATAATGCAGCCTCTGATTATGTGGGTATGGTATCTGGGTTTATATCCAATGCTGGTTGTACCAACAATACCCCAGTCATACCAGACACTGACACAGACCCATGACAAGGTAATGGTGGACAAACAATGTGATCCATCACCAGAACACGGACTCATGGTGGATTATATAAATGAGAGATGACCCTTCTATCATCCTGTATTAGGATCCGTATTAAAGTGGGGGTATGCTTATACATGTAGCCATGTGGGATGGGTCAACCCTTCCCGTACCTTGTTAGTGTATAACTCGTCACCGCCATGCATAACTATTTCTAATGGATGAGATGTGATGAATTTAACTATGGCAATATCACCCCTCTGCTGCACTAGTTACATTAAAGGTAGAAACATCAGGTCACCAACCAACAATGACAAAATGATATAAAGGAAGCAACTCAGGGACTTTAACCAGTCGAGTCTCTAAACAATATATGGGCTGTAAAATATGAAAAGAATCGCTGTTTTAAATTTGCATGGTTTCCAGATTTCCATATAAAGAAGGAATTACCACAAATTTGATTAGGGATATCACATTTTAGCATTTTTTTCTTTTTGAGAAAGCACTGGTGTCTTGTTACTGCGCCTTGTTCTAATAACCATTAATTAATTAGTAAACATGATCTCATTCTGCATGAACCCGGTTCATTAATCCCTCCGTTTGGCTTGACCGATTTTCTCATCCTATTTCTTCACCACACTCCGAGCTCTAGTGCCTAGCCTCCGTCCCCAGTGGGAGTTGAACTACATGCACAATTCTACTCCCAAACTCCCAACTCTCCCTCTCATCTGCGATTAATCTAATTCCTTTCGAATTAAAAAGTATGTTGGCGGATCTGGATTAGTTTTAATTACAAAGTCCTCATTTCCTCGGTCTACCACAGCTTCGGTCAATCACCCTACCTACATTAATGAAATGCATAATTAACGGTAACTTAATGTACTTAGTCAAAATATAGGATACTGTAGCTGATAATAGCCATCAGTCTTAGTCATGTGTACTCGAAAGAAACAAATTATTAAATGGAGAATGAGACCACTCCTGGTTTGAGGGAAACAAGCTCGTGTCATTTCCTTCCTTCTCGCGTGGTGGCAGCATAAGCGACTAAGCTTCGTTAATCTTCTAATCTAATTATAATCAATTGTCAATTATTAAGTACAATTAAGACTGATTATAATTAACTAAATTATGGTCCAGTCGAAAAACTAACAGTAGTTCTGTGTCCACAGAAAAATGGCCCAATTTCCATGATAATGCACGAATCGGATTACCTCTCCACTTTGTGTAGTTTCCACCTGAAATTCATCCAAAAATGCCACAAACCTCACATTTAATTTTCTCCTGGTATTGAACTGGTGTGTTTTAATTCAGAGCAACAGGAGAGAGACGGTTTAAATAACACTGTCATTACCAGAGCTCCCGTTGTGCCCTTATTGCTGCTTTATTGCCGAGTTACAAACGCAGACCTGTAAATTGAATCCTTTTTGGTCGAAACCTGATAAGATATAAAATGTAATACATTAAGTGTATTGAGGACGGAAAGAAAATAAGCTATTAAAGCTCCAGAATATTTTCATATTTATTGCATTCGAGATATGGCACAAGTGAATAAGTGACTAAGTGTCCAACATATGGTACAAATGAATCAGTTACGGTATTGCAAGATATTGCTCAAGTGAATAACTGACCGATATATGGCACAACAAACATCAAATCAAGGAGACCTAAAATACATGCCTGTCGTTGAAATCTCTGATCAGAGATATGATACACAGGTGAATTGCACAATGATCAATAAACCTAATTCACGTAAAAATCCATTACCAGTAATGCATAAAGCCTTGAATTTAGAATTCGTTAAAGGTTTTTAAATTAGCTTAAACTTTTTCTTACATTTGGGCCAATATATGGCCGCCAACTAAATTAATCAGCTTTATTTATACGGAACATAGGGATTTTACGGAGAGGTTGTTTGAATTCCGAACTGTATTATTAAAGTATTACCTACGTATGATATAGTTGACTATTACAAATATCCTTTCTGGGATTCTGGATATAAAATGTTAATCACTTCCTGTGTTTGAATAATCAGCCTTACCTCAAACTCTATCTGAATGTCTCTGTCAATAGGAGATTGAAAAGGTTCTGCACTAAAAGCTATTCCTACATTTTAACTAAAAGACTTAGAACTTTGGAAAATCTATCCCAACTTTCCCCTTCAGAACCTTTTCCCACAGGACAGTGCCTAGCCCTAGCGGCCCCCTATGGGAGCGCTTTGAATGTCTGGGTTGGCTTTCTCTGCCATAAGCCCCTCAGTTGTTGTCTGATGCCGGATGTATCTATCGCAGACGACATTTCGTGGGCTGACGGTGAGCTCGGCTCAGACCTGTCCCAAACTACTTTCCATTCATCAGACCTTTGAGGAGAACATGGTGTTTCATGGTTCATGCCAATTTGTAATTTAACGATGATGCACCAACACAATACTGACCAGTGATTAACTTGCTGGAGCTGCACCAAGGCTGCATTAATGTATCATGGAAATAGAAGGTCATAGTGCATCAACGCTTTATGCCGTTCTTAAACCCCCACCCTACCTATGCAAGCGGGTTGAGTACCTGTACCAACTCCACTCCGACTGAACATTGCTGTGGGGGTACTTACTTGCAATTGTGAGCCCTAAATGGCTAAACAGAAGGCATTCACGCCCTGCTCAAGTGACCACTCTGTCTCTGTCCGCCATCGTCGTCTGGTTGTCTGTCATCAGAAGTTAGAATGGGGAGTCGTGGGGATGTCTTTGTGACCTGCTTCTGATAATACAAAGATGATGCATGACAGTGCTGTTCTAGTTGGTCTGGTCTTGCTGCTGTATGAGGGATTGATATTCTTTATCAAAAATAATGTCCATCTCTCCGAGTTTCCAGCGAAAAGCGCGGAACCCCGCACAAAAGATTCATCAGATTTAGGGGGGGGGGGGTGAGGGGGTGGGCAAAGGGAATATTTTGATGTATCTGCATGAAAAACCACCACCCCACCCCTGCTGTTCAGCAGTGGCCACTCCCCAATGGGGAATATAGGGTGTCATGCCTTCCCTCCAAACAGAACTTGGGAATTGAACGTTCACAACTGGGTAGAATCCGGGTAGGTCACAATGACACAAGAAAGGCACGGGAATTGAACGTTCGCAACTGGGTAGAATCCGGGTAGGTCACAATGACACAAGAAAGGCACGAGATATTCCCAAGAATTGTGAACATGTCCTTATTACAATCAGAGCTTGGGAATTGAACGTTCGCAACCGGGTAGAATTCTACCCAGTTGCGAACATTCAATTAAGGACTACCGTAAAACCTCGCGTATAAGCCTAACTCGCGTATAAGCCGCACCCCGAGTTTGGTGCGATCCTATAAGCCGCAGAGGCCATCTGAGAACTGTTAATTTGGTACTGTAGTAAACTAATAAAAACTCTCGTATAAGCCGCACCCTATATAGACATGTTTGGTATCAAACCAAAGCTGAGTCTGATTCGCGTACAAGCCGCGGCTTATACGCGAGGTTTTACGGTAATTCTTTCTTGGGTCATTGTGACCTACCCCGATTCTACCCAGTTGTGAACGTTCAATTCCCAAGTTCTGATTGTAATAAGGACATGTTCACAATTCTTGGGAATATCTCGTGCCTTTCTTGTGTCATTGTGACCTACCCGGATTCTACCCAGTTGCGAACGTTCAATTCCCAAGTTCTGTTTGATATAAATAACATGGAATTCCACAGATAATGACACAGTCAAAAGCTGTTCACATATTCTCGTGCCAGATACGTGCACAATTCTCGCAGGGATCCCGAGTTGTGACTCAAGAACCGCACGAGTTCTGCCCGAGATCTTGTTTGCAGGGTTCCTTCAGTCTGCAACTGTACCATGCCCATAAACACCTTCTCTGACCTGTCACATCCCATCTCTGTGTATCCCCCTACTAGACTCTTAGCTAGGGACATACACTGCCCCATCTCCAAACATAGCCTCCCTCTACCATTATTATGTCTGTCATCCCTTGCAACGGTCTGCAAATAGCTTGTCCACCGAATATAATGTGGTCCATCAAAACATTATTCATGTCAACATAAAGCACAATCCACCTTACATCGTCCATAAGCGAAGTCTACCCAGTATGCATGCTCCCTGTCTACTCCTCCTATTAAGCCCTGGCTGAAGGGGGAACTGTCTGGAGATCCCCTAAGAATGAGGGAAATAATTGCATGTTAGTAGAGCTTAGTGGGATGTGCTCCAACCTAAAGAGATGCAGTCAGAATGGCTGTACACCCGAGCCCATACTCTCTGGTATGATAACATTTTCATATTGGAAAAACATAAAGCAAATACCATAGGGAGATCTGGTGGCCAGGGTGCATGTCGGGATGTGTGTGCACAGGCAGGGAAGGGGATAGGACGGTAGGGAGGTATGCTGGATTTGCATGTGGATATAGGCAGTGCCCATTCAGGACTGTACTAGGCTTTATATTAAAGGTACATGTACAAGGGTTGCCCAGATAGCCCCAGTGCAGATATTTAAAATACATATGTTAACTCTCACAATGTTACATTTAATATTCACTGTGTATGTATCAGTCAGATGAGTGCATTAGAAAAATAATAAGGTATGGCTTTGAACCATGTAAAATACAGCATTATATGTCATGCTTCTTGGCATAAGTTGAGAGAGCCACATTCTCAGCTCAAAGATTATTGTTACTACAAGGGCACTCTTATTCCTTAAAGTGTTCGGGGAAAGTCTCCTTAGATAAGTACGTACATCCCCGCTGCACCGCTGGAGGCCTTCAACTCAATAATAAAGGAGCAATAACTGGGGATGAGATAACGGGGATCATTTAAACAGTAAAAAGTCTGTCCTGCTCTCCAAAGACAATAGGAGATAAAAAGCTGAGTCTCGGAAGCAGCTGCAATCTGGGATTTATAAACCTATGAAGTCAGCCACGTGGCTAGCATACTTGAGGAGATCAAATTATTTTCATAGATGTCTTTGACCGAGTTATTGTACGTGTAAGCTAATACTTAATATCTTGAACAAAAAACTGGTTATTAATTTATCATGTACTCAAAACATCTTCTCCCGCTTATATATTGTATGGTCATCATTCTGAATTTATATAGAATCTATATAGAGTATAGTATGTCTGCTGTTGGAGGATGTCTGCTGTTGGAGCATGTCTGCTGTTGGAGTAGACAAGAAGATGATATGTAATAAATCCGATATCAGATGTCCAGATATTGCACTCTACTGTGGGCACTAGAAACCCTCCTACCCTACCATATCCCTGTCCTCCCCATTCCCCATGTTGTAAATCCTGGCTAATAATACAGGTCTCACTGAGGGTAATCCCGCAGAAAACTGAGAGTCATATATACAATTCTGGTCATAAGTGAATACTGCAAGAGCACTGAATGGTCCATAACTAAGTTGGAAATGATGCCAATATTATGAAAACTTGTACACATGCTGCTGAATGTCTGCCGCTTTCAATCAAAAAATAGGAAAGGGATTCTCAGTGTGTTAACATTTTTTCCGAAGCCTAGATTGGGGATCAGTGAAAAGGCAAATTATTCAGTGCAAATTCAGGTGGAATTCAGGTGGTTTTATGCTACAGACCAGTGCTCAAATTTTCGATGTTCAGTAGCTAATTTTGGTTGGAAATGTTTTGTAGGAAAGATGTATCTTTTAGGTCAAGGGTGATTTTCAGAAGTTGTAAATGTCCTGGTAGCTGTTATTGCATTTTCTGCTATATTAAAATATATAGTAAAATGATTTCCTTCGCTGAGACCTACAACCTTCTGCGGGTTTAGTACAAGCCTGCCCTACCAGGGGGCTGTGTTTGACAAGACAGCGGTGTCTCAGGGAATAGTAATCCTTGTACGATGGTGTAGCTGTGAATGTTTGCCGCACACCAGCTGTGTCCACTGCACCCCACCGCCGCCTAGCGGCCGATAATGGCAGCTAGAAAGTGTGCGCGCACGTCGCTGAAATCTGTGCCTTTGGAAGAAATCCTCTTTTTGGTCATGTTTAATCAGACCCAGCATCCCCTGCACTGCGCATGCGCGGTGGCAATGGGACCGGTCTAGTATTTCCGCAGTAAGAACAGGTTATGTTATTAAACCAAGTTGGGGCTGGGAACAAATGAGGAATTCCTGTTTAATATTTTACCTTCCATTACCTGAAGAACAACAAGCGACACCAATCTCCAATTATTGAAGGCACATATTAGGCTATGCTAGTACACCCTTTATTCACGAGAAATTTATGGCTGAGCGCCAATCTCGTACACGCACTGGGGGTAGAGTGGTAATGGCACATGGTATACACATTTAAACCTTGAGGACAAAAGTAAAATTGGGCATTGGGCAATTTGATATCATAAATCAGGAATTATAGACATACATACTACAGCCTGCTACTATGTATACTGTCCATCACCCCCCCCCCCCCCCCCCCACCTTCCCCCTCACCCATACACTTACAGCCGACCTTCAGTCATTCCCAGTCCACCCCCGCTGGCCTCAGTCGGTGTCTGCGGCATTAGCCTTACAAATGTTTGCTCCCCAATCATTATTCCATGACGCCAAGCATGTTAATGTCGCTCCCAGGACTATTCCGCCGGATCCCTCACACTCCTCCTAGCCCTATCTGACCCCCTATACTGAGTGTAGCAGTGGGTGATTCATCTGTCAGGTTCTGCTTTGGGTGTGTAAGGTCTAAACTGTGCCGGGCCATATTACTGTGACCATTCCGTTGGAAGTGACATCGTGCTATTATTCCTCCCTTCCAATAATTCTTTGATGTTTTTTCCTTTTATACATGTATTTCTGTACCGAGAGAGCAGGGGTGGAAACAAATTTGGACCCTTCATAGTAGTTGTGGATGTCACTTGTTTTCATTGGAAAATGGAAAGGCATCCACAGTACAATACATAAATTGATAAGGGGCGCAGGAGAGGGCAGGTAAACAGTAATACAAAACCATATGGTTACAGGACATCAGGATCCTTACTAAGTTGTGGATGGGGTCTGAGTATGACTACCCCCCCCCCCCCCTCACACCCAGATCTGCTCCCACTCCCTCCGCTGACCCACCCCTCACATCCCCAGTGGTGAAGGGCGCAAATTGCCCAGTCTGCGGGTGGTCATCAAGGTCATAGGGGAAGGTCAAGGTCGTGTTGAGGTCAGGTAGGGTCATGTGGTGAGAAGGAGGCTAGGGTGCAGACTTTACAGTAACGACGGGGCTTCATGCAGCTGGGTCGTTGCTACAGTAACAGTGGTATTGCATGCACGTATTCCTACCACAGCCCGGGCATATTGTATCTATTGGTAGGGTGTTCCATCGATAATAGTATTGGGAAATCTTATTCTCATAATGTATAAGCTATATTGCGACCACCGCCTTTTAGGCTTGTTAGTTATTGCTGCTCACTATCAGAAACTCGAGCAATTTCACCACCTCTGAAAAAACGTGGTGTTGTCTTTATTTCTCGCTGCAATGTTTTTTCTGAAGGACTAATTCTATCTTGGATTTCAATTGTTCTCTGCACTTTTGGCTCGAAGTTCTTAACTCCGATTATGTTTGCAAGCTTGAAAAATCGTTGTAGAATTCACAAAAGCAATCCCCTACAATATGTTATCCACACTGTAGACTCTTGGCATTCATGTTCTAAATTTGTATTGAGGTGGCTCCGGTGTTAGTTCATGCATCACCGCAGCCAAGATGCTTCTCATTGTTTCTCGCTAAATCGTCTTGTCGGCCAGTGAACTATGAAGATAGCCTTGGTAATCCCGGCCCCAATTCACACCCTTCTTGTAGCAAGTCATCCGTGTGGCGGCCATAGAAAAACTGGGGTTCTTCTTTTGTTTTGCTCAAATTACCTATCGCCGGAAGGAAAATGAGGGGGGGGGAATTGAAATAGCATGGTGATACCTTAATCCGCCATGTTGGCGGCCGAAAGCCCGGATGTCAAATGCCTTGGGCATGCTGATGGATTGATGTAATAAACTGGGAGGGATATCTAGGTTTTTCACATTGTGAGCAAGCTGTACTCACTTTGGTGATTGTGATTGGGTAGCAATGGGAGGAGGTAAATGCTATTTCCGAGTCATACTCCCCCCATTCCTACAGATTCGGCAGAAAGGCTGCCGTAAACGTTTGATTAAACTGGCGGAATTTATTTCGCGCGACACCGCCATTGTTCCGGTCACCTTCATCCGGGCACTGGGGAACAATAGGTCGCCATGGCAACCCAACGCCGGGCATTAGCCGTGCGCCATTTTGTTTTTAGGCTGAATGTTAATCAGATTTTGAGCATTTGGAGATTGCCTACTCCCTCTTCGCTGCTCCTCTGACTCTCAATTAAACGACATTCCCCACTGAAGCTTCCTAGATAGCCCAGCCAGCGAGGGTCTAGATCCCAGCCTGGCTGAGAGGAGGAAATTGCTTGATTAGTAGCTCAAATCTTGTGCAGTCCCAGCAAGAATATCCCTTTCATTTCTGCTCAATTCAGATAACCAAGATTTAATTGCATGAACCTGATATAAATCTTTAATAATCTCCCTTCTTTCTCTATAGAAAGCTTAAACCTAATTTCGGGAACACAGCTATTCAGGGTATTCAGTGTAAATCTATTATACTGCTCAACTTGGGTTACAAAGAAAGAATATGGGTGGGTTCCTTAGTACATTAATGCGTCCGAATAAACAAAAATGCAATGTTTTGAAATAGAAGCTTCTTTGGTATCGACTTCTATGCTCGACTTAATCGAACAAAAACACACTTTACAAGGATCTGATCTCTTCAATCTCGTTTCCCCCCATTACTCATCGAGCAGACTGTAATTTCGCCAAAACTCGAACCACATGAAAGAGAGCGCTTTCTTTGAAAAAAATACCTATCAAAAAGATTCATTCCGTAAATCAATATAAATCCTGCTGCATGCCTTTTGTGCTTGCCTGGTGATGTCCTAAGAAATCACTGATTCACAGTAATTTACCAAAGTTTACCGGAAAATATGTGGTTTGATTTTAACCCAAGAAATTTCATAAAGATTTCCCTTAAGTTTTTCAACATTTCCCCCTAAAAAACTTTTCTAGGAATCTGCGGATCTGGCTGACTGGAATAAGGAGTCCCCTGTGCGCTATCACTAGTGTGTGTTTTGTGATTACAGAAATTGTTAATGTTTGTGTTTTTGCTAAGAATTAAGTTTATTTATGAGTGGTTTGTTTTCTTCTTCCAGGATCCGAACAGAGAGCAATGGAGGAGCCTGGTGCCCACGCACCCCTGTGTCGAAAAATTCGGACGAGTATTTACAGATTGACTTTGGCAAGCTCAAGGTCATTACAATGGTCGAGACTCAAGGTCGTTTTGGCAATGGCCAGGTATGTAAAATCTGCAATATATAACCTTCTCTTATTGCGCTTCTCCTTTTTTACAGGTCATCATGTATTTTACTTGAAAGTGGTGTAAACTCACTGAGTAATAAAATCATAATATTCCCAACAATTTTTGTTGAATAATAAGATGCTCATATACAAAAGTGTCGATCTTAGTCTTTGGTCTACACGTCATAAAGAAAAACACCATCTTAGTTTTAGACATGATGGACAATGCTATGGTGGCATTCAATGACCATAACACATCAGGTTATATCACACTAGTAAGGACAAGAGAGTCTAGATTTTTACGTTATGGTCAACTAGCTTGTGCTAAAATAAAGTCGTCTGATTTGAATTTAAGGATATCCTCATACAACTGAATACAACACATCAAAACGTAAATTTCCCATAGTCCTCTCTACTGACCTGTTATTATGATACTTTCAGTCTGGGCGTTAGGTTATCAAGTCTAACAATAAACTTCCAATTACCCTTTCAAATATTTAAATGAGTCGATACATAAGATATGACAGATGGATCAAATGGCGAATCAGTTATAGTTAGATTAAAATAATCAGATAAAATGATATTACTTGATATGTAATATTCAAATTACAAATCTATGACCATGAGATCTGCGATGCTAAATTCATTAAGGCATAGAAATAATTCTTAATTTCTGTGAATTCCATTGCACATTGCTATGCACATTCTCGGGTGTCTACGCTCATGACAATTTAAACCTCTGGAAGCTAAGGCCATGCCCAGCATCAGGAGTGGATTGAATAATGAGAAATTGTACCCTGTCAGTCGCCATCAAGGCTAAAAGGTCACAGCTCCAGCAGTGAAATCCCCCCTCAGTGCACGCGATTGGGATCAAATAAGACAAAATCCCATCTGAACATTTCCAAAATGGTCTCCGCTGACTTCGCAGCATGAAAAGCCAGCCAATAACCGTTGTCGATATGAAGATCAATATGACCGGGATTTCTGCTTAAGGCTCAATATTATCAGAAAGAAATTATTTCATTCACTTTTTGTCTCCTTCCATTCCTCTTTCGATCATGCTTTTTCATCAGCAGTCATCAGGAATTTCCCCTTCCCTAATGACTTGACGAATAAAGAATATCTTGGTGGATACGTCAATAGAAGTGTCTGCCCAATACATTTACTTTAATGCCCACTTTGGGTATATATTATAGTCAGACTACGGGTTTATATTGTCTCCGTACTGTTCAGCCATTGCCCATATAGTTACAGGATTCACCTATTGACACATATAAATGAGGTATTATCCGTTTTGATGATAAATAACAGACAAACGATATGTGGCCCATAGTACCCAATACGAGCATGCATACCCATGCATTAGCAGCCACACAGGGGAGGTACTCTGTGTATACACTTTACATAAGGCATTGCCTGGAGGGATATACTATTTTTCATGTTTTCATTTTTTTAAGGAATTCTAATATATTATTTTCAGTCATGTGGCAATGATTCAACATTTCTGCCCCACAAACTGTCAAAAGTTGGTGTAGCTGCACAGTGAGATATCGATATACTGTAGATTCACAGTATAAAATGGCCGATTTTTGGTCATGGGTTTGAGTCTCCTCTGGGCACAATACATATTACTATTGGAATGCAGCGAAATAAGACTAATGAATCTACTCAAACATTTAAGGATTAGTATTGCTATGTAGATACAGGTAGACTTACATTTCACATAAGTTAGAAGCCAAAGGAAAAACGACAACAACAATTGTCGCACTGCTAGCCTGACTGGGGTCCGAACCCTAGATCTTTGGATTGACCTGCAGCTACACCACAATGTTGTGTAACATAAGTAGTCACTACTGGAAACCAAAACTACCTCCTTTTACTGTGCAGCTACACCACTTACTCCTAACAGTGTACCTACACTGGCACAGACCACAGATCCAAAGCATTCAAGCACTAACGCATAACAGTGTAAACCTGTAGAGAACACACAACACGGTATAATGTACACACAAGGAGTCACAAGGATCTATCTTGTCCTCCCACTCTCAGCTGTTTACACAGAGGTCTAGATAACACAAGTAGCCGCATGCTGACTTCAGCCACCCTCACCAGGGGGCGTCCTAGTAGACATCTGTCACGTGCTTACAACGAGATCAGCTCTCCAAGCAGATTTCTGCTGCGCAATATTCTCATAAAACAAGCTGACGTCAGTCTTAGGGGATGCGATTGGAGAATGACAATCTGATGGATGAATGTTGTTGAGGAGGGAGATTTATCTCTGGCCCTTTTCGGACATGTTCACATCGTAGCAAACCTACAGATAATCATATAAAATTAATCTTCCTACATTGATTTAAGTAATTTTGAGTAAAGCTGCTCATGCTCTCACATTGCCCGGGTTTCAAAAGAGCGCATCGTCTTGGTAAATTCTGCAGCAATTTCTAATAACAGTGTATAAAACACATGGATCTAGAGACATGCTAGTTCTACACATGCAAGGCAGATATAGTATTGAAACATAATCAGTTCCGGCCTTTGATATACAGGTCTATAAGCGACTGTGTTGGTTATTGAGTGCAGTGGTGGGGTGGGGGTATTGGTTTGGGAATGTCTTTAACTTTCTCAGGGGGTAGGGGTGTAATATTGTGTGCTGAAAATACTGCCCAAGAACTACTCAATAATAACTTTTTTTTGACAAAAGACTCTTTCCACCTCCTGAAGTCCAACAATTACCCCTGGAGTGTTATGGGTGGAAACGGCGCATGGAACCCTGGGAACTTCAGCATAATTGCCTCCCCCGGATTGCGCACGCATCATTTAGTGAGATGGCCGCGTGGTTGTGCCATGGGGGAATTGCCTTCAGAGGGACTGAGCAAAAGACACCAATTCCATGGCATTTCCCACTGGGTCAACCTTACCATGAGGAGCCCATGACTTGTGGTCAACACACCACCACCCCCTCCACCTCTTACTTAACCGAAGTGCTTTTCCTGAGAGATCTCCTTTTGGAACCCAAATAAAAACCAGAAATTATGTCTCGGACGCTGGAAAAAAACAGCATCTTTGATCTGATCGGTTACACTTTTTCATCCCCCTCCAGACCCTGTTGTCTCCCCTACTGGTCCTCCAGGGTAAAAAGATGCCTTTTAATCCTCTGTAGTCCTGTCCTATTTATTCTCGTATTACACTTTTATGTTGTGTTTTACCATAGCTGCAGAAGATGGACAATGGTTGTCAATCTGCCCGGAGCAGTTTCCCGCATCTGCGTCTGTTGGCCCATCAGTATTTACCTGAAATTTTAGTAAAATCCAAGAAAAAGATAAAGGAATAGCTGGGCAAACTGCCCATCTGCCAACCAAAGGGTAATAATTAAAACGTGAAGTCCAAGTTTCACTGTCTTCCAAAACTCAAGTTCTATAAACTCGTTGTCCTCAGGTAGGGGTTAATTGTATGATCCTTATTCATATTGGAACTGCTTCAAGAGCATTAAGACAATATCCCTTAATCTATTGTTGTATGTCACAGTTTTTACATCTTTCCCTCTCCCTCTTCCTCTCCATCGCTAGCCCTGATCTAACATTATAATTATATACAAGGAGACATTATGCAGTGTGTGGCCTATACCTGGCCGAAACAGATCTTGCCTCCATGTTTTATTGGTAAGGCATGCATCTTACCATCAGGAATCTGCTTGGAGGGTTAGGGATGATAGTACAGCGGCCATGTTTATATGAGTCACGTGACAGCGAGAGTTGGCGTTGTTTCACCTTTAGTTCACCTCCCTGCTGTGAGAGGGCGTGGTGGCTTCAGGTGGGGGAGGGGGGGGGGTTGTCAATCTAACTTAGTTCAAGTCAGCGAAATCCAAGTAAAAAAACCTGGCGGCTCTGGCAGATTGGACCCGATTGAAGAGGTCTGCCGAGGCCTTAGCCCCCCCCCCCCGTCGCAATATGTAGCCGATATGAACTGCCTTTTGGTAGAACTTGAGAAGAGACAGATGGAAAGGTTTGCAGATAATCATTCACTGTCAGAAGCGATTAATAGAAGCCTAAACAATGATTCGGGGTTTTGGAAACGATGAGACATCAGTACCAGCTGGCTTGGGAAGGTCATGATGCAGACGTATTCAGACCAATACTAATGTTTTCTGACACAATGACCTTTTACCCCAACACCAACAGATTAAGTTAACATTTTGATAGTTGGTGCAAAGGTGAGCAGGGAATCAGAGAACCCTTGTACGCTCCTTGCGTTACCAACTTGTGCTATACCTGATTTATCTCCTTCCATCTCTTACAAAGACCATGTGTTGAATCAGCTTTGAAATACGGACAGCGTCTATACAGACATATATATGATTGAACTTTTGAAGTAGCCACATGTATAGTGAATTTATTTGAGAGGGGTTATGCTTTTAGCTCCTAACTCCAACTATGAGAAGTCAATACTTTAAATATGAGACTTCCAGAATCGAACTATGATAATTCCACATTTTAACTATAAGTATACCTGCTATGAGCTATGAGCATTCCATACGTCGACTATTAGAATTGCATGGTGGCAGTCCTCAGCCCCCACCAGGTCTGACACAGACGTCTGAGAGGGGCCCGCTAGGTGTCACTGCTAACAGCGCATGCGCTGCTGACCGTCATGCTCTGGTGGTCCCGGCTACCAATGCATGACGGGATCGATCACGTCACTGAATCACGTGACAGAGCACTTCCGGTAGCTGCTGGAAAGGCCCGGATTTTGTGTCACATGTCGACATGTGGAGGGCGTTATTTTTCACCACTCTCAGCGTTTAAGATATTGATATGCTACTTGTGGCGTTTTTAATGCATGTAATGCATATTACTGTTTAAAGATGAAGCACGCCGTCTGAAAAGCGATCTCCTTCCTAATGCCCGCGAAAGTTTGAAGTGAGCACTACCTAGGATTGGTTTCGGCTGAAATGAAGCAATATTTATAGTAACTAACAGTTGATAAGTCACTGCTGAAAATATAATATATCATCAGATTTTGCAAGCTCCGTCATACATAAAAGTAGGAGAATCTTTAGATATCATGCGCATTTCTTTGAAAATGGACTAGTTTAATCAACATGTGTTACACCATATAGAGTGTGTAAAGTAAAATGAGGAAAAAAATATTAAGCAGTTTTACACGCGGTGATGATATAGACCCCATTGCTCAAGAACTGGACCATACCCCACCCCCTCCCCCAATAGCCCATCAATGAGAAATGTTCACCCCTATACCACGTCAGAATCATGACTGTGCAGGGGAGGTTTCCTATCTCAGCAATCTCATTGCTTGTAACACTCCCCCACATAGGCGGCCCACACGACTGGGGTATAGGCCTGACCTAGGCTGATGATTCAGTTAGGCACCGACACGGGCTCTCCATTTGTAATGCATGGGGTGCCTGCTTGACGTCCGTGTTCATTTCATGCCTGACAATAAACATCATTGGTATTCTATCAGATTCACCGGCTGTTCACCCCCCCCCCCCACCTCCAAACCACTCTGTGAAAAGGTACACTCCAGTCACAGTAGTACATGTAAAATGACACCATGGTCCAATAGAATATCAAGAATATAATAGAAAATCCCTCATTGATTAACTCATTGTACTATTAAAGAAGCACTGTTGCGTTGGGTTTATTGAGGGGACGGAATGTTGAGAATTTACCTCCCAATCCCCTGCTTGCCTCAGTGCCCAATAGATGACGCCACCCGACACCCACAGGGCGCATGCGCCACCGGGGTCGTCATGGGCACCGGGGTCACGTGGTCCGGTGGTCTGCGCATGCTCATGAATAAAGCAGTCTGGGTGGTTGGGAGAGGTGCGGGTGAGCTAAGGAAGGGAAGGGGGAGGGTGAGGTCAAAACGTCAGATTTGTCCATGTAAGACCCTGTGGTCAAGTCTAAGTCAGTACATGGCAATTCTTGCAAGGCCGGGACTTTTATTAAATGATTGCTGTAAAGGCAACGTTTCCATCGGCATGTATAGTGGCATATCTATGGTACAATTCTGTCTATGTATTTCATCGTGTCTAAATGTTGACTAAAAGATAATAATGTAGACAGATGAAAAATAAATTCGAACCATTGCAGTATTGTGACTTTGTGGAAGAATGTGAGAGAACAGAACACGATGCACCATTAGATAAAACAACGATATATTATTTCATGTGGAGAAACAACATTACCATTGTTTTGTATGGGAAGGGCCGTTATCCACACCCATGTGGAGAAACTGAATCTCATTCTTCACAGCTCCATTCTCCATGGTATAGTTGGGAAACCAATCTTTAAATATCATTTTAAAATTGAATTGATCAACATTCACATAAAATAAACACAGATCCACTCAAATCAGTCTGAACTCCTGGTTTCTCTACTCGTGGGACCTTGGGTCCCACTCATGGAGAAACCTGTCGTTCAGATAGATTATCGTGGACCTCTGTCTATTTATTATGTCATGACATTTGTAGAGAGTGAAGGCATAAAGTTCTCTAGAGTTCAGAAGGTAAAGGAACAGGACCTTTACGTTGTTCATTTCGACATATGATATAACATGTTACAGTAGAATATGGATGTAAACCCTTTAAACCCGCCGATCTTTCTGCACGTCCAGTAACAGTCAGAGTGCAGTCGGGACAGGTACTCAGCCCTATATATAGGGGCGCTTGGGCTTTAACGGCTGCACAGTGCACCTATTCAATTCAATTCAATTCAAATTTCTCATCTTCAAGTGTAAGCACGATAAACCGAAGCATCACTTGCGAATTGCTGCATTGGTGCATCATGCTGCGTGGAGTGTATCAACTTTGTATGGTTGATATCATGCATGAATGCAGTACCGGAGAGTGACTCATACGTGCTGAATTAACGCATCATGCTAATAAAAGATGAAGCGCATTTAAGCATTATGTTACCCTGTGAGTATCTTGCTCTTTAAACGTGCATGTTAACCTCTGTGTATATTATATACATATAGGGTATTTACAATAGCGTATAACAGTTTGAATCATTGAACTATAAAGAGATACACTGTACACAACGTGCACCCTCGCACTTAGATTCAAAACTCCCAGCGGCCATCGTGGTGATCACAAGTCGAATGCCACCAACCATCTTTAATGATTGAAAGCTATAACATAATTAATGCTGAACTTTGGTTACAATCTGAAGTGATTCAGCCTTTAGTTTAATTCATAGTGAAGAACATCTAGGGTTATCTGACCTTGTCCCTCTGCAGAACAAGGGGTAAAAAGAGAAAGAGAACGCGATTCAAAATGCCCCGGAGATGCTCCTGCTCTTAACCTGAGCTGCTCACTCAACCCCAATAGTTAGTCTAGCACCTTTATCCAGTACATATTAGTCTGCATCCACAATCGCCCCTGCCCTCCCCTCCACACACTGTAAATACATTGGAGACTAGCCTGTGTCTGACACCAGTGTTGTAAGGCAGACATGTAGAGTCTGGCGGTGGGCTGGAGGAGGAGGGGTTTGAATTAGATGTTTCAATACATTGTGGTGACCAATTATGCGCCGACTTCACTCTCCCCGCCCTCGAGGGGAACTGGCCATCCACAGGTCATGCCATATTTACAGGTCCCATCACCATGGTCTACTGCTAACCTTCACAGCTATACTACATCTCTGGCCAAGCAGAAAGTGCTGCCTCTAGGAGGAGACCTAGAAGGGGAATATATATATATATATATATATATATATATATATATATATATATATATATATATATATATATATATATATATATATATGTAAATCTGATGTGGGAGCAATAGAGGGTAATAGAACCATATGCCAGACCTGTGATATAATGGGGATTAGGCATGGACAAATGACCTTAGAGTTGGACACAGATGACCTTAGAGTTGTATCCTATGACATCGTCTATTATGCTATCATCAAAAGAGCATTATATAGACAAAATCAATGTCAAAATCAATATGGTTATTATAGAAATACCTCCTAGACTGGCCATATGTTGAGAGATGTCAAGCTACACACCCACCCTACCACAGACACCCATGGCCACTAATACCCCTTCCCTCCCCCCCCCCCCCCCGCCTACACACACACACACTCATACACCTCCTACAGTATGCCCCACCCCTCTGCTCATGTCCCCCTGGCCTCCCCACGTCCAGGCTAGTTTGAATTAATGTTTTATTCATGGGTTGTCTGGAGGGCAGCCAGCCGCAGTGTGAGGGTCCAATACTCAGAGGACATGTTCATTTTTCAGGCCCCCTACCATGTACCACCTACCATTGCCACCTCCCCACACCCTCCCACCAACCCCTCAACTCCCATCAGAGTTCAGCCTTATACGAGGCCACCGACTCATCCATTTCTCTTGGCCCTGCCCACCGCCCGCTACCCGTTTCAATATCCCTTTCCCCTGCCACGCGGGCTTCCGGGGGAATATTTTACCGTTTTTCCGGTTGTAATTCACCGGGCGGGTGTAGCGGGGGCTAATTGTCCCACCGAGTTGGCGTGGAGGGTGGCGTAGGAGCTGCTCGTCCAGGGTCAGGGGAGCAGCTCTGAGAGATGGGGCTGTGTTATTGCACAGATCTGTCACCGCCAGGGTGGTAAGTGTGTACCGAAGGGACGCGTTTACACCGGCTATATTGTAACGGTCCAATGTATATATATATATATATATATATATATATATATATATATATATATATATATATATATATATATATATATATATATGTATATGTATGGTCCAATAGTGGCATATGTATTATGCATACCAAGAGGAAGCGTTTACACCAGCCATATTGTAATGGTCCAATAGGAGCATATATATATATTTATTATACGATATGGGCGCACACCGACCATTTTAGGTGATATTCGCATTCTGATATTGGTGCATACAGGAGACTTGGGGGGGTGAAATCGTTCTGATATTCTGGATATCAGAACGATTCTGAATGGGGAATTCAGAATCGTTCTGATATCCTGAATATCAGAACGATTCTGAATGGGAATCGGCAGCCATAAAATCCGAGGTTCTATGGAGACTCGAACACGCTACATCAAGACTTGAAGTCCGATGTGCTAACCACCACGCCGTGAAGGCGCTGGTAGAGGTAGGTGGCGAAACAAGGAGTCTACAGGCGGATTTCCAGCCCTGTAGGACCATTATTTACCGAGTTACAGAAGAAAAGGCATTTTTTGGTATAATTTCTTTGAAAATCAAAATTTTTTTCTAATTTCTTTTTTACTATAAAGGTAGAAGTTGGACTTTACTTAGCCTTTCGTTAAAATAATTCTAGGGATTTTTTTTCACATAGAAATAGGCATTTTGAAAAAGGTTCGTTTCCACCTAGGATCGATCCGGGAACCCTTGGTGTGTGAGGCGGAGACGCTAGCTGCCATGCCTATCCGGCTGTGGTCAATGCGGAGGGAAACGCTGGTTAGTATATAACATAGCCCCAAGCTGGCCCCCTCACAAATTCTATGTTGAACTCAGTGTTGGAGATTGAGGCTATGACGTCACCAGGCTCCACCAATCAGCGAGCAGGGTTGGTGGGTTGGTCAAAACAACATGGCGCTACTGCTGTACGAGTGATATTCAGTCAATAATCCTTCAAAATGGCCAAATTAGGACGAATTTAAGGTAATTAAAGACATTTGAATGGAAATATCGTATAATAAACCTAATAATATATGAATATCACCGAACTTAGGGTGTGTATTCATGAATAACAAACCTCGGTGCTACGCACCTCGGTTCGTTATTCAAGTATACACACCCTGCGTTCGGTGATATTCATACATTATTGGTTAAATATGTATACCAGGGAGGGCACCTTTACAGCGGCTATATAACATACTAGTAGCAAATGTATTATGCATACGGTGGGGACGCGTTTACACTGGCTATATCGTAATGGTCCAAAGGGCGTGCAGCTGGATGAATTATCAACCAATGAGATTATTCCCTGGCTTTCACTGCAAACTTCTTAGGGGGCATTACGTAACAACTGGTACCCATAGTATAGGCTATCTGTTATCAGTCCTTATCTCGCCAATACCAGATCAAGCAATGGATGCCCGCATCCAGCTACTCTGGTATAGTAGCGTATATATGTGTATACCAAGAGGGGACCTTTACACCGGCTATAACATAATGGTCTAATAGTGGCATATGTATTATGCATACCAAGGGCACGCATTCACACTGGCTACGTATATTGCAATGGTCCAATAGTAGCGTATACATATATGTATACCAGGGAGGGGACCTTTACACCGGCTATAACATAATGGTCCAATAGTGGCATATGTATTATGCATATGAAGGGGACAAGGGGCTGTAGCGTAACGGTCCAATAGTAACGTGTATATATGTATACCATGGAGGCTACATTTAGACTATGTTCACTGTAACGGCCCAATAGTGGCACATTTGAGCACCTTACACTTGCTATACTGTAATGATCAAATATATGTCGATGGGGATATTTGAACACTGGCTATGCCATAATCTTTCAATGGTAGATGTTGGGTAAACTGTATGACCCGTATGAGCATTATGACTAGACAACTACAAAGAATATCAGTAGATAGACACACTGTCTGTCACACGTGTTAAATGCATCTCTGATTAGATGGGTAATAATACAAATGATAAACAAGAAGGTTAAGTTAACAAGTGGTATACAAATAGGTCAGGTAAAGGGTATACAAGTAAGAAAAGATCGATAGTGTGAACACAGCACCAGTGGTGTCCATGTAGGCACATCCATCCATTAGCAAGAATCCAATCACCCTGGCCGGTCAATGGTTACGCTCCGTACATATGTTTACACAGCACATAGCAGTTCCATTCTATTGGGACTCACTAAACATCACTGATGTACATAATACTATAAAGAAAGGCAAAACGTTGGATCTGAATTGACCTTCACTGGTTTCCAACACTAGTAGAAAACAACCTAGAATTCAGACTCAGATCTCCATTTGTAAGACAGCTGTCAGACATAGCACCACTGCCCCAGTTGACTTATGTCCCTATGAAATTAGACTGCTGACCTCATTACGCCCAGCCTGTCTGGGTGATGTGTAACTGCTCACTGAGCAGCTCTGAGCAGCTCATGAGGAGCAGCTCACCTGTCAGACATAGCGATTGCCTCTTGGGCACACTTGGAGGATGTATGGCTGCAGACTTAACCCTCTAATAGTCACTTAGTACTTTTATATGTTATGTCGTTGGACGTAAAAATGCATGAATACTCCAATCTCCAATGCATCATGCCGACCCTTTGGGAGTGTATCACTCTCCCAGTTTCCATGCTTTCATGAGCACGTCGACAAAAAAGGCTGTAGTGCATTAAAGCACTATGTGTAGTGCTTTACAGTCTTAAAAGGGTTAAGGAACTGCGATCATGATTAGACCTCAGAGCTACAATAAATTTTCATGATAAATCACAGTGATATTTCTTATCTCTGCTGGGTTGAGCTATGGTTAGGGAACAGTCATTATTTTACGATGGTGAATGGGGTTCGGTAGCGCATGGAAATATTTTCTCCTCCACTGCCACCAGAGTTGGCGACAATTTTCTGGTCACCTCCTGAAATATTTTGGCCCTATCCCATAATAACTATACCTGCTTTGATTATAGCTGACAATGGTTGTAATCCCAAGCCCTGTTCTTACATGATGACCACTGCCTTAGGCCTTAGCAGCAAAATGTCATGATATTATCTCAAGGTAAACTGAAGCCCGCTATGAACGCTCTTTCCATGTCCTTCCATATCACGGTGGACGAAGAGGTAATTCATGAGGCAACCCAGTGGGCACAAAATTCAGTTTAATGTTGAATCAGCATTGAATCAACATTGAATCAACATTGACAACCAGTAATCAATGTTGATTCAATGTTGTGTGCCCACTGGGAAAGGCGCAAAAAATTGCAAAGCCAGCCAGTTTCAGAAATCTTCAGAATAACACTTTTCCCACTTTTGCAGGAATTCCTATTTTTTGCTGGAGATTTCTGTATTTTTAGAATTAATTTTTATTTTCCTTTTTTTCTTTCATGAAACTATATTAACAGAAAATTGACCAAAATTATAAGATGTCGGCTGAGTGATATCTATGCAGTTTACACCTGCAGAAATCTTAAGGTTGTTTTCCTGACTGTCATATTTCGCATCTGTCATATTCTCATATCAGAAAAGCCTTCTCAACATAATACACTCTATTATTCTCTCACTGCCATGCCTCTCTCCATCCCTCTCTCAGTTACAAGCACCAGCCTAGGCTTCGTCCCCTGCCCAGAGTTTCTTGTATCCAGGCTGGAGCTGACAGGCCTGGCCGGAGGGCATTATTTGTCTCCATGGTAACGGCCCTGTTTGGGGGCTGATTAACATGACTTAGTTTGGTGGCGCCCTCATCCACCAGATTGGTAACTAATGGCTGTTAGTTGGGACATGCTGATGGGCAGGGGGACGTGGTGATTGATTCTACGTCATGAAATTAAGGAATCTACGTCATAGAATTAAGGCTTTCTGATGGGTAAATGAGGGCTAGATAGGACACTGAAGTTTGTAACTACATGGGACCTATGGATGACAGGTCATTAACACAGCTTATAGTTAGCAGGTTAGTGCAAGCAGCAGTATATGCCTCTCATTTTTTTCTTTTTTGGGGGGAGGTGGAAGGGGGGGGGTGATCTAATGCGACTTGTGGCGCCACACTTGTCACTACGTTGGTGTTTGGTGGACCCCTCTTTACAAATCGCTGGGTCCGGCTCTTTGATCATTAATCAGTTAATTCTTATGTTGAATTCATACACAATGTATGTTATTGTAGCACAGTGCATATCATGCGATAATTGAGCCCAAAGGTATACTTATCTCACCGTTGGGTGGAAGGAGCAGCATGTGTGTATATCGCGTACATACCTAGGTACAAAGGTAAAATATAGAACAGGCACAATCCCCTGGGCCACAACCCATATTGGCCATAGGACTTCACGACTGAGTGCATTCTTCTCCAACTCATGATCAATCTTGACTGTGATATTATGATACAAAGCTATGGCTGTTATGATGCTACATAATCATAGATATACAGGCTACATATCATAAAATTTATCCTAATCAGCTAATGTTGTACTTTACCCCTCAGGGGAGGGGCGTATGACACAAGCAAGTGGTGATTGATATTTGAGATACATTGTATTCCCATCTCGAACCTGCAGTTAGGCCTGTAAGCATTAGCTATCAATCAATTAATGATAATAATCAATTCAAGTACAAAAAGAAGAAGCAATGGAAAGGCATGTTTTATTCTAGCCTGACCTAGAATGTGTACCTAGAATCGGTGTATATGCAGCTGTATACTGAGAAACATTTCGAGACAGCCCAAGGAGATACTTTAATTAAAACCTGTCAGATGAAGCAGCATGTTCCAAAACAATCACAGCTGCAAGGGAATCCAATTAAACCAGCAGAGTTGGTTTGTATACAGGAGGTGTAAGCATGGATAGATGTAGCTCGTTATATTCTTGGTATAATTATATGCACTACGCCCCTGACCGTATGACGCCGATACACACCAAAAGGATCGGTATGATGCACCATTACACCCATGGTGCTGCATCTGTGCTTCATGATGTCAATATATATCCAACATTGAAGCGTCATGTCGTCATAAAAGGAATAAGAGTGTACACACATGCACCATTCGTTTCAGCATGCAGTGTTGTGCAAGTTGACCCTCCCCCACCCCAGCCCGGACATGTCCTTCATTCTAATACAACTATTGGGCAGAAGGGACCAGTATCTCAGGCACGCTGCTCTTGTAGTCAGTTCTCTTTATGAGGGTGCATTCATTATGCTTGGTGAGCTGCTCATGAACCTGCTCAGAGCTGCTCACAGAGCAGCTCAGTCTCCTTTGGGGACTGTACATGTGGCTAGTGTAGCCCTAGTATAAAGTGTATCTCTGATGTTTGGGCTAGAATGGGATTGCCAATGCGCACTTGCTACTGGTTTCTACTTTTGTCAAAAACTAAGAAAAGCACTCATATAATAACATATACAGTGAACACTTTTATTCATGAAAGAGACTTAGTTGGTCCTAATCGAGATGGCATTATAACTTTTACCATGGTGATTAATTATAGCATTATCCTGACCTTTTAAGGGTAGCATAGTTAATTTCCTTTTGTTTGCATCACACATAAATTCATCACCATCGAGCAACTTGAGAGTGGTAAATTGATACGTTAAGTATTGGCCATTCATACTGTCCTTTCTTAAGGGAATGATATTGACATCCTTTCACCCGCCAATGGCTCAGAGATGAAGTCTAGGGGCCCAAGGGGCTGCAGACCATCTGTGTTATAATACAGCCTCAGGAGGGCCTTATTCAGGGGCCTTATCCCTTATCCCTCCAGTACCATCATCCAATAACCTACCCCACCCTCTACCCCCTCCCATAGGAAGCATTCTGCATCCTGGAGTCTGCTTAGCTCTTTAAGGACCGCATATTGCCTCAATGTGCTATGCCCTTAGCTAGCAAGATGCATGAATGCAGCCCTGGTGAGTAATTCACCAGATATGCATGAATGCATCATACTGTGACCCTCCTGGAGTGTATCATCCATGCAGGGTTAACACATTTAATTACAGGTTAGTGTAGGTCTACTCCCCCTATACTACTACCCCACCCTATCCGAACAGCAATCCAGCCACCGCCACCCCTCCTCTCTCTCGCTCTCTCTCTCTTTCGTGGATCTGGTTCTTATTCCCTCTCCCCTTACCCCACTCACCCTCCTTCAGATGGGACAAAATGGCATTGAGCGCTTCATATGCCTTTGCCGATCCCTATCCACCCCACCCTCCTAGCCCCTGCTACTGCACCCCTTATTCCCTCCACCCCACCCTCCAGCACCCGCCAGACACCCTCTTACACCACTGGGCCAATGGAATTAAGTGTGGCTTCTTAGTAAGGGACCTAACCACGTTAGCCGATGTAGTTTCCGATTTGTGTTCCGTAGCGAAGGGCCATCTGGTTTCTCATTGGCTGAGCGCTGGCTGGAACGCGCGTCGCCTGCGCCAGTTCCGGGGTAAAGCGACTTGTTTGGTGCTATCGACTAAATCGTACGCCATAATCGTGTTTACACTCGCCCGCTATAGAGTTTTTCCCTCTGCCAGCTAATCGGGTTGCACTATTCGTTATGGTGGAGGGATTGCGCCCGCAAGCCGTTCGTGCGCGACACAGCAAATGAGATATAGATGACAAAAGACACTGTTGCGGGATGACTGATTTTCATTCTTAATCACAGCAGATTAATATTTTAACCGCCTTGCCAAGGTTATTCACGTCTACGATTCTTATTTGCACAGAAACATATTGAATTGCAATTTGAATACAACCAATATCTATCTTGGAAAAGAGTTATCTACTTATTTTACTATCCCATGCGATATATCAGTATTATACTCAGGGGTAGAACTAGGAGTTTGAAAAAGGTGGTGAAGGCTTTGTTCACCAAAGTGCTGAAAAAAGGACCCAAAGGGGGTTAAAGCTGTCCTTGGGATTTGCCCTGTCTATATATATCGATATCGAGTAAACAAGATGTCACAGCCATAACTATCATGTGTTATGTGAGTATGAGGCATATTGATATTACCATATGTGAGGTGTATAATATGCATTTGCAAATAAATACTGCTGCCCGTTCGTGATAGGTAAAGGTATGCAGCAGAATCACGCATTGTACATGCCGCAGGGTATACATGCACTACCTCAAACAGACAAGTCTCCATAGCTATAGTATATAAAGACATGTATTATGGCAATAGCCGAGACAAAGGTATACTTGGGGGTCTAGATGGGGGGGGGCTCTATGTCGCATGTCGAATTTAAGAAATGTCCATGTCATGTCACTAAAAATCCCAATGTCCCATGTCACCTCTAAGAACCTCTCATGTCCCATGTCGATTTTAAGAAATACCCTGTCACTTATTCTTTTCCTGATGCCACTAAGCTCTATGTCGCATGTCGATTTTAAGAAAAGGCCATGTCACCATGTCGAATTGAGTGATCCATCCCCATATATTTAAACTCATGCCTCCCTCATCTACATGTCTGAACATACCACACACCACATACCACGATAAGGAGAAAGAACAAAAGAAACTGCCTGTCTGTATCATACGTACAAAAGGTGACAAAACAATCACCACTGGGGGGTGTTCCTATATCTTTGGATTTTGGATGGCATTCGTCAAAAGTATAAAAGGAGATTTGCGAATGCCAAATGGGAAAATATACTTTCTGTTTCTAAAGCTGCATTCGCAAATGCATTGTATACAGCCCTATCACATTTGTATTTAGTCTGAGTATCCCATGGATTGGCATTCGCACAGGGGGGAGGGGATCTGCGAATGCCAATCCAATTTGTGTTTCCCAATTTACCCTTTTGCAAATCCAAAAGGATGGATACATGTATGCAGATGTACTATGTTTCAGGGATAGTAGAGGGCGTGGCACCTGTCAGATGCGATGGGAGCATGGTACCTTGGTACTTAAGGCATACAAAAGTAAGCATAATACAACAGGGGTAGTAGAGGGCGTGGCACCTGTCAGAAATAATGGGAGGATGGTACCCTGGTGCTATAGGCCTATAGAAGTAAGCATAATACAACAGGGGTAGTAGAGGGCGTGGCACCTGTCAGAGATGATGGGAGGATAGTACCCTGGTACAAAAGGCCTACAAGAGTAAACATATATACATCTGGGATAGAAGAGGGCGTGGCATCTGTCAGAAATTATGGGAGGATGGTACCTTGGTACTGTAGGCCTTCAAGAGTAAACATATATAACAGCGATAGAAGATGGCATGGCACTCGTCAAATATGACAGGAGGATGGTACCTTAGTATTTTAGGCCTACAGGAGTAAACGTATACAACAGGGATAGAAGAGGGTGTGGCACTTGTCAAATTGACAGGAGGATGCCGATCAAAGAAAACCCGTTATAAAACGTTTTATAACGTTTCTCTATGGCTCCTCATCATGGCAAAAACGTTTTATAACGTTAAAAACGTTGACGTAAAATGACATATTATTATTAGCTGGGTGGTACCTTAGTACAATAGGCCTACTAGAGTAAACGTATGTATATACAACAGGGATAGAAGAAGGCGTGGCACTTGTCAAATGTGACAGGAGGATGGTACCTTGGTACTATAGGCCTACTGGAGTTAACTAAGACTCGAGGGGTAGAGAGAGGGGGGGGGGGGTTATCCTTTGTCTGTCATGTTATCATACCATGTGCCTGTCACTTTGTCATGCATGTATACAGTATGTTGCCATACGTGTATGCTGTATCTATGTGTGAAAGCAAGTGATGTGTGAATGCAAAGGTCCAATTAAAAAACATTATTTATAACATTTATAACCTAATCATTCTATACATATTTCACAAAAATGATTACAAAGACATATTATATTTTTGACATGCACTAAAATGCATATTTTCTGTTTTATAGGTGCCATGACCACCCCTTGAGGTAGGCGGCACCATCCCTTTAGAAACACAAATTTGGCATTCGCACATGGACTGTTACAGCTACATACTGCATTCGCACATTCTTTTAGAAACACAACTACATTTTGCTAAATGTATAAAATGATTGGATTAGCCAATGCAGAATTGAATAGCGCCAATCCAAGCACATATATTGTATACTTTGTTCAGAAACAGAAACTTGGATGGCATTCGCAAATCCACATATAGGAACACCCCCCTGGTGTGGCATAAAATCAGTTATGGTTACTCGTGACTAGCTGCATATGTGTTATACGCCTTGGACAATGGTAATATTTGAGGACATACACCAATGTAGTTTATGTTTACAACAGGATAGCTACACATCTTATCGTGCCCTCACTCCCCTACTCCCCCCATACCCTACACACCCCTTCATATCTCATTAGCTTGTTGGGTATAAGGTACCCTTACCAGAATCCATGCACAGCGAGCTCGAGGTACTAGGCATTTGTAAAACTCCTTTTAATGTCCTTTGATCATGCATCATGCTGAGCTTTTGGGAGTGTATCAACACCTTCTCGCTATATGCTACATGAATGCAGCACACTTCAGCACGGCTGCCTTCATGTATCATACTGACCAAAGGCTATCCCGCGTTAAAGTGACATTACACCAATCATGGGTTGCTAAGAAAATCCCAAACGTTTTTGGGACCGAGTAATCTCCTAAAATGGCCGTGCTGTAGACTGAACTGTAAACATTAGAGACAGGGGCCGATTGTGGAATTGGGGTGCACCGATATAATAGACTATGGGGTGTAAGTAGCGGGTTACACTGGTTCTTGGCGAGCATGCATCAGTTCGGCAGCCAGGCCCCTGCTGCAGCATGGGTACCGGCGGCTGATTGGAAGCTGCTCCCTCTGAGGTCCACGTCGCGTGTTAACACGTCATGGGGGACCTCACGTTATGGGGGACGTCACGTCATGGGGGGACGAGCCAGAGGGGCCTCCTTCAAGACGCCACCTAGCGTCTGCAGGCAGAGGGAGGGTACGCTGGGCTCCGTGGTGTGCAGTACAAACTGCTCCACTTGTAGCCTCAGCATTGCCAGAATTACCCCACAAGCCACACAAATCAGTTTGACATTGAATCAATGTTGTCAACTGATTGGTCAATGTTGATCGACCTGTTACCAATATTATTGAACTGTTTCTAATCACTAGGGAAAAGGGCATCTAGTAAGAAAACAATCTCTATTGTGAGCTCGATTTTAACCCAACCTACTCCATTGCATTTTACGTTTACCGTTATGAAATCACCTGAGCCTTTCTATATTGTTTTTGCTTAGGGCAGTGTGGTTGTATTGCCGACAGAGCGCTTCGTGTATAATAATCATATTTGGGTAGATGTTCAGCGAGAAAGCTGAACGCTGCAAGGCAGCTTATTATATATAATAACAGTATACCTGATGCTGGGAAGTTTCTTTTATTACCAGACTATGTTGACTGCCAATCTATATCATGATGAGAATAGACGGATGCCTCATATGATATCTGTACATGAAAGTTGCCAACATCGTGTGATTCAAAGTTCATGCTAATGTATCATCTATCATTCATCCGGAGATCGTCAGATATCATGGAAAGAAGCAGTTGGGGAATGGACATGCAATAGGCTAGGCATGGCTCTGGTTATAATGTTATGAGAAAGGCCTGCACGATACAGGACCAGAACCCACTTTGTATATACTACTACTTGTGCGATCCCACACATACTGGGCCTTTACACTTTAGACCAATCATATCATTCCCTAGTATTGGCCCTAGAGTTATTAATATTAGGGCGCATTATGTGTGTGTATACGGTACTCCTGGCTCTGTTATACGCGCTTATCTTCTGATCATCAAAATCGAGGATAGTTGAACGCTATATAGATAACATGGACATGGTGAAATATAACATTACTCATGTTGACTTCAATGGCCTACATACGAAGAGGATTCCCAACGTAAAAATAATATGTATTCCACATGTATGTCAATGTTGTATTACTTGTAGTGTCTAAAGTTTTCAAATCAATATACCATATAGTCGTACTAGTATACTATTGTCTGGCAATATTGCTTTAGTCTGGTACATTTCTAGCATAGTCGAATGTCGAATGCAGTCCTTCTGGCAGGGAAAGGCTTCAGCTCGAGTCCCTGAAAAAGAACAGAACCAATCCAAATATTTATTTACGTTTTTAATTAATACATTCGTTTGTTTAATCGCCGTCAAGCCTCCACACGGCAAATGAAGTGTCAACACCAACACGAGCACAAAAAGAAGAAGGCCTCCATTGTATTACAGATCGCGAAAACTAATTAATAACTTTTGTGACTGACTGCCCGTGTAGAATACAGGCCACTGCCAATGACAAGACAACATGTCTTTTTGCAGCTACGCCCTTTTTTGTGTGTCTACCGGGGGTTGGAGTGTAATTTTCCGCCGTTTTGTCCAGGGGTTCCTTCCGGATGCTGACGTCATGTCATCTTGTTGACGTGAATAGGTTATAGGGAATTATACATAACTATTTCAAAACAGCATAGATGCAAATGATAATTAGGATTTTGCAGAGACGCTATCTGTCAGCTTACAGTCTAATGTATGGTATGCCAGCAGCTAGTCAGCTTTAAATTAGTTATACTCAAATATGCCTGGTAAGTGCCACCTTATGACACATAGTAGCGACATATATCTTACATGAGATGATTTATTTGAGATTTTTTGGCCATTTGACCTTGAATTTAATTGCATTTATATCTATAATTGTATTAAATTTAAGCCGATAAGTACAAATGGGGGTGTATACTAAGTATGTGGTGCCAGGCTATCATGTTTGGTACCATTTGGAAACATGCCATAGAAGCAGTTTAATAGAGCTCTTGCTGGTGGTATGCTACACTCTGGAAGCAGAACATTGATGTCAGCCCAGGTCCCTGTTGTGAAATAAATATCATTGTTCATATTCCTACCCAATTAATGATTTAACGCTTCAATGTATGAAATATATCATTCTATTTATCATCATTGACATTTACCTTTTCCATTGTTTCAGGGCCAGGAGTATGCAGACCACTATGTCTTGTCATACCAACGTGAGGACGGCGGTAAATGGTTCGTCTTCAAAAACAGACGAGATCAAAAGGTAAATACCTCAATTGACTATCTTTGAATAGTTTATAAATACAAATAGTCCTCAGAAGAAAGGAAAGTGTATTTTTTTCTAAAGAGCATATGCCACAAAGGCAAAAGTGCTGTGGACTGAAAGAACGATTAAAAGTGTGTTTATAGGAAGGTATGTATATCCGAGGTCAGAAAATGTCAGAGACTGGGCAATGGCTTCTGCGGTGGCTTCCTTATGGCTTCCCCGATGGCTTCCCCAGTCCTCGGTGGCTTACTTACACTGCGATCAATCCCTCTCAGCACAGGTTAGTCAAGATATGAACTTTATAATCTCACCGATTCCTTCTTTGAGTCATTCTTAAATGCCACAAAGCTGGTGCAGCTAAGCTTATCTGAGAAGATGACTTTTAGTTTTAGGAACAGCTGGGAAACGAGCCACAAAATGCCAGACGACTTTCTTCTACTGTCTCACAAGGAGGACCCCCTCATCAGCTCCCAGCTGGTCCTCGTGGTTCCTGAAATTGCTCCCAGGTGGCTCTCAATGAAAAAAGGTCCAATCAGATCGGATTCCGTAAGCACGTGACCTCGGTCGAGTTGGGAGCGAACTTGTGGAATGCCAGGAAAGGGAGGCTAGGGTAGGGTGAAAATCAGTGAGAAATGAGGCCTGAGTGCTGATGCTCTTGGGGGTAAGGAAAGGGGTGGGTGAGACATTCATGGGTGTAGGACTGTGGGAAGGGGGTGGGGCGGCAAGGATCAGTCCCTGGGAGATATCGAGTGGAAAATTAGAAATGAAAAGAGTCAGGACCGCCACCACCCGGTGTTAGTTCTCGTCTTTGACGCTGATACATCCCTGTCGCCACTGTCAGTGACAAGTGATGGGGCAGACTTGCACACTTTGGGTTAGAAAGAAGTCAGTAACGGAGGCACAAAAAGTAGTTCTGTTTTAACAAACGACCTGCTAATTAGAGTCTGTGGTGTTATGCTAGCCGCCATCTTGAATCTCATACCCAAGTTGAACCCAGCTCTTTCGTAGAGAGAATCCTGCTGAAGATCGCATAATGGTTCCACAAGGGGTCCTAACATTTGGACCCCTACGCCCCGCTAGTGGTGTTAATCAGAACTATGGTTAAAAGGGAATGCAGTGGGACGCAATGATGGATGGAGGAAAACCACGATGACAAGGACCGATCAGAATATTGATTATTTCTGTGAGGGGGGGGGGTTAAGAAAGAAGTGTCATCATGTAAGACCGAGCTGAGCTCAGATGTGATGAGGATGTAGGCCAAGTATGGATGTATGTTCACTGCACCGGCCAAGCCTACTTATGATATAGGGGATAAGGGAAAGAAAAAGACGCATTTTGTAGGGACAAGCGTATGGTCTGTAGCGGTATGTACTTAGTTCAAACCACCCAGCTAAGAAAAATAACGTTGTTAACGTTATATCACGTTTCGCCACAATAAGAAAAACGTTATAAAATGATGTATAGTGTGGTGTTTTTTTTGCTTACTGGGTACTCTACTGAGGTCTCAATGCAATCAATAATGATAACTTCATCCAGTAGATATAACAATAAAACAGCATAATATTATTATGCCGGGTATATATAGCAATAGGGAAGCATATCATACCTAGTACATACAGCAACAAAGCAGCATAACACAACGAGGGCTAAAATGTTATATAAACGCAGCTAATGATTTAGTAGGAACTCTTTAATATAGATACGTCCTCAAATACATTGTATTACATGTTTTAGCTCATGGTGGGACAAATGAAATTGGGTAGATTTTATGAAGATCAAGCGTCAAATAACTTTAAGAATTATCTGCATCAAGCTTCTCCTTCCAGCAGGGAGAAACCATGTCAATATGTTCCTTTTTAAATACCACTGATCAATTCCCCTTCCTTCTTACAGGTCTTTCAGGGGAACACCAACACATACATAGCTGAGCTTCGGGAGGTGGATCCTCCTATTATTGCTCAGCGTGTTCGCTTCATCCCCTTCTCTGACCGACCCAAGACGGTGTGCATGCGTGTGGAGGTGTACGGCTGTGAATGGCGAGGTAGGTGCCATACTATAGGCAAAACAGAAGGAATAGAGGACTTTAAAACTGGTATTTCAGTCATCAGGCACGTTTTTATTAAAATTCCTAAGAAAGACCACAGGCTACAGGAGTATAGCGCAAACAATGCCTGTAAATGTTTGTGCGCACCTTTACAGGGAACTTTAACTTTAAGTCCATGGGAGGATTAATGTTATCATTCCCACCTGCAGTGAGGAAGACAGTAGTTTTTTATCTGAAATATTCACTGCTCATAAACACGCCAATATTATATGTGACTAATGAGCAAGGGAACTTCCTACACTAAAGGTAGCTCAGGCTCATTACCAATATTACTAGACCCGCTCAGATATCATATATTATATTGTATCCGTTTTTCACAAATGATCAACACAATTTTTATTTATATCTATAAACTGACCATTAGCTATCACCAAGGTAGTAGTATCGAGTATTGGACGATGAATCAGGCTGCAATGTATCACTATGTACATGTGGGTAGCGATGTAGAAGGGATGCTCTGCTCCCACATGTGGAGCATCCTTTCTGCATGGCTGCTCACATATGTTCCTGGATCTAGCCTAGTGACCTATGTTCAATCAATACATATGGACTATACATATAATATATTTATATTGAACTTGGGAATGAACAAAAAAGGCTGTTGCCTAAACAGTATGAATCTGACAATTATGACACATCTCTAATCTCCCCGCTGTGCACAATTTCGTTACTTCAGGGAGGCAACGTATACTCTCCTCTCCGGCTTTTCTCTCATCTGTCCCCAAACCAAGATTATATCTCTACTCTGTACTGCCTCATTCAGTTCTCCACTTGACTCCCCTGTTCTGTGAGCACTTCACAGCAACTCATATCACTGTGGGCTCTTATGTCTGTTTGGTTGGGCAGCTCCGATAGTAGTGCTGCCACCTATTGAGTAACATTGACACTACCAACAACACCCCTAGTGCTATTGAGCCAAACTAAAATGTCATAAGAAATTCTTAGATTATGAGCATCTTGGTTGCAATTAGAAAGAGAAAACAGGCTACTTGGTTCTATGATAATGATCTAGACAAGACATACACCAATTCATTTCAATCGAGTATGGAAGTACAGCATGAAGGCTTTATCAATTCATATTTTAACCATGTTCTATACTGTCATCTTTTTATTCTGAAAAGCCTTAGCGTCATTAGTTTCCTTCTACCGTATATTTTGAGGATAAACAAAAAGCATTTAGTAAGTATGTTTGTTAAAAATGGAGACCGTCTATTGTATCCAACCTCCCAACTCCTTCGTGATTTTAGTTAAACATGGGGTAGTTAGCTATTACTTATATACATCTTTATAGATAGTTCTTCCCTTCGGTTGTTGTGTCCACCCTGTGCTCCATATTGATGGTTATGTCTCACCAAACATCTTTTCTTTGGTTTCCCTGTGTCGCGTCTATTGGCGCTTCAAACTTTGCTATCCTAATATTGTAAATTTGAAATTCCTACACTTAGTTTCCAAATAGACTCCCTAACTAGTTCTTAAATGTTCACTCCAAATCGAACAACCCACAATCTATAACCCACCATATTTACAACTCCTCTCATGAACACCCTCCTCTTTTCTTATTTTGTCCTCTCAACGTTATCAAAATGAGATCCTGTAAACACTGCATTACCACTGCTGATATTTCACTTCATATTTCCAGGTTACTTATGCACCACCTACACTGCACCTCTCCCTCTAATACGAGATGTATAACATGACATAGACATACCTCCAATATTTCACCTTTGAATCCTGAAGTATTGAAGATCAACAGTTTGAGAATACCAATAAAAGTTATCAAAATATGTTGAACTAACCAAACCAATATGTCCCGATATTTTTCAGATGGTGTCGTATCATACGACATGCCCCAGGGAGAGCGCCGAGGGTCGGATATTAACCTGTTGGACTATACTTACGATGGTGAACGTAAAAATGGGTTACTATCCGGCGGCATGGGCCAACTCTTTGATGGGGTCGAGGGGCAGCACAACTTCAGACTTGACCCCCACGGCCTTGGCATCAAGGGCTATGACTGGGTAGGCTGGCGGAACGAATCCATGAACGCACGCGCAGTCGAGATGATCTTCAAGTTCGATGATGTGCGCAACTTCACCGATATACGGATCCACACGAATAATATGTTCAATAAGGATGTACGAGTGTTCAAGACTGCTAGGATATCGTTCAGCGTGGGAGGGCAATACTTTGTCGGTGAGCCCATTGTGTTCCGGTTTATGCGGGACACCCTTATCGAGTATGCCCGCTATGTGATCATCCCACTGCACCACCGGGTCGGCCAGTATGTTAAGGTCCAGCTAGAATTCGATGACCGCTGGCTCATGATAAGCGAGATCCAGTTTGATTCAGGTAAGGACTGTATTTCCTTCCACAGAGGTACATTTCTATTGGTATGCTCTGCATTTACAATGCTGTTCTTTGTTCTACATGTAAGGTGTTTGGAAAGAACATCATGGATTAATAATTAATAGATTAAAAAACTAATATTCACAGTAGAAACAAAATAAATAATTATCTGAACCTATAGAGATTATGAAGGAAAGTAACCTGAACAGCTGTGTACATTATTGTCCACAACTTCTGGCAATTGAAGGATTCAACAAATTGTCATCCTATCATTTCCTATAATTTGACCTTATTACCCTACAGACTACGCAGTAGGAAATTTCACAGAAGAGAAACCGCCAACAACGACTCCAGCGCCAAGCACCACAGCAACAACCAATGTCGTGCACCTCAATGTAATCAACACCATCCCCCTGCGGAACAAAACTAATGGCAAAGGACCGCTATTCGGTAAAAGCAATTTTCCAAACCACAAACTAAATTGTTTTTACCTCTAATAGAAAAAGGTTGAATACCACATCAGGAGGTTTTTAATTGGCAATTTTGCTATTGTAATCAGGTACCTAGGTATGTTAACTGACTTCCTATCTAAAGGTAACTCCTGTAGAGTTATATTTATTCATTTATTACTTGGTTTAGTTGGGGGCAAATCCATGAGACCTCATATCCTAAATATCAGTGATTGTGCTGTCCCCAGTGAGAAGCACATGAACTACAGCCCAAATACCCAATGTGATCTCATATTGGGTGACAACCAACCCAATGGGGGGGCCACCCCATATATTTTCTATAGAAACTACATGCATATGCAAATATCACTTCAAACCTGGTATTCTTATTACAAGAGGTAAATCAACAAACTAGCACTAATTTGATGAGAAACCCCTCCTAATCCCTATCTATAAAGGGCCCCAGAAAGTACCCTTTCCCTTGGAATCATGGTCACACATGCTAGCCAAAACTGACGGAGTGGCTCCCCCTGTGCCCCTGCAGTTGGCAGTCTGCCTGAAGCACTTATCTCCCACTGGCCGTCCCTCCCTCCCCCCCCCCCCCCCCCCCCAAATCACTGAGCACTGGCCCTGATCGCTCACAATACTTCAATACAGAGTGTAACAACGGGCAATCCATAAGGTATTTAACAGTTGTTAGTTTCCCTGCAAGCAGGTGGGGGGGGGGGGTATGTGGGTACAACTTCACCCCCCCCCCACACACACACACTCTCTCTCACACATGTACTTAGCAACAGCCTCTCACAGCAGACCATGTACAGCAGTGCCCCCTTGTGCAAAGTGAGGAAAGCACACATTGACCAATTCAGTATTTGGAGGGATTCACTATTTTTGCTAAAAACACCACTTTATTCACATATTTATGTCACATATACTAAAGGATTATTCAAAACAGTATGTCTGCAGTGGTATATTCTGGTTTTCTCATATTATTCAAAACCTCCGGATGTGGTCTTCAAGAGAAAAACCAGCTTCCTTTTCATTTGAAAATCCGACTGATTTCATTCTGGATGTTTTGCTTTCAAGTATTGTGGCGACAGATTATTTGCCATGGCTTTTATTCATTAAAATATGAATTTGGATTTGTCTAACAAAAGTGAAGAGAAGTAAAATGTTTTAGAACATCATGTGCTAGTTACATTATGGTCATTTAATACGGAGGTTTTAGACGTATTAGATACCCATAAAACTGATTAATTCCTGTATTTACACCACTGTCTCATTCGGTGGTATGCACCTCGCTTCTGAGGACCATTGCAAAAAATAACAGTGCATCTTAGAATGTCTTCATAATTCATGCCAAAGCAGGGAACCTCATAAATCGTAACGAGATCTGCCACTGTGAATGATACTAAAACGTCCATAGGCCCAATTCGCTTAGGCGATGGGGACATACAAGTGTTACCCATAGGCAGTATCAGCTCAGAATGGAAGTCTCATTGGGCCCAGCCATGGTGTTTCAGGTAGTAATCAGGAATGAAATAGGTAGGAAGGGAAGATTAATCTTGGACAACTTTCTCAGTAAACAAAAACGTTATGTAACATTTCATAACGTTATATGACGTTATTTTGACGTAAAATAATGTTTTGTTTTGTTAGCTGGATTTCCCTTTAACAGTAAGTCTATTACAGCCTCTCATGAGCAAAGTCTGTTTAAGTCTCTTAACACGTGTACCTGTCACTCCCTGTTGCAGCCACCCGACAAACACCCACCACGTCTGGGCTGGAGGTGCTGGGAACACGCGGCAAGAAGAACATGGACGACGAAATCATCGGCATTGTTATTGGTATCCTAGCAACCCTGATCTTGTTGCTCTTTATCCTCATGATCATAATCATCATCCGACAGAAGCGTGGCAAGTTCTACAACAAACGAACTGTCAAGGCCGCCGCTGAGCCACAGAGCAACGGCACGGTCAACCTTAGTCAGCTTAACACCAACGCTTCCAATGGGAAGCTCTCTAACGGGAAAATGTACAGCTACATCGCCAACTCAGACATCGAGTCGGACCGGGAAGGAACCGGTACCTGGGCGAAGATCGGCACGTACAGAGAGCCGCTAGATAGCATTCAGCATCGGAGGCTGCCCGAGCTGCCGCGCACGCCGGAGTCCACAGGTAGAGCAGTCGGGGAAATCTGGGGAAGTGCAGGGCTGGGTTTGTTACGGGACAGCAGGGAAGTGAGGAAAATCAATGTTTTGGCATAGAAGTGTTTTTATAAAAAGAGGACATGGGGTGAAAAGAGAGGAGAAAGTGTTTCAACGAGAGGGAATGGTGTTGAAAGGGGGATTAAATAAAGGGGACAAAATTGAATATTAAGTAGAATAATGGGGACCCTATTGTGTAGATCGTGTAATTGGGTTACCGGGGTAAAGAGGAAAGGGAACGATATCAGAAGGAGCATCATTGGTAAATAAAGAGATACCTACACACATGACAAGTACTAAGCAAGGGAAAATAGCGCAACATGAGGAAGGAAGAGAGGGACTGTATGGGCAGTGACAGGTCATGGGGTTTCTAACCATGACTAGTAAACCGTAATACGATTTTACCGGGGCTTAATCCAAATGCTTGAATTTGCAAAATGTGTATAAACTTGTCTTACTTTTAACAATTAATAAGAGTTCCATTTCCGTTTTTATGTAAACTAGAACTAAATGTTGCTTTCTGTACATAGTCATCTATCATGTAATTTGTAATACCCTTGTACCCGTGGCCCAATCATGCCCTAAGTTACTTTAAGTTAAAACTGCTGATGTGTTCTATATAATAGGCCATTTGTATATACATAATTCCATTGGGTTCATTTATCGTACAGTCTGCATGGTTACATACTTCATGTAGGCTGCCGCCTGCTATCTTCCTTAAATACGAGCCAGCGAGTACATTTGTTTTAATTCCTTTGGAAATATGTTGCTCTTGTTGGCATTCATTACTATTTCAGGCATTCTCCCAAGACATGTTAGACGTTGGTTTGATTGAGAAATTATTCTAATGAGTAAAGTGAGAGACAATTTAAGCCTTTGCTTGCAACCATATGCTTTGTTTGATAAGTGCCATTTATATAATTTCAAATCCCACCCCTCATGTTCCTGTTTGTCGCGTCCAGTTTGCACATCTAGAGCGTCCTCCACCCTGTTCGTATAGTTCTCTGTTATTAGTTAATTTCTTTCCACTTGTCAAAGTTCCACCTTAAATTACCTCAGATGTGTATGTTTTTCATATTGCATCCTAGCTGCAATGCTCATCTTTGGAATATTACACATAAAAATATCCTACCTTTTGCCCTCATGACATAACATACCACACGATTTCTAACAGATAAAACCATAATGCGTCTGCACCCCCATGAGACACTTTAGTTTCAACTAAAGGATAACCCCTTAATGTTCTTACCGATTAACAGTTGGTCTCATCTATATCCACTTATTCCACTAAGATATCCCAGTTTTCTCATTAATATTAACACTGTTCCCCAAATCCAACCCATGTTCTGAATCAATAACCTTATTTATGCACAAGAACCTACTCCTTCATTACAAAAGAATCACCAAAGCTCCTGCAAAACCAATCACATAACACCACCAACACTTACAAACAACATGGCAAGTCAATTAATGTAGTGGGTAACTTAGGAGCAAACGAAAATTGTCAATCATTCCAGACACTAACACGTCTAGAGAGTATGCCGTACCGGATATGACAAAATCATCCGTCATCGTCAACATCCCGCCCCCTCCACCCCCGCCGCGGCGACCCAATATTTACGGCGTCAACCCCTCGGTCACCTTCTCAGGGTCGGGGCCCTACTACACCATTTCAGACATGCCCAACATCCAGGGGGTGTCCGGCAACAACCTGTACGCCGTCCCCAACTCGGAGATGTTGTGGAAGGAGGACTACTCTGTGATGGAGTTTCCGCGAGAGAACCTCAAGTTCATCGAGAAGCTCGGAGAAGGCCAGTTCGGCGAGGTGAGTAAGGGGAATATCTTCACAGGGGAACCCTTCTATTTAATCAATAATGACTTATAAAACAAAGACTGCTAAGGTGATCCTCCATACTTTAGCACTTCCTAGCATTGTGCCAATGAAGATGCACGAAAAGGGTGACATAAGCCTCAGATGTAGCCTCAAGAAGAACCATCTAACTGTAGTAATACTTGGTTACAATATACCGCTTGAGACCAGCGATATACATTCATTATAACCGAAAATTAACTTACCAGTAGTTGAATGGTCACATCTTTATAGATACAAAATAAACTGAACCAACCATGATACCAAGCCTATGGAGTTGCTGCACTCCCATATGATTTGCATCATGTGCTGCGTTGGGAATCATGAAAAAGAAATAAAGGCACCATCCTGTCATTAAAGGGATAATAATCGCTCTCCTCTGACCCTACCCCAGGTTCACCTGTGTGAAGCCCAGCGGATAGCAGACTTCCTTGGGGATGACTTTCTGGTCAACAGGACAGGGTCCAAGTCCATGCGGGTCGTGGTCAAAACACTCAAGAAGCATGTGGATGACAATGCCAGGTTTGTTTCCATTGCTTCTGGTACCAGGATTAGGTTTTTGAGTAATAAGCGCTGCAAGATTAAGATATTAATATGTTTCTACCATTCCAGTGCCTACCTGCCATACTAGCTGTTACATATATAGGTGACATGGACTGGGAAAAGAGAGCATAATGGTTTATATTCTTCTGACATCGCTTGCCCTGATTCTGTCGCCGGATGAAAGTTTGCAATGTTTGTCTTTTTGAGTTTATGAATGTATTTTATTTGAGTCATCTTCGAAAAATACATATACAGTATTATTCCCTCCGTGGATCCCTTTAGTGCATCCTGTAAGTTCCCTTTTCACAGATCGTGCCATATAATATATTTCTTTTTATGTGCCTCTCAGTCATTGGTTTCCTTATTAACAGACATGTGCGGTTTGACTTCCACCGGGAGGTGAAGATCATGTGCCGACTCAAGGATCACAATGTGGTACGAGTACTCGGGGTATGTTCGCAGGACGACCCACTCTGTGTCATCGTAGAGTACATGAAGTTTGGGGACCTTAACCAGTTCCTAAAGTCTCATGTACCCGAGACGAGTACAACATCACGCCGCAAGGGGGCCAAGCCCCTCAGGTAAAAGCATGGGTTATTTTTTGGGCTATTTGTTGAACAATTGTCTTAACATAATTTCACGTATGTGATGAATTTGATCTTAGATAATAGTGACATGGTGTTTTAGTAGGTCCACAGTATTATTATCCAATCAGAAACTCCAAAGAGTCATACTCCGTACTGATAGTGTTTATCCACAGAGGGTCGTGAATTGGTTTCCCTTTATATACAATTATTTTCGTCAGCTGTTCATGCAGCTTGTTAGATTATTGGTAGACCAATATAGAAATCATGGCATGTTCCACCAGTACTTCCTAAATATCAATCTACATCTTTTCTCCCCCAGTTATGGGTGCCTCATCTACATGGCCACCCAGATAGCCTCTGGGATGAAGTACCTGGAGACGCTGAACGTGGTTCACCGGGACTTGGCTACCCGTAACTGTCTGGTTGGGCACCAGTACATCATAAAAATCTCTGACTTCGGCATGAGCCGCAATCTGTACAGCGCCGACTACTACCGGATAGAGGGACGAGCCGTGCTGCCCATCCGATGGATGGCTTGGGAGAGTGTGCTCCTGGTAAGTCAGCTCTATAATTGAATATAATATGCAGCAATAGTAACAACATTGATACATTCTTCAAGTATTGCTGGTAAAACTTCAGGAAGCAGAAAATGAACACCATAAATCATTATATATTTCTATTTGTTGTAGCATCAATCAAATGTAGGTCCATGCCTAATCCCTGTTTGGTTTGACTTTCAGGGCAAGTTCTCCAGTAAGAGTGATGTATGGTCATTTGCCGTGACACTTTGGGAGGTGCTCACATATGCTCGTGAGCAGCCCTTCGAGGAACAGAATGATGAACAGGTGATTGAGAACTGCAGCCACTACTTCCATAGTGACACACAGCAGCTATACCTGCCACAGCCCACCAACTGCCCCAAGGAGATCTTCGACCTGATGAAGGAGTGCTGGAACCGGGAGGAGATGGACCGACCAGCCTTCAAGGAGATCCACATGTTCCTCCAGAGGAAGAACATGGGCTATGACCCGAAGACCGAGTTCCCACCACCAGCTCGTATAACTGTGCCTGTTGTATAGCGTTGCTGGTGGAAGTGGATGATTGAGAGACTGTCGTATGTGAATGACTCTGAGAAGTTTTCTTCACATGATTCCATGCCATCTGCCTTTGGAAAGCTCAGCCGATGGACATTGGCAACCTAAAAAGTTGCAGGCAGTGGAAAGCTTTCTGTAGTAACCAATGATAATGAAATAGGTCGTATGTGGGAAGTTGAGAACAATGTCTATGAGTGAGATGGTACATAGTACAGCAGGATGGGATAACAAAACTTGTTGATTACTATTGTTAAATGATCATTGTGATCCTCTGAGATAATCATGATGATATTAACAATGTTCCACAAGGCCTATCTGTCCAATCAGTTCAGCGACAAAGTACATAATTTTTGGCGGTTCACAGTTTTTCCGCAATATTGAGTGATTATTAATTTGTCTCAATAACATAGTTTACTCGAAATAGACATCCTTTATAACAAATTATGAATTAACCATTATGACCTTTCCCGAATCTCCTACACATTTGTGGTTGTATCGGGATAACATTGGGAGTTTCCCCATTGCTAATAAATGGGAGGTCTGCATGGATGAGGCTACTTGAAATGGTGTCATGTGAACATAACCTTACACCCTCACATTATTGATGTGTACCCAGCTCCCCCAGGTGCCTTGGACACTACAGCTGTGGTTTTCTACTGGTAGAAGATGCTGTCATCAGTATACTAGACACCCCATTCCTGTGTCAATAGTTTCATCTATGGCATTCTATACTCATCTGGAAATATTGTAGTTGGTAGTTTTCCAGAGTCCTGAGAGATTTGAGGTAGTTCGGTGAATTTGATTAAACTAGGACATAAAGTAGGAAACCAGCAGCTTTGGGTCGTTCTAAAATGTATTCAGTTTTATAGGACCATACAGGAATAGGTACAGAAAGGTTATATTCGGCCATTGTTAGTGAGCCAATGTGGTTTTCGAGTAGCAAGAATGATGTTCAGTCTTTCTTACGTATATGGCCCTTCACAGCTTGTAAACAGCCCCAACTTTATGTCCTATATACATGGCATATTATTGTTTGCATAGCAACCCTTTCAGGATGGCATGATGCCTCATGTTCATGTCATGCCGACATTCAGGATTGTATCAACGCTGTATGGTCGGCATGATACGTGAATGCTGCACTGGAGAGTCACTCACTAGGGCTGCATTCCTGCATCATGATGACAAAGGGGTTAACATTGATAATGGTATAGCAGTCATGCAGGCTATACCACCGCCACACATTTCGTGAAATACTAGATGGAGGAACAATACTTACAGCTGATGCATCTATTAGGTTATCTTTAAAAGGAAAGTTGAAAGGGATAAAGGTTTTGTCACTAGAGGTTCAAATTATCAATTATGATTGAAAGTGGCTTCTAAAGCAAACAAATATCCAGATCATTATGTTATAAGAATATACAATAGCTTAACACATCACACTATATATGGGACAAGAATAACGCCTTTACAACTTGAAGAAAACTAATATATGGTCAAACGTGACAAGTCGCGATCACTGATAGGTTGTGAGGGTTTCAAGTGGAAGTGAATCATATATTTATAACGAATGTGTTATTCTAGTCATTGTACATATTTGGTTGATAGAGTATACTGTATCAACATCTGATATTAACTTGCCACATTCTTTAGCAACTCATATAAAACAATTGTAAGTGACTAGCCAACTCAGAAGTGAAAGTACCATATCGATAAAAGAGAATACCTTGTACTGAAACATTTTTGTGAAAATATTTTTTCAACAAGGTACCATATCATCAATAATATAGACAGGAGTGCGAAAACGTTAAAAAGTAAGTTAAACTAATAAGGGTACGGTGCTATAGTTGACCATAGTACTGAGAATCTATTGGAGCTATTATAGAGTAAGGAAAGGGACATGGCGATTGTGTAAACCCTGTATGGTCTAGACCTTTCAACATATTGTTCAAGTATTTGTATCATTGCTCTATTACATTTCTCCTTATTCCTAATTATCTCATTTCTAAGATGTTTGCGATCCTTGGTGCTTAAGTTTATTATAATTAAGGAAATGAAACTGAATGATCTCTATCAGTGTGGAAGATAAATTGACCACACTGATTTGAATGCAATATTGGATTGTTATTCAACATGGTGCATTATACATTATCATGCATGTTGACAGTATGTTTATTTTCGAAAATGTTCTTTTTTTCAGCAGTTTTGAACAGACTCTAAAACAAGGAGTTTAAAAACGGTTGATTTGTCGTTTTGTCTCAATTAACCCATTGTTTACAACCAAATATCAGAAATCCACTGTTAGAAATATCAGTCTTATGCTGAGGGCATGCATGCACTCAATCAAAAGAGTGATTTCCTGTGACTAATTGATTTGACAATCACATAAATAACTGGTATTGATAGTGGTTCAAATTGATGTCCCTGCTTAGTTTATCATTTTTAGAGCACCTACCAGTCATGAATTGTAAAATTCCTTCAATGATATTCATGACCATATCAAGAGGAAACAGTGTTTTATCGTACATACTTACACAAGTCAGACTGGAGAATGGCCAGTAGATGGCTTGACACCCAATTATTGATAGATTATGATGCAACTTGCATTACCACGAGGTATTGCAGTGTCTTAATACAACCTACTCTTCCCATCTATTTCATTAACTTTTACCATGTCCTTAACTGTGAAACATATATCACATTGTCCATTGTCTTTCATTGTCCTCCATGAAACCTTTGAAAAACAAGAATATTATATAAAATTGTACAGATTGTAATTTGAGAATGAATTAGAGATACATTGTATCACCATTCATCATCATACCTACTCGTTCTCATGGAACCCCCACACAAATCATCCCTTGAGAGTCGGGGTGTTAGGACTACACATCAATATATTGAAATCCTGTTGATTTTGCTTTGCATAATTATTTTCTCCATTGATCTTTCAATATGTAAATCACTATTTTTTTTATTGTATTTAAAACAAACCAATCTGCTATATCCTAGGGGGTATGATATTGTACGCTAATTTCATTGCATATAGATGCACAATTATAATATTGATTTAAGAATAGAATGTTCTATTAAGATGAAATAGATCTTTATTAAAGGTTTTAGGTAAGCAGCCAATCAGAAATGATGCTCTACATATCACTGTATGGAGCATTCTTTCTGCGCGGCTGCTCACAAGTGGCACCTTTTATTATTTCTGCTATCGCTGTTCAGGCAATCTTATACAATCAAATATGAATTGAAGCTATACATGATGTGATTTTCAAATTGTTTTGTCATATTAAACTTGCTGATAACAGAAATACCATTTCATAAATAAGGCTAAATCTATAGCTGACGTTTGTGAAAGAGTTAAGAGGACATGCCCAGTAATGGAAGAAATTCTGATCTGCTGGTAGATTGATTGCCCAATGTGTAATACTTTTGCATTCAGTACTCTCTTTCCATTGCTACTTTATCATAACCTGTACAAAGGTAGTGTTGTACATATATTATGTACATAGCCTCTGGTTTATACGAACCCAGCTCTCACAAATTGGGATATATTATATTGAGAGCCCAACCTCCACCGCTGTATTACTGTAATGTCCAAATACAAAATGATCAGTGAAATCCATAGAGGAAGATTTGAAAGCTTTGAAAGTAGTTATACTCCCTGTACTGATATTATATTATAACTGTAGTCAATTTATACGCAAGTTTGAAAGTGCGATAGGTGGCACTGATACCTTATGATGGACCTTTGCCATCAAATTTTGCGAGAATGTATAACCCTCTAAGAGTAGTATGGTGCCTGAAGGCTTCATGTTTATTTGTCGCCATGATGCACCAACACAGCACCTGTCATTGATGGCACTGCATCATACTTAACCTTCGGAAATGTATCAGCTCCATAGGACCTGCATGATGCATGAATGCAGCAATGACCAGTTAAAGTGGCTGAGCTGCATTTATTCATCATTCCAATATGGTGCATAAAAACGCCATGCTGCCCTTAAAGGGATAAATGGGTTTCAAGTGTTGGTCTGTAAGGTGAATGTGCATAAGTCTTTATTGAGTCCCAATGTACTCCCATGTGCAGTGTTAAGAATGATAATATAGAAAGAGGGATGGTCAATACTTTCCTTACATTTTGTGTTGAAGCAGAACACATGGGTTCATGTGCATTATGATCTGCATGTAAATATGTGCCGGAGATATTTTTGTAAGGAGGACATTGTAAAGCTGATAATAATGATCAATACTCCACGTACGGAGCAAGTCATGGTGAGAACACCCCAAATTATCGCTCATCTGACTGAAATAAATAATATAAGTTGTGTCGTATTATTTGATGATGTCTGTTATTATTTATTTATTATGATATAGTATTGAATCCTTACTTTATACAGTGTATAATATCAGGGATATAAAGTACACCCCATGATAATATTCATAATGAATTTATATTGCTAGGACTCGTGCAACACTTATATTTTCTCTGAAGATACATGTACATCTCCTTCCCAGGCCCTGTCGTATCAGATTATTTTGGTAATTTGAATTGAAGCACATAAAAAATAAAAAGAAAGGAGCACTCGTGAAATGCGGCATCACCTTCAACAAGTAGAATAACCCAGCCAACGGACTAAAACTCGTTAACGTTTGACTATATACATATATTTCACGAGGCTGTAGGCAAGTGAACTGTGGCCCCCACCTTCGACAAGTGAGATAACCCTGTCAACAGACCCAAACTAGGGTTCCTTTGTGTTCTTGTTTCCACCTTTGTCGATATGACGTCACATGACCGTGAAATACAGCCATAGGTTATTTTACGGGGGAGTGAAATACGGCCTTCCTTGGTCATTTTCGATCAAGTTCCCTTGCCCATTTGTCTCGTTTGTTGCTTAGAAAATGGGCAATGCAATGTAATTTAACTGACATTGTATTGGGAACTTTGGTCCCCTTCAATAAGCCATTTAACTGAGCTCACCTAGCCATTATAGAACAGCTTAACACTGGGCCAACGACATCAGCTGATGAGGTCAGGTCGCAACATGCATGCATGTATTATGTGCACATTACATGTTATGGCCAGGCAGACATGAGTTTGCAGGTGAGCCCGTGATAGCTCAGTTGGTAGAGCGGAGGACTGTAGTGGTTCTGAGTGTACACACCTGACATCCTTAGGTCGCTGGTTCGACTCCGGCTCGCGGGACACTCACAAATCTTTTTCTTCAAAATAATTTAATTTTCACATCAAACTAATCATGATTTTGTCTCTTAATTATGAGTATTATTTGGTGCGACTAATTTTGTCAAATTATTTTGAATCAAAAAGAGTATAATTCACTAATAATGAAGAGAAGATAGAAAAGATTACCAGTGAAATTCAATAAATGCCAAGTGTGCATAATGAGTAAAGGTGGTCTTTGCACAGCTATAGGCTTTAGAAATGCTATGATGACGATCTCCTGGTGATCCTTTATTTCTCACCAAATAACTATAACCTACTGAATGCCTTTATAATGATTGATTTAAAATAAAGCATGCTCACCTTCAGATTTATAATAGTTTTATTTTGAATATATCGTTATTCGCTGTGCAACAGCCTACATAAATATGATCTACAATATGGCGTGTATGCTTTGATATCTAGATAGTTAAGCGACCAATATAAGCCTAGCCCAACCGCCCACCGCCCTCGGTGAAAGGGTCCATACATAGACATTTATACCATTTATACATAGGCCTATATGTTATATATTTTGAGTGCTAAGCAGCTGTCGATAATGTATTCCCTTACGTGTCACGCTAGGCTAAGCATTGCATTTGAAATTGCTTGTTTATTAAATTTACATCTTAAGAGAAACCCGGCTTGTTCACAAGAATTGCGCCAATAAAGGCCTTGTAAACACCAAACATATACAATTATCATAATGAGAAGCAAGCACATGGATAATTTGTAATTGATAGTAATCACACCAGATGGCACACCCTGTCGTGGCTACGGTGCTTTTAGGCGGTTCATTCTAACTTACAACTTCAATGTACATTTACGGGGAATCACACAAAACAAGCTCATATTTTTGTGTAGGGAACTAAAGCTCTGTCCATATTCTACACATTATGAGACTGTATACTACTTTAGCACCAACCAATTTGGCACATTAATCTTAAGAACATGTGAAGGGGTTTCGTCCAAGATTTCGAAAGTCTGTATTTGATAGCTAATAAAGGATAGATACGCCGGAAATCTGTGGATAATTATTACCAAAAACGTTTAGTACATAACGTGGGCAGGCATTGCATGACGTGTCTCTCAGTATGGAGTACCTTAGCAAGTATTACAGTACTAGTAATGACACCCTCGGTTTTCCCAGTTTCAATTTCAACAAATGCGCAATTCTATCAAGAGAAATGGATGATAACTAGCATCATGATGCACCACAAGGTCAGGCTCATTTCCTCGAACATGCCAGTGAAAGAATCATGTAAGAACTCCAAGTAGTTCCCGAGAAATCAACGAAAACGTGCTTTTAACTGGGGCAGACAAATCATGAAATCGTCTCTGAAACTACACTGGTCCCAGCTAGGGTCGCTATTCTAGTTTGCTGATGCAGAGCAACATGCCACAGAGAACCTGCAATTGGGCCCTATTCGGTTGAGGCCAGTGTTAGCTATAGTGTGGTCCAATGCGCAGAGGTGGCGCCACTGTGGACCATGTGTGTAGCTCCATCAGATTCAGAGTTAACGATGGCATACATGATAATTCATATCAATATTATGATGGTAAATGTTGTGGCTTTGCATAGATTGATTGCATTGTGTAGTTTATTACGGATATATCCAGACGCAGCCCTGAGCTCAGCACTCCGAAAAAGGCACACCGAGTAGGCCCATCTGCACAAATTAAGGTGTAACATAAGAAATGTTAACACAATAGAGTTTATAACCTTCCTACGAACATTGATTTCTAATGTGTTGTCACATTCTATAATCTTCTCTGAATAAAGTGTGATAGGTATACATGTGTCTTGCACTAAAGACAACCTATAGCTTATAGGCGTGGTCTATTGGTTAAATTGACTCTTATTCAAGTGTTTATAATGCTGTTTATTTTGTCTAAGCCAACTAATTAGTTTCATCTCCAAAATGATTAAATGTTATTTTGCAATTGAACAAAAAAATATGTACCATTGATTGTGTGCTTTGGGGTGAGATTCTCTCGTTTCTTGTTTTTTGTTTTGATGTTGGGTTCTCCTCAATTAACGTGATATGAGCAAGACTTCCATTGTGTGAGAACCTCATTCTGCTTGGCTTATTCATTTAGTATGTTATCTGTTTTATGTTTTTACACTGTTTTGATACATTAAGGTGAACGGCACAGTGGACTGCGCTTGTCGGATTCGCTACCACAAATCTCAGATTTTGACTTGAGCATCCACTGATATAAACCTTGACAACAATGCTTCAGCCAATCAGGTTCATGGATCTAAATAATTAAAATAACGCCCTGCTTACCATAGATATCCCAGTGTCCCAACTCAGTGAGGAAATGGCAATGTTTGGACTAGGGCATATACTGATAGAGGGGCACAGGTTTGCTCCATATGTAATAATCAAGAAATCTACGTGCACAGAAACCATGCTTAAGAATATAGTAATCAACACAAGTGGGTAGGAAATAACTTTTTATTTTTATCGTACATACAACACAAACATGTTTATAAATCACCGACTCATTCTGTTCAAAATAAATAACTTGTACAAGAAAACATCATTTCACTTGTAATATCGTATATCATCACTGACTTACATTACGTACAAATGTGTTATGAAAATACAAGACCTGGAACTTGGCACCGTTGTACACACATTATCATCAATAGCAGCACATAATTAAGACAGTATAATCTTCTGTTTTACTATTCCCTTTCCCTAGGTAAGCACTTCCTACTCCCAGCTATAATTCAGTTCCAATATAAAGTGAATAATAGCCTCCCGGTATCTCAAAATACATATGTGGTAATATACTGGTTGAGAAAATTATGCTTCTACATTCAATCATAATTATATTTGACCAGCACAAAAAGACTTTAGTGTGTGCAGGCAAACACAAACAATAGAGAGTTTGAGATGACGATGTGCATGTGTACATCATACATGGTTGGTGGCCGCAGGGGTCTGATCTACATACTCATCATGTATATTTCTAGCCTTGTCATTTTACACAGACATACAGCGGAAAGGGGAATTGTTGTGTTTGTAAAGATATTAATGTAGACTATATGCTTGACATCATCTATGTAGGGGCCTGTAGTGGGTGTCAAGTGGTTCTGTGGTAGAAATATCACTATGTAATTACATGATGTAATAGGGAATTTTCACATCATGATTGTCTAGTCAGTTGTTGGTAGACACATGGAACAGTATCATTAACCTCATAACACACCTGTGACTCTAGGATTTGAAGCCTACCTCTTAAGTTTAAAGTGGCTGTACACATGTAACTACCGACATCTTTGACTCTCTACTGTTTCAACCATGGGACATGTTCTACTATATTCTCATCTCAAAGGGTGATGGTATTTTCTATCCCATGGCACATAATACACACTTTCACATTTGATCAAACAACCACCGGTTATGATGTGGTATGGCTGGATCTTCACACGAACATGGTATTTGTTCCCACCCACAAATGTTTACGGTGCAGGGAGAAAACAGTCGTATTAATATAAGCAACACGAAAGGCTTCCTCTTCTCTTGTAACAATTATTCAAAGGTCAACACAAAAGAGTCAGATCTTTATAAGATTATAGTGCTATTATATATTATGTCCAGGACCACATATGTCTCAGTGATCAGCATTCCCTCTATAAGGATGACCTTTGGCTTTGTCCATGTAGTACTATTCATATTCTTCTCCTTGGTTAAAGTAGTTCCATAAAAATATAGTCCCCTGTAGGTAGCGAATATCCATGCACAGTTGGCCTCAAATGGTATAAGCCTTATCCAGCGACGTATGTAGTCCATACGGTAATAATATAAACATACATCGTGTATGGGAGACGCCATTTTGTAACTTCACAACAAACAAATCTATACACGTCACAGCTCTGAAGGTAGCCTATAATCTGACAGTGAGATGATGCTATTTTTCTTTTATAACAAAACATTGGTAACAAGATAAACATACAGACAGAAAATGGCAAATGATGTCCAACCAACAAGAACATTACAGTTCACTGGCTTCCTATAGGTCAGTATGAGCAAGTAATGGTAACAGGCTAATTAATGGTACATTGTGAACCTTAATCTCTGCTCTTCTATATCGCTCTGCCAATGTAGAACAAGCAACATCATCAGCAACAACAGTAGCAGCTGCAATGACAACAATTCCCAATTAGGCTTACATCCTCCAGAATTTCCAATGCTTCTCAAGACCAGGCCTAGGATGCAGAGAACCTAACATATAATAACGGCACCGTGTAGAGGGTTCTACTAAAGTGTAGCTCTTGTTGTTAACAATTATAGAATAGAGAGCTGGGTAACTGTCACACTATTAACTACAGTGTTACGTAACAGGCAGTTAGTACAGCATGATTATATACATCTATATATTTCCACAAACTGTAAGACATTAAAATAATCCTCTGACATGCCAGTGGTTTATTCATTGGCATTTTATGTGCATTTTGTTTCTGGTTAGACTTTACAGCCTATGGGTTAAGCAATTTTCTACATAGACTTTGTGTGGATGGAAGCGGAATGTTATGTGTATCGACACAGACGTTATGATCAAACAAGGTAATCTTATAAAAAGAAATGGTCGTGCATTCCTTAACTTTTATTAGTTATGGTTGAAGGGAAACCTAATACTCGACCCTGGACATTAATGCTTGCCTAGAACATTATGAATACCATGACCATGCCATGAAATCGGCTATAATTATCCATAATACTTTACTGAAACTTGATAATAGGGCACCGTCCATTGGTCAATGCTAGCAGTTCATTACTGTATTCTATATCAATTGAACTTCCCAATACTATTCACATATTTTATAATTATATTCTTTTCACTTCAACATCAATAATTGTATACCATCGATTTGTGCTTTGGATTGAGATAAATCTATTTCTTCCACTTTAATATTGTCTCTTGATATCTGAGGTGATATGTTCAAGACTATTATTCAGTTTACACCCCGCTTTGCTTGAGTTATTTATTTTAGATTGATCCCTGTTAAAATAGATAGGAATTATTAACATAACCCTACCAAAATGATCTAGTACAGCCCACACTAGAATAATGTATACACTTGGCGAGCTTTGCCTGCCAACAATGACAATCTATGGAAACAGTTTCCTCACTTTTGCCCATCATAAACGTAAAATATGACTAGAGCCTATATCTGGATGCTCTCTCTAGCCAACCAAAAGATATTGATTGTAGTGTCAAATATTAGCGTCATTCACTTACCTTTTCTTAAATAGCTCTAAGCCAAGTTATAACTATTGTTTTTTTCTGTTTTAATATATTAAAGGTTCATGGCTTGCAAATAGACTTATATAAGATGACCAGGTTTTAGTTAAAGAGAACTTATTCCGACATTTGTTCAGTTGTAACATGATTTTGACTGTAGTTTTGTGGCATCCTGATTGTGAAGACAATACACTTTCCATCATACAATATTATTTTGATAAGACTGCAGTGTCTGTTCTTTTCATCGTTAAGGTTTGCACAAATAATTACCATACTTGAAGGCCTATATACTGTTTGTAATATGTCTTTACAATGAGTTCACATCAGATTAAGGGATCGTTTTATGTACCTACGCACTATTGTAGCTACCGTGCCTTACTGCAGTATCGATATATCAGTATCGATGCCAGACTATAGTGTCAATCCACTGGAAGAGGATCCTAGATCTTTCCTGTCGCAAGTCATCACACATTTAAGGGCCAATGCACGTGTTCAGTTAACAGTGCATTTCACCATCACTAGTATGTCCATCGTGTAAGAGAAAATCAATGATGATATTGCAAAACCAAATGTTCTCTCAGAGACAATATCTATCTCTACGTGGGGGAAAATACACCAGCTACAACATTAACCTAAAAACCTTAATGGCATGGCCGCTTGGGGGGGGGGGGACTTGGAATACTGACACCTAATCATCACATTGTCTATATATAGCGATAGGTATGAACGAGCACCACTGATGACACTTCGATAAAATAAAGCTTTGACCCACCCTGTTTAGTGCTCTACAGTACATCTCTAATGCAAGGTTTGTAGTGGCACTGACCTGGTCCATATAGGGCATTATTATGATATATAATATAGAAATGATCAATTAAGTTCAGCTGAAATTGAATAACATACTACTATCCCAGTCCATAACAAAAGACAACCAAACTGATATCTCAGCACTGTGATTCCCATTATAACAGGATAGTGTCAAACATATCTGTTTTATCACATTAATACGTCTTGGGTATTGGACTTACAAACAAAAGGATATACAATCTGTTATAGAAAGCTAAGTCTATAATATAATTCTTATCATGAGCTATCTCATATTTATGTACAGGGACCCGCATGAGTCGAACTATATTCATTAGAACCACAATGCAAGGAATTGCAAACTCAAGTTCATTCATACCATCACTCTTACCAGATTACTTCGGTAGCTCTTAATGCACATTTTCTGGGAATTCAATGTTGCTATTATATAACAATAGGGAGCCACATAAGGTTACTAAATAGTGCAGACTCAAACCACAGAACACAGGCCTATTGGTGATGTCCACAAAACATACCGATCACGTATATTTTAACTGTATTTGATGTACAAGATACCTCAATAATTATATGCGACTTTCAAGCAATACATTTGTGTCAAAGCCAACAACAACCATGTTGGCCATGCTGAACCATAAACCAAGTTATCACCAAAATGGCGTCTGTTGGACTCCTGTTGGAGTCAAGGCCTCTCATATATAAGACATAAGGAGAAGGCTAAGTCTAGTCTGGCATGTATATGTGTGATATAATATCCTTTGTGCATCGTGTAGTGATGGGCACTTATGTGGATATATCATTGTATAAATATAACACGTACGTGAAAAGGGAATTACCTTAGGCCACAGCAAGGATATCAATGAGCCATTGCTCTGTGTAGTTCATCTGTTTACACTGTAGGATTTTATGTATTATCCAGTATACATAATATTGTAATCAAGTCTTGATCCTACTATATAGTAGTCCTTACTGAGATGCTTGTTTCCTAAGAAACCAAATCCAGTCGACCATCATCCTTCAAGAGTCTGCTTAAAGCAATTCTACTTTTCGGGTCCTTTCCCAAATGAGAAATATCTCAGACCTTCACATCACAGTTCTTTTTATAAATATATAGTACACATTCATTTTGACCAAACCTTAGTGTGGGCTTATTTCCCGGTGGGGAATCTACTGCACTGAGCTATTTCCATTCCAGTTTTAGTGCAGGGCCACTTTGGTGCGGGGTATCGACCCCATGATACTTTGACAATTCAAGATATCTTGTGAGTGGATAACACCCCGGAACATATTCATCCTAGTCCACATGTACCTTGATTGACAGACTTGTGAATACCTCGCACTGCAATGCGGATTGCACTGTGAGCCAATTGGTAGGCTATAGGCCAAAACTACCACATAACCTTCAGCTTTGACCAATCACATCCTTCCACAACATTAGATCCAAAACCACTCGTGTACTGGTAGAATCCATATACTATAGCCAACCGAGTCGTTCTCCGAGCATCCCGAGGGACTCACATCCACCACTCACAGCGCATCCTCGACATCACGTGACCTCAGACGACCAATGGGGTAGCCTGTTACTTAGATGAGGACATTCTCGTCGTCTTCCACCGAGGTGGAGAGTGAGAAGTAGGGGCTGATTGGTGGAGTGGTGCCATCACTGCTCCTGTTTAAATGAATACCAGAATCGCAGCTTGAAGACGTTGAGTCCAGCCTCAGCCGAGTGATGCTTCCCTACAAATCAAAACACACCACCAATTCAAATGTGCCCACAGGAAACAAAACTAACGCAGAAACTAAACATGTTACATTCATGTGCGCCGGGTCCACTGTTGTGATGTTGGCACGACACTGACCCAAAGATAAGTTAAGCTTACTGTTGATACTCAATTTGGTTGCAATAAAGAGTCTGAGATATTTCCTTCTCTTTTCATAAGGTGGAAATTAAAAGCAGGTCTTCCAACACATCCCAAAATTGATGTTGAGGACCATTGAGATTTGAAAAGATTATTCAAGAATATCCATGTTAATATTGTTATATATGTTTAAATCCAACTCGACAGATAATTCATTTTAACCAACCACAAAGGTTGAGCCCAATTTTAACCTCATTGAAATAACTTTAGAGGCCGACCTCCTCAATCGGTATGTAAAATGGAAAGGTCAAAACAAAAAAGGATAAACTGGCATTCTATGCAAAGGTTTCACACAAAAATACAATATTCAATTGTATTAGGATCACAAATCATTTTGCATTAAAAGATATCATCTAGGTATTGAAGAATATGGAAGACTATGCTGACCTGATCAGAAACAGATAGGGTGAACCTGAAATACTTTCTTTTGCCCAAAGTACGTCAGTTTCACTGCAACTCCCATCTTATCATGAGCCTAAACGCAATTATGCCAGATACTCTAATTGTAATAAAACCAACCGTATTATAATCACACAGTGGACCCTCAGCAGTACATTCAATACTTCCACATAGTGCATCTACTATTAACTGTGCTATAACACTGTGGCGTTCTCTGATATAGAGAAAGTGTAGAGATAGGTGCTTTAGGGCTGCAGATTGTGCTAGGGAAAGTGATATATATATAAATATATATAATGTGACATTGATAACTGAACAAGCTACGACTACTAGACCAGTAAAGAAGTAAGCAATGGTATAAGAATTCAGGGGGAACGTAACTAAATAGGTTGTAAAAGTATATGTAGAATTGCTCAAATCAAAATTAAAACCGTGTCAACAATGGCTACAATATGGGGGTGTTATACAGACAATAATGTATTTATACATTAAATTCAAATTTCAATTAAATTATGCAGCTTTCACATAATTATAGCATCTAGGTTAATCATAATTCATTTTTCATAATATCAATAGCCAAATTATTTGATTATAAATCATAATGGTGTTCATTGTGACACGTGGGGGATGTTCAAAAATCAAGCTGAGGGAAATCAAACAGACAGAGGAGGAGAGACTAGCAATAAAATAGTGAGATAAAAATTAAGTACATTAAGGAAGGGTCCTAATTCTTCAGACCTGCAAGGAGATTGAGTAATAACTGTTTCAGTAATAAGATACGAAGCACATGGTCTTAACACAGCCTCATTTAATCGTACCAGGTTCTATAATTTGGAATGATTATAATTTTCATGTTGCTGTTGATTACTTTAGTACTTTTGAAGCTATAGTGGATGCCCCAACAAAAATAAATAAAAATGAAGTTAAGTAGAGCAAGTATAGAGGAACTGTCGAAGCCTATGAGGAAGGATTTTCTAATGACGCCAAAAGCATAACCATATAATGACTCCATATCATAAAGTTTCTATTCATACATCTTGTATCAATTCGTAAAATGTCAATGTATTGTACATGATTTAAATTGCAGAAGACGAAGAGGCACACCTTACACGCACCGAGATATCATTATAGATAATGTAGAGTTGAGTACATGTATCCCCTTTTAACGGATTTTAACTGCATACTTAGCCCACATAAGGTCTCAGCCATGTTGTAAACTAAATTCTTAAAAAGGGCCAAACCTAGACTGTTTTTTGGAATTAGATGATGTAGATGAGCTGCTTGTTTCAGTAAAATATGTGAATGTTGCCTTTCCGAATAGACCTCAAACCCACGTAAGTGGGCTCTTTGAAGCCCAAGGAAACCTAAACCAACATACTGGTTTGAGTAAATACTGATATGATTATATGCATCTTAGTGTTTTGACTTCTGTAGAACCTACCTCAGAACCAGCGATGTAACCTGGCGGTCCTAGTGGCTTCTTGGACCTTAATAGGGGACTGCGTCGTCCGGTAGGGCTACGCCGACCACTGGCTCCCCCTTCCGGGCAGCTGACCAGGGGCGATAATAGGCTCTGTGGCTGAGGCAGTGGGCTGTTGGGGCCTTGTGTGGGTGTAGACTTATCAGCACCTATATGCCCGATGAGACACGTCAGGGGTATCTTGTAGATGTTGACTGGTGTCGAGCTTGTGGCTGTACGGTAAAGGGGAGAAATGACTGTTTAGCTTCGGGTGAATTTATATATATATATATATGTATATAAATATATATATATATATATATATATGGCATAAACTCCCCACTTATGTTGTTTCGGCTATTTCTGGCCCTTTTCAGGCTTATACCCCTACAGAATAACCAGTTTTGCACCAATTTATTCAAATTTTGGTATATGTGAAAAAGCATCCTAATAATTCGGGAAATCTCTATTTTTTGTGTATTGGCCCAATATTTTCCATTTTCTGGCCCTCCAAAGGCCCAAAAAACCCTAAAAACGTAAAAAAACACTAAAAATGTCATGTTTTACATGTCTCCCATGTGTACTGAGGCAGTAACAGCTTGTTCCTAATATCATTTTCTATTAGGTCTATGGTATAGTCAATTGATTCACGAGGATTTGACTAGATATGTTCCGTATTTTTTTCTCCACAGTCATTTAAGTGTGTTTTGTCAGCAAAATATTCAAATGTCATTTCAGGTTGATACCTCTATATAGTCAATAAAGAAGATCCACACAGTCTCTATTGTATCCCAGATTGTGAGGTAACTCTTGTGTCTTCTGCTGGAAAAAAGAAATTTTGAAAAATATCCAATAATCTTGCCTCCAGGAGCATATGTCTATTGAGATACATATTTTCTCTCACGGAGTCACCTGGAATATTGGTCACGGAGTCACCAGCCACCCTGATGAAAATTTAAACCTTCATAGAATTGTAAATACCCAATATATTTAAGTGATCTCTGGTTTTCCTGTGTCCTACCTACTCCCTTTAATGTTCTAATGCAAAAATCCACCATTTTTATGCTCATTTATACAAGAAATTATTTCCGTCACGGAGTCACCCGGGTGACTCCGTGTCGTAAAATAGGTTAATAGGGGTACTTTAGGCCTATACTGTGCAAATTTGGTCTAGCCAGATATCATGATGCTTCATATTTCTTAAAGTACACATGATCAGGACACTGTAGAGTGAATTTAACCAATAATGGGACCATTTTGAGGAATCTAGGGTAAAGTTGAGAGTATGTAGTTGAAATGTTCATATTTCTGATAAATGTTCAAAATTCATCGGGCTGTATCTCAAAAACTATTACTCAGAGGATTGCCATTCTTGGTATACTTCAAGATATATGTTGGCCCAGCTTGTAAACAAGATCATTAGTTGCTGTGATGTATTTAAAACATAATGTTCATGATCATGGATTTTTGGTCACGGAGTCACCTGAAAAAAGGACAATAAACTTAACGAGGCGATAAAAACTGAACCGCTAGGGTTAGAAATGTATCAAAAAGTGTTCCAAGGAGCCAAGATATATACCTTTCAATATACTAAACCTGTTTAAACATATTAAGAACTTTCTGATTTGTCCTTCCTCTATCCTAAAACAACATAAGTCAGGAGTTTGAGCATATATATATATATATATATATATATATATATATATATATATATATATAAATATATTCTTATTTTAGTGTTTACAGAGTATAGAGCGTTTAATAGTTGTAACCATCAACAAGCAACATCAGTTCCTAAAATCATGTTAGGATGAATTGTCAGAAACTCTTGAAATTAACACTTTTAAAAGGGGGGAAACTTTGTATAATTCTTCAAACAATACAGCAATAACGCCTATTATCAGTGCCATGTCCAAATCAATTAAGGACTGTTGTCATGATTTACAGAGAAACACCTGCCATTCTCACGTCAAATTTAACTAATCAATGATAGATGACATTCTGTCACTGGTCAATGAAAAGGTATCTGTCAGCCATGACAAAAGCTCCATTCGAAATGTTTTTCTTCTTTTCTTCTTAGAGGTGATACTCACAATATGTATGATCAGAAGGATAGGCGGAAAGATCGACCAGAACATCCCAATAGAACAGGCCGCATACCAAGCAGGAAGAGGGACCACAGAACACGCCTTTGCCTACAAGACCCTGGCAGAAAGGCTATATCATCCATGGACTACAAACTCAACATCATTCTCATGGACATGAGTAAAGCTTTTGATACCATCCGCCGAAACACCTTGATTGAAGATCTGAAATACATACTCAATCCAGCGGAACTACACATAATCAAAGTCCTCGTAGAAAATGTCCAATATAGGGTAAGAGTCGGCCAAGCAACATCGGAGCCGTTCAAGACCAAGATGGGAGTACCGCAAGGTGACTGCCTAAGCCCTATCCTCTTTACGCTCTACCTCTCCAAAGCCCTCGACAAACACCCACAAGGAGAAGACCACCAGTACGCGAGACCATCCAAAGAAGACCAAAACATCCCAAAACAAGGAACACTTATCAGACCGAAGTACGCAGACAACATCGGATGGGCTGCCGCACACTCCAAAGAGCGCATGGAAGCTGAGAAGACTGAAACACTGCCAAAGCTAACAAACAGAGGCCTATGAATAAACGAAGCAAAGACCAAAACATTCACCGTCTCGAGACAGAGCAACATAATTGGAAAAAGTGCAAAATCCTGGGCAGTCTCCTAGATACAACAGAAGATATAAAGAGACGGAAACAACTTGCAAACAATGCCATGCGGAAGCTAGAGCACATATTCATAAACAAACACCTAGCAACCCAACTGAAAATTAGAGTATTCAGAGCCTGCCTAGAAAGTATCTTCCTTTACAACACAGAACTGTGGACAGTGAACAAGAACACAGAAAACAAGATCAGCTCCTTCCACAGACGACTACTACGCAAAGTGATCAACGTAAAATGGCCGAGAACAATGACAAGCGAAAACCTCTACAAGAAAACAAAACAACAAAAATGGAGTGACACAATCAGACCGAGGCGACTGAGGTGCTACGGACATGTAGAGAGACTGCATGAGGAAACACCAGCGAAGCAAGCGCTAGCAGAGGCTAGACGGAAAGTGAAGAAACCTAGAGGAGGTCAGACAGAAGAAGAAGAGGTGATAGCCTTGAAGAGTAGTGTACAGTATGACAATTAAGATCATGTAGCTGAGTATAGGTCCCACATTGTACTCTCTACATCCAGGAAGGAAATTTCATCTATGATACTATATTTCTGATACACTGTACGATGGGAAAGGGTTGATCAGACTATTCACATAGATATAAAATTTCTTTTACAAAAGGGATCGGAAGTCACACATGATGTTTTGTGATATTTTCATGATATATTGTGAGTTGCTCAATATAACTACATTGATTATAACACAATACATTAGAATATTATATTATGTTTAAAAAAAACTTAAGTTTTAAGGCTCTTAAAAGTTGAAAGTATTACTATGTACCTAAGGGGGAGTTGGGAGGTGACGCAGTGCTTCCCTCTCTACTGTGTCCTGAGACACACGTGTGGTCCTGGGCACTGGACACAAAGTAGATGTCACACTGAAATACAGAAAGGGAATTACATGGCGGACATCAAGTTAATAAGTGTTGCATACAGAGTAATATAGTAAACCCTCTATTGTACAATAAGTGGATGTCACACAGTAATAATTTATAAAGCAGCATGTGCTATAAGAGCAACTGGTGAAACGCAAAACATTGATATATCAAATTATTCAACTTGAAATAATATAAGCATCATGTCTGAGTATTTTTCATTTGATCAGAGGTTCACATTGCCATGCCCAGCCCCATCTCAACGTACATAGTATACAGTCATGCCCCTTTACTAAAAAAAACACGTTATACAACGTTATATAATGTTTCTCTATGGCTCCTCTTCATGGGAAAACGTTATAATTTAAAAAAGGTTATTTCGACGTAAAATAAGGAACTTTGTTAGCTGGATCTTTAAATTCTATGTACACAAGCTGAGTAATTGATGTGGCCTTTCATAAGGTTTAGTGATAAAAAATAAACCTCCCGCTCTGCATTGTTGAGATGGTGGTCACAAGTGCGTGCTCAAAATTATAATTTGATGTTAGAATCTCCAATACACTACTTACCTTGGAGGTGGTGAGGGTAAGGTCTGGCATGGTCATGGTGTGAACGAGGCTACCGTTAATGATGAGTCGGATTTCTATAGTATCCGGCGTAAAGGCCATGATGTATGGGAAGGCACAAACTGCAGGAAAAGTGAAGCATAGTGAGATTATTCACAGGGATGTTATCATAACTAGGCGTAGTGATATATACGTGTTGATTTGCTGTCATACTGTACCACTGTAGTGCAGTGCTGACAATTGCACCGTTGCATTGGCAATCATTGGTGCATATTGTAACTCTTTGTAAGAGTATCAACCCGATAAGGTTGGCATGATGCATGAATGCAGCATTTACGACTTATCCTCTACGCCTGTAGTTTAGCATCATAGTGACAACATGTCACAGTGCATCATAGCACTATGCTTCCCCAAAATAAGTAATTGAACGTTAAGATGTACTATCTGAATTCATGTTTATTTTGATATTTTTGTAACTGAGTAAATCACAATTAAGCAGGATCTAAAATAGAATAGTAACTTCCTGTGATTGATATGGTATAGACAATATTGAACTAGGGAACTTACCGATGGATTTGGGCTCCGAGTTCCAATTGAAATCAAACTCTTGCGAACTTTCCTCTGTCAACTTTTGAAAGTGACTGACATCTAGAACATAAAACCCCAAATGAAACCTAGCTTCCATTTGCTTATTATCAATAACATTTTCATGCTTCAAATATCAGAGAGGGAGGCTTTAGTGGTAGCTTTAACTCTACACTCCATATTACACCAAGTAAAATGAGGTAGCTGGTTAATTAACCAATGTGTTAACAATTTCATATTATTTATCTAAAAAATAAGTAGTCTAATTACGGTTATGGCACAACAGGAGCTCTGCTTCATCGTCTTCGTAGATGTCTAAGGCTGACACGAGGTTCACCTGTAGGGAATAAATATGTCAAGTATCATAGCAAAGGGGTCGATAGGTGAGTCTTCATTTTCACACAACAAGGAGGGGGGCAACTTTATCGTATTGCATTCATCTTTAGCTTTCCTGTTGACCTTGAACGAGCAAGCACAGCGGAAATGATGCCAAAGTTGAGGAAGGTGTGTTAGGCGAGATAGTCTCAAAATTGCAAGATAGTCTCAAAATACTATGGTTTTGTGACAACCTTGCAACCCTCAGGCTAGATAGTCTCAAAATTGCGAGATAGTCTCAAAACAGATGTTAGTGTAACCCGATAGGAATCGATATTCTGTATCTCTAAATCGGATTATAATACCGGAGTTGAGTAATAGTAACGAGAAGTGACAGACTATAGGTGAGTATACTCACTTTGCTGGCCTCCACTTGGTAGAGCTGCAGTGTGTCTCCATTCTTCTCATTGATAAGGTCAAACTGGTTCTTGTAACCCACACAGATCTGGTTATCCACCCTGAGGCCGTCCACCAGCGTCACCAGCTGCGGCACCTCAAAGGCCTGCAACTCCTGTAATACAATAATGTAGTTCTTTGGATTAAGTCACCTTGTACACTAAAGACTCATGTAAGGAAATGTGTAGTGCATTGTATTATATCACTTATACACCTGTAACTCCTGTACTTAAGGCAATGGGTGGTTCAATGTATTATATCATATGTGCATTATGTTATGCTCGTCCACTCGTGTGGCATTAATTTAAGGACTCTACCTTTTCTATTCTATTAGACCCTTCTCTGCCAGATGTGACCTGACTAATTGATGAAAAGCTCACTGTATTATTGTAGATTTTTCAGCCAATGAATATATCAATATCAATATATGGGTTAAACATACAGTATAAGGCATGCAATGAAAAGCATCACATACCACCATAAAAAGGATTTGACCAAGTTGAAACAAAGAAACTAAGACAGAGCAGTTAACTGCATTCTGTAACAGTTACCGTACATATACCAAATACCTGCGGGTCCTGAAAGGAAATGGTGAGTTCATTGTCTCATTTCACATTCACATCTTAATCACATCAACATCCATCGAGTCCGACACCCTCTTTAGATAAACGATAATGCAGTATTCAGCATAAAATAGATATCTTACCCGAAGGAATTGGAAGCCATCCACAGTTTCGTTATCACTAAGCGGACACCATGCTGACCAGGCACTGGAGTGTTTCCACATGAAGACGTGGAGCTTCCTCCCTACTGCCACCACCATACGCAGGTGGCTGCCTCCAGGGCGGCTGATGGCGTACAGGTGACAACCTGGAGTACAGGTGGGATCCAATTAAAGGTGAGTTCTATGGATGCAATTGGCTAGAGATAAATCCTAATTGGTCTAGATTACCAGTTGGGTACACTGCAAAAAAGGTGTTTGGATCCTAAACACAATCCTAAACACAATCCTGCCCCGTATTTGTCCACACAATATGTTCCTAAACATGTTTAGATCAATAATATGTTTAGCTCAGTGCTTAGAAATTTATGTGTTTAAATCGATGTGTTTAGAAGAATGAAGTGTTTAGAATTCAAGAGTTTAGCATATTATTGTGTTTATACATCAAGTGTTTAAGGATGAAAGTGGTGTGTCTAGAGGCATGTAGATTATTATCATGTTTAGATACTGATATTTGAATAAATTACTAATCTATTTTATTTCCATATATATATAGTGTCTCGAAGAGACTTCTAGCAATCCCCCCCACCTATGAGCCAATATACATGCATCACTATTTCACATAGGCCTCTACTTTAACATAGACACAACCTTGAGTCAATACAACAGACCTTTAGGGAAAATAATGCTTTATCCATTCTTAGAGTTCTTAAAACAGGTGTCTATGTAGCAGATGTAACTTTATTGCATTGTGATCATCGTGAAGTAGCATTCTACCCTTGAATCCTACAATGTGTATTATTATCCTTTTGTATCCCATGAAATCTGAATTGATTTACTCAGATTTAAGCACTTTTAGAACAGCAATAATGTGGGTTGTGGTTATAGAATCTACAGTCAACCACAGAGCTGGCTGCCATCTGGTATGTGTTTGATATACTATGATCTAAACACTACATGTTTACTTCCTAAACATCAATTCTTCATACTGTTTAAATACTAAACATCTAAACATATTCAACATAAATGTTTAGGTGTTTAGAATAAAAGTGTTTAATTCCTAAACAAAAGGATTCAAAAACACAAACCTAGTAAAATGTTTAGACTTGTTTAGACCTAAACATGTTTAAAGCCTAAGCACCTTTTTTGCAGTGTAAAGTATCAGATCTACAAGTGTGTGGTCAGCGATAATAATACATGTAAGGGTCTTGCCGTTCATTAAACATACTTTAAATATAAAGTGGGCAGACACTGTTAAACGAACTTGTTTGATGAATGTATCTTTCTTTTGGTAAATTAATTGCCTGGATGATAATACAATAGTATACAGAGACATGAGATCACTGCTCTTCTCCTTCAGGTTGCTGTGACATGGTCATATTTATCCAGTTTTCTATTGCCAATACATATTATAATCTTATCCCCAACAGTATTATCATTAGACTATTATAAGTATTAATTCACTTTTAAGACGAGTTCAAGAGCAAAAAGAGAATACTGATATTACAAAGTATCAGAGTATACAGTGCGTACTTCCCCAGTCCATACACTGAGGTTATCAAATTAGGATTATGCCAAAAAGAAAGACCAAACTTCAACTTCAACCATAACAGCAATTAATTTACCAGACGGCCCTGTTTAGTACAATGATTATTGAGATTGAGATTGGATTGTATCTTTTTTTCTTGCTAATGGGTTTTATGATTGCCATGGCACGGGGGAGCGTCCAATTGTTAAAGCAGTTGACCGACTACAGACAGGTACGACACGAGAAATCAAAATGAAGTTTCTGGAATATTATTTGTACTATGGGATTGTATTTGTATTATAGGGATACTACGCGATACAGTGTTTCTTTTCAACCTGAGGCTATTGTCTGCTGTCATAATGCTGCCCACACAAGACCATTCTCCACCAGAGTGGAGTCACTCGAAGGTGTATGACCCCGGCCTGTAGGAGATGAGCATTTTTACCTGTGCTGTTGCTGCGTGGGCAGTCACTCTCACAACTACCATGAGCTGCTCTAAGCTGCTCAAATGGCATAAAGGGACACTCTCAAATCGGTGCCTTCATATATTTGCCAACTATCTTCTTAAACACCTAGTCCTCTGTGAAGGCCGAGAATGCCAGTCTTCTGGCTTTCACTGGACGGGTAGCAAGAACTGGGCCCACTCTCCCAGCAAAGGTAGGCGACGTATGGTACATAGCCTCTGCCTGCATTCCGCCATTTTTAGCGTCAGGGCTTAAGTACTCCGTTTGTTATGCCAATGTACACATAAAATCAGGGCACGTGTTCACCCCACAGAGTAGGCACATGTGCTGTGTTCGTGGGTTGAGAGTAGTGGTAAAGGAACGGGGCAACGGTAGGGAATTAGGAGGAGTTTACCTACCTTTGGATCGTTCAATCTTGTGGTCTTTACACTCGGCCTTTGACCGCACTATGTCCTCGTTGTGTTCCCCTTCAAAGTCAGTGAGCCGGAACACGTGCACGCGACCCTCTTTACCTGGACGGGCACAGACAGGTATTATGTGGGTATGATTTATGTTGATTCATAATACAAATAGCCTGTGGACATTTGGACAAACGATAATACTAAAACTTGACACAGGAAAAGGTTATTGTTCATGTCATGATAATGGGGTAGTAATACGTAGGTGGTCCTTTCTAGAAACAATTCAATATTCATTTCGAATTCGGTTCTTCTTGTAAATGCGTCATCAAAACTTTTTGTTTTAAAGTGTTCAAGACAAATATATTATACAGTAAATTTAGCTTATTGACATATTAATTTAACATCCATTATTGTAAAAAAAAAAAGGCTTTATCTCTGCGTCACTGTGAGCTACTCACCCTTGTCAGACCTGAAGATGAGCAGACCGTGAGCTTCGACCACATTGAGCTGTTTGATGTTGGCCGTCCTGTCAAAGACCATCCTGGGAATAGCACCCTCTGCAGACAAAAGAGGGGCTTGGTGTTATGAACATGTTAATATGCATGGTATTATAAACAGTGAGTGGGAACATTTGGTGTAATTAACTATGGGAATGGTATCATGCACAGAGAGAAAGGGGGCTGTGCTTCAGCTAAATCCTATGGTAGGGGATCCTATGAGCGCTTTCGAGCAGTTCATTCATGGATGATATCATGCTCTGACACCAGCAATGATGAAGCCCACACAAACGGCTAGACTGAAGGAAGCATCCGGACACCAAATACCGGAGGAAGACCTCCTCCTCCGTCCCAATCTCCAAAAATAAAGAGAGACATTATATTCATGGTCTAGACATCTAGGCTAGGCAGGTGATGTTTTTGAACAAAATTTACAAAAAGAGAAGAAAACACGGATCAGAACACGTTTTTGATATATCGGGTCGTCTCATTTACTAAACAAGGTATGTACATACGATGGGTACTGCCTGAATCTATAGAGAAGACGAGGCAAGTTCCCAGCTTTACATTCCACCATTATAATGCATCAGACCACGTCCTCCCCAGCAACTGTATTTGATAGTGTTTTGCCTCTCCGACAGCAAGCCTCTCATTTAAATCGAACTGCACTCATTTTTTTTAGGATAACAATTGCAATTCCACAGGGATATTACAATATTTAAAACAGACGAGCACTGGACCAAGGCAATTTAAGGCAGGACATCAGTTTTGATTGCTTTCTTTGAAATGCAAGAAAAATGTACACACGTTCAAAGTAGTGATTAATTCTCGCTCGCCACTCACATTGAGGCCTATCACCATATGGGGGATTTCACAAGTGGAGCAGTCACTAAAATCCTGATATTTTCATTAAGAATTACTATAACAGACTACAGCTCGCTTATATCTCAGGAATATGCTGGTCCTGTAGATGTAATAACCTTACATCTAGGATCTCATGTGCGATAAAACAACACCTTTCATTGAAACCATCTGCTTCCAGACTCGCTAAAAATACAGCTTTTTCCTAATTCGCTCTGCATTGCATCGCAAAATTGTGATACTTTTTAAAATTGCTCTTCCGGCACATTTTTCAAATTCACACCTTATCTTCCCTTTTCCAAATTAGCCCTTTAAACGCAATCCACAAAATTTAGAATTTGCTGCTTTTCAGACCATAGACCCTATAGACTTTTCCTTTTATGCTATTCCCAGTAAACAGAACTACGTTGGTCAGACGTAAATCTACGTTGAATTTTGGTCTGAACTACGTAATTTTAGAAGGTTTATGAACATCAAAACGTTAGGTTTATTTACCACTCTCCAACCTACTGGTCTGATTTACGTAGCTCAGACGTAAATCTACGTTCAACTGGGATTTATACACATTGCATATAATTCTACATAGAGGGCTTCAGACAAAGACTTGTATCATATTGCCAACAAATTTACATTAACAAACAATATTCATACAAAATAACAACAACTGAATGAGATAGATAAACGTAAATCAGACGTCTACGTCTGTTGAATGTAAATAAACCTTAACGTTTTGATGTCTACAGACCTTCCAAAATTACCAATCTCAAACCTTTTGGTTGGAAGACTACCTAGAGAAACCTCTGAGGTACGTTGGAACTACGTAGGGTGTTTACTGGGTTATGGTCCGTGTCATATACGATGTTAGGGCCTTCCACCCTTGACCCCCCCCCTCTTTGGGTAACAGGTGAGGTTTTAATTCAACAAACGCAGTAATCTTACCTTCAAGGACGAATGTTCCGGCCACGGTGGAGACGATGAGTTTATCCCCCCAGGAGTCACCACAGATGATCTCATGGGGAAAGTCGTGCATGAAGCACTGTGGCTCCCACGGCTAGATGAGAGATAAAAACTATTTGTTATATGTATGATAGCTTATGGTACAAGTTAGTAGTTGTATAGGAGGTATACGCTAAGGATAGGATAATTGTCCAATGCTCTAACCGAGGACAATTACCACTGTCCAAGGCTTATAGCAGCTGATTATAATCAGGCCATAGTTATTATCTTCAACGTTGACAACAACAAACCAAAATCCAGTGGTAGCTTGGTCCAGAAGGATAGATTACTGGAAAGATTATAACTGGGTCCATGGGAACATCAGCCACATTTCTTGGTTGCAACATTGTCTTTAGGGGAGGAGCTGAGAATCTATAATTAATCCAGTTCTGTGACCCACCTGGTACTTGAGCAAAGCTCCGCTGGTAATGTGACTGGTTGGGGCGTCACCGCGGAGTATGGTCTTCAGTTTTAGCCACTGCATTGAAAACAAGAGAAGCTTTTCAGATACATATACAAATAGGCATATTAGAGCACCCTGTGACTTCTATGATTGACAGGTCATTGTACCTGGTAGACATAATTTTTGTAAGGTCATTATCATTATTACAGTACTTATTTTTATTTGTTTGAGTAATCAGGCGATCCAGACTTCCACAAGGTAAAGCTTTTATAGCTTGATAAGTGATCGAATATATGATAGCCATTACTAAATCTGGGCAGGAATATAATGATGCTTTTTTTACTTACAAATAAGCTGCCCCAATATAAGCGTCAGTGTAAGTGAGAAACCCCTGTGTCAGTATAATAAGTGACAGTGCTAAAGTCAGCGAGTAAATGTGTCAACGCTCTCTCCCACGTGGCTCTGGTGAAATAGATACTCAAACCGTCAAGGAGTCTGCTTATCTGCAGGGTCAACTAGTTAGCTCTGATAATACAGAGTCAATTTGAATTGACACTGTTCATACAGAGTCAGCTAAAGCTGACCCTTCATATAAGCAGAGTAATTAACAGTTGGACTCTCTACACGCAGAAAAGAAGTAGAATCATGGTGACTCTCGAATGGGAGTCTTGACTCGATCACTGAGGTAACTCTCCCCACGACTCTAAAGTGACTCCCAACCATTGGGGAGTCTTAGAATAGGAGTCATTATAGGGTTATTATAGAGTCCTGCTAATGTTAGGGAGTCACTTTAGAGTCCATGGGAGAGTTACCTCAGTGATCAGATCGGGAGTCACAGTGATTCTACTTCTTTCCTCTGTGTATTTTACCAGAGCCACGTGGAAGACACAGTTGGCACCTTTCCTGTTCTGTGTGAGTGCATTGTCACTAACATGTACAAACTAGTGACAGTGCAATCCTCCTAGTCCTACCTGTCCTATTCGAAGGAATTCTGATTGCCGAGCCTCCTCCTTCCTCCTGGAGCCATGAACGTTCTCCGGGATGATGTCACTGAAAGCCCGTCTGTTCAACATGTTGTTCTGTGGACAAAGGGGTAAAGATATGTAAAACTCATAAGTTATATACATTACACTGATTGCCTGCCATTAAAGCTCCAGGTCCAAACATGGTATACAATAATCTAACATGTGTTGTATAGAGGTAGAATATGGCTATAAAAATGTTATCCTTTGGGAGACTAGACTGCTTTCAGCGGATATATGAAATGAATGGAATTAATTAAATTAAATTAATTCAAATGGATTATCTCTTAATATCCAATTTGAAAAAAAAGAGTATGGAACAAAATTGATATGAAAAACTGTTTGGCGTAGATATTAGCTGGTGTCACCTTGGACACCTATCCACAATGCAATTTATTTGGTCCTGCACACGCCTCTTCCAATAGAATCTAAATGAGATATTTTGTTACAGCAACAAAACAGATATTAAACATGTTTTTGATCATATGTGCACAGGGACCTTCTCTTCCACATCAATGCATTAGGGGCACAGTACACCTCACCTGAATACACTCAACATGACATTGTAGACCTGACCAACAAGCCTAGTCCTAGCTCAGCCAGTTTGGGAATGTTTGCAAGTGACCTACTACCACGATATGACCATCACAACCGCGAAATCTAATCATAGAAGCCTAGTGCATATTCGGAAAGCATAATTTAGACGACATGGTTGAAATGGTACTAACAATAATAATCGGGGGGAACTTGTTCATTTCTTGTCTTAAGTTCAATGAAGTCAAATCTTAGACGAAAGTGCAATAGCGTCAACGCTTGGAAGAAAGATATTGATATAATTATTTGTTTTATAGTTGTAAAGGCAAGTAATAAAAAATAACTGCAATCATAAATCTGATTGGATATCATTTGCAAATGTCAGATAACATTGTCCTCATCAAGAGATTGAACTTAAAAGTCCCATTCATTTCTTCACCAGATGACGTTTTTATATCGATGACATCGACTTTCCCTGTTTACACCACGGGCATTTGAATACAATAGAAAACAGTCCGAATATGACCAGTTGGCGATTGCAATAACTCGATGAATGGTGAGCAGCAGTGTCCATTTTCTTAGTATCACAGAAAGAAAAAAACAATGCTGAATAAACTGAACACATTGCAGGGTGCAGTGGCTAAGGGTGGCGCAGGTGCTAGTGATACACAGTATGTATGAGTGTACAGCCTTTGGTTTTGTTCTCAGACCTTTTTAGAGCGGACTTCTGGTTTTTCATGCGTAGTCCAACTAGCCTGAAACTGAAACAGTAGGAGAGTGGCCACCTGACATGCTGAATATAAGACTGTGCCTCTGACTATCTTTAAAAAAAATAGATGTATTGACCACAAAATCATGTAAAGGTGCTGTATCATGTTTCAGCTAAAAGGCATTCTTATCCCATCCTCAAAGCTGCACTGAGAAAAGTAAGGGTGTCACCTGTGTCTCCCACAAGGTGCTGGTAAAGTAGAGAGTCAAACGGCTAATGACTCTGCATATTATGACTTTGTACTAGCAGAGTCAACTCAAGTTCACCCATGATATAAGCAGAGTCAATAGCTGTTTGACTTTGACACTACATTTTTACTAGAGCTATACAAGGGGATATAGTTGACTCCTTTACCTTTCTGTGTGAGAGTTTCAGCAGTTAATCTAACATGGCCGGAATACACTTGGTCAAAATAAGGTGCCTTAAAAATGATTTGATTTCTAAATTGATGCAAAATCTCTGAAGTGAGATGTTTTGCTAGATAGAGTAGCCTGAAGCAAAACTTGTTTTCTGCTGCCGTACATGAATAGACCCCCCCCCCCCCCCCACGATCTGCCTTGTAATTGTATGGATTTGAATAATGTATGGCTAACCATTTAGTGTCTGTTCACATTTGTGTGCGGCTATTCGAGCCAATGGAGACTTAGTGTTGAATGGTTTTGAGCATTTAAACAGGTGCTATGATTATCAAGCGTACTAGAATGCAGAAGTTTTTTGGATCTGAGGCAATATTTAGGGATTTGGGAAAATACATACATGAGAAGCCCATAAACTGTGTGTTAACTGAGTTAATGTGAGTGTTCCGTATCTTTTATGTCCTGCTTTAACCCTCTAACGCCCGCATGATGCTTTGATAGATGTCATGGTGACGACACATAGTGATTGTATCTACCCTGAAGGGTCGGTATGATGCTTGAATGCAGCACTGGCGAGTCACTCGCCAGGGCTGCATCCGTGATGATGCAATGACTCAAGTGATGCAAGAGGTATTCAAATAACCTCTGGCCTTGAATAAACGCTGGAGGGTATTGACATAAATACTAAGCTCTGAAATATGCACCTTGAATCAGCACCTATCATGTATAAGCGGCGGAGGTGTGGTGGTATTGGAACAATCCACTATGGTATGGAGTTTACATAAATTTAAGGGTGGCAGGTGAGAATGGCATCCTATTAACTTAGAGCAGAACGTTAAGAAGTCATCGCATAATATGAAAAGCCACATAGAAAGGAGGATCCACTCTGTGTTGCTGTTCACATTATATCTAAGGGTAACTAAATACTATAAGCTCTATGATCAGGAAAGACCTTGGAGCTATGGAAGAGTTTATTAGTCATAGCAAGCAAATTATTAGTTTTGGAGTAATTCAATAATATTCTACAGGAAATGGTCCAATTATATCGGACAAGAGATGGTCCAATTATGTCAGACGAAATAGTCCAATTAAATCAGACAGGAAATTGACCAATTAGGTCAGACCAGAAGTGAGTATTACCTTGCTGGTTTCTGGCATGTGGTCTTGGTATAAGTTCTTTATCAACATCTCCAATGTCCGGTGGCGTTTGTGGGCAAATACCGGAGTGTTGAAGGCAGACTTCTCCCCGTTTATCACTGAAATACAAATAAATTAAATTATCAGAATGAATAAGTCAACATTTAATATGCGTGGTAGTGCCTTGGTAAATTAAAGAAAAGAATAACGGGATAACTTCAAATGATTCATGCTGGTGAAAATAATTGAAGTTATTCAGATATAAATCTACCAATGTAGAAGTCATGCCGACCACTAAAGTGATATCATAGGCCAATTAACAAATCAAAAGCGCAGACAGCAATAAACTTCTTGAACCGCCAATGCATTACTAATATGAAATGCCATATCGCTTACCGCCCTGTTGTGTTCAGACTTAACGCAAGGCGATTTTAATTAGAATCAATTAAAATACCACGCCTCTGTGGGAGCTGGCGGAAATGATATGCCATTCAGCAACGCATCAAACTGCCCCCGACAACCCTTTCTCTATTCAAGCTTTTCTTATTTCATCTCATCATCCATATCAAACTGCCTTTTAGACCTCCCATTTTAATGTTTCTCATCTGTTTCCTGTTTCCGCTCATTATCCGTAGTGATGATGCCCCAAGATTCATATTCGTTTGTTGTCATGATGCACCAATCTAGTGCCGGCAAGTAACTTGACCGCACAGGAGGTCTGCGCACTGCATTGATGCATCATGCCGAATCTTCAGAAGTGTATCAACCCCATGAGTATATTCAGCATGATTCACAAATGCAGCACCAGCAAGTTATATGGTCAGTGCTGCATTCATGTATCATCACGACATCAAGTGTATTAAAACACTATCCTACCCATAAAGGGTTAAAGCCACACCACACTGGGTGAAGCTAGATGCAGATAATACAGAACGATCAGACACCGTCTAACGAAGGCCTCTAGCTCACACTGGGTGGTGGCCGGGCTACATTTTTAAGTGACCAGCCTCGGAGCTAAATGACTTCATTAATCTGGCATTCATGAGAACAATGCCCGAGCGGCCCGAGGTGCTGTGGGTGTGGAGCCGGTGTGAGCTGCTCATTGTCCTACTCACACCCTGCCGAATGACTCCTCACAGCTCCTTCTAGTGCCGAGCAGCTCAACCAAACTGCTCACTTTTTGTGTGCAGCATATTAACCTAGATCTAATGGAGGGGCCTAGACAGGTCTCATGATATCAGTAAAGGCGCTCTTCCACTAGACCAATTCTGAGATGATTGGATCCATTGTTTAGGTGTCATATTATATATATAATCTATGCATATATGCATAGATTGTGAGGAAAATCTTTAAAAGAAATCGGATGAATTAGACGCCTGCCTGAACGCCCAACGTATAGCCCGGTGTATAGATCAATGAAACTTGATATAGCACGTGGGGGGGCTAAGACACAAAGAAATCGGTAACCGGTCAATGATGCTTATTTACTCACATTTAACGAGTAGAAAATCTCTGAACTCATCATGGTCCAGGAACAGGTTGGGGCAGGGCAGTGGCGGCCCAAATAACGGCACAGACTCTTCTGAATAAACCCATAACCTACAAGGAAAACATGTGAGAATAATATGTTAGGTAGGGATTATAGTGAGTGTACAGAGATTAATCTAGCTTTGGGCGTCAATATAGGATAATAATTGTATCAGCAGATAAGGACTGATGCACTGCTGGGAGACTGACATTCATTGCTAAGTTACAAAAGGCATGAAAATATCATAATGATTACGGCAATCTATTGGTTTTAATCTTACATGTATGATGCTAGCGTGTGACTCATATTCGATAGACCGCTACTTACCGGTATCCATCGTTGTCTCTGTTGTATGTAACTACAGCAAACAAATCTTGACTCAGTTAAGTAAACAACAGGCACATATTGAGGTTTTCTATATGCTAAGGTATCCAATTACCGTAAAAAATATGACATAAAATTACAAAAAAAATACAGCACTGTGCAAAGGTTTTATATATATTGGCTAGTTTAACCACGTGGACTTTGAATGGAAAGTGAGCAGCCGAAGAGAAAAAATAATAATTGTTTTATTACAATGTTTATTATTGTAAACTAATCAGCTATATTATAATATGTTTATTAATTGTATATTTATATCGTATAATGTTGTATTGTAAAAACTATAATCACACGGCGAAAAATACTAGAAATTATTAGGTGGCTAACGAGAACAGAAAGAATAAGTCTAGCTGCAGCCTGTAGAAATTGAACAAACGAAAGGAAATATTCACTGTAAAATGTGTAATATTCATTACATTGATTTATATATTAGGTGTTTATTATTACAGAAATGGTGCATTATCGTTGTTTTATATCTATGTACATAATGTACTGTATTGAAAAATGACTACAAGAGAATAACTTATTGAAACTCGAAACTTAAACTTTTCTCATGTCAGATTTATGTTGACACATGATGAGTGTGACGTTAAAAGGATACGTGTGAAGTGTGTCTTCATCATCGACGGCCTAAAAGATGGTGTTTTATTCGGCTCGCATTCTATGAAGACTATATTGACAATGTCATTTCCTATGTGTCGTTTTCGTTCAACCTGTAACATGGAAAAAGGCATCATAACTTAAACAAAGTTGATTTATTTAGCAGTTAGAACACCTCCTGAAAAAAACCTTATCTAATAGGGGGGGGGGCGATTATAAGGACAAACGATCCAGGGATACATTTTTCAATTCGGACACGAACGTGGCATCGTTTATGTGACAAATGAGTTCTAAAAACGGATAAATTAAATTACAACATAAAGATTGATATTTAAACTGTCCAATTCAATCAGTTTTTACTTATAGTGGTCATTAGCTACTGTTGTCAGGGGTCAGGAATGGGATCGATCTCAGGAAGTGGATGAATT